>ML058559.1:2589763-3339555 GCA_003013855.2 Liriodendron chinense | reverse complement strand
GACCTCCTTTGGGGCTTTAGGGCACGATTTTGCATCACCACCCTGACATACCAGGCGTAACCAAAGCTGATTAGTTTTATTAACAATCTTGCCCCCACACAAATGATATACAATTTTGTCCTTCCTGACGTTAGGGATTCAACTTATGAACCATAGTCCCAAACGTTAATTGATGGGTTGGCCGACGACGACATATCTACATTCAATTTTTTTAAAAGGAATAATGAGTACGTTGAAATGAAAAATAATATAATAACTTAACATCGTAATTAAAAATTAATCATGATAATAACTTAATATCAGAAATAAAAATAAGCAAGATAATAACAAAAGTAGATAGGCCATAATGAAATATAAAAAGTATCCATCTACACATCCAGACTTATAGTTTTGTTCAAATAAACTCAGATAATATATTACATTACTTTCATCTAAGTCAAAAAAAAAAAAAAAAATCAAAACTGCCTTCATGTTGCAGGTACGGATACAGTTGTCGTCGCAATTTCATCTTCAAATTCATTCTCTTCCTCTTTCACATTGTCTACATTATCATTACCTTCCTAAATCGAACACAACTAGTCTTGTGTACAAATCAATGCTTTAATTGTACTTGACGAAAGTGCGCTCTTATGCTTGTTGACAACCCTACTTCCCGTGTTAAAAGCATATTCTGATGCCACGGTCGAAATCAAATAGATAATATGTCATGCGCCATCCGTGATAATGTAGGGTACTTTGATTCGCTCACTCTCGTCTTCCACCATTCCAATACATCAAAGTCCAAACGCATGACAATTGGTTTATCAAATACATCTCCATCTCTGATAGTTTTATCCGATGATCTACTGTCTTTTCTTTTTGTAAGAAAGAAATGTAATCATTGAATACATCATCAGTCATTGAAACATCTATAGCACGAACTTCTGATGCACCTAATGTAGATGAAGTACTAGCATATATTTTGTACAAATCTTCGAATGCGGTACGAACTTTGTCCGTTTCCATCGTCGCCTTATCCGGAGAATAAATCTTCGAGAAGATAAATATAACCATGCCCATATTATAACGAGGATCAAGAACCATTGCTAAGGCCATCAATAAATGACATTCGTCCTAATACTTATCAAACTTCTTTTTCTTTTTAGTTGCCATATCTTATAAAAATATGGACCATCAAGTGCATTGTTTTGTAAGACAATCTTTATCTTCCAAAGAGACGAAAGAAAGAGATTTGTAGTCGGATACTTGTTTTCCAAGAAAATCTTCGTGCACTCGAAGAAAACCTTGAGAAACTTGTGAACTTTTTTCGCTTTGACCCAATCATCTTTATTCAGCAACCAAGTATACAATCTATCACGCATCGCATACTCAGAAAATGCAACCTCAAAACCTATCGCCCTATCAAACATCTCATACGTTGAGTTCCAATGAGTACATACATCTAACTTCAACCCTTTATGACATGTAAACTTCAGACGTTGGATGATGTCATTCCATATATACAATTGCGAAGGTGACCCCCTGATATATTTCACACTCTCTCTTATGTTTTCAAACGTATCTTCAATTGTGTTCAGCCCTTCTTGTACAATTATGTTCAGAAGGTGGGCACAACACCTGACTTGAAATATTTTTCTATCGAAAAATAAATTTTCAGTTGCCGAGAAATTGTTACGGAGACTTGTAATTATACTATCATTTGTTGATGCATTGTCTAATGTTATTGCAGATATTTTCTTCTCAATGCCCCACTCTCGTAGACATTTGTAAATGCAATCTGCAATAGATATACCATTATGAGGAGGAGGTAGGTGACAGAAGTTTAAAATTCTCTTGCATAGCTTCCAATATTTGTCGACGTAGTGCGCAGTTAATGACATGTATCCCTTTTTTTTATTGGACGTCGTCCACATATAAGAAGTCAAACTAATTTTGGACATTGATGCCAACACTTCTTTGAGTTTCATCTTCTCAATTGAGTACATCTTCATGTCTTCTAGACTTTCAGATTAAGGTATTTACAGAAGGACAAGAATATTTTACTCTTCACCATCATGAAAGGTTTTTCTTCGACAATCACTAATTGAGCGAACTACTATTTCAGCTTCTCTTTCTCAAACTTGTGCGTTGAAAGAACCCCTTGGGAGTCATCCCCTTTAGACTTACTAAAGACAATAGTTGTTGGCCTACAAGTGGTTTTTGGGGTCTTTTCGAACAGGTTTGCCTATGTTTGTTTAAACTTGTTGTTGACCCCCCGAATTCATGGTGTATAATGCCTTGTGGTGGTTACATCTGACTTTCAATACACCGTTCATTGTGACTTCTTCAAAGTCATTCCAAACTGACGATCTTTTCTTTCTTTTGGCTGCCGTTGAGGTCGAGTCCCCCTCTACAATCAAAGGAGATGTGGCCGACGCACTGGCATAGGAGTAGTTGAAATTTCTTCACTAACCATCTATAGCACAAAACGTTCTGACAAATTATGATCTTCAACATCTAAGGTTGTCAACTGTAATTCAATCCTAGACACCTATATTTACCTAACTGTCTAAATCAGTCACCCATTCAAGGTTGGATAGATTGTAATGCCTTCATTTTCTAATTTAAATGCCACGCCAAAATTTCAACAGTATCTCCCTTTATCTCTCCAGAATATATTCATCCTGTATTTGATTATTAATCAATCATTTACACAAAGTGTGGACATTTGACAGTGGAAACAAATGCAGAAAATATATACAGAAAGAAAATGAGAGATGAACCGGAACACACGTATGCATTTAAATTGGAATAAATGAAAACATTACAATTTATCTAACCCTGAACTATCTAAAAAGGGACAATTTGAGCGATTTCTAACCTCAAAGAACACACTGTATTTATGTCTGGACATATAAAAATCCTCAAACGGGCAACTGATTATATATCCTATATTATAATTATAAAAACAAATCATTTAACTAATTGAACATTAACCAACAATACCATTATCCAAACAATTTAAGTAACGGCATGTAAGTTTGTAATATTTAACAATATCATTAACTAAGCAATTTAACAAGCTACTACATTTAACAACATCATTAAGCAAACAATTTAACAAAGGGACAACATAAAACAACTAACAAGTATCAAAATCATATATCCACCCACACATCCATCCCATCCATCCCATCCATCCAACCATCCATCCACACATCCATCCCATCTACACATCCATCCAACCATCCACACCACACATCCATGCCATAATATTAATATTAATATTGACATTAATAATCTGTATCTATATATTTAAATATTAAATATTATACAAATATTATATAATATATTATATCTGTTAATCTATATATTTACAGATATTAATATTACATATATATATCTGTTAATATATATATATATATAATATATATATATATATATATATATCTATATATATATATATATATATATAACCGGCACTGGAGAAATGCTCAGCCCCCCCGAATTTTCATGAAAAAAATTGGAGAGGGGGGAAGGGGATTACTAGCGTCGACGAGTGGGTAGGTTATCAACCAGGGGTGGTTGGCGACCAAGTGGGTAGGGGGATTGAGAACAGTGGGTGGCTGACGTCGTGCGGGCAGAGCGAGGCTGGCCGGCGACAAGTGGGCAGGGTAAGGGTGGCTGGCGGACGAGCAAGTAGAGTGACGGGGGTCGGCGAAGTGAGGGTTGTCGGCGTGGAGTGAACGGCCGGGCAGAGAGGGGGAGGCTGGGTTAGGGTTAGGGTTTAAAAAGGGGGGCGCTCCGACGGGTAAAAGGTAAATGGGTTAGGGAAAAAAAAAAAAAAAAACTTATATAGTATGGCTCCGAGCCGAGCTGAGTTAAATCAAATCGAGTCGAGTTCGAGTCTATAAACGAGTCGAGCTGAATCGAGCAGGGTCATGCTTGAAGCTTGCTCAAACACATTTGAGCATTAGAAAATTGACTCGGCTTGCTCAAACTCACTTTCGATCTAAGTCGAGTCGAGCTTTTTCCGAGCGAGTAGAGCAAGTTTTTCGAGCTTACTCGACTCGTGTACAACTCTACTTTTAACCTATTCAGAATTGGGTAGGATAATATCTTATCCCATGAAATCAGGAAGAGTTCAACTGTATACGTAACAAATTACTCAAAGCAGGTTCTTTATAAATGGGGTTTTTTATTTTAATGAAAGGTACATAAATACTTAGCCCACGTTTCACACTTCCTCGTTTTCTAAAGCTTATCACTGACGTAAGCATCAGAGGGCTAATGGCCGAACGCCGACCACCCTTAGTTTCTGTTTGTGGCAGCAGGAACATTGAAAGAAGCTACCTTTGGAGGATCGTGTACCTTAAGGAGACTCTTTTTTTTTTTTTTTTTCAATTCTCAGCCTATCGCTCATAACTAATCTTTGATGTTAACATATGTGACTACATCCACACCATCCATATTGAAAGTTCATTTTAGTGCATGATCCAAAAATGAATCAGTTCCAAATCCTAAATGGGCCATAGTACAAGAAACAATAGTGATCAATCATTAAAAACTTTCCATGGGCCACAAAAGCTTCAGATAAAGATGATATTTATATGGTCTCTTTATCTCGATGTTTGTGACCTTATCAACAGGTTAAATGGAAAATAAACATTATGGTGGAATTCATAAAGTTTTCAATTGCAGAGATTCAACCAAGGCTGTTTCTGTTGTATGGTCCACCTAAGATTTGAGTCAGCTTCATTTTCTGAAAGCTCAATGGTTGGACAGTTTGGATTTAACACATACACCACGGTCAGCCCCACATTCAGCGGTCCCACCAACCTCGGTGGATCCGCGGTCTCACCTAATCCGCTCCCCTCCGAATCCCGGAAAAAGCTCCCTACCTTCGGGCCACCAGTAATATTATGCCACGTGGACATTTATTATAGGCCCGTCTGAGCGGTTACTAATAATATAGTCGGCAGGGTGCAACTATCCATGTTCATGAACATGGCCACTGTACAAGTTGTACCCCGGCCAGAGCTACCCATTTGTGGGACCGACTTTAAGTGGGGCATTTCGCAGATACGATGGATTGGACGATCTCATCCCCTGTTTTATTCGAAATCAAGTTGTTGAATTTGGACGGTTGATAATTTTCCATTCCAACTGTGCATTTAATGGCCGGTAATCCGTTCGATACAATATTATTTCGGAGTTTTTTTTTTATGACTGCTAACTCTTTCATTGCTGAGCTACAATTTGAACGGTTTTGATCAGGACACGTGTGTACATAAGTTGCGCATGAGCGTGGAAAGTTATTACTTTACCTGTTCTTCTTCGAAACTCTAGGGCGATTCGCGGGAGAAGAACTTGAATTGATGATTAGCAGAGTGCATGACACTAGGCAGACGTGCTCGAGATCAGGACCACTCATCAGATGCAGAATTCTATGGTAAAAGCACTTGCCGAAAATCAATCCGTTCCACTGAGAAGGTGGGTCACCAATGTACAATAAGAATGAACGGTTAGGAAAACAAGACCGATGTTTTATATCCCACGTCCAACCGCCTGTACCTGATAAGTAGACCCTCCCTACATTTTATGCCACGGCAGCCACACGACTAACGAGTGGTCCAGAACCCACACGTGTGCGCCGCTTCTCGCGCTTCTCAATCTCTCCCCGCGCCCATCGCGCTAGCGTTGCTCCTGTTTTTTTTTTTTTAACTCTCGTTGAAAATAATAAAACGACTCGCGCGTGGAGATACTGAAGAAACCATTCGCAGCACACGCGCCCTATATTGCAACATGTGAGAGATCCAATCCATTGATCGCGTGGGTCCATTGTCAAGTACTTCCTGTGTCAAATAAAAATACTTAACGCTTTTACAAAAGAATGGGTGTGTACTGAAATATTTCAAACTTTCCAGATGATATATGCACAGTGTCCCATCGAAAGACAAATAACTTCTAGATTTACACTCGTCCGGACCCGATGAACGGCCAAGATCACACTCTATAAACGTCCCAACTCCCAAATTGGCAAGCGCGACGTCAACGCGAGAGTCAGGAAGTCGGCGTTCAGAGGAGAATCCAACAAAGACCGGAATCCTCTCAACCCGTGTAACACAGCGCGTAAAACAAGATCGCTGGGGTTCACCACGTTGTATATGTAAGATCCAAACCGTCCATGAGGTGAGAAAGCATATTTTTACGGTATATACTTAGATAATCCCATTGAAATCAAGAAAACGCCAATAGAAAGGAAAACAAATGTTAAATTGCTCATAAAACCATAAATTCATACAGTGTGGCCCACGTAAGTTTTCTATCAGGCTGATTTTTCTATTATATTTTAATCATGGTTATTCACACCTGATTAATGGGTTTGATGGATAATAAATACCACGGTGATACCAAACACAAACATACGGTTGGCATACCAAAAACTTGGGTATTTTACGCACTCCAGTGATACAACAAAGCACCGTACAACCACATGTGGGTTAGGGAAAGCTAACCATGGTCAAAGAGGTTGGGTTAGTCAGCTTTTCTTCGTGGGGATGACGAGGCAACGACCCCACAAACGAGTGGAAACCCTTTCCCTATTTCTCCGGTTTCCTTGCGCTCGCGGACAACTACCTTCTCTCTCTCAATCCAAACACCTCTCATTATAAAGAGAATAAGAATCCTCTCTTTCTCCCACCTATCATCTTCATCCTCCGCCTCTAACACCACCCCCTTTTCTCTCCCAACAATCCTCTTCCTCTGCACCTCTAACACCACCTCTTTCCTTATATACAACACATCACAAACACACCCAAAAAGAAAAGAAAAAAAATACATCTCATGTGTGCTTAATAGAAGTTCTGTTATTTGTATTTTGATTGATTTTTTTTTTTTTTTTTGGGTTTTTTCGTTGATTTGGGGATATGGGTTTTTCAAGGAGTTTGGTTATGGTTGGTTTTGTGTGGTTTTTGTGGACGTTTGTATTGGCATGTGCCATGGACATGTCCATCATAAGCTATGATGAGGAGCATGGCATGAGCGTGCCCAAAAGGAGTGAAGAGGAGGTGAGGGGGATGTATGAGAAGTGGTTGGCTATGCATGGAAAGGCTTCTAATGGTTTGGATGAGAGGGAGAATAGGTTTGAGATTTTTAAAGATAATGTACGGTATGTGGATGAGCATAACGCTGGGAATTCCACTTTCAAGCTGGGGTTGAATAGGTTCGCGGATTTGAGCAATGAGGAGTTCAGATCTATGTATTTGGGCACGAGGACGGATGCGAAGCGACGCTTCTCGAAGCCGAAAAGCGACCGATACCTTTACAGGCAGGGCGATAAGCTGCCGGAGTCTGTTGATTGGAGGAAGAAGGGAGCTGTGGCTGCTGTGAAGGATCAAGGGAGTTGTGGTGAGTCTCTCACTCTTTCTCTTCCTCTTTCGCTTTTTTGATCGGTTGGTGAATTTAGAAATTAGTTGAATGACCATCATGCCCTTGGATTTGAAACTACTGTGTTTTTTCTTTTGAAAAGGGTATTTTCGTAATTAGATGGTGTTGCAGACCTGAATGACCATAATGCCCTTGGATTGATGCTTCTATTTTTTTTTTGAAAAGGGTATTTTTGTAATTATTTTATGTTTGGTTTTGTCGGGTTTCTGGACTGAGGTATTTGGTATGTGTTATTGGCTGGTGAAGGCTTTTGACCAGTTGAATGATCATGATGTCCTTGGAATGATGGTTCTATGTTTTGCTTTGAAAAGGGTATTTTTCGTTATTAGATGGTGTTTTTTTCTTTTTTTTCTTCCTTCTTTTGTTGAGGGACTCTTCTCTCTGTTTGATTGGTTGGTGAAAGCTTTAAAACCAGATGATTGACCATCATACCCTTGGATTGGTGCTTCCATGTCTCTTTTAGAAAGGGTATTTTCGTAATTAGATGCTTTTCTGGTTCGAGGTGTTTTGCTGGGTTCGGGACTCTCCATCGCTGTGTTTGACTGGTTGGGATTTGGCAAGGTGAGAAACCAGTTGAATGACCATAATGCCCTTGTGTAGATGTTCAAGGGCATTTTCGTAATTAAATGGTACTCTGATTTGTGGGGGGTAGTGGTGCTTATTTGGTTTGTGGGTGATTGATTTTCCAATCGTGGGTTAGTGGGTCGGTGGGTTTTGTTAATTAATCTCCTTTAGACTTATTTAAGCTAGTTTTATATTCGGCCAGCTAACATATGAATTTAGTGCTGGGAGTTTGATATTAGCACCCAGCCTGTTTTTTGGTATACCCCTTGCTAATCTGATTGTGCGTACAACTTTGTAATGTTTCATTACCAAAAGTAGAAAATAATGGTGTATCTAACGAAAAATTGGGTGTAAATAGTGCAAACTTAATATTTTTTTACAAAGAGGCGTACGTTTGGATTGATTGTCCGGCGGCCACTTTACATGTGACATGCACTATGCCTTAAATCAAACCGTCCAAATCGTAGAATCCACATTAGATGGACCATAGCCACAAATTAGACCAATTGGACGTGCCTTTCCTTCAGATTAATGACCAATTTCTTCGTTGCATTCGATATTTAATTTTCATCTTGATCATTTTTTGCACAGTTGGGATTGTCCGGTGCCATCTATTTTCTTTTTTTCTTTTTGTAGTTTTTTGGATTTGCAGGGTGCAGATTAGGTGCGGCCTGGGCCTCACCCAACACAGTACAGCCCTAACCGTGTGCCCCACCTTGATGTATGTTTGTAGTATATCCACACCGTCCATCCTTTTGACAGCTCATTTTAGGGTAATAGTCCAAAAAATGAAGCAGATCCAAATATAAGGTGGACCACACCATGAAAAAGTGTCGATCGGTCTCTACCATTATGCTTATTTTCCAACGAACCTGTTGATAAGGTCACACCTAAGTAGATGAAGGGAAAAAAAATATCAGCTTGATCTAAAGCTTTTTTGGGCCAAATTTTTTTTTTTAATTGTCAATTACCTCTGTTTTCTTTGTTGTGGTCCACCTGATATCTGGATCTAATGGGAGCTGACAAAACGGAAGGAACCGCGTGGATATACAATACATCAAAGTGGGCCCCACGGTGGGACCCATGCTTGGAATGGTTTGGGTTGATTTCCATGTATGCCATGGTAGTGCACATGGTTCCAGATTCCAAGATCCCAACTCCCGATCTTTGGACTTTTTTTAATCGAATGCCGACGGTGTCTGTGTTTCTCTTCTTAGCCGTCTATTCGTATGCCATGAATCAGACGGTTATGATTATCCTATCTACGAGACTTTTTGGGCATGGTGCATCCACATTATTGTGCAACAGACAAGAAGCCTGGATTCCGGAAGCATGGGCCCCCTCCTCCCGGTGATATCATGGATTCTTCCTTGGATGCCTTCTTTGTTTGGTTCATCACGAATTGTCTAGATTCAATGAAAGCTTGCTTTTGATTCTTTCTTTATTTAGACTGTCGCTTAGCTGTTGCACGTGATATTATTTAATTCAGGCCTGCCTCATCCTCTTCCTAGCCTCACCTCTCTATGTACAAGCAAGGGTCCATGACATTCACACGGTGGACCCAAAACTCAACTGGCTCATCAGGTGGGCCACATTTATATGAAATGAATGGATGGTTGAAAAAACCAACAGCAGCCCACATCCAAAATTCACGTGACCCAACTGATTAGCATTGATATTTTTGGCCTGTGCATATAAATAATGGGGTCCACAACCTGATGAATGGTACCACTTGGATGATACTGAGTCACCAGTTTTCTGAGACATGTCCAGGATGTCCATCTAGTGGGGTCCCATTTTCAATGGTCTGTGGTGTAAAATAAATCACATAGACTTTAGATCATTAGTATAAGATGCACAAAAGCAATAATTGGAATTGTTGACTATTAAATGGTTATAGAATGAATGAATTTCTTATTTTCAAGGATGGATTTTTGAATTGTATATAGAAGAAGTTTTAAATCTTTTTCTCAAAATTCATAGGATAAACTCCAAATGGAAGAGTGGATTTCTTTCGTCATCTTCTTCCTTTTATTTAAAGATGAACGATTGAATAAGAGAAATGATCAACATACAACGTTTGTTTGGTACAGTGGTTTTCTCCCTTCAAAACCATGTTTTTACCATGCTATGATTGCATGTGATTATTTCTCGTCGAAGAGTGTGAAAACTAATACAACGTGCGAAGATGTATCACCTGGTATTCTCTTTATGACAGTGAACACCTTCCATGATGCTTGTGCACTGATTTTTATTTTTATTTTTCGAATGAAAAATGAAAAGGGAGTTGTTGGGCTTTCTCGACGATTGCTGCTGTGGAAGGAATAAACAAGATCGTTACCGACGATCTGATCTCACTTTCGGAGCAAGAGCTGGTCGACTGCGACACCTCTTACAACCAAGGTTGCAATGGAGGCCTCATGGACTATGCTTTTCAATTCATTATTAACAATGGTGGCATTGATACTGAGGAAGATTACCCCTACAAGGCGTCTGATGGTCGCTGTGACTCAAACAGGGTCAGTTCATATGAGATATAAATTTACCAAAAAATCACTTTTGTAGCACTATCTGTGTACTAAATGGGAAACTGGTTTATTGCTTTTGGATGTGTCTCGCAGAAAAATGCCCATGTTGTTACGATCGACGGGTACGAAGATGTTCCAGTGAATGACGAGAAGGCCCTCCAGAAGGCTGTCGTGAACCAGCCGGTCAGTGTTGCCATTGAGGCTGGTGGAAGGGCTTTCCAACTGTACGAGTCGGTAAGACTACGTTCCTATAATACAATTGCTTTGTGGGTCTTCAATCCATTATTACTTGGATATTTTAAAGAACTGTTTCCTGAGCTATATCCATGTTTCAGAAAAGTGCTTGTTTTTCGCTCTACATTTGTCTGTTGAAATTTCTATCCTCTCCGATCAAAGGCATGAATGGCTTGATTACTTGATGGTTTTAGAAATTTCCAGTTACCAACTCTTAGAAATACACACCTTCATTAGTAAGAGAAGCAGTCTCTCTCTTTTTGAGATCTCTTCATTGGGGAGGGATTATATGTGATCATCAAGCCTTTAGTTTCTATGAAAGGAGGGACTGCAGCTTTGTGATCTAGAATGGTGATCTGATGGTCAGCACAACATGGATGGATGGTTACCAAAAGTCTCCCTTGATTGGAAGGTTGTAGCTATGCAATTCTTCGGTGTGGCTGGATCCAATACAAATGTTGCTACGTTAAGCTTGGCATACAAATTAGCTTCTGGAGCCCACTGGGATGTTTTAATGCCATCCAGTTCGTCCATCATTTATGGCCCCTTTCACCCAAAAGAGAACAGTTGGGATGGGGATGCCCACCATTAAAAACTTCCAGATGTAAGTGGGGCTTCTATGCGTTTTTATTTGTTTATTTATATATTCCATCTAATTAGGCCATTCCAGAACTCGTGTGGGCCATAGCCAATTTTAGGCATGATTTTACTTGGTTTGGGGCACACATGAAGATTGAATGTCTTTAAAACATCATATGGGGGAAATGTTTGTAGTGGAGCCGGCTTCTTTTTAGGTCTTCGCAGGCTTTCTCCTCAATTGTTAATACTTCTGTTTGCATCCACTGCGGGGCCCATGAGATCAGCCACAGGCCATGCTTGTAAAACCTCAAGCCTTGAGAATAATGTGCATATTCCTCAACTGCGTGGATTATATAGTTTCTCTCTTTGGCGTCGAAGTCTTGGGTGTGCATTAGCTCATCATGTTGCAAAGCTCTGTAAGTCCACTAAAATCACTATGCTCAGAAAACCCAAAAACAATATCTATCAAGTTGTTGAAGGCTTCAACAACTGCTTCGAAATTTCATTCAAGTGCTAAAAACTTTCAATCTTGTTCTAAAAATTCAGACTGTCGTTATGCAATGTAAAAAAAGCTCAATTGGATATGACTTTTGAGTTAAATTCTACTCTGTTGTCTCAATCTCCATATTCCCTCCTGTCTTCTGAGTTCTGACAAATCATTCCATCAACCTAAGGGCCCAAAAAATCAGCCCCTGCCCAATAATCAGGCTGGTTCACTGAATGATTGAGATGTATGTGAGCAGTGTTCTATACTCTATGTCGATGTGTTACCCACCTGATGATGGAACATTCTTGAGTTTATTGGAGGGGCACATTCAAGGCTGCCAAAGGTGCGGTGCTGATTGCACGCATGTCTGCAATTCATCTCTTCAATCTCGCCAAGCACGAATGACCTCTGCATCTCTCTTTCTCTCTCTCTCTCTCTCTCTCTCCGAATTATTTACAACATCGTACAATTATTAGCTTTAAGCTGATGGGGCCGGAATACCATTGATGTTCTCAACTTGTGTTTTACATGGAGAATCTTACCTTGCACTGTTCTTATTTTTTTTTAGGGCGTGTTTACCGGGCGGTGCGGGACAGAGCTGGATCATGGTGTGGCCGCTGTGGGCTATGGCACAGATAATGGTGTAGACTACTGGATCGTCAAGAACTCGTGGGGCAAGAGCTGGGGAGAGGAAGGATACGTGAGGATGGAGCGTAACATCGCTGCCAAGTCTGGCAAGTGCGGCATTGCTGTGGAGGCATCATACCCCATCAAGAAAGGCCAGAACCCACCCAAACCGAGCCCGTCACCTCCCACTCCTGTGACGCCACCCACTGTCTGTGACAATTACTACTCTTGCCCAGAGTCGTCCACATGCTGCTGTGTGTACGAGTACGGCCGCTACTGCTTCGCATGGGGCTGCTGCCCGCTTGAGTCTGCGACGTGCTGTGACGACCACTACAGCTGCTGCCCCCACAACTATCCCGTTTGCAACGTCGATGCAGGGACCTGCTTAACTGTAAGAAAGCCATCCTTCTTATCATGACTCATGAGCATGAACACATCAAAGGAATATGCATGATTGGGACTGTTGGTGGGCCATCCCCCATACCTCTCTGAGTGAAGTCCACATTCGACAGGCAAAACTCGCAACTGGATGATATTGGTTGTCCAGATTCTTATATTTCTGGCATTTGGCCCATCTGCATGTTGTCCCACCTGATCAACGGTCCTGATCACTGCACATGTTTGGTTCTTAGACAACACCTTCAAAAACCCGAAAACTGCACATATTTGAGTAATCAAATATTCAATATGCCATGACTATAAAATTTGAATGTTAGGAAAGAAATGAATTGCAAAGCTGGCTGGTAGAAACAGCTGGTTCCTCATGTCCAGCTTTCCAGTGAGTTTCTAGGTGACTGGACCAATTGCCAAGCCGAGTCACCAAAGTTTTAGAACTATGGCTACAAACCAGGCAGACGTTGGCATTTTGCAGCCCTGCTAACACAGTATAGGAGCATTCCGTAGACATGGTCGTTGTTTGTTGCTCTTTCCTTTCCTGATGTTTGTTTGGTTGTTCCTTTTTCTTTCCACAGAGCAAGAACAACCCTCTGGGAGTGAAGATGCTGAAGCGGACTGCTGCCAAACCTTACTGGGCTTACTCCAGTGCCGTCGGCAAGAAGAACAATGCTTGAATGGCCCTTTATTTCAGGCCCCAGAAGAACAGGTAGTATGAGGTGCTCGTAGGGATCGATTGGAATAATAGCACAGCCTCGCCGCTCTTCTTGGGTCTTTGGGTCGTTGGGGTGGGGATGATTGATGATTGGAATGAATGATTGTACATAATATCCTTTGCATTTCACTTGTCATTTGAACCAACTTGATATTTGCTAATTAAGACTAGCTGTTACTCTCTTTTGTAAATCTGTTCTTGGTATCTGTTTTCCACGAATTCAATCTCTACTATCATCTTAACAATATCATAATTAATCTTTCTTGAAACCAAAGAAGAATGGACATGAGGTTAAGCAGTCATTCTTAGTGACTTTCTTGTTCCTCTGTTGGCTTTGACCAGGTGGTAGAACTAATTTTGCTCAGTAATATTGGGAAACTCTGTATCATATCATCTCATCCTCTTGATGGTGGGGGGTTCATTGATGCTGGATGCCCTAAGTATGATGCTGGATGCCCTAATAACCAAACAATAACAGTAAAATTTAGAAAAGAAACATGCAATAATGTGGGCCAACATCACAGTCCCACAGTGTGGGATTCGATTATTGCGTGGAATGGATTCGATTCGACGAGGGATGAAATCTTTCCATCTTGCATGGTTTTGATGATTCACTAGTTCGGAAGATCAAAAGATTTCTCGGAAGAGGAAAATTAGAGAAATACATTAGAAGAATCTTGGAGGGGAAAGGAAGAAGAAAAAAAGAAGAATAATGGAGAAGAGGGGATGAAGTTCCACATAGAGAGAAGAGGAGACAACCAAAAGGCTTTTCATTAAATAATAAAAAACTAAATTTGTGTTTAGAGCTTAATCCTAAAAATCGGAACTAAAAAAATAACTTGCGCGGGCGTTCAAAAAACGTCTAGGCTAAAACATAAAATCTAATGAATTTTGGGCGTCCAGAGACCAATGGTCGAGCGCTCGATGGCTAGTGGTAGGGCACCTGAAGACAGTGAAAATTGTTCAGCGGGTTCTGCTTAAAAATGGGCGAATTTCGGGCGAATGACCAATGGTCGGGTGCCCGACGACATTCGGTCGGGGCTTCATCTTATACGCATGTCTTCCCATTGTAAGGTCTTTTATGTGTCAAACTATGTGTGTAGGGTCTTCAATGCTCCTTAATGATCGCCTAGCTACAAAAAAGATGCTTGAGGTGCGCGCTTGAAGGGCCTGATGTCCTCATCAACTCCGAGTTAAAACTCTTGTGGCGTTTTAACAAATTTGGATCAACGCTCCGCAACTCTGCTTCAGTCAATCATGTAGATTCTGATGGTGGTTTATTCTTTCATTTGACAAGATACCTTTGGAAACCTCCATCTCTTGTAGAAATTATCTATTCGTCCTCAGTTCTCTCAATTTCTTCCTTTCGAGTAATAGGTGGGGCTTTTTTCTATTGCAATTTCTCGATTATTATATGATGATTTCTTAACTTTCCATATATAGAAACAGATAGACTAGAAATGACATCTCTTATGTCAATGAGGGTGGAGTGGGTTGTGAAGCAAAAATTCAGAGTATGACCATGAAAGGGAAGCAGAATCAACGGTAGGATTGAGGAAAAAGACTTAGATCTTCCACATTAAATGTTGGATTAATGCCTATTTCAGGTGGAAGGTCTATCATATACGCGTTGGACCCAATTCTTTGCAATACTTTGAATGGCCTATCACTATGCGCTTGTAATTTCTTAGCGGTACCATGTGAGAACCGATCTGGCCTTATCCTCAGCATTACCTAGTCTCCTTCTTAAAAATCTTGTGATCTACGATGCGAATCAGCTGAACATTTATAACTATCATTGCTTCTATTAATCCATTGTCTAATATATGTATGCAATTCATGAATGTGTCGTGCAAATGCATCAGCTGGCTCTGAAGACCTTTGGGTGATAGACATGGGTAAAAGATCTATGGGCATCCTAGGTTTGTAACCACTGACAATTTCAAAAGGACATTCTTGTCACCCACCAGACATCGTAAAATGTTACCGAGACTTCTATTTATCAGCTCAGTTTGTCCATCTGTTTGAGGGTGGTATGCAGTAGAAAATTGTAAACGAGTACCCGTCATGTTCCATAGTGTCTTTCAAAAATAACTGGTAAATCTGACATCATGGTCAGATATTATGGTCTTAGGCAAACCATGTAAATGCACCACACCATAAAAAAAGACACGAGCAATATGGGACGCATCCAACGTTTTCGAACATAGAAGGAAATGCGTCATTTTCGAAAAATGATCTACCACAACAAAAATGGAATCGTGCTTTTTGATCGTCTTGAGAAGTCCCAGCACGAAATCCATACTAATGTCCTGCCACGGAGCGTGTGGCACTTGCAATGGCGTATATAGCTCAGTATTTTGCTTTCGCTGCTTTGCCAATTGACACATGCGACACTGCCCTAAAATTTTGGCTACATCTTACTTGAGATTTGGCCAATAAAAACCATCCTTAATGAGGGCAATGATCTTGTCTCGACCAAAGTGGCTAGCTATCCCTCCTGAATGAAGCTTCCAGACGAGGAATTCATGAATGTACATACGAGGAATACAAAGTCGATCTCCTTTAAAAAAGAAATCGTCTTTAAGAACATAATCACTCGTGCTACGTTGGTTACTACAGAGTGACGTATAAGTACTCTCAAAATCAGGACAAATGAGGTACTCATCCTTTAGTTGCTCAAACCTGACTACATCTACACTTAAGGAGTTGAGTAACGCCACTCTTTTACTAAGGGCATCTACTGGTTTATTTTCGACTCCGGCCTTGTGTTTTAGGACAAACGAATATTCCTAAAGAAACGCAACCTATTTCGCATGCCTAAGGTTAAGTTTCTTTTAGGAATGTAGATATCTTAAGGCCTCGTGGTTAGAAAACAAGACGAATTTTTGCGGTAGGAGATAGTGACGTTAGTGTCCGAAAGACTGCACTACCGCATAAAATTTCTTGTTATAAGTGGAGTACTGCTTTGCCTCATTCAATTTCTCACTTAAATAGGCTATTAGATGGCCCTCTTGGCTCAACACTCCACCTATACCAACACCTAATGCATTACACGCCACCTTAAAAACTTTAGAAAAGTCGGGTACACGCTTGACAAGAGCTTTTACCATTTTGCCCTTAATTTCCTTAAAAGTCCTGATTGCGGCTTTCGACAACACGAATTCTCCATTTTTCATACATTTAGTAATGAGAACCATAATCGTGCTAAATCCTCTAATGAACCGACAATAAAAAGTTGCTAAGCCGTGAAAGCTTCGCACCTTATGAATATTCTTCGGTTCTGGTCACTCAACTATAGCATTGACCTTTTTAGGGTTTGCGCGCATTCCTTTTAATGACACGATAAATCCTAAGAATACGACTTGACTAGACAGGAACGCGCACTTTTTAAGATTAGCGTATAACTTTTCAGTCCCGAGGACACTACAGATTTGCTTCAGATGTTTAAGGTGCGATTCCTTAATGGTACTATAAATAAGAATATCATCGAAGTACACCGCTAGGAATTTACCCATGAACGGTCTCAAGACTTGTGTTATCACTCGCATAAAAATACTAGGTGTATTAGTTAAGCCGAAGGGCATGACCATCCACTTGTATAAGCCATCTTTCGTTTTGAATGCCGTCTTCCATTCATCTCTTGGGCGTATGCGGATTTGCTGATATCCACTCTTGAGATCGATTATGGAGAAAATGGTGGACCTGGCCATTATGTTAAGCATATCATTAAGCCTAGGTATATGAAACTTGTACTTGACAGTAATTTTGTTTATGGCACGGCTGTCCACACACATGCGCCACGTGCCGTCTTTCTTTGGCGTCAACAATGCGTGCACGGCACAGACTCATACTCTCCTAGATGAAACCCTTTTGCAGAAGTTCATTAACCTGCCTCTTCAATTTTGCATGCTCCGCAGGGTTCATCCTATAGTAAGGAAGGTTTGGTAAAGTCGACCCCGAGACAAGATCAATGGCATACTGAATGTCCCGCATAGGTGGCAACTCATTCAGTAAATCCTTAGGGAATACATCTTTGTATTCCTTCAAAACCGATGTTACCTCATGGGGTAACTCTAATGGAACCTCGGGTGTAACCTCTTTTGCCACAAGGGCATACACCGTCAAATCCCCCTTAGTCTCTTTCTCAAACTCTCTTGCATTGATTATGTGAAGAGACTTAGGCTTGGATTTCCTCACCTCCTTAAGCTCATTCGCCTTCCCATCCTTCCTTTTCCCTGATGTGCTCTCTGGTGGCATAGGATTAAGTTTGATCTTCTTACCGTTTGCATGAAGGTACACGCATTTGAACGGCTAAAGATTGAAACATCATTATCGAATAGCCACAGCTTACCTAGGATAATATGACCAACATCCATAGGTATAACGTTGCACCACAGAGACTCCTTCTATGACCCGAATTTGATGAGAACTAAGAACTGATAGGTGACAGAAAGGGAGGTCTTGCTAACCCAAGAGACTTTGTACGGGTCAGGATGAGGGGTGGATTTTAACTTTAGAACGTCCAAGGTGTTAGCGGAAATCACATTTTGACAACTTTCACTATTCATTATCACCTTGCAATTCTTCTCTTCACACTTGGCGAGAGTATAGAAGATAGTACTTCGACGCCAATTAGCACCATTTCTAGACTGAGCTAGCACACGCCTGACAACTGCAAGCGCTGCTTCATCGGCCACCTCGTCTTCATCACTAAGACCTCCTTTAGGGTGATATTCTTCCACTTCACAATCACCCTGGTCATCTACACCCTCGTGGGACTCGCCTATAACTAAAGCTGTTCCACGATTTTTCGTGGGACATTGATTGGACATGTGACCGATATTCCCACATTCATAACATCGCACTTGACTACCCCCACTAGGACTAGCACCAAGGACACATTTGCCCTTATCATCCCTAGGCCTAGGTGGAACAGTCGTCTGAGCCTTAGGTTGACTACCAATGTTAGATTTAGTTCCCTGGAGACCAGCTCTAGCATTAGAGTCTCAGGACTCAAAGCGTCGGATGACAGAAGCCCTCAGATATTGTTCTAACTCCTGCATAACTTTGTACGCTTCATCCAAGTCTGTCATAGGCCGCTTCAAAAGCTCACGCTGAAAATCCGTTCGAAGGCTCATCTTAGAACACGAAAGTGTTGCCAAAGGGTCCTCTTGGATATCACATCGCATCATATACTCCTCGAATTTAGAGATGTAGTCAGCAATAGACATTGACCTTGGCGTAAGGACTACCATTGGTCAATGAGCTTCTGTCGGTATGAGAGGGATGTACTTCTCCTTCATCTCATGCCAATGTGCGATAGGGGCTCTCCCAACTCTATCAATCTTATGCTTGGTGTTAGTCCAAAATAATTTGGCCTGGCCCACAACTTTCATCTAAGGCTGTTTAAAAAACTGACCCAATCGATAAAACCGACCGAACCGGACCGAACCGAACCGATCGATTTCGGTCGGTTTTCGAATCTATTTCGGGTCGGGTCGGTTTTTTAATATAAAAAATCGAGAGTGTCGGTTCGGTTGTCGGTTTGTAAAAATTATAAACCGTTTTCAACTGAACCGAACTGATGTCTGTGTGTGTGTGTGTGTGTGTGTGTGTGTGAGAGAGAGAGAGAGAGAGAGAGAGAGAGAAGTTGAGGTTGGCCCCACTTCAATATTTACATGAAATCCACTCTAACCAGTAAGGGTGCCACCCCAAGTTAGGCCCAAGACTGAAATATCATCTTTATCTGTAATTCAAGTGGGCAACACCAAGAAAAAGAGTTTGGAGGGTAATGTGGCATGTACACTATTTCCAATTGTGTGGTCCACCTGTATCAAAGATGACGCTGGTTTTTCATATTTAGGCCTAAAATTGGGTTAGTCACCTGCTACTTGGAGTGGATTTTTAAAATGCATGATAGTGGGGCCTATTTAAACTACATTACCAATTACCTCATGTCAAGTAAAAGAATTTTACGTAGACATCGACTTTGCAGCACAGTGAGGGTGTGAATTAGGGTAACAGTTCAGTGGGTGTTATCCTAACTATGTGGAACCACCTTGATGTATGTTTTGTATATCCATTCCATTCATCTGTTTTCATCTATCGTTTTAGGACATGGTTCCAAACCTCGAGAAGATCTAAATCTCAAGTAAACAATACCATTGGAAACAATGATGAATAACTATTAGAAGCATTTTATGGGCCACAAAAGTTTTAGATTGAGGCCCAAACCGATAAAACCGACAAAACCGACAAAACCGAACCGACCCGAGTTTATCCGGTTCGGTTCGGTTGGTGATGATTTAGCGGTTCGGTTCGGTTGTTAAATATTCAAAACCGACTAAGTCGGTTCGGTTGGATATTTTCCCTCAAAACCGAACCGACCGAACCGTGCACAGCCCTAGTTTCATCTTAGCAAACTGCACTTGACGGTTTTCTGACATGTCATACCACTCAAAATAGTGATCCATGTTAGCTAACTAATCGAGGAATGCCTTGGGATCCAGACGCCCATCAAAACTTGGGGCTTCCACCTTCACATTCTTCATCGCACGCTTATCTGGATCGTAGCGGTCTTGATAATCATATATGGGTTGTGCCTCACCAGTTCCATGATCTCCACCACCATTACCTCCACGTGTGGGAGTATGTTCTTCAACAATTCCTCCTACTTGAGATTGTGCATCTTCCCCAACAACGGGGTGCTCCCTTTGGGACGTTTCTAATTGCTCTACCTTATTCATGGTGGTGGTGGTTTGGTTGTTTAGGAGAGCGAATTCATGCCTTTGGCTCTTTTTTAAAGCAGTTATCTTTTATATCAATTCAGCAAGTTGCTCAGATAACTGCTCGTTGTTCATGACTGGTTGAAGTCCAAAACCTCTACCTCTTCTTGTGGGCATGCAAATAAGGACTTGAACTAAGTCCTACCCAACTTACCCCTACGGTTATGGAACTCACAAGATGAATGCGATGAATTTAAACCTACAATGGACTGACAATTACTTAATTAAAAAAATTACGACTCAAATCTATAAATTTTTTAAATTAGGAAACTTTCTAAAATTGGAAAGTTTCTAAATCTGGAAATTTCTTAAAACAGACTTAACATGAAACCCTAATTTGATAACTCGATCTAATGTAACCATGCAAACTCTAAGCTCTGATACCAAAATTTGATGCAGGATGCCCTAATTATGATGCATGCTCATGAATATGTATAATACAGCGGAATAACAAAACAATAACAATAAAAATTCAACATCTATCATCATAATCTAAGAGAATCAGAAAAGAAGCATGTAATAATGCGGGCCAACATCACAATCACACAATGTGAGATTCAATTATTGCGTGGCATGGATCTGGAGAGGGACGAAACCTCCTGATCTTGCATGGTTTTGATCCAATTGTGCAATGGGATTCACTAGTCTGGGAGATCGAAAGATTTCTCGAATTAGGGAATAAAAAATCTGAGAGATTAGGGTTTTCAATCAATTCTCAAGTTTAGGTTGTAGAAGATATGAAATAATAGGTTAGAAGGAAAAGAAAAATCAGAGAAATACCTTAGAAGAATATTGGAGGGGAAATGAAGAAGAAAAGAGAAGAAGATTGGAGAAGAAGGGATGGAGTTCCACAGAGAGAGAGAGAGAGAGAGGAGGAGGAGGAGGAGGAGGAGGAGGAGGAGGCAACAAAAAGGTTTTTCATTCAATAATAAAAAACTAAATTCATGTTTAGGGCTTAATCCTCTTAATAAACACTAAGAAAGGAGACAAGACTAAAATACCCTTGAACTTAAGTTAAAAAAAACGAAACTAAAAAATAACTTGCGTGGGCATTGGGTGCCTGATGACTAACCGGTCGAGCACCTGATGAGGGCAAAAAACATCCAATGACTAAAACATAAAATCTAATGAATTTTGGGTGCTCAGAGACCAATGGTCGGGCGCCTGATGGCTAGTGGTCGGGCGTCCGAAGACAATGAAAATCATTCAGTAGGTTCTGCTTCAAAATGGGCAAATTTCTATCACCCGCCGGGCGTCCAGTCGGGTCTTCATCATTCTATACATGTGTCTTCCCATTGTGGGTCTTTTATGTGCCAAACCACGTGTGTAGGGTCTTCAATGCTCCTTAATGATCGCCTAGCCACAAGGAAGATATTTGAGGTACGCGCTTTCTTCGTTGATAGACTTTGAAGGGCCTGATGTGCTCATCTTCCGTACTCCATTGAAACGTTTCTGCAAAGCAATTCCATCCTCCATCAAAATTCTGCAAAGCAATTTCAGCATGATTGATGCAACACTTTTATAATGATAAGTGCCATATGTTCATGCTCCATGCCTATTTTATTTCTTCTTTATACGTTTCTCTCTTTTGGCAATGAGTGTTGTTTTCTCCCATAATTTGGGAAGAATGAGTGCAACTGGTTTTTTTTCCCAATTGATGGAAAAGGGTGGATTAGATTAGCTAAATTCAAGCCTAGACTAGAGGGTGACTTATTGGTCTGCCTCTCGATTCGCAAGCTGGAGGTGCATTGCCCTTTAGAACTTGGCCAACTTTGTAAATGCTGCTGCTTGCTATCGAACCAATGGCCCACTGGCAATTCTACAATTTTTTGACCCTAGATGGGTTTTGCTCAATTATTTCAACTTTTTTTTTTAGGCAAAAGAGCGTTTGATAAAGAGCTAGTCATCTATGCTGAATGTAACTACAATTCTAGTGGAGACTTGCCCTTTAAAGTCTACCCACTTTATTGAACTTGATGGGAGTGCTTTGTCATAAAACTTGCTAATTCCACAACACTTTTGTTGGTGCTGGACTTGCACAAAACCTCAATTACATTATTAAGTGCTAGATAGGGATGAGAAAGCTTGTATGCATGGAAGGAGAGAAGATTATAACTTAGAAGAGTGCCTCCCAAATAAGAGCAACCCCCTTTACATACCTAGAAGCTCTCTAGACTCTTTACATCAAGTAAAATCTTTAAGAGGCCAGAACTACTACTCAGCAGTGTAGAATAACCTTATCCTACAATTACCTGTATTTTAATGTTTGTACGTTGTTTATGACATCTAATCCAACCATCACGTGCATCCAAACAGTCTTTCATCTATGGTAAAAAGAGATTCTGAAGGAGATCTCAGGTGGGCCATGAGAGCAGCGGAATCATCCCGTCCCCTCACCAATTCTGACAAGGGCATTTTTGTCATTATTGAAATAAGCGATGCTACTTGCAGTCGTTTGAAAAAAAACATCTACACACCTTATATTCATCCCCTTACATTCTAAAAATTACCAGTCTACCATGGAATTTCGGTTTTTCGTTATGAAGATTGAAATGGGCCCCACTTTTTTTTAACATTAAAGATCGACACTGTCCATTTTGTTGGTGGTGTAGTTTTAGTCCCATGGGAAAAAAATCAGACTATTCTGAATATTTACTGGATTACTAGAAGTCTAAATGTTTAAATTTTTTTGGACCATTAAGAACAACCTCTCTTGTATGGTCTAACAGATCGTTATATATTTCTCATATTTTCAGGTATTTTCAAACACAGTCTATATATTTTAATGATTGGAATGGATTTTGAAGAAACTTAATTATGGGCCTAATGTAGCGGCACACGTACACGTACGAATATTGTCTACCTGTACTAGTCAATGAATTAACTTGGTTTGTCAATGACTCCACCGAATACATTGCGACCCTATCTGTTGGGCCCATGTTGATGTTTGTATTATATATCTTAACCGTTGTTCCATTTGAACAGGTCATATTAGAACAAGAAACGAAAAATTAAAAAATATATATAAAATTGAATTGGACCACAGTAGTTGAAATAGTGGAAATTGAGCCATCAAGCTTGAAAATTCTGTTTCTAAGGATACGATCAACCTTATAAATGGATATTCCTGACTGTCTGGTAAGAGTTGAAAAATAATACGTTAAGATTCAGAATATATAGGTTAAGATGGTGTCTACACTACGAGACACACTAAGTTCAAACCACCCAGGTCTAACATAAATCACATGAACTGATGCGTAAGCAGCTTTGGTAGGTTGTAAGACATTACAAATGGGTGTACATTCGTAATCAATGAGGTACATACTTTAATGTGTATATTTGATCCACTCCATCCATCCATTTCAGCACAAAATTTTATGTATTGGAAAAAAAAAGCAAAACAAATCGAACAATCAAGTGGACCACACCGATTGAAGCAGTGTTCATTGAATGTTTAGTACACTGATGTAAATTAAAGATGTCGGTTGGGATAAAACTAGGTGAAGTTATCTAATGTCACCATATCTTCTTTCAATTGTTCTGTAAAATTCGGTGTTAGGCTTATGCACCATCATATGGTGTTCAAAGAAAAATCAACCACTTGAGGCACAGAAACCTAGTTCACACTAGTTGGGTGGTGGTGGGTTAAATTGGTGTGAAGTGGTATGATGTGACCAACTCTTCTTTTAATTCTGTTCAAATTTAGTGTCGCACTTCATCACATTATGAAGAGCTTTCTAGAGAGATTTTGATTCTATGAGGCCGGTGGGATGGTTTGAAAAGAATTTACATTAACTTGTTCCTTCTAGTGGTGAAGTGATATGTAATTCTCTGATGTGATGTTATCTTTGTTCAATGCGTCTTAAAATTGGTGTTAACCCTACTTGAAGCACTACAGGCACGCCGCTAAACTTTTGTCCCAGCCGGATCACTTTTACTATACCGTAACCGAGTGCACATTATTCTGTCACTGAATAAGTGAAGTGGTTTGAAGTCATCTGATATGAGGAAATTTTCATTCGATACTGCTCGAATTTGTGAATGCAGTTCATCGGTGATGAAGAACTCCCTGATGAGATTTTATCCGTGGTTACATGCTTGGACGGATTGAAATAGAACAAACATTAATCAGAACCCTGTGAGTGAAAAGTGACGTGCAGTGATTGACGTGACCTATGGTTGTTTCGTTGTACCTCCAGTTGTGTACCGCACTTCATTGGTCCATGAAGAGCTTCTCCAATATATCTCATCTCAGATTAGGCCTATTAAAGAGACTGATACGTAGTTCACATTATTTGAGGTGGTACATGACTAAGGTTATATGAGGTACTTTGATGTGACCTAATCCTCATCATATTCTGATTAATTTTGGTGACATAGTTTGCCAGACCATGAAAAGCTAGATGAAGAAGTTCTATATAGGATGATGCGTGTCAGAGTGTTGCTGTCGGTGTGCAAACTTAATTTCAAATCAATCGGGGACGATTAATTGCTAATTGATGTGAAGTGGAATGATGAGAGCAAATATTCTTCCAATTGGGATAAAATCTTGTGCCTCGATTGTTCCAAATATGGAGAGGACCCACGACATATTTCGATGGCTCGGACCCACCCAGATGAGTCTTGAACTAAGGTCACATCAATTGGGACATTTGGGGCCAATTGATGTGAAGTGGAGTGACGTGATGTATTATTCATCCGATCTAGGTGGAATCTTTTGTCGTGCTCGTTCTGACCATAGAGATGGCGTATGATATATTTTTAGTTGACTTAGGCATGCCCGGACAACGCTTGAACTGAGTTCACATCAAGAAGTACATTCGCAGGAGAATTCATTTGAAGTGGAATGATGCGACAAAATAATCGTTCGATCTGGATGAAATCTTGTGTCGTGCTTGTTCTTAGCATGTAGAGGGCGAACAACATATTTTGTGTCGGCTCTGGCCCGGCCGGACGGGGCAGGGACTGAGTTCACATTGACGGGGACATTTGTAAGAGAATACGTGTGAAATGGAATGTTGCGATGAAATATTCATCCAATGGGGATGGAACCTTCTGTAGTGCTTGTTGTGACCATGGAGAGGGTGGTCGACATATTTCAAGTTAGCTCTGGCCCACCCGGACAGCGCAAGAACTGAGTTCATATCGACCGGGACATTCGTAGGAGAATTAATGTGAAGTGGGCCGCAACAAAGGAAACAGTGGGAATGGCGCCTACCATGTCATCCATGCTGACCATCCACTTTACCAGATTATTTTAGGCCATGAGCTAAAAAATTAAGAAGATATGGTTCTCAAATGGGCCGCAACAAAGGAAACAGTGGGAATGACGCCTGCCATTGAAAACTCCTTGGGCCTAATGTCATGTTGATTTTCTAGCCAAACTAGGGGTCGTGGGACGCATTGATGATTCCCACCATCATGTACATGCTACACCCAAGTGCCTCGCCCAATCTGGGCCTTAGAAATAAAAATGGGCCTTGGTGGGCCAATCCGCATAATTATCAATCGTTTACTGTGTACGGGTTGGGCCCATTTCATTTTTATTGGACATTGGTTGGGCCCAAAATTTACATTGATAAGACATCCAATATTTCTCTTGGAATTTGGATAGCTCACTATTTTACTCAATCTATTGGACGGTTAGGATTGCTTCACCCCCATCCTCAATGTGCCGCACAATTTGGATGGTATGGAAAGCCGTAGATATGAGGTGGGTTATGATAGGATAGATATGGATAGTTCAGATCATACCATGGTGGGCCACAATGATCACAAATGGGTGACTCCAAAACCCCTGAAAACACAAAACTCGGTTTCAACACTCCGATAGAACCAAAAGTTATACACACTGTCGCGTACGGCAATCATCCTAAACTCCTAGGGTTTGCTAAAAATGACCGTCCGCACACAATGGTCGGTTTGGATCATCAACGTGGACGCTGATGGTGGGCCATGTCACAAATGATCGGACACTGTCCATTTAAAGCCGTGCAGGCCGGAGACAGGAAAGGGAGAGGAATCCCTTCCTCTTCGGGATATCCCGGTCAAATTGGGTTTGACCGGGCTTCTTTGTTCGGTGCATAGTGGGTGTACACATACTGTGCACACGCATTACCACAAAGTGGGTCCCATAGTGATATTTTGTGAAATCCACCCTGTCCATCTGGTTCTACAAGTTCCAATAAGCCATTAAGTCAGTGATGAGGTGGATTCAAAACTCAGGTGGGAAGCACATCATGATTTTAGTCCTATTCTGTTGATCTTCATCAATCCAGTAATCAGATTGGCTCCAATCCGAACATTAACGGTTAAAGTGGTCCTAGGAACTATTTTAAATGATTAAAATTTCTTATTCAATTAATTTATAACATTAAGTATAATTCTTTTTAGAATACTTTTAATAATATCATACGTTAATCATCATCATCATCATCATCATCATTATTATTATTATCATTATTATTATTATTATTACTTACATTAAAACTGTAGGGCCCACCTCTAATCAAGACCACCGATTCTATTTGTAATATAATATTATTTTAATTATTTTAATTATTATTACTAATATTATAATTAATTTTAATTTGGTTGTTTCATGGTTATAATCAAGCCCTGTAAATGATTCTAAAATAATACTTCGATATTAGAACGAATGTTCTAAAATTAAGCCCCATTTATGTACTTCGATATATATATATATATATATATATATATATATATATATATATATATATATATATATATATATATATATATATATATATATATATATTTCTAAAAATTTTGAAATTCAGCATGTACATGCTATATTGGTTTCACTATCATGGAAGCTAACATTGTTAATTCCAAAATAAAATATTTAAGTGAAATTTTTTTTGCAGGTTTTTGAAACAGGAGTTGTCGAAGATTTGGGGCATGACAACTATTGCAAATTATTTTTGACAGATCCACTCCTTCCATCTTATCTATAAGATTATTTTAGGACATGGCCTAAAAAATAAGGCAAAGCAAATAATTGTGGCCCACTTGATAAGGGAAAATTGGGAAACAAATTGCTTACCGTTGAAAACTTCCTGGGATCTTTTTGGCACCTCAAGAGGGACCCATTTTGGACAAAATTTCACCAGCAAGCTTGTCATGTTCTACATAATCTCCAGACCATTTTTCAGCCGAATAAAAAAAAAAATCACACTCACATAAGACAACTTAAACACACTTACTCCTAGTGAAGCAAATGTAGTGTGAATTCATTTTTTTTGCACCACAAACTGACCACATCGAAGTTGCTATTTTAGTGGCATGCTTAATATGATCTGGGGATCAAGCAAAGGCGCGGTGGTACGTGTTGCATAATTGTGTAGAAATAGAGTCGAACTTAGAGTAAGTCTTCACTCGATAATTGTATATCTACATACGATGATCTTAATATTTCTTGCTGATGGCGTGCCAATTATGTGTAGCGAACACATCGAGGAGATGAAGTCCTAATACCCTATAAATTATGATCGAATGCATCAAGATCAGTTTCCAGAATGGTTCGCAAAAGGTATAAGATTAATTTACCTTGTATCTCACCACACTTACAATTTTGTTGTATTGCACAATATTTAAACCTAATCTCAAATCCATAAACAATTATATTCTGTACGTGATAATAGATGAAGACATTGCGCACTAGCAACTCTATGAATGCGTCTGATGCACTCTACTCACTGGTGTCTGGCCCTGATAGACGTGTATCTAGATATACAAGTTGTATTGTAAATGGGATTTGGTTCTACATTGAAGAGCGTGGGAAGTATAGGATCACACAAAATAGTGGGGTGGTTGTGAAGGGAATACATGAGGAAGTAGAAATTGACTTTTATTGCATTTTGACGGATATTATTGAGCTGAGTTATTGTATGAGAAAGCGGGTGTACTTATTTAAATGCGATTGGTGGGACATTAGAAATAAGAAGTTGAGAATACAGACTGACGACTACTTTACGAGCGTAAATTTATCTCGGAAGTGGTTTTAGGACGACCCATTTGTCATAGCCAGTCAAGCCGAACAAGTATTCTACCTCGTGACACTAAGTTAGGCAGTTCTTGGCACGTGGTGCAGAAAATAAAGCCTAGGAACATATTTAACGTTCCTGAACTAGACATTGAAGATAGCGAGGACGGGAGAAATGAAACATCTAGGGTTGAACAAGCACATCAAGAAGACATGCCATCTTAGGATAGAGGGAAGATCCAAATGTTGATATTAGTGTGGTGCAATTAAATAAAGATGATGTGCCACCTGATCATGTTGATGCTTCAATCATACATGACACTGTTAGAGATGATAACGCTTTCATTAATGATGACGTTGCAGACGATGAAGAAAAAATACTGATCAGCGATAGTGATGGTGAAGAAGAAAGAGTCCTAAGCGATAATGATACAGACGACGATTATTAAATGTATATAGGGTTTACATGTCATTTTTCAATTCGAATAATTTGATTATTACATGTATATATGTTTTAAAAGTCATGATTTATTCCTTGAATTGACTTGTTTATAATCCACATTTGCAGTTGAATTACTTTCTGATCATATCCTCCTCAAACCGGAACGTTGCGGAAGCACGCAGCATACTTCATCAACTATTACGGATGGACTTTTCGGCCCTATCTTCTTCTGGTAGGGCCAAAGAGATACCCGGTCTGGTCGATAAATGTAGGGAGGAATATATCGACAATGACTCAGATGAAAGATTATACAATCTCAAAGAAATTCCGGACCTGATGGAGGAATATAACTGCGGGAAACTTCGTATGGAAGATGTAACATTGTTACTTGCACATCTGAATGGAGTCCCGAGAGATCAGATTTCTCCTATTGTAACTGGCATGTTGGCACAATGTTGAGTGCTTCATACAACTTAATATATACTTCTACAGCGTACGATAACTTACGCAGTGACTGTGAGTACTTCGGATAGTTGATCCGACGTTGTTTCGTATTATAATGAAATACATGTACTTAATATGGAATGACAATGTGTAATGGAATTTTCAACTTTTACTAGAATGTTTATGGTTTTATTATATTCTGCTTGCATCATAGTGTAATGGTCTAATCATATTTTAATCATTTCTCTAAGTATAAGCACAAATTCATTATACCATGAACACTACTTATATAATATTTTATTATATTCCACTTGGACTGTAAAGTTTAATGTGTTTATTGTATTGATATTCATAAACTTGTATTGACATTGTTTAAATTTATAAGTTTGTATTTTGGATATATTTAGTCATGGCACCAGGTGGAAGATCAGGTCGTTCACGCACTGGATCTACCCCTTCCACCCGTGATGCGACGCAGACAACATCGACGCCGCATGGTGCATCACAGGCGTCTGATCCTTCGGTTAAGCATACACCGGGCACTGCATGTAAGTCTAAATTATATTTATTTAGTAACTTCTGTTTATGTTGTTATTTACATATTTCTTTTACGACAGCATCTTCGACCAGCCGACGAGCACGTGGACCCACGCCTGGGTTAGTTTTAGAGCGACTTACGCATGAGTGTAGGGTGACGGTAGAGTTTCCACAGGACTGTCTTAGACCTGTTGGGGACAATGCCAGGTTGTTTACGTCTGAGGTCGGTGTCCTATGCCGATCTCTGATCCCCGCCACCACCCCCCGTTGGACAGACGTGACAGATAATGTGCGGCACCTCATCCGTCAGCGCCTTCAGGTAAATTTTAGTAAATTAAAATTTTCTTTTGTGAAAGTTCAATTACGGTTAAGTGATTTTCTTAATAAGTTTATTGCCTTAATCTATTATTTATGAAACTGCAGGAAAAATTTGTCTTAGATTTGAGTGTTCCTTATAATTCCCACGCCGTCGATGACATAGTCAGGGAGAGGTTTAAGGAGTACCGCGGAGAGTTACACCAGTGGTACAAGCGGTGCAGGACTCACGATGAGGCTGTACTGTTCGCACCGCCGCACATAACTATAGACGACTGGCGAATACTCTGCGAGAGATTTTCGTCTGAGGCTTTTCAAGTAATATTTACATATTTACGATATCTTAAGGTAACAATTAAATTCGCAATTGATAACAATGTATTACAAATAATGTGTTCAGAAGAGGAGTAGAATAAATTCTGCGAACAGGGAAAAGTTACAAGTAAACCACGTAGCTGGTTCAAAGTCATTTGTATGACATCATTACGACATGGTAAGAAATTACTGATGATTATTAAGTTGATATATTATTTTCATGCACTTATAATAAGTCTACTTTCCTTTCGATTGTGCAGCAAGATTCCGTCACCGGCCAGGAGCCTGAACCAGTAGACCTCTACAGAGGGACTCACTGTCGGCAGGCAACGGGATCTTGGGTTCATCTTAGAGCCAGTGAGCATTGGGTAAAAATCCTTGCATTATAAAATTTAATTGCATTGATTTATAATAATGTCATTCATGTCATTCGTTATGAACATTCATATATTTTCATTATAGGCGGCGATGGACACTATACGCAATCAGCCCACTCCCGATGGTAGTCAGCAAAGTGAGCCAGAAATTTTGAGCGAGGTGCTTGGCACCTGTTCTGGATATGTGCGTGGCTTGGCCATGGTGCCAAGCTCATGGCACCCACTAGAGCTGGCTCCAGCCGATCCGTCACTGGTGAGAGCGCCCTACGCCGAGCTGATATCACAGAGAGAGAGAGAGGTTCAGCAGCTACGAGTCATCGTCGATAAGCTCAAAGAGCAGCTGGAGAGGCAAAGGGAGGAGGAGCAGAGGCGTAGGGAGGAGGAAGAGCAGAGGCGGAGAGAGGAGGAGGAGAGGCGACGAGAGGAGTAGGAGAGAATGATCGAGGAGTTGAGGGTGGAGTATGAGCGACGGATGCATGAGATGTTTCTGGCTCTCACTGCACGCTTCGGCACCGATGCCCCGCCACCTCCTCCTTCATCTTCGTGATTTTTTTATTTTATGTACGAATGTTAAACTTATATGTATTTGTACGTGGATGAATGTGGGTTGTATGTAGAAGTTGATAGGATTATTTGTGTATGGATGGATGTGGTTTGTGTTTGTTTGGATGTATGTGGATGTGAATATGATGAAAATGTATTGTAAAAGGTGTATTTACAGGTGTATATTAGGAATTTTTTCCTGAATTTTGAAAACAAATGGAACTGAGAAGGAAAAGACTATTACCGACGAAATATTTCGTTGCTAATTGGAGGATTAAATCTTATACCGACGAAATATTTAGTAAGTAATAGAAGAATAAAAAGTTTTACTAACGGAATATTTCGTAGAAAAAGACTATTACCGACAAAATATTTCGTTGGTAATAGTAGTAATATTTCGTAGAAAAAGACTATTACCGACGAAATATTTAATAGGTAATAGAAAAGCAAAAAGTTTTACCGACGGCATATTTTGTAGAAAAAGATTATTACCGACGAAATATTTCGTTGGTAATAGTAGGAGCCAAATGTTTTACCGACGAAATATTTCGTTGGTAAAACTTATACCAACAAAAGAGTTCGTTAGTAAAATCTATGTTTACCGACGAAACACATGTTTTTTTCCTACCAAAACTAAAACGTTTTGCCGACGATTGTTATCGTTGGTATTTATTTTATCATTGCCGACGAAGTGAACTTTCGTCGGAAAAATCCTTTAGCCACGCTCTTTTTGCGACGATATTAGTGGCGACATATTTCGTTGGTAATAATAATTATCGACGAAATATTATCAAATACCGACGAATTATTTCGTCAGTAGAAGATCAACTTCTTGTAGTGATCAGGTTGGTGTTTGCATAACCCAAGCTTGAGATAGGATCCGATACTTCCTGCCTGAGCCCAACCCAATGTTGGGTCGGTCACGGGTCAGTCGGGATGAATCCGCCCGACTTTCAGCCCTATCAGGCATAGAAGACCCCCTAAATTTGTCTTTCCCCTTTTGGCCCTATATGAATTGCCCTGTGCAACAACAATATATGAGTAAAATGTTTAAAATATCCTTCGAAAGTATACACATACATATGCTCTTGACCACATCACAAGTTATAACTAAGGTCTTAAATGGGAGTGTTATGTAATGCATCGTTCGTTGCCAATACCATCATGTACAACCCCATATCCCCCCCCCCCCCCCCCCAATCAGGATATTTTGGGCTGATGCGTGACTAATTAACAAACTGTATCATTCATGAGTCTGGATCCGTTGTTGGCTGCCAAACAGGGAAACCCTGTTTGGAGCCTTGTTATTGGTCCACGTCATCACATAGGGCTGCAACCTAGTCACATCCTCATTGCAATCTGATCACACCTTAGTACAACTTGATCACACTAACATCATGCAGTGTGATGTGGACCAATGAAAAGGCTCCTTGTTTGGAGCCAACAAAGGATCCAGATTCATCATTCATGAATCCGAATCTTTTGCTTGACACAAATAAGAATTTTCTGTTTTTTGCATTGTGATTGGTCCACGCCATCACTAACATTGTCAACACTGCTAGATTAAATGCAGTATGTGATGATGTGGCCCAATCACATTGCTACAAACAAGAAATTTCTATTTATGGCAAGCAGAGGATCCAGACTCGCATGAAGGGGTAATCACCAAATTACTGATTTAGGATAATAAAACTTAGGTTATAACACACTTAAATGGACAAAATACATGTGCTAATTACTTTGAATACACTGTGCTGAAAGTATAATTCAATATACTCCCATCTAGAGTACTAACTCAGACCCCTTAGTATAAATTGTTTGCATAATCCAAAGTGACTCCCGTAGACCGTATCGCGATGCATCGCGATGCATCAAGGAAACCTCTTAAAATACATAAAGCAGAGAAAGTGCTATCGGCGTGGCTCTCAATAGTAATTACCACGGACATATGTTAATAATTAAAATTAAGCAGCTCCCATCTGTCCCATCCGAGCTGTCTATTGCCTTGCCAATCTACGATGAGCCTGGATGGCACACGGGTGATCGAGGCTGTTCACCGTTGGGCCACAACGTAAGTGTCACGTTAGTTGGACAATCTGATCCATCCATTTGCTGGCCTTCAAACTGGCAGGCCAATAACCCACGTTTAACGGGACCTCCCCAATTAATGGTAGGACCCATCTCACGATTATCCGGATTATGGACCCTTTCCACCAAACGAAGGGATGTTTTGCTAGTTTTTTATTTATTTATTTTTTTCTTTCTTTCTTTTTAATTTTCTTTTTGTTTTGTGTACTTTTCCTCACAATAATGACTAAAATAAAGAAGCATAGATCGAACAGATCAGTCCCATCTTTTTTGCAGTACCTAATTAATTAACTTTTCATTTATTGGTAGAGGGGTCATTCCATCAGTTCTCTGATTAAGAAAATAAAATGACAATAACAAGGCGAGATAGACGGACTAGCCGGTATCAAAGTTACATGGCCCAACATGCTGTATGTGTTTTATTCATGTCATTCATTCATTTTGCGAGCTCGTTTTAGTATATGAGCCCCCAAAAATGACTTAGGTCCAAAGCTGAAGACAGTGGTGATTGGATGCTTGTAGTTGAAAACTCCTCCAGGGCTACAAAAGTTTTGGATCAAGCTGATATTTGTGTTTTACCTTCATCCAGGTCCACCTCACTATTTCAATGGGTTGATGACCAATAAACATCAATGTGGGTTATAAAGATTTCAACGGTGAATATCATTCTTCCCATTGCTTCCTGTATGGTCCACTTGAGCTTTGGAGCTGCCTCATTTTTTGGCTTATGCCCTAATAAGCTGGCAAAATGGATGGATGGTGTGTATAAAACGCATACATCATTTTGGGGCCATAGAGCTTTGACACCGGCTCACTGGCTAGTGTTGGTTCACTGGGCCAACCGAGTCCAAGATGGACATCCACTTTTCCGGAGCCATGTCTATGTGTTGCACGAGTTTAAATGACAAAGTACATGTGACAATGATTTTGCATGATGAGCTTAAAATATAATTCAATGTTCTTTTGCAATGCATCGAGATGTATTAAAGGAAACCTCTTAAAATATAAAAAACTGAGAAAGTGCTACCAGTGTGGCTCTCAAAAGTAATGAATCCGAACATCTGTTAACTAATAAAATTAAGCAGCTTCGATCTATACCATCCGAGCCGTCTATTGCCTCAAGAATCCCTGATGGGCCTAGATGGCCTAGAGGTGATCTAGTCTGTTCACCATTGGGCCATAACAAAAGTGTCACGTTGTTAGGACAATCTTATCCATCCGATTTCTGGCCTTCAAAGGGGGCAATATGAGACAAGGGAGGGCCAACAACCCACGTTTAAACGGGATCTTCCCAATTGATGGTGGGACCCATCTTACAATAATCCGGATTATGGTCCCTTTCAACCAAACCATTTGTATTTGTTTTCTTCTTTTGTGCACTTTCCCTCCCTTTGGAATCATGACTGAAATAGTCTAGAAAGAAGCGAAGGTCTTAAAAATCGGTCCATCTTTTTTCCTTTTTATTTTATTTTTATAATTTTACAAAATGCTCCTTCATTATTGTGATATTTACAATACAGTACCTATTTAAATTAACTTTTCATTAATTGTTAAAGGGGTCTTTCCATTAGTTTTCTATTAGGCGCGCTCTTCTATAAAATGACGAAAATGCCCACCAACATGGATGATGAGAAGCGTACTCGCTGGTGTGAGATGGACATTGGCTTCTCTACGAAGTGTCTACGTTTTGCACGCATGTAAGATATGGGCCATTTACGAAAGCTTTATTTATGGGTCCTTACTCATGACTGACTCATAGACTCACAAGAGTTTCAATATTAAGGTCATGGGTTCGAGTATCCATTGCTGTGTTTCTGAGTGTGAGAGTATGCTGGAAGAAGGGACCCTCCTAATGGATAGAATAGGATAAGTTTCAATCCAGATGATGTACGGATGCAAATTGTGCACGGGCTAACTTAATATGTTATAGCATACTTAGTAAACTCTGTGGGGCCTATTGTGATGCATGTCTTATCCATGCCATACATCTCTTTTAGCTTATTTTTAGGGTCTTAAATCATGTTTTGGTGATAGGCTTACAAGAGTTTCAACACGATGTCTTTGAGTATCTATTGTGGTATAAAAAATCACTATGGTGTGAGTGCATGGGTATGTGAGGGGGTGAGTGCATATGTGGAAAATGAAAATAAAAAGCTCATTTTTAGGGCATGAGCCCAAAATTGGAGCATACCCAAAGCTCTAGTGAGCCACACCATAGAAACCATGATAATTGAACGCCTATGAATGGAGACCCCTTAGGGGCTATAAAAGTTATGAATCAAGCTAGTATTTGTGCTTTCCCTTCACCCACGTCTGTATGACTTTATGAGGAAGTTAGATGACAAATAAATATCACTGAGAACCTTAGGCAGGTTTCAACATGTGATGTCATTATCCTCACTTATTTCTATATATGGTGTGGTCCCCTTAGTGTTATATGTACTTCAAGTTTGGGATCATGCCCTAAAATGAACTAATAAAATAAATGGATGGTGTGGATAAGACAATTAATACATATTGGTGGGCTCTATAGTGTCTACTCAAATTAACACTGACCGCGCACACATATATGATGTACCTGATTAATAGGTAAGATTAAGACAGCAATCATGTTACCTCATGAAGTGCGAAGATCCATTTCATCTCACTCGATGGAGTACCATACCTAAACAAAGATTCTAGAGGACCATAAGTGCTGGGCTGACAGTCGAGAGAGTATATGGGTGACTCTGTACATGTGCTGGAGTGGTACACATGCTAGAGATCCAAACCATTCATCAGGTGATCAATTACAAGGAAATGTTCTGGACCAAAACTTCTGGCCGTTCCCATCATCAAGATAGCCTCACTTGTGCTAGAAGAATATTGTTTGACAAAGATGGCCCATCTTGTATATTCATCATGCAGTTGCCGTCCGACGCTAATCCAGAGGTGGTGTGTTGATTTGTTGGGTGCTGGAGGCCACCATTTGCATGTGCTTCGTATCCATATACTATAGATCTATTTTTCCTGCTCATTTTCAGGAATTCAGATCATCTGCTTGGCTTTAGCAGGTTTTTCTGTTTGTCCATGCCTGATTTGTCCAACTCAGCACGGATTATATCAGCACTTTTGCATTTAGTGCTGTTGGGCTGGACCGATCAGGTGATCAGCAAACAAGAAAACCCCATTAAAGCCAAGCAGACATCTATATTCCATTTTACGGCATGAGCCTAACAAAGAAGCAAAACTGAAGCTCAAGTGGACCACATGATAAGAAGTACTGGTGATGGAACATCCACCATTAAAAACTTCCTGGGGCCCACAAAATTTTTAAATCAACCTAAAATTTGTGTTTTCCTTTGTCCAGGTTTGAGTGACCATGTCGATAGGTTGGGTGGCAACTAAACATTACGGTTCAGGAAAATTTAAACAGCGAGTGTATCTCCACTGATTCCTATGGTGTAGTCCACTTGAGCTTTAGGTCTGCCTTATTTCTGGTGTCATGCCCTACGATGAGCTGGCAAAATGGATGGACGGAGAGGATATAAAACATATATACAAAGTGGGCCTACTGCGCCCAACACATTACCATTCATGGTATCATCCACATGATGAGTGGCCCAGATCACATGTACGTGCCAAATCGAGACGTGTCCCACAATTCCCCTCTATAATTTCTCCTCACGTGACGGGTATCATCCACATGATGCACGGGTAGTCGCCGTGCATGGGTCCAGATTCAGACTGTTCGTCAGGTCCAAGCGGATGGAGTGCTTACCATAAATATTGACTGATGAAACGAATAGATTTTATTAGTGGACCGCTTGAGTCTCCAATCATGCTGTCACAAATATTATTTTCTACCGTGAATTTTTGAGGTCATTGATCAGACGATTAACATTGCCTGTTAATTAGATTTCTCAACCAGTGGGACCCATTCAACGAAAGGTCCAGATCATGGGCCGTTGTCCAATGCTTCTTATTGGAGTGCGGGACACCGTCCCTTAAGCAACGAATACGTACATGCATGCACACCAAAATTCAGAGTAACTATATCACGTGGCCCGCCAGTCTGGACCCATGAGTATGTCTTGTCATCCTCTCCATCATATATGGCCAGGTCTCCACGGAGGAAGATCCAACACATGGGAGGTCTGATTGGGCCATCCCCATGCTTTCAGGGCTTAGACAAATTTAGTGCGACTCGTTTGAGTCAACTCAGACTCGGACTCAATTACACTTCAATTAGTTGACATTTTTGCAATTTATTATTATTATTTTATTTTTTATGAGTTAGTTCACACACCCCATTGTTAGTATACTCACCCACCCATGTTAGTCATATCACAATGTTAGCCACCCCATATGAAAATCAATATCATGACCTCAGTGTTGAAACGAGGCTATCTTCACTTAGTCTCCCACTTGAGCTAATCGTAGTTGAATTTAGAGAAAATTACAGAAGATACTAGATATAAATACCATGTTAATGAGGTAGTAATTTATAAAATTTCCTTTAAAGTCCACACCTAATGGTATGCGCAGCTGGTCCCCAATTTTAGAGATCTAGACCGTCGGATCTGATGGACCCGACCATAGATTGAAATTCCTCACGAAATCTCTTTGATTAGATGTTATAATCCATTCAATTGTGGCAAAAACAAAAGTGCAGCAACGATCTAAGGAAGGACAAAGATTGGACAGATGGCCAGGATTTTCCAATCATGTTCCGAGGCATCAATTTCTTTCGAGGAGTCATTTGGTAATCCGACTGTATAGAACGTTAATATACAGGCAATCAAATTAAATCGTCTAAACAGTGTAACTCACCACCTCTGAATCACTATCCCGAAATCAGATTGATTGAACGATCCTAACCTCTGATTCATGGCAACTTGTTTTTCGTATTAAGACCCTTTGCTATCTCTCATTCTCTACTTTCCAATAGCTAGATAATCAAATAAGTTTAATTTTGGTTCATGATCATCTCAAGTGGGACACATAATTTGGACAGTTTAATGTGAAATAATTGTATTGGAATTATGCAATTGCTAAGCAATTTATAAATTCATGTGTATGATCCATCCCCCCTCTGCAAGAGTATAAAAGTCTTTCTCATTCCACTTTTGCTTTTTCTCCAAGTATCAATGAATTATTTGTCCTTTTAAAAAAAAGATCCATCCCCCTCTGCAAGAGTATCAAAGTCTTTCTCATTCCACTTTTGCTTTTTCTCAAGTATCAATGAATTATTTTTCCTTTAAAAAAATAAAAATATAAAAAAAAAAAATCGCTTTAAAACATTCCATGGCATAGTGGGCCTATTGCTGCTGTTCTGCTTCTTCTTCTTCTTCTTCTTCTTCTTCTCTCTCAGAAAATGGTGGCAGTATTCAACAAAGAGGTACTGAGTTGGTATCTGATCACCCTCAAACTCAAAGAAACGGTAGAAGCAGGCATCCCAAAACAGCTGGAAGGGACAGAGAATCCAGAACCGTCCGATCATGTGCCGAACACGATCAACACAGTAAAAAACAACACCGATGAACCGTCACCATCCGATTCCGATTGGGTCATCTCCATTAGAGAGAAGCTTGAAGAAGCCCAGAAAGACGAGATCGCCTCATCTTGGGCCAAGCTCTGTATCTACAGGGTCCCCAAGTGCCTACGGGAGGGTGATGACAAGGCCTATGTGCCGCAAATCGTCTCCCTCGGTCCATACCATCATGGGAAGCGACGGCTCCGGGACACGGACCGCCATAAATGGCGATCGCTCCATCAAGTCCTTAAACGTGCCAATCAGGACGTCAAGATCTACCTTGACTCGATCAAGGAGCTCGAGGAGCGGACTCGTGCATGCTACGAAGGATCGATAAGCCTCGGCAGCAACGAATTCGTGGAAATGATGGTCCTTGATGGATGCTTCGTAATCGAGCTCTTCCGTGGGGCTGCCGAAGGGTTCCGTCAGCTGGGCTATTCACGAAATGATCCTGTCTTCTCCATGCGTGGTCATATGCATTCGATCCAACGCGATATGATAATGCTGGAGAATCAGATACCACTCTTCGTGCTGGACTGCCTTCTCGGTCTCCAGATCGGACAGCCCGATCAACGGGGCCTAGTCTCCAAGCTCGCCCTTCGCTTCTTTGATCCGTTGATGCCCAGCGACGAGCCGCTCCGGAAGGCCGACCGGAACCGACTGGAATCACAGAAGTACGTGGAGATGTTTGATCCACTGACAGATCAAGGCAGCCTGCACTGCCTCGATGTCTTCCGGCGGAGCCTTCTACGAAGTGGGCCACAGCCATCACCAAGGATGTGGATGAAGCACAGATCCAAGGCAGTCCGTGTGGCTGACAAGCGACGGCAGCAGCTTGTCCACTGCGTGACTGAGCTCCGTGAGGCCGGGATCAAGTTCAAGAAGCGGAAGACCGATCGCTTCTGGGACGTTGAATTCGACGGTGGGGTCCTCAAGATCCCACGGCTGCTGATCCACGACGGCACAAAGTCACTCTTCCTCAACCTCATTGCATTTGAGCAGTGCCATCTGGATACCACGAATGACATCACGTCGTACGTGATCTTCATGGACAACCTGATCAACGGCCCGGATGATGTGGGTTACCTGCATTACTGTGGGATCATCGAGCATTGGTTGGGATCGGATGCAGAGGTGGCCGATCTGTTCAACCGGCTTTGCCAGGAGGTGGTGTTTGATATCAACGACAGCTATCTTTCCCGATTATCGGCGCAGGTGAATCGTTACTATAACCATAGGTGGAATGCTTGGAGGGCGAGCTTGAAGCACAACTACTTCAGCAATCCATGGGCCATCATCTCTTTCTTTGCAGCCGTTGTTTTGCTGATCCTCACTTTGACACAGACGTTCTATGGAGTCTATTCTTACTACAGGCCCAATTGATTGATTTTGGTGTGTGCGCCACTTCTGGTCAGATCTTTTCTACATTCATTTCATCTGATTTGTTTTAATTTATAAGGAATATTTACATGATATTCAACCAAGAATTTCCAATTTCTGCAAGTGAGGCCCGTTGGTTCAGTGATCCGGACCATTGGTCTGATCGGTAGGGATGGCGGTGGGTTGGGTCGACAGGTCCGACCCGCTTTTTAGATGGATTCGAGCCAAGCTAAATGGGCAACGGATGGGGCTCCGTTTAGAAATGGGACCTACTCAATTAAGGGATGCGCTCCAGTGTAGGGGCTGTAAATGGTCGGGTTTGGAGCAGGTTTATCTAAAAAGGGACCGCTCATTTACTAAGGGCCTGTTTGGGCAGCCTTATTAAATAGCGTTAGGTGGTATGGTATGGCATTGGATCTGTGCGAACTTAGTGCTAACTAATTTCATCCAATATTTTATAATACAAGAAATGTTTGGATTAATCTAATATCACGTATTCTAATGCCAATGGTGTATTTCATTGGATTTTTTGTGGATCCAAGTATTTGCTATAGCTGTGGGCCCTATATTGATGTGTGTTTTATCAAGGTTGTCCATTCATATGTGCCTTTTACACGTTCCATTCAATGTGCATATGGGCACAAGTAACCAAAATTAGTTGTGAAATGTAGTCTGTTGATTACAATTCCATGGCCCACCAAACACAGAATCCATGTAAAACAGTGTATTTGGTAAGGAAAGCATTTGATCTCAAACATAGAAAAATATGATGTTAATCCCATCTACTACCATGGTATTGGCAGCAATTAATAAGCAATAAATTATGTCAGTCTCATCTAATATCATTCCATCCCTTGAGATACAGCTGCCCAAACAGACTCTAAATGGATCTCGGTCCAAATTTTAGACTCAGACCTTTTTAATAAATCAGTGGGTCTAGATCAACCCTATTAGACCCACTTATAAATGCGTTTGAGTTTGGTAGAGAAAGATCCACCCAGGCCCATTTATAAATGGTTTGAGTCTACTAATAAGCTTGGGTCTAAATTTGTGCTTGCAAGCATTTTTACTAAGTTTAAAATCAAGTCTAGATGGGTCTGGGCTTGGATAGGTCCCTTAAAACATTGACCAAACCCATCCATTTACTGAATGGATTCGGCTCGGCTAGGCTTCGACCTAATATAAAAGAAACCATATCTAGACCCGTTTAACAATAATTGGGTCTATTCTTATACTCACACCTGTACCATTGACAAACGGTCGGGTCTGGGTACCTCATAGCGTCCGCGGACCCATTTACAGCCCTACTCTAGTAGCACTGGGCATACGTGGGGCCATGTGATGCATGCATGACATCTAAGCCCTGTGTATTAATTAGATGCATCAGCACATGTTAACTATAGGCCCGAAAGTCAAGTTGACGCAGGAATCAGGTGTGCCACACCACAGGGAACAAGTCCAGAGGAGACGCCTACTCTTGAGTTATATGGAGCCAAAGTTGGAATCCATGCCAACTGGGTCGCTTGATTTGGCATGGATGAAAGAAATGGCCAAAATTAGGCTGGTTTGCAACTCAGACACCCACGGTGAAAATCAAGGGTTGGGAGTTCCCTCATAACTTATTCCCTATATTGTGGCCTACCTGAGTTTTTGGATCAATCTGATTTGCGGACCTAGAGTAATATGAGGTCACATACATCTAATGGACGGATTGGATGTGCTGCATACATCACGTGAGCACCACATCTGCCACAACTAGAGCGCACAACAGTTGGTAAATATGTCAGGTTTGGGTTGAACCCAGGTTGGACCAGATGATCCCACATGACCAAGACCCAAAGCAAAGTAGAGAATTATTGATGATTTATTTATACATGCATGCATCCATTAGTGGGTCCGATGCATGATGCCCTTTACATCATTTTCCATTCTTAAACCAGAGTTAGGTTGTGGCGTGTTGGGTTAACTGAGTCGAACCCTACCCAGTAACAATTGGATGACCCAAAATCTCCATCATGCGACTTTTAGCTGTCCATAATCAAGACCCAACTTCTTGAGACTCTTGTTGCATGGTCCATCCAATTTGATGCCAATGGACTACAGTCTGGATCATGGAACTTTGCCACCCACGTGTGCAGATTGGAAACCATTGTGCAGGTCCTCTGGTAGAGGAAAGTTCCTGAGTAATAGCATGCACCAACAGACAATCGGGCCCACGCCCACTCTCTCTTATCCCACTCGTTTCATCTGGTTTCTTTGTTTTTGCGAGGCTGGGCGAGGTTGTAAGAATGAGAGAAGCGGGTTTAAATTTTCTTAAAGAGTAAAAGTTTTATACTACAATAACATAGTTTTACATGCAGCTTTAATCCATCTTTTCACTTGGAAGGCTTGGTTCAAAGAGGAATGATTCGGTTATTTCATTTGTACCTTAAAAAAACCAATGCGAATGTTATATATCATTAACATTACTGATGGTATTCAGTGACATTGATAATCTTATCTATTAGGTAAATTATGAGCTAACCTCAGGTCAAAACCGACCTAGCTATAGGTTGAAACAATCCGACTTGACGTGAGATTAGACTCCTCGACCTCGACTGGAAGACGACCTCAGTTTCAAACTATAGACGCCGAGATCGAAGGTTTCTATCAGAAAAATAGGCAAGAGATTAGGAGGATCGTGGAGAAATATAAAAAGTCCTCCATGATTGGGAACGGTCTGATGATCACGCTGGTCCGTGAATCTCTGCCCTGAAATTACAGCCTCAAAAAGGGGATACGATCTTTCTTCCTAAGTTTATAAATGAATGTCTTCTTCACTATCAGGTATGCAAAATCTTACTCGAACAAAGATAATCTTTGATAAGAGAGCCAACTGACTTAGGCATCGGAGGACTAACGGTCGATCCCCGGCCACCTCTCAGCCTTCTTTACATCTTTGTAGGCTCTCAAACATGCGATCTCTTCCGAGGAAGATATTCATCCTACCTCGACTGTTACTGAAAATCAGTAACAACAGTTGGCGCTGTCTGTGAGAATTTTTCGACTAATAAGTAATGTTCTCACCCAAGAGGTTCAAAAGGATCTCCTCCATCAAAAGATTTTGGATGGCTGGTAAAAGAAAATACAAAGGAAAAGCCCCTACAATAGCTGGGGCCATCCGAGGCCCCACAATCTGACGCAGGGAGGACGTGGTAGGTCGATCACCGTCTCCCTAACCGATAGTTCTCGAATCCACGAGAAGAAATAAAAGATAAAAAGAGGAAATAAATTCCAAATAATTGATTTATTGATAATTGAATGAATAAATTAAAAAAAATAATTACTTTGGTTTAAATAATAAACTAAATCCTAAATTCGTACTTAACTCTAACTTGCAAAGGAAGAAAAGAATTCTAATACAATTAGGAAATAAATAGAAAAATCTGCGCAAACTGTATAATGCCCGTCGGGCGCTGTCTTCCTTCTACTGATATGAGCAATCCACATGTCCGATTGCCACAAAACTTTGTGCTTTTACTAACATCGACGTACTCTTCAAGATGGTCGGCTCAGATTCTCCATACCAGTAGTAATGGGCCACCTGGACCATCTCCAGTTTCAGTGGGCGGAATTCGGAACTTTCTGGACAGTTCATACCATTTTGGACGCCATGATCAATCCGTAACTCGGATCGACGTGAAACTTGTTGGGTTTTCTCGGCATCGAGCAGCTCTACAAAATGGATGGAATGGATCATCATAAATGATCAAGATGGGCCCCACAAGTTGGGCCGAAGTCCAAAAACGGGAATAACAATTTTTTGTTTGAGTTGAAACTCCAAAATATGAAATTCCTTAGTTTTCTCTTGTTTTTCTTCCTGTCCATCTCCCGCAGGAAGGTGCATGATCCACGCCCTCGATCATGGGATTCTTCCCCTACATCACAATCCGACGATGACGGGTCCATTCCTGAAACGCCCGCCCTTCGAATCGAAAGTCCATCCCTACACTATGTTCAACTAAACAGATGGCAAAGGTCCCACAATTGCGGAACCAAACTGTCCACTCTTGAAGAATAAGTGAGAGGTGTCGCTGAACGTTTAGGAGGTGTGGACGAACAGTTCGGACATTTCAACCAACAATTGGATGAAATAAAGGCTCTCTTAGCTACCATCGCACAACCATCTCTGATCCATAAAGGCGACGGTGAGCCTCAGCTGCCTCATCAACCCCCCCCCCCCCCCCCCCCCCCCCCCCCCCGCGCAATGCTCTCTCCTGATTTTGAACAGGGACAACCCGAGGAAGAAGTTGTCAGTCAAGCAACAGGCGCAAGAACTCGATCTGCGGCCGATCTGCCAGCAAGCGATTTACACCACAAGCTCGAAGAGAAAAGGTCCACTCTTCTAGCTCACGATCATATGGATGATAACATAAATCCATTAGAAGCCGAGCTGAAGGAGCTCCGGGAACGAATGGGCGATCTCCAAAAGGCACACAGTGCACCTGAGCACCGATTGCAGTAGACGCACTAGTCGACTCGTCCGAATCTCTATTTATTAACAAAATTCACGAGGAACCACTTCCTAAAGGGTTCAAAATCCCCCAACTCAAATAATATACTGAGATAGGGGATCCAACAGAACATCTGGAGAACTTCAAGGTCCGAATGGAACTCCTCTGAGTCAAGGGACACATCATGTGCAAAGCTTTTCCCTGCCATTAACGAGCTCTGCTTGAACTTGGTTTCGAAATTTAAAGCCAAAGTCAATCAGCTCGTTTACCCAACTAAGTAGGGCCTTTGCAACCCAGTTCATTGGAAGCACTAATCTGATAAAACACTCCACTCATTTTGCCACGATCAAATAAAAAGAAGATGAGTCATTAAAGGACTACCTTGCACGATTCAATGCCGAGGTCGTCCAAGTAGAGAATCTTTCTCAGGACGTGTTGCTCCACACAATGATCGGAGGATTACGAGACAAGAAATTCCTTTGGTCCGTGGGAGAAGAACCACCTTAGTCCATAGCAGAATTCCTGGACCGAGCTGCCAAGAACATCAATGCAAAAGAGTTAGTCAATGCACACATGTCTTCCAGGAGTAGAGATCAAAAGGAGGAGAATAATTCAAAAAGACATAAACCGGAGCAAAAATCGTCCGGCCGAAGCAGTGTTCCCCGAGGAGCCAAAGCCCCAACTCAGCGATTCGAGAGGTACACGCTACTCAACACAACCATCGAGCAAGTATTCTTGGCAGAAAATAATAAACAGAAGTTTGGACGACTGGCAAAAATCAAAACCAATCCTAATAGAAGATCGAGGTCAAAATATTGTATGTATCATAAAGACCACGGTTACAATACTACAGATTGTTTCGACCTGAAGCAACAAATAAAGACCCTCATCCAACAAGGGTTTTTGAAATATTACATCGCCCTGCGTCAGGAGGACTGGAGGGCCACAGATCGAAATATTCAAACTAAAGAACAGATTGATAATAATCCTGTGGAGGAGATCCACATGATCTTTGGTGGACTAACTACTGGAGACTCTGACAACGCTCGGAAGGCTTATGTACGACAAAGTAGGACGTCAAAGCCAGGACTTTCCGTGAACATTACGAGCCGACCTGCAAAAATCGTAAAGGTTACCCCTCATGCATTAACATTCACTGAGAAAGATGCCAAAGGTATCCTTCATCCTCACGATGATTCACTCGTAGTATCCATGGTGGTCGCCAACAAAAAACTCCATAGAATGATGGTTGATACGGGTAGCTCGGTGGACATTTTGTATATCACAACATTCAAGAAGATGAAGATCGAATGATCCAGGTTAAGGCCGGTCAAGACGGCCTTGACTGGATTCACAGGGGACAGAATCATGCTAGAAGGGGAAGTAACCCTTCCAGTCACGGTGAGAGAAGAGCCTAATCAAACAATGATTATGGTCGATTTCCTTGTTATCAACGCTCCATCTTCTTACAATGCGATAATCAACTGTCCCATCCTCTGAGCTCTCAAAGCTAGTGTAGACACCCCACCTTCGGCTACACTGTTGGTAGAGATAGCTGGATGAATGGAGGACCATACCCCCAAATCCCAAGTCCAAACTCAGCCAAACTCACCCTTGTAAGCCCCAATCCATAGCCCAACTCAAGCCTGAACCCAGTCAACCCAACCCTAAACATCAGCCTGAAAAACCCCCCATAAGAAAAGCTAGTCAAAAAAATTCTAAAAAAGTCAAACTAGCTGAGTCAACCCACTGAGTCAACCCGCTGAGTTAACCCGTTGAGTCAACCCGTCGAGTCAAAACACCGAGTCAACCCGCCGAGTCAAAACACCGAGTCAAAATCACCGAGTCAACCCGCCGAGTCAAAATCACCGAGTCGACCCACCGAGCCAAACAGCAGCCCGGAGAACGACCGTACCACGCGCTGGAAATTGAGGAATGACCGTACGGGCGGCCCGCTATGCCCGGAGAAACGACCGTACCGCGCGCTGGAAATCGAGGAATGACCGTGGGCTGCCCAAAAATATTTACAGGTTCTGCCACTGCCGCTGCTATAAATACCCCCCTCCCCTTCTCATTTCAAGAAAACAACCGATCCAGTCCACGACCCGTCCGTCTGAGTTATTCTCCACCCTTTTAGCCCATCTTTCCACCAAGGAGAGCCCGAGTGAGGAGAGCCTAGCCCTGGTCTAGCCAGCCTGACCACTGGCCTAAGTCTCCCAAGCCATCCAAGTCTTGATCCAGCCACTCGAAGCCAACCCTTGCGACACCTCCGTCCATCTAGTTGTTCCTTTCCAGCATCATCTCATTTGCATCCAGCATAAGTGCAACATTTACTTTTCTTCCAACCCCCCTGCTTCACTACAAGCACCTTGATTACTCAAACACACTGCATACGTCTTATATTAAGCACCTGTCAGTTCGAGCGTATGCTCTGGACTTGCCTGTTATTGGAACCTGCCCATTAGAAACTCTTACTGTTCAGACTTGCATTCATGCTTTACTACAAAGCACCTTGATTATTCAAACACACTGCATGCTCTGGGCTTGCCTGTTATTGGAACCTACCCATCAGAAAGTCTTACTGTTCAGACCCGCATTCATGCATCATGTCATCAATGAGAATGTACGAGGGTTAAAACAGACTTTCAAGTGTTAGGTTGATTCTGTGAAGTAGAGACCGTACTCCGGTACGGGCAGTGTGTGGGGTGCTTAACCTCTTCCCACCCTGTAACCGTGATCCCTTACCTCGAATCTCTGGCTGCAGATCAAAAGGAGTCATTTTAGATAAAGGAATCTTCGGATCTCCTCCTCTAACGTTTCTACGTGGTCTAGCCGACTGTAGATTCGAAATAACTGGCTAGTGGCGACTCTGGTCTTATATAAACTCATTTAAACATATCCAGCTTAACACGATAACCAAACAAAGCCCTCGAGAACGAGGCGAGCCAGTGGCACAAACGGCGATTCGCACTCACGCATCCTCTCCTCCTTTTCCCGAAAGGGGAAGGGACGAGAACGTCGTGTGGGAGCGCGGAAACGATGAGGGTCCACAGAATGGCGACTCTGCTGGGGATGAGCTAGTCCCACTAGTCGTGATCCGACTTGAAAAGCAAAATTATTCCTATACTTGAAAGTCATTGGTCCTCATACAATCTCATCTGCATGGCATTCTACCCAAAACCAAAACAAAAAAAAAATAGAAAACCCCAAAACCCAAAAAGAATAGAGTATAGTCCTCACCATTGCGCCTCATCGGGCTCAACTTGTTCGGAAACAACTTCCCTTCCGCAGCATAATCCTCACCCGAGCTCAGCAAGCCATGTCCGACCACGAAGAAGAAACTCATCTCTTCCCTGCTCTTGAGATGACCGAAGCGCAACCTCAAGCGCAACAGCCCATTGATAATACGCCAATCATACAAGAATTGGCACAAGGAATGAGAGTAATGCAAGAAATGCTCTTGCAATTCATGCAAGCACAAGCCACCGCAGCAGCCAACAATCAGGTTGGCCCAGTTCAGCAATCTCAGCAACCATGCCGAGTCCCTCCGGCCTCCAGTTCAAATCAAGCACAACCATCGGAGTCTGCCCAAGACTACCGATAGCCGCCGTCTCAGCCCTTCGCTATGGGGCATCCTCCTCAAAATGTTCCCGCGACGACAGGGCCATCTTAGAGCACTCCCGTCGCAAGAACTTCCAGTCAGCATCCAGTCAATCTTGCAAACAACAGTCTCAGTAGATCTCAGCATGTCCCCACCGATGGGACTCCTTTTCAATTTCAGCACATCCCCGCCGATGGGATTTCAATTCAATTTCCAGCAACAGGGACAGCACTGGCGAATGCCCACAATGGGGGTCAGTGTCAAGCCCACATCAATCAGCGGACAGTGGCGAATACCCAACAAGGGGGTCACTTCCTAGCATCTCAGCCTCCTGCAAACAGGAGCACTTTTCAATTCCAACACATCCCCGCCGATGGGATCCCAGCTAATTTTCAGCAATCTTCAACTCAGCAAACTCCAGTTAATTTCTAGCAATCTTCAATTCAGCAATCTCCAGTTAATTTCCAGCAAGTTCCAGTTCAACCTTCAGTACAGTCTCCAGTTCAGTTACAATCATTTCAAGCACAAGTTCATCCGAATCCAGTTCAATCATCAAATCAACTTCAGCAACCCGCAGTTGCTTTTCAGCAAGCACATAGGGTCGAAGACATCGACCACTATGCTGAAGAAGAACATGCCTTACTCCAAGAGGCACCAGTCGCTCGAACGGATCACTCAGGACTGGACGAGTTGCGGGAGCAGTTCCAGATCTTGCAAAATCAGCTTCAGCGACAACAAGGAATCGATCTACCTTCGACCAAGTTCAGAGACTTGTGTCCTTTCCCAGATGCTCAAGTACCTCAAAACTTTGAGGTACCAAAATTCAAAAGATACGATGGCAGCGGTTGTCCCATAGCACATCTCAAGGCCTTTTGTGGAGAGCTGAGTGCAATCTCAGGAAATGAAGGGGCCCTCATTCGTTTGTTCCAAAAATCCCTGAAAGGCGATGCCCTAGATTGGTACACCTCATTGGACTGCCACCGCATCAGGACTTGGGAACAACTTTCCCAAGCTTTCGTCGGCAGATTCGCATACAATCTCAACATGGCACCCAGAAGAGCCGACCTCGCGGCTCTCAGGCAAAGGAGTAATGAAACACTATCAGCTTATGTGGGACGTTGGCGAGCTATGGCAGCCAGAATGCGGACACCTATCGACGACGAAGAACAAATCTCCATGATTGTTCATTCAACATATCCGGGCATATCTGGATATCTCATCTCGCATCCATACGCGAATTTCTCACAGTTGATCCGTGCTGGAGAGCAAGTCGAAGCAGGAATCAGTGCCGGGACAATCTCCCCATGGCCTCATTAAGCCACTCCAGTCAAAAGGAACAGAGTGGAAGGAAGACCCATCGGATATGGGAATGGAAACCGCAGCGGTTCTCCTCCCCACCCGACAGAGGTAAACAATATCAATACCACCGCTCAGGGTAATCAAAATGCTCCCCCGCAGGGACATCAACACCATCAGCAGAATCAGGTTCAGCACCAACCTCAGAGGTATCAGCCACAACCAAATCCGCAACCACAGCCACAACCACCTCGACAGCAGCAGCAGTTCAGAGGAAATGGTCAGTACCCATACCAGAACAGGCAGAATTACAAGGAGCTCAGGAAGTTCACTCCACTCACTCAGCCACTTAGTCAAGTCATGACTATGCTGTTATAAAAGCAGTTACTCACTCTGATGGCACCTAGGCCTCCTCCTCATCCTCTGCCTCCAAACTACCGAGAAAATGAGTACTGTGCCTACCATCAAGGGCGTGACCATACTACTGATCGATGCTTTACTTTGAAGAACGACATACAAGATCTGTTGATGACCACAAGATTGTCATCTCGATCCCTGGAACTCCTGCAGCAGCTTCCACCAACATCCTTCAGAATCCTCTGCCTCAACATCAGACGGACCCCAGTTCATCTCGAGGCCCCACCGTCAACAGCATAGAAGAAGGAGAACGCCTCGATCGCTTCTTCTCCCCTATCCAGTCCATTCATGCCTACACCTATGGGCCAACAAATCCTCCTCTGATCATGCAAGGGGCAAGTCCCTTTCTTCCTTCAGTCTCCGAGCCAGTAGTACTCTAAGGAACGCTTCCATACGATGTGCCAGTGGTGCAAGGGGCACCTTACAGCCATCCATGTTGGGAACCAGTCGTCCTGGAAGGAGCACAATCATACATCGAGTCCACATACGAACCTGTCGTATTGCAAGGGGCAATTTCAGCACGGGAACAATACAATTCGCCATGGAGAAACCATACTCATCAGCAGCAAGAACCCATTATATTGGAAGGAGCTCCTCCAGTTGAGCTAGTCATATTGCAAGGGGCAAATCCCGGAGGCGTGTCAATCACACTACGGTAGTTGGGACAAACAGAGAAACATCTTGCCATATCAAGAGGACCAGTATTCATTCCATAGGAGCCTCCTGCCCCAGGAACGGTCAAGCCAGGACCGCGACCTTATGTGATCTATGAAGACAAGCCTCGATATTACCCTTTCAGCACAGGCAACAATGTAGTTCTCAAGGCAAAAGCTCCGTATGAGGAAGATCTGGTACCCACACCAGCACCATTGCAAGAACCGGTGGTCATAGAAGGCAAAGGTGAGGAAAATTATAAAGAGGTCCCATGGCACTATCCAGAATGTGCGGAAGTGGGAAACATGAATCCCAATGGGCGTTGCATCCGAAGAGATAATCAAAACAGAGGAGATCCCAAAGGCGCTCTCTCAGGCCTCGGCAACAAAAATGAAGCCATGTACGATGTGGCGACTCAGTTCAAGTCAATCCCCGCTCAAATCCCAGTATGGGAGCTACTCTGCACATCTCGCATACACCGAGAAATGTTTGCCAAAACCTTGAACGATGCTCACATCTCCTCCGATACGGCACCAGAGATGATAGCATTGATGATTGGACAGCTCCTGGCTCCACGCGCCATCACCTTCACCAATAATGAGTTGCCATCAGAAGGGCGCGATCATGGGCGATCCCTCAACATAGGCTTACGATACAAAGACCTCTGCGTCCCACTGGTCCTTATCGATAATGGCTCAAGCTTAAACGTCTGCCCACTTAAGACTGCGAAACATATGGGAATCAGTCCTTCTTCATTCCGACCCAACACCATATGCGTCAGAGCATTCGACAACACCCGCCGATCAGTGGAAGGAGAGGTCGACATAGAGGTACAGATAGGTCCGGAAGTCTCCACCATCACATTCCACATTCTGGATATATCAGCCTCTTTCAACATGTTGCTCGGACGACCGTGGCTGCACAAGGTTGGAGCTGTGCCATCAACCCTGCATCAACGAGTGAAGTACATCTGTGGAAATTAAGTGATCTCTATCCATGCAGAAAAAGAGCTCATCGTTCCTTCCAATGCTGCTGCCACTGAACCAGACATCCCGGTCATCGATATCCAGCACTCTAAAGAAGACATCCCATTCCACAGTTTCGAATTCGAAACTGTGAACTCTATCACCAATCCAGAACCAATAAGGGTGGACCATGTCTTTTCACCGACAGAACGTCCGAGCCTCAAATACCGAATGAAGAATCATTTCAAGACTAGAAAGGTACCGCTGATATATAACCAATGCAAATGGGGACTCGGATACAGGGCAATCTTCATGAACAAAAGAAGGAAGAAATTTTGGTGCTCACCCATCCAATTCGTTAAGCAAGGAAAACCTTGCAAAGATCCAGGAGGGAAACAACCGACTGCACTACACAAAGGCCTCCCAATGAGCCTAGTTTGGGCCACGTGGCCCCCCATTCGATGGGATCAGATTCTCGAACCATCTAAGCCTCCAGAAGAAGAAGGAAATGATGAAGATGAAGAAGGAAGTCAAATACAGCAGCTTCAGGACCAGGTTACTCTGACACCTGCTCCCAACCAGGGGCACAACTTGCCCATCTCAGCATCAATCAGCAAGGGGCACGACTCGCCCATATCAACATCAACAATCATCAGCCATGGGCAGAAGCCCCCCATCCATTGGACCAAGAAAGGGAAATGGCCAGCCCTGGATTGGTCCGATGTCCAGATCCCAAACATGTGTCTCACTGTGGAACCAGACGAACTGCAATGCGAGGTAAGTGATCCGGGAGGGACTGAGTACGACTCAGATCTCGAACCCGACCAGCGAGAAATCATGGTCATTGGGCCAGACCGTGATTCTTCGCCCGAATCATCAACCCCCACCTCTTCAGGGGAGGAAGTGTGGGGTCCTGAATGGTCATCCGTTCCCCTAACTTTTGAATCAGCCAAAGAGCCATCTGAGGGCTCGGGTTTCCAAAAAAAATGCCTGTTTAAGCAACGATCGGAACTTTGGGACAAGCTGGGCTCAATCATGGTCTGCAATGCCCACTTGTTCAAAGTCCCGTGAATTTTGAAAATCCAAAAAAATAAAAAACTTTCAAAAACCAAAAACATCTAGCATTTCCATTTCAGAAAAATCTCAAAAACCAAAAAAATTTCTTTTCCTGCATTCAATAGTGTGCCAAGTTCGTCTAAAGAGTCACATGAGTTTGAAGTCGAAACATATGACTTCGACATCGAATTAGACTTCGAGCTCATGGGTCTGGACGAAGCTCGGGATGAGGAAGATGATGATCCGGCTCTCGAACTAGAGGACCTCCTCAAAAAGTTTGAATCTAAAGCCAATGTTGTAGCCGATGATTTCGAGATAGTAAACTTGGGGACACCTGAGATCCCTAGGGAAGTACGCATTGGAAAATCGTTGCCACCTGGGATGAAACAGAAAATGATAGAGTTCCTAGCTCCAAGATTGTCCAACTTCGCGTTCTCATATGAAGACATGCTGGGGCTCGATGAAGAGCTCGTTGTACACCATCTGCCAACCAAGGCAGATATGAAGCCAGTGAAGCAGAAACTTCGAAGAATGAAGCCAGAATGGGCTCTGAAAGTCCGAGATGAAGTCATCAAACAGTACAATGCGGGATTCTTGGTAGTCTCCAACTATCCTGAATGGCTCGCCAACATCATATCAGTACCAAAGAAGGATGGCAAGGTTCGAATGTGCATCGACTTCCGAGATCTCAACAAAGTCAGTCCTAAAGATGACTTCCCTTTGCCACATATCGACACTCTGGTCGACAACACTGCTGGATATAAGATCTTCTCATTCATGGACGGGTTCTCAGGTTACAATCAGATCAAGATGGCAATAGAAGATCGTGAGAAGACATCGTTTATCACTCCCTGGGGAACCGTCTGTTACAGGGTAATGCTGTTCGGACTGAAGAACGCAGGAGCAACATATCAGCGAGCAATGATAGCACTATTCCACGACATGATGAACCAAGAGCTTGAAGTATATGTGGACGATATGATCGTCAAATCTCGCACAATTGAAGGACACTTTGAAGATCTGAAGAAGTTATTCAACAGATTAGAAAAGTACAAGCTCCTCCTCAACCCTCAGAAAATGTGTCTTCGGTGCAATGGGAGGTAAGCTCCTCGGCTTTATGGTGAGCGAGGATGGCATCAGGGTCGACGAGACCAAAACCAGAGCAATCATCGAGATGCCCCCTCCGAGAACAGAGAAAGAAATTCGTGGCTTCCTCGGCAGAATTCAATACATCAGTCGCTTCATCGCACAGCTCACACCTATTTGTGAGCCCATTTTCAAGCTCCTTCGAAAGAACGTTCCAAAAGAATGGAATGATGATTGCCAAGTCGCCTTCGACCACATCAAGAGATATCTCATGAATCCTCCAGTCCTAGTGCCGCCCGCTCCTGGACGTCCACTGTTGTTATACATCTCGGTAGCAGCAGGAGCCATTGGTTGCGTCCTCGGCCAGCACGACGAGACCGGGAAGAAGGAACAAGCAATATATTATTTAAGCCGAAAGTTCACCGACTACGAGATTAGGTATTCCCCAGTCGAGAAGACTTGCCTCGCCCTAGTCTGGGCAACTTAGCGACTCCGTCAATACATGATTGCATTTCCTATTCTCCTCCTCGCTCACATGGATTCGCTCAAGTACCTGTTCGAGAAACCCGCACTCACTGGAAGGATAGCCAAATGGCAGCTACTCCTGTCTGAGTTCGACATCACCTATGTCACTCAGAAGGCAATCAAGGGGCAGGTCCTCGCTGATCATCTTGCCGCTCACTCTCTCCTGGATTATCAACCGCTCAAGACATTCTTCCCTGATGAAGATCTCTTGGCTATCGAAGGTGAAGAAAAGAAGAAAAAAGATGAGTAGACATTATTCTTTGATGGCGCAGCAAACTCTAAAGAAAGTGCTATTGGAGAAATCCTCTACTCTCCATATGATGTCCCTATTCCTATCTCAAGGCGCATAGCATTCGAATGCACCAACAACATGGCAGAGTACGAAGCATGCATCGCTGGCTTAAGGGAAGCCATAATCCTGGGCGTCAAGAAGCTACGAGTATTTGGAGACTCACAGCTTATCATCAATCAGACCAATGGCGAATGAAAAACCAAGGACGAGAAGTTGATACCATATCATATGTATCTTGAAAATCTGATCGAAGAATTCAAAGAAGTCACCTTCTCATACATGCCCAGAGCCAAGAACCAGTTTGCAGATGCTCTCGCCACACTCGCGTCGATGCTCGAGATACCAAAAGGAGCTTCAGAATGGGAGCTCACAGTCGAAATTCAAGAAGAACCTGCTTTTTGCCTGCAAATAGAAGAAGCTGAAGCTGTCCCTGATAAACCCTTATATGCCGACATCAAGCAATATCTCGAAACCCAGGAGTATCCAGAGTCAGCAACAGCAACAGATCGCCGAACCATCCAGCGTTTGGCCGGCCAGTTCACCATCAGTGGCGAAGTTCTTTACAAGCGATCCTATAATCACATCCTCCTTCGATGCGTCGATGAAACAGAAGCTGCAAAGATTATGGAAAAAATACAAGAAGGAATCTGTGGCCCACACATAAACTGGCACATGATGGCAAAGAAGATTCTACGACTCGGCTACTATTAGCTCACCATGGAGACAGACTGTTGCCAGCACGTCAGAAAATGCTTCAAGTGTCAGGAGCATACGAATCAAATCCATGCCCCCTTATCAGAATTATACAACCTGACCACCCCCTGGCCCTTCTCCATGTGGGGACTCGACATCATCGGCAAAATCAGTCCCAAAGCATCAAACGGTCATGAGTACATACTTGTGGCAGTCGACTACTTCACCAAGTGGGTAGAGGCAGCCTCCTACACCACGATTGCAGCATCTCAGGTGATCAAATTCATGAAGAACAACATCATATCCCGGTATGGAATCCCCAATGTTATCATCACAGATAGTGGGACCCCGTTCGTCAACAGGAAGATGGATGACTTCCTCAGCAGATTCAAGATTCAGCGTCATTGATCAAGCTCCTACCGTCCTCAGATGAATGGTGGGGTGTTCGCTTCCCCAAGTGTAGGGTTGCGATGTAGTAATAATCTCGATAAGACCGAGGTCGATCCACAGGGAAGGAAGTAAACAATTCAAATTATCCTAATAACTAGAATCAAAGAGGTTTGTGAAATTGGTTTTAAACATAAAATAGAAAATCTGATAATGGAAAGATAACTAGAGCATCAAGGATCCACTTATAGCTCTCCTTAGATGCATAATTCGCTATGGTTTCTCACTTTCTCAACTAGTCGGATGATAGAGCTGTTAAACCAAACAATCTGTCATATGTAAGTTCAATGCATAGGATTCACTCAATGTAGGCCGAGCTGAGCATGCTCAATTGCATAGGTCATTCCCCATTCCAAAAGGTTCAGTTCACAATCATAACCATCCTCAAGTCCTGTCACAAGACAAGGCTAGATCATGATTTGAACTTGATTCAAATTACATGCACAATCCATACATATTACAGAAATTCAGAAAAGTAGAACTTTGGTAGGAAGTCCCCACATGAAGATCATAGTACTAGAGCGCACTCCAATTCCTCGGATCATACAGGTCTAGACTGATGCAAACCAATTAAGAATTTAAGTAATTCTCCCAAACATCCATGAGTCATCATAAGACTAAGAAAAACTACTTAAAACTTGTATAAACTTCAAACCATAGTTCATAATCATGAAAACCAATCTTAAAACCAATAAAACGAATTAAACAATCTAAAAAAACTATAAGGTTCACCTCTTAGCTCTAGCTAAGAGATTAGCTAATGAAAAGCATATTAAAAATAAAACTAGAACTAAGAAAAGGAAGAAAAACTAGCTGGAGGAGGCTAGGAAGCCTCCTATGACTTGAACTCCTTGCTCCCCACATCCTTGGTTTCCCTGGAATAGAAGAGAGCACCTCCTTTTATAATGCAGCAATAGTCCAGCAACATAGCAGAATTTGTTTCGCTTGGTACGGCTTAACCAATGGTTGGATTGCCTTCAAAATTGATTTGTAGCTTCCTTGTAATGTGATCTTCCTCATAGATGATTTAGATTTCCAAGATTATCCTCTGAATGGGCTCACCAATCTCATCACCGACCGCCTCTCAAAATCGCGCACTTCGGGTACCTTCAAAACCAGTCATCTTGCTTTCAACGCTCCGGAGTGTAAAGATGTCGGATTGATCCCAAATTTTGAACATTGGTAGAAAACTTCCTCCTCTACATGATAGACGGATTAGATTGTCCAAAATGATCCCAGAATATAGTCCGAAAATTAGAACAATTAGGGCTTTTATAAACTCTGCGCAGTTGGAGCTTTCTGGATGGTCCATCTTTCTTCAACCGGTACGATCAAACCACACATCCTTTTGATCTGAAACTTTGTGGTTATACATATATAGATGTGGTCTAAAAGATGGTCAAAGTAGATTCTTCATATCATCAATGATGGGCCACCTGGACCGGCCCAGAGTGGAACAGCGAAATCTGGAACTTTCTGGACAGTTCATATTGTTTTGGCCACCACGATCAATCCATAGCTCCGATCGACACGAAACCACTTGGGTTAGTTCGGCGTCGAGCTCCTCTTCGACATGGATGTGTTGGATTTCCAAATATCATTAAGATGGGCCCAGAAATATGGTCCGAAAAATCAGAAACGGGAGTGGCCTGCTGTCTGCAATTTAGAAACTGAAATTTGCATGGCCGACCGGTCAAGACCGGTCGGACAAGGCTGGCCTTGCTCCAGCAGCATGTGAAAGTAAAAGTCGTGTTGGCCGACCGGTCTTGACCGGTCGGACCCCATTTTCTACACTATTTCTTCTTTCTTTTCTTTCCTTCTTTCTTTCTCATTCTCCTCTCTTTCTTCATCATTCTTTGGTCCACCTTGGGCCTTCATCAAAGACTCCTAAATGTGCCCTTTTGGTCACCAATTGAGCAAAGCAACTCTCATTCCTACAACCACAAAACTATGCATTAGATTAGCCTTTAAATTATGAAAACCATGCATAATGAGTGATGAATTGGGGTTAGAATATGCACAATTAAGAGCTCAACATGGGGTAGAAGCCGCAAACAAGACAATCGTCAGGATACTTGAGAAGATGGTCGTGACCTATCGAGATTGGTCAGATATGCTCCCATATGCCCTTTGGGCTTATCGAACGTCTGTACAGACTGCTACGGGCGTTACTCCTTTCGAACTTACTTATGGAATGGAAGCAGTTCTGCCAGTCGAGGTGGAAATACCATCACTGCGGGTGTTACTAGAAAGCGGAGTTGAAGAAGGAGAATGGCAACGGGCCAGATTCGATCAGTTGCAGCTAGCAGATGAAAAGCGCATGCGTGCGCTAAGTCATTCTCAGTGTTATCAGAAAAGGATCGCTCGGGCTTACAACAAGAGAGTCCGAAAAAAGAAGTTTCAAAATAGGCGACATGGTCATGAAGAAGATTCTACTGTCGCACCTTCCGGATCCCAGAGGAAAGTTCAAACCCTCGTGGGACGGGCCACTGATCATCAGAGAAGTACTTCCCGGAGGCACCCTCAGACTAACCAGCATGAGAGGGGTGGATCTTCCTGAGCCAATCAACGCCGACAAAGTGAAGATCTTTCACAGGTAAGTCATTCTGGCCTTATCAAGAGATACTTTAATAGAGCTGAAGTCAAGAGGTCGAAGCTAAGACCTCTGAGAAATCATTTTCGTCCACCAACAAGTGTTTCAAATAAGGGGATTTAAAAAGAGAAAAATACAAAAAAGGGGGGGGGGGGGGGGGGGGGGGGGGGGGGGGGGGGGAATACAAAAAAAAGAGAGAAAAAGAATACAAAAGAAAAAAAAGAAGAAAAGACAAAAATGAAGCCAAAGCAAGGCACCCAAGAAAAAAAAATCAACCCAAGAAGAAACACAGTCATCCATCCATTCATCTCAGAAGGTCGATAGCAAAGACCGACAGCTCTATCATCGTAACCTAGGATAAGGGCTGAAAGACTGCCATCGGCCGGCAACGACGGATTCCCGACCTCTAGCCGCCGCAGTTATCCAAAGATCCAAAAAAAAGGAAAAAAAAAGAAGAAAAAAAAAAAGGAATGTGTGCCTAAACAAAGAGGGCGGAGTGAAAACCCGAAAGGGCGCTTCAAGTAAAAACAGTGGGCATACAGCGGACTTGGTGAAAACCCGAAAGGGCACTGAGGGTAAAAACAGCATAGCTGCCAAGGGGTAGGCAAGATCAAACACCCGGGACGTGGTGAAAACCCGAAAGGGCGCCACGGGCAAAAATGACGGGAAAAGGCCTGCTGTAGTGAAAACTCGAAAGAGCGCTGCAGGTAAAAATGGCTCAAATGGAAAAAAAAATGAAAGTGCAGGTACCAAGAAATTAGACAGTTCAGAACAGTTCAAGCAGTCACAGTTCAAGAACAAGAAGAAGTGCAGTTATGAGTGAAGAGCTCTGCAAATTCTGACAATTTCCAGAGGCAATAGTTTCTGTTGCCTACACCTCTAGGGAACCAAAGGAGCACACAAGTCAAATCTCGAGACATCGGTCAAAGCATTGGCCGAGCCCGAGCTCTGATTCCTATATCCCGACACAAAATCCAGACACACACTCACAAGACAACTCATGGCACAATAGATTTTCAAACAGTTTTCTCTTTTCAATCAAATGCATCATATTTCTTTTACATATATCATGTCACCTTTTTCAAAAAACAAATATACAAAAAATGCATCATCATCAATCATATATGCAAAAAAGAATGTGCAGGTGGCCAACACCATCAATCTCCACCCTCCTCCTCGGCCACATCAGGTAAGTCCTCTGACTCATAAAAAGATAGCCTCGCTCTCAACCTACTCACCTCCATACGTAGGTAATGCGCCTCATCGCGCTCAAGGGTATGAATCGTTGTCTCCTCATCAGACAACCTCTGATCGGCAGTCAATCTCCTCGACATCATCTCACAATGATACCGAAGTGTAAAAATATCAGACAGCAAATGGCCATGAGTGGCCAAAAGGAAACCAGGATCAATGAACGGATACTCCTCAAAGGGTTCATATGAACCAGATGAAGAGCCAGCATCTCCAAGGATATCCTGTTCATCCTCATCAGCAGACTAGTGCCAGCAAGGGATACGTCAATACAGAGATTGCTCAGCAACCCAGTACTGATATGGGGCGGTCGCCATCGGAAAAGTCCGCAGCTCAAAACCCAGCAAATCAGCAGTCAAGTAACTCGCCCAAGATCCATCGACCCGAGTCCTAAAATCAGAAGATTTAGATGGAAGCACTCGACGCCCGATACCCGTGAAAGCAAAAAGAGGAACATCCTGCTCATATCCAAACTGCCGCAAGAACCGAATAGGATGGTAAGAAAAGTAAGATCGAAAGCCTACCAACATCAGAGGAAGGCGGTGCGCATCGCAAAGCACTGGAGGAAGTGAAAGCCAAGATGACTCCCAACGAATGTTCCAGTCACGAAGTTCAGCAAACATCCTGCGATACAAGGGCTCGCTCATCCTAGCCGTATGCGGAAGAAACTCCATGATACAACGTATGACGTCAGAGCTAGAAATGCCAGGAAAGGGTACAGGAACGGTCGAAGAAAGATGCTCCCATAGCCAGACCTGATAACAAAAAGGAAAAGAAGTTCAACTAGAGCAAAGCAATTCCTAACAAAGTAAGAAGAAAAAGGTGTAGAAAAGATACCTGAAGAAAGGCACAACAGCCGCGAAGGACACGAGTGCGGCCCAGGGCGCAGTCAGTCAGCCCATTAAACAGCTCGGCCAAGATGAGAGAAATGATCCCCTGCCGTCGGATAGCTCGGCTCATCACCTCAAAAAGCAAAGGAGTCTGGGACCTGCGCCATCCCGAGAACAACACCTCAGTTATCAAGCAGAACATCAGTGCGTTCCGAGCAAAGGTAGAATCGGCCACACTCCGAGGACCCGAAAAAAGGTCATACAGTAAGTCTAAGGAGAACACTATAGCATCCTGGCTGGCAGCTGCAAGCCGAACAAGATAGGGGATCCCGAACTAGTTTTACGGGTGGCAGTCTTCGGCGATATCCTCGGCGAGAAATACTAAGTATAATCCCAAGGTAAGCCTGTCAAGCAGGCAAGCTCCTCCAAAGAGGGTCCCATCTCCATATCGTTAAACGCAAACAAGTTCAACGAAGGGACCCAGTCAATCAAGGCAGCTCCGAGCATCCTCCAATCAATGTCAACTCTAGCCATATGGATCAAACTGCCAAAGCCATAGGACTCCAAATCCCGAATCTCATAAGCTGACAAACCATCAAGCCAAGCAAGCAGCCATGGCGAGCAAGAAGGACGAGGAAGCAGCCGACAAGTCCTCACTGGTACCCCCTCCAGAACAAAAGGTATAGAAATCAATGACGGCTCATCGAGGATCGGAAGGTCAACGGGCGAAGGAGAAGGAAAAGCTGGAACCTCTTCAGACTCGACAGCCCCTGACCTGCCCTCAGTAACGGCTATGTCTGATATAGTCGCATCACTGTCTGAAACTGTCATAACCTCAGCCGCATGAGAAGACTCGCCCACCTCATGAACAGAGTGCGCAAAAGACCGATGATCAAGAGAAGGATGATACTCTCCAGCAAAAGGGCTATCGGTGAAGATCACACCACACATCGTGGCATCCTGGCCAATCTGACCATCAAAGAATGCATCTGAACCATCAAGAAAGATCCCGGCAACCCCAATCAAAGAATCAACGGTCAGATCTGGACATGCGGTCCTCTCCAGCAGGAGATCATGAATCCAGTCATCACCCTGGCCGATCAAAGGGATCATCAAGGCATCCACACCATCCATCATCAGGAGGACATCATCAATGATCACATCAAGTCCACCCAAACAAGTGTGTGGCACATCCTGGCCCTCATCAAGAGCATCCAAACCGTCAAAGGTATCATCTGAACCATCCATCCCATCCAGACAGGAGATCAGCCCATCTATGTCCATCATGGTCCCATCACCTCCATCAATCACATCATCCATGTGGCCCATATTCAAAGGATGCATAGCCTCACCTATGTCTTATCCTCCCATCTCATCCATGCCATCCATTTCTCCCACAATCAAAGCCCCATTCAAATCTGGAATTTTAGCATGGCTGCCATTAATGGGGCCATTCAAAGCTCCACCAACCACCATCCCTAACCCCTCATCAATGCCCCCATTCAATGCACCATCTCTACCATCCATTAAAGAGATTCCACCATCATTAAAGCCCGCACCACCTCCTGAAGTGTGGGACCTACAATGGACAGCCCCCACGCCCCTAAATCTCCACCATCCATTGCCCAAGAAAGGACAAAACAAGAAGAAGACAAAAGTAGGAGGGAAGATGAGACAAAGAGAATATTCATGGCTGTAGTCAAACCGAGACGTGCAGGGAACATGGGACAAGAGCAGAGGACTGTGAAGAATGTCCGAGCACGAGCCAGCCCAAGCCGCACAAGAGGAGAGCTTTGGGCGGCCCGCTCTGGGCCGCCCATACGGACGCGCTCCCTCTCTCTCCGCGGGATTGGCTCCATGGTCCTTGGTTGGTGAGGATAGTCCACATCAGCAGATGGCACCCTGAGGGCCGCCCAAGTCTCCAATCCCTTCTAGATTTCGATTAAGGTTGATCAAGATCATCTAGGAGGTACCCCACCGGTCCAATCACGAAGCACTGCGGCCAGAATGTGTCTGATCAAGTCAAAGAGGGGGAAAGATGATCAAGAGGGGGCCACAAGCGATCTGAGCCATTCGAAGACTAGATTATTATGATCCAAACCATGAAAGAGCTCGCATGGGTCATCAAATAGCAAGACCAAGGGTTTGATCATCAAAAGAAGGGTCAGAATCCAAGATCGGATCATCAAGTGGGCCCACAAGGCCAATCAAGCGATCTGAGCCATTCAAGTCATCATCCACACCATGAGAAGCCTTCTTAGCCTCACAAATCATGAAAAAGAGGTGCTTCAAAGTAAAGCCGAGGTCTCAAGTGGGCCCACAGGGCCGAATCTATCAATCTGAGCCATTCAAAGACTAGATCAGCATGATCTAAACAATGTAAAATCTTACACAAGTCATGAAGCAGCAAGATCAAAGGCTTGATCATCAAGAAAGAAGGCCAGATTCCAAGATCTGATCATCAAGTGGGCCCACAGGGCCAAATCAAGCAATCCGAACCGTTCAAGTCATCATCCATGCAGTCAAGAAGTCTCATCTTCCACAAATCATTAAGGAACGAGTCAAAGGCCAAAACATCCAGACATCATCAAGGAATTTGAGACAAGTCAAAGATTGTATATTCATTCAGAAAATTTTACAAAAGAAGGTAAAAGCCAAAAGAAGAAGGTCATCCATCAAGTAAGCTGAATACAAAAGCAGGCTACAAGTCGCCAACATAGTCATCATCGTCCCTCCTCTCGTCCCGCTCCCGATGGTAAAGATCCATCAAAGGAGCTGTCACTGAGCCTCCAGTATATCGGCGACGACCCCCTGGAACATAGAGCGAAGGAAGCAGAGGCCCCTGGCCGTACAGCAAATACCACTCATCATAGTCACGATCCGGGATCGTGAAACGAAACCCGGGCTGGCCCGCAAGAGCATCAGCCATCTCGTCAGCAGGAATCTGAGCAGCTGGAGGAGGTGCAGAACAAGGGACCCGAGCCACCCCAGTAACCTGTCGAAGCAACCTCTCACCCAGATACCACTGAAATGATTCAGCGTCAGAAAGCATGATACGGAGACATGAAGCATCATATGCCTCCACGCACTGAGGGGTGTAATAGAGAGGGAAGCTGGCGTACGGCATCCGAGCAAGCTACAGCAAATAAGGTCACCATGGTCAACTATAGTACAGAGCGAGGGATAAGGAAAGCAAGATACTTACGTCATCAACGATCAACCCGTCTATGTCAGCGCGCCAATTGTCCCCAGAAACTCGGGAGTTCCGCTGACGGTTTTGTTGGTGCCAGTACATGTGGCGATACAAAGAGGGCTCAATATCATCCTGCATCCTCGGTGCGAGATGGGGAAAATGGTCATAAAAGCAAGTCTGGGCAAAGGCATACCTAACAATTAGAAAGAGGAGGAGGGCAAATGTCTCCAAGAAAGGTGAATGAAGAAATACCTCGACGACAGGCCAGAAACCGATGTAGGATCGGCTGTTCCGACAGGTTTTATCCAGACCCTGAAAAATATGAGTCAGGATAGCCCCGTTCCAATTGTAGGGGTGGTGTAGATCCTCAACCAAGCGAAGAAATTTAGGATCGACCCTCTCATTGGCGTGACAGAGAAGGAAGGACCCGAAGGCGTAAGTGATCATGGCCGGTGCTTTGCCTCTAGCTCGGTAGTGGGGATGACGGAGGCAAAAGTGTTGTAGAACCATCGCATCTTTACTTGATGGCCTTGGAATTCACCTTCGGGCGGGACATCACCAACAAGCCGTAGCCAGTCAGTGGAAGTAATGGGAGCCAGAGAGCTGACTTGGGGAACAACTACCCCATGAAATGGAAAGCCTATTTGCATATAAATATCCAGGGTAGTTATTCCTCATTCACCACAAGGGAGCTGGAAAGTGTGGGTCTCGTCCCGCCACCTCTCGCAAAGGGCCGCGAGCATCATGCGGTTGGCACTGTTGTTATGAAAACGTAAGGTGAGGAGGCCAGCAAATGGAGTACCAGCCAATACTCGTTCAAGTAAGGGCTGTGGATCCTTCACCCAGTTATCCCAGTGATCCCTAGTACCTCGACCCTTGATGGCGGGAAGAGGTTGGTGCTCCATAGCCAAGGAACACATGTGGTCCCCTCGGCGGATGATGAAGGCAGGATCATCCTCATCAATCACTCGACGTCCTCTGGTACCGTCCGCCATTGAATCCTACAAGCTTGGCAAGGTAAGTCCCTATCCCTTACCCGTTAAAATCCAAATTATCATCTAGGAAACCCATGGGATTGGACTCACATTCAAATGCAAGATCTAAAGTCGAACTCCATGTGTTACCTAGGATATGTGTTGGGCCCATTGAAGAAAAGTAAGGCCCACCTTAAAGAAGGTTGCATGGCATGCCTTAGGCAAGAAAAGACCATCATCCAAGGACACATTTTGGACAACAAATGCACTCAAGTGCCATGAGATCAACAAAGGATAAGAATCCTACTTCACATGAGAAGCTCCTCTCCAAAGTCCATATGTGGCCAAGGATTGATCCACTTTTTTATGCCAAGGCCATGATTCTCACTTAAGATGTTTCCATCTTTTTTTACACATGTACATGGACAAGTGGAGAATAGGAGGGAAATGGGCCCCCAAGAGCAACCCAAATGCCTCATCTCAATGGATTGAAGGGAGCACATAGCCCACTTGGAAAACATGAAGACCCATTCATGGGTTAACCATGGGCACCCCTATGTGCACCATCTTGATGAAAGTTTTGACCATGAAAGCACAACATGGCGGTCTACCCACAAACATATGAATCAAAGAAGTTAATGGTAAAAAATTGATGCACATAGCCCACATGAAGAATCAAGTTGAAAATGCCCATGAAAGGGCAAGTTTGGGCAACTTATGTGCACCAATTTCTTTACAAAACAAGGGGACCATTTGAACACAAGAGGGCATGGCTTGATGAGTCACCCAACCATCATGAAAATGGCTAAGAATGGTATACATAGCCCACTTGAAGATCAAAATCTAAAGTGCCCCAAAGCATGGGACAAAATTGGGCAACTTATGGGTATCATTCTTTCTCACAAATTAAAAGAAAAATCACCCATATTTGAGAATGATGGTGGATGACCCACCAAGCCCCCCAAAGGAAGTTCAAGGAGCTATGGTTGCATGGATAGCTCACTTGAAGGAGGATCATCCATTTGAGATTGATAACATCTAAGGAAACTCTTGAGGACCACTTTCCTCCCACAAGAAAAAACCATTTGAACTTAGTGAGATTGTTGGAACAACTCACTCATGGGACTTGTAGATGATCAAGTAACTCAAGTCCTCCATCCATCAAAAGAAAAGGCATGAAAGGAAAAAAGCATACATGGACAAAGTGTAGTGGTGCACACATGGTCAAAAGAAATAAGCTTCAATGAAGGCCCAAAAGCCCATCCATATGAAAAAACTCCAAGGAACCCACCACACTTTGCACAAGGATGTACATCATAATCAAGAGATGGTGGAAGATTTGGGCTACTTGTCCATAAAGGCCCAGCTAAGAAATCTAGCCCACTTGAGATCCAAGTGAAGAATGGGCTAGTCACCTTGGCCCATACACATATGAAGAAAGATGGGGCCACCCAAAGTGAGCCCCATGAGCCCAAAACTTGAGATGGGCCCTACCATGCCCATGGGCCCAAAACTTGAAAAGAAAATGGAAAAGAAAAGAAAGCTCCAAAGAAAATGACAAGAACAAGAAAGTAAGAGGGAGCCCAAAATGAAGCATTGAGCCCATCAAATACACCAAGGGCCATGACTTCACTTTGAGCCCATTTGATACATATGAAAAGAGGCCCAACTCCCATGGAAAAGATAGTATATTTTGCCATGCACACTTGATGGACATGGCAAAATTACCCTTTACATACACATGAATGGAGTGTGAAAAGAAAAAAAAGAAAAAATGGAAAGCTTGCAATGTCCTTCTCCATGCACCACCTTTGAAATAGATTGAAGATCTAGAAAATGGCCAAAAATACTTGGGCCCACCTTCACTCCTTTTGGAATAGCTACATGGAAAAAGAAAAGAGTCATGAGAAGAGACATGAAGAAGGAAAAGGACAAGAAAGAGAAAGGGAGTGGTCCATACCTTTACCACTCACCAAAGGGGGACCACCTTGCTGTCCCAAAACTTCTCTAAGGCCCACCACTTGAGAGAAGCAAAGAACCACCAAAAAGAGAGAGAAAACTTGAAGAAAGAAAGAGTATGAGAGAGAGAAGAGAAAGATTGCACGTTGGATGGGGTAGGGGTGCCCCATGTTATATAGAAAAGGGGGGTGCACCCCTTTACCCAACCTACTGAAGAAACCGGAGGGCAGGGACGGCTTGGGCGGCGCCCAGGGGGCCGTCCTACCCTCCACCTAGGTGAAACGACTTCTCCTCCTCTCTCCTTGGGAAGAACTCCTCCTTGGGAAGGGTGGTTGCAAGTGAATCTTGTACCTCCTTGTAAGAGTGAAGTGATGGAAGAGAATGGTGAGAAAAAGGAAGAAATCTCACCAAAATCTCATCTTGTGAGAAATTGGTGGGAAATTGGCTTGATGATGTGGAAAAGTTCCATGGAATTTTCAAGGAAAAGAAAGAAAAAAATTGACTTGGTCAAACAGTGATCTCAACCATCCAAAGGTATGACCTGATGATCTGAACCATTCCAAGAAGAATCCCCGGAATCTCCAACCTTGATTGCTACTCTCTTGTACACATTTGGGTCCGAAGACCTTTAACTACGTCGGGATCAAGATCCCGAGAGACCTTTTAAATAAAAACAGGCATCGGTCTGGATCAAGATCTGACGACCCCGGACATTTTCTGAAAACTAAAAAAAATATATACATATACACATCTCTTATACAAAATTTGGGTCCGAAGACCTTAAACTACGTCAGGATCAAGATCCCGAGAGACCTTTTAAATAAAAACTGGTAGCAGTCTGGATCGTTCGGATCAAGATCAGATGACTCCGGACATCTTCCAAAAATAAAAAATAAAAATGTTTTCCCTGTTTTGTACAGTTTTACAGTCCGAAGACCTTAAACTACGTTGGGAACAAAATTCCGAGAGATTTTCAATAAAAACCAGTGTTGATCTTGACCGCTAAAATTGAGATTTAACAGCCTGGAACATTTTTCGAAAAATCACAAAAAAGAATGTACTTTCAGCATGTAAATAAAGTTTTTTTTGGGTCTGAAGACCTTAAACTACGTCGGGATCAACATCCCGAGAGATTTTTAATAAAAACCGACATCGATCCCAGCCGTTCAAGCTAGGATCGGATGACCTGGATCATTTCCAAAATACCAAAAAGATTTTTTGAGTTTTCCATAAAAACCAGTATCAATCTCAACCACTTGATTTGAACTCTGGAACCTTTTCAAAAAAAAACAAAAAAAAAACAAATATATATATATAAAAATTTCACCATCAATTTCAACTGCACAAATTCATCTCCAGCGGTCCGAAGACCTAAAACTACACTGGGATTAACTTCTCGGGGGCTTTCTTTCCCCAACCTGTTCCGAACATGGCTGACACTTGATCATACGGGTGTCCGGAGTCTTTTAAACAGGCAAAGGCTGAGGCGGGCAGAACCCCGCAATCCTGTTCGTGTTGAACGCACCGTGATAGACAACCTTGATTTGGAAGTCGCTGTTGAATCTGACGGATGTTCCCTGTTCCTAAAACTCATGAAGGGGATTAAGGCTGTTGGGAGGTGGAGCGCACCCTCACGAAATTGTGAGCAACGTAAGGCCCCAAACTGGATTGACTAAGGGAAATGTGAGGATGTGGCTCATTTTGTGGCCGAAGGAGTCCGTCAGACGATACGTGGTCTATGTGCATTGCACATAAGGAACAGGCAAATTTGTGGGTGTGTTGACTGAAAACCCTCAAAATTCCCTCATCCGAAGATGTAAAACTACGGCACTTAACTGTGTGAGACTCGTCTTGCTCGCTGACGTAAAATGGATCGGGTGCCTTACCAGCAGTAGAAGCTGGAAGTGGATGAAAATTTCATACTTTCACCTGCATTTCAGAAAAATCACAAAATACAAAAATATTTGCAAAAATAAAAAAAAAAATATGTCCCTTGCTTTCAAATCAAATATTTGAAAAAATCACAAAAATATTTCCCTTGCTTTCAAATCAAATATTTGCAAAAATCACAAAAATATGTCCCTTGCTTTCAAATCAAATATTTGCAAAAATCATAAAAATATATTTCCCTTGCTTTCAAATCAGATATTTGGCAAAATCACCAACAAAAAAAATTTCCTTTACTTTCAAATCAAATATTTTCAAAAATCAATAAAATATTTCCTTTGTTTTCAATAACCAATCTCTATCCTAACCACTTAGGTAAAGATTCGGACCACATATTTACAAAAATCATAAAAAATTGTCACTAGCCCCCAGCACTACACTTCAGGAGTCTTGAACTCCGCTCACTTCACAATTTGGGATGACGGATCCAATCGCCCGCAAATTGGAATCTTGACCAAAACTGGCGACCAAGCACCGTCTCAATCGCATTTATGCCCAGAAGAACATCTTGAAGTCGGATAACATCCTCGTACATTCTCATTAGCAAAGAAACAGCATCTTGGGACAATGGACCTGATCGACCACGGGTCAGGATCTTGACCAACCCACTGACCAAACATCCGCATTAAAAAGAAAATTCCCAGGGAAGCACAACCCTGCAAGCAATAAACTCAAAATTCTCTGCATCTCCAGCAAAAGCAAAATCATCAAACTGAAAGAGAATGAGCCAAAGCCATGCATTCATCATGCATCTCCATGCATCAGCATCCATCACATCAATCATCATGTTTACTTGCTTTCAAAATAAAGTCGGTTAGCCAAAGACCCCACAGGCATCCCTAGTGGAGGCACGTGCAGACCAGATTTTCATTTCAAAAAGACAAAAAAAATATCTCTATTTGCGAATAAAAACCCACGGAGTATCACTCCCCAGAGTGGGTATCTTTTCAAAAATCCAAAAATATTTTCCCAGTAGAGCGTTTTGCCTCCAAAACACCAGGAGATCTTCCATATCTCTGGGTAGGAGCCGACGCAAAAATCAAATAAGATCCGATGTCTCGCGGTTTCCCCGGAGACCATCGGATCCAATGCACTCAAAGTACGGTCGAACTGAACTCCAGTGTAAGTGCGGTCGTACCACATGCCAAGATGTGAAAAGATGAAATCCAAAAGGCTCGGTCAAAGAAACCATTTGAACAGGTGGAAGCGATGAATTGTAACCCAAGTACCAAAATCAGCAGATTGGGTGGAAAGAGTTCACCCGCACATACCTAGGCATGGATGCCTGAAGTACCTACTGAGTCCAAGTCGGCGTAGTAGAATCCCGTAAGACTATCTGACACAGGGCGTCTAACCACTTTGATAGTCAAGCGAAACAAGTACTCTTGGAGTGATCTGGGAAAACATCAAACATCACACAATCAGTCTCAGGGTTAGCAACCTCGTAAGACTAGCGACGCAGAGGCTCTGCTGTACCTTTCCAATGTTAGTACCGATCAGGAATGGAAGGGTTGCGATTGGGTACCCAGGTTGCAGCAAACTGCAGGGACAATCGCAACGTTTTCTCCAAACTCCCGCGGTATGTGCGAGTTATGAATTTCCAGACAATAAACTGACTCAGATACAAAGGATAACAAAGATTCCAGACCACAATCAAGGAAAGAATGAATTGCAAACTAAGCATCGAAACCAGCAGATCGGGTGGAAAGAGTCCACCCGCATATACCTAGGCATGGATGCCTGAAGTACCTTGACTGAGTCCAAGTCGGCGTAGTAGAATCCCGTAAGACTATCTGACGCAGGGCGTCTAACCACTTTAACAGTCAAGCGAAACAAGTACTCCTGGAGTGATCTGGGAAAACATCAAACATCACACAATCAGTCTCAAGGTCAGTATCCTCATAAGACTAGCGACGTAGAGGCTCTGCTGTACCTATCCGATGTTAGTACCGATCGGGAATGGAAGGGTTGCGATTAGGTACCCAGGTTGCAACAAACTGCAGGGACAATCGCAACGTTTTCTCCAAACTTCCGCGGTATGTGCGAGTGATCGATTTCCATACGATCAACTGGCACAGATGCAAAGGCAAGCAAAGATTTCAGACCATGATCCATGAATGACCGGGTCAGAAGTGGGGTGTCCACTCGCTTTGGCATTCGGTTGCACGCAACCTCTGCCAAAGAGGGGCATCTGTAGACACCCCACCTTCGGCTACACTGTTGGTAGAGATAGCTGGATGAATGGAGGACCATACCCCCAAATCCCAAGTCCAAACTCAGCCAAACTCACCCTTGTAAGCCCCAATCCATAGCCCAACTCAAGCCTGAACCCAGTCAACCCACCCCTAAACATCAGCCTGAAAAACCCCCCATAAGAAAAGCCAGTCAAAAAATTCTAAAAAAGTCAAACTCACTGAGTCAACCCACTGAGTCAACCCACTGAGTCAACCCGCTGAGTTAACCCGCTGAGTCAAAACATCGAGTCAAAACGCCGAGTCAACCCGCCGGGTCAAAATCACCGAGTCGACCCGCTGAGTCAACTCACCGAGTCGACCCACCGAGCCAAACAGCAGCCCCGAGAAACGACCGTACCGCGCGCTGGAAATCGAGGAATGACCGCTGTGGGCCGCCCAAAAATATTTACGGGTTCTGCCACTGCCCACTGTTATAAATACCCCCCTCCCCTTCTCATTTCAAGAAAACAACCGATCCAGTCCAGTGACCCGTCCGTCTGAGTCATTCTCCACCCTTTTAGCCCATCTTTCCACCAAGGAGAGCCCGAGTGAGGAGAGCCTAGCCCTGGTCCAACCCAAGCTGACCACTAGCCCAAGTCTCCCAAGCCATCCAAGTCTCCAGCCACTCGAAGCCAACCCTTGCGACACCTCCGTCCATCTAGCTGTTCCTTTCCAGCATCATCTCATTTGCATCCAGCATAAGTGCAACATTTACTTTTCTTCCAACCCCCCTGCTTCACTACAAGCACCTTGATTATTCAAACACACTGCATACGTCTTATATTAAGCACCTGTCGGTTCGAGTGTATGCTCTAGGCTTGCCTTTTATTGGAACCTGCCCATCAGAAACTCTTACTGTTCAGACTTGCATTCATGCTTCACTACAAAGCACCTTGATTATTCAAACACACTGCATACGTCTTATATTAAGCACCTGTCAGTTCGAGCGTATGCTCTGAGCTTGCCTGTTATTGGAACCTGCCCATCAGAAACTCTTACTGTTCAGACCCGCATTCATGCATCATGTCATCAATGAGAATGTACGAGGGTTAAAACAGACTTTCAAGTGTTAGGTTGATTCTATGAAGTAGAGACCGTACTTCGATACGGGCAATATGTGGGGTGCTTAACCTCTTCCCACCCTGTAACCGTGATCCCTTACCTCGAATCTCTGGCCGCAGATCAAAAGGAGTCATTTTAGAGGAAGGAATCTTCGGATCCCCTCCTCTAACGTTTCTACGGGGTCTAGCCGACTGTAGATTCGAAGTAACTGGCTAGTGGCGACTCTGGTTTTATATAAACTCATTTAAACATATCCAGCTTAACATGACAACCAAACAAAGCCCTCGAGAACGAGGCAAGCCAGTGGCACAAACGGCGATTCGCACTCACGCATCCTCTCCTCCTTTTCCCGAAAGGGGAAGGGACGAGAACGTCGTGTGGGAGCGCGGAAACAGCGAGGGTCCACAGCTAGTATCTCCATATATCACCTAACTATGAAATTCGAGACCGACGAAGGTGTTGGAGTGGTAAGAGGTGATCAACAGGAGGCCCGTCGGTGTTACGAATTAACCTTACGTGAAAAAAGCTTGATCTCGGCAATCTCACACACGACCCCTTTGGATCCTAGAGAAGAAACAGAAGAGCGAGGGTCACCCCCTGAAGAACTCGTCGAAATTCCGTTATCGGATGACAACCTAACTCGGGTTGTCAAAATCGGATCCTAGCTAAAAGACGAGGTACGAAAAAGGCTCATCACTTTTCTCAAGGAGCATGCAGATGTATTCGCATGGTCTCATCAAGATATGCCGGGGATTAGCCCAGAAGTAATGGTCCACCGGTTAAATGTCAATCTAACTTTCAAGCCAGTTCGTCAGAAATGACGACCCTTTAACATGGAAAGATACGCTGTGATTGAAGAAAAATTCAGAAAATTGTGTCAGGCAGGATTTATTAAAGAAATACAATACTCGAATTGGCTCGTTAACGTTGTCTTGGTGAAAAAAACCAATGGGAAATGAAGGGTCTGTGTAGATTACACCGACCTGAACAAAGCATACCCGAAGGACAGCTTCCCGCTGCCCATAATAGATCAGCTCATGGACGCAACGTCAAGTTACGAGCTACTCAATTTTATGGATGCATACTCCTGATATAACCAAATTTGGATGCATACTCTTGACAAACAGAAAACAGCGTTTATCACAGACCGAGGCCTATACCGCTATAAAGTAATGCCCTTCAGACTTAAAAACGCAGGGGCAACCTACCAGTGCCTGGTCAACCAAATGTTTGCCAAATAGATCGACAAATCCATAAAGGTTTATGTAAACGACATGCTCATTAAAAGTGTGAGGTCGAAAAACCACGTTGAAGACCTCCGCTGCATGTTTGATATCTTGAGGAAATACCGGATGAAGCTCAATCCGAGCAAATACGCCTTCGGGGTGGGCTCAGGAAAGTTCATTGGCTTCATGGTAAACAAAAGGGGGATAGAGGCCAACACAGAAGATTCGAGCATTAATCTACATGAGCTCGCCTAGTACTATCAAGGAGGTCCAACGTCTAACGGGACGAATCGCAGCCCTCAATCGATTTGTCTCAAGGGCCACGGACCGATGCCTCCCATTGTTCAAGCAGCTTCGCAAATATAAATAAACGATGTGGACACAAGAATGTGAACAGGCTTTCCGCGAACTCAAAACTTACCTCGAATCTCCGCCTTTGTTATCCAAGCCAATGCAAGGCGAAGAATTGCTTTTGTACTTAGCAGTCTCGCCAGCTGCCGTCAGTCCAGCCCTGGTTAGTGACGACCAAGGAACACAACGGTCAGTTTACTACGTCAGCAAAGCTCTGCTTGATGCAGAGACACGATACCCATGCATAAAAAAATTGGCACTGGCACTGATCACCACGGCTAAACAACTTAGACATTATTTTCAAGCACATCCAATAGCAGTGTTAACAGATCAACCGCTACGACAAGTGTTGCAGAAGTTGGAAATCTCAGGTCGTCTCGTTGAATGGGCCATTGAGCTCGGTGAGTTCGACATCTGGTACCGACCTCGCACTGCAATCAAAGGTCAAGCAGTGGCCGACTTCATTGTCGAGTTCACCAGCCCGCCAAGGGATCAGCACGGTAATGAGGCATCAGAAACCCGACCTATGGGAGAAAAGCGCTCGAAAAGCTCTTCAGAACAAAACACAATTGCGCCCATATGGTCATTATATGTTGACGGGTCGTCAAATTCCCAGGGCAGTGGAGTCGGCCTCATCCTAACCTCTCTGAATGTAATGAGAGTCCAATACGCATTAAGGTTTCGCTTCTGAGCCTACAATAATGAAGCTGAATATGAAACCCTCCTAGCCAGACTATGCGTTGCTTCAATGATAAAAGTTCGAAGAGTGAAGGTGCACAGTGATTCACAACTAGTGGTCGGACAGGTGACCACTAAATATCAAGTAAAAGGAAAGAGGATGAGCACATACTTAGCAAAAGCTCGAGAACTACTGGCTCGCTTTAACTATTATGAGGTCATTCAAGTCCTAAGGACTCAAAACACAAATCGGACTCATTGGCAAAACTGGCATCGACAGTGGATGATGAGCTCGGTAGGTTAATCCCTATCGAGTTCCTCCCCCACCGAAGTATAGCTCAAGAAGAATCTGAAGAGGTATGCCTAGTAGCAGTTAATCCGAACTGCATTGATCCCATCATTCGCTTTCTACAAAAGAGGTGAATTACCTGAGGATAAAAAAGGAGTGCAAAAGATCCGTTACAGGTAGGCTCACTATACATTAATCGACGAGATCCTCTATAAAAATTATTTTTCCCTCCCTTGCCTACGTTGCGTAGGGCCTAAGGAGGTCGATTATGTCTTGTGAGAAGTCCATTTTGACAGCTGTGGAAATCATTTCGGAAGTCGAGTACTTGCACAAAAAGTGATCCGCCAAGGATATTATTGGCCCACCATCCAACGGGATGTGCGGGAGATAGTCAAGAAATGCGACAAATGTCAACGATTTGCTCCCGTTCCCCACCTGCCACCAGAAGAGATTTCGCTCATGTCCAGACCATGACCGTTTGCACAATGGGTTGTTGATATCATTGGTCCCCTCCCAACGGGAAAAGGGCAGGTAAAATACGCAATCATTGCCGTTGATTATTTCACGAAGTGGGTCGAGGTAGAGCCACTTACCACGATCACAGAAAGGAAAACTTCGAATTTCATCTGAAAATCAATCATATGCAGATTTGGAATCCTAAATACCATTATCACTAATAATGGACGTCAGTTCGACAACGCAAGATTCCGAGAGTTCTATAGAAATTTGGGTATAAAAAATGTGTATTCGTCTCCTCACCACTCCCAAGCTAACGACCAAGTCAAGGCAGTTAACAAAATCATCAAGAATCACCTCAAAACAAAGCTCGGTGAAAGAAAGGGGGCATGGGTGGAAGAACTCTCCGAAGTATTATGGTCTTACAAAACCACAGCTCAGTCCACTACTGATGAGACACCCTTCTCCTTGGCTTTTAGAGCCGAGGTTGTGATTCCGATTAAGGTCGGGATGCCTATTAACCGAACAAGTCGTCATCAACCAAATCAGAATGAAAGTAAACTTCGAGTAAACCTTGACTTACTTGACGAGGTAAGAGAAACTTCTCATGTGCGAATAGCAGCATATCAGCACAGAGTCAAGCGATATTACAACTTACGAGTTAGAAAACGACAATTCATAGTAGGCCAAAATCATTAGATGGATCAAAAGATTTCGAAGTAAAGTCATCCAAGATCCTACTTTACAATATACATGTGTGTGAGTGGTCCTGATAAGCCATTGAAAATCCCAAAAAGAAATTTCAGTGGGGTCCTTAATGGTTTCACTACATGTATAAGAAGAGACATCATCATATTTGTCAAAAAAAATATGTCTCCATTCAAATTTTCCTGGGCGATGATATTGCAAGCATGGATCGTCTCAGGATTGGTAGAGTTCGGTATGCATGATCCATAGAGGTGAGGAAACATGAATTGATTTCTCAGCATGATAAAGTGTTGGTTTCACATCCTCCTCTCGACTAATGTCATATGTTGATATCGACTCTAAAAGCGAAACTACATCCCTTATCAAATTAACGTTCTTAACCGGGGAGTGGGTCACGTCTTCTTCTAAGTGACCGGAGTAAAGAGGTGAGAGGGACTTATCTTCCACAATTGAATCAATCAAGTTTATTTCATGGACCTCCTCATCTTTATCCTCTTGTTGGTTGTCAATATTGAAGGCATTTAACTCAATCGTAATATTGCTAAAAGACATTTGTACAACCCCATTCTTACAATTGATGATGACGTTTGATGTAGCTAGGAATGGGCAGCCAAGTATGACAAGGATTTGAGTGCTAATATTAACCATGGGTCGTGTGTCCAAGACAATAAAGTCTACCGGGTAGTAGACCTTGTTAACTTGGATAAGGACATCCTCAATCACTCCTCTCGGTATACGAATTAATTGGTCAGCAAGTTGTAGCGTGGTTTTGGTGGGTTTTAATTCACGTAAACATAATTGTTCATAAATCGAGAAATTGATTAAATTCACAATTGCCCCTAGATCGAGTAAAGCATGCTTCACCCAGTAGTCACCAATTATACATGATATTATTGGACTACTGGGATCTTTATATTTTTTTGGGCATCCCATGATTTATGATGGCACTCACATTCTCTGTCAAGAATGCCTTATTTTGCACATGTATTTTCCTTTTTACCGTACAAAAGTTCTTTAGAAATTTGGCATATGACGGTATTTGTTTAATGGTATCCAACAATGGGATGTTGATCTTAACTTGCTTAAAAACCTCTAAAAATTCTTGATATTTATCTTGAGGTTTGGTTGAAATTAAGCGTTGAGGGAATGAAGCAACGGGCCTATATATTTTTTTAGTTTTCTAGAATGATCCAGATCTCATCTCGAATGTTCGAGGTCAAGACCGGTGTTGGAACTAGAGGATGGATCATAACGACATCCTCTGAGATGTAGTGTTTTGTTGCTCTGGGGTTCTGAATAATAGAAACATTCGTAGACAATCACAAGCATTCACAAAAGGTACACAATAAGAGATATCGCAAGGCGAATTTTATTCCAGAGATTCTGAGATCTTGTACATTCCAGGCCGTGATCTGGCACGAGCCCTTAATTACATCGAATGGATCGATCACCCTTGATTAAAAGGCAAAAGTAAATGTATATACCTTAGAGAAAAATAAAGCAAATAAGGAAGCAAAATATAAATCACGCACGCCACAAATAACACAGAGATTTTTACGTGGAAACCCTTGCGGGAGAAAACCACGGCACAAAGCGATAAAACTTCACTATGAATTAGCAATTGTACATGAGGTAGAGTATTCAAGAAAAAGCCCAAATCGATGGGCAGAAGACCAAGTAATCAGGGACTATGGCCTTAGAGTTCATGGTCGTAAAGACCTGTATTTTGTGTGGTCGAAGAGACCTGTGTTAGTATGGTCGCGGAGACCTGTATTTGTATGGTTGCGGAGCCCTGTATTTGCTGTGTTCTGTTATGGACTGATCCATCTTTGTACGAGTCGGATGTCTATGTCCCGTGTTTTGACCGGAGATCCGGGCTGAGACTGTCAGGGTTTACGGCTGGGAAGGACGACTCTGGGCCTGCGCCTGTCAATGTATGGACAGGTGACCTCGGGAAGTCCATTCCACAGTTGTGTGTACCTGAGCATCTCAACCAACGGATGTCGTTTGGATGGGTAGGGCATCGACTGTTCTTAAAGTGTCAGTCTTTAACAAATTGTGTGTGATAGTTTAGAACTCTCCTGGTATGGTTTATCGTGTTAACCATAGTCTCATTTGCTTAGTCCAAGAGCATTAATCTGGGCTAAAACATATTTGTATAATGAATACAGTAAATATGAAGTTTCTGCAAGCAGTTGTCGAATCGTGTTGGAGTCTGGTGATTCGTCTTCGGATGCGTTCTGGCTTCTGTTCACTTGTTGATAGTCGATATGCAACAGAAGCTTAGTTTGAGATCTGCTTGTATACACAAATATGCGGGACATTGCAAACAAAGTGAGGTAGTCTTTAGTACATGCCAAATATCATAGAGCGAATGTTAGATTAAGCGGAATGAGACATAGTGCATGTTAGATTACGAAGCGAGAATGCTAGATTAGATGGGGCTATGCATAATGAGTATGTAACAAAGCCACATCATGTTGGGTGCATGTGCAATTAAGTTAAATTAGGCTGAGTGCAATCTAGGCACACTTCAACTAAGACAAATTAAGTTAAGCACATGGCAGCTGGTGCTGAGCACATGCTCATTGGTCAGGGGTAGATATGCTTAGAGAGGGGCGAATGCGTTCCAGCCAAGGACACATGCCATTTTAGAGGGAGCACATGCTACTAAGGACCGGCAGCACATGATAGTATGGGCTGGCAGCGCATGGCTTTTTTATAGGAGGCGTACGGTGCAAAGGGCTGACAGCGCATGGCTTTATTTAGAGCCAGCACGTCCCCGCTTCAAACCTTAGTGCAAACCCACTTTTGGAGCCAACACGTGATGAAAATCACTCTATGTCCAGCGTGTGGTGAAAATCGCCCCACGCTACAAAGGCTAGCGCATCGCTCCGTTTGAAGGGCTAGCGCGTCAAAAAAAATCGCCCCTTCTCGTCCGCTCTCCTTCTCTCTCTCTTCTACTCTCTCTCTTTTTCTGCTCCCTCTCTTATCTTTTTTTTTTTGAATGCCACTCACGCAACCCCTTTATATAGTTGTTGGTTTGGGAGTTGTAACGGTTCATATATATCCTCTTATGGTATAGTCCACTTGAAACTTGGATCAGGTTAATCTTGTGTATTCTGGCATGTGTGGACCACACTGATCCTGTGAACATGTCAGATTCTCCAAATCACTCAGATGGTGGGCTCTTGGAGGCGCTGGACGCTGGTTAATGTTGACAATACGTATGTACCATGAGTTTGCATGGTTAGTACGTCTTTTGGAAAACCTGTTAGTGGGTCTCCTTTGTAGTTCATGGGCCCCAAATCTGAGCGGTTCATTAGTTTAGGGTCGTCATTCTAGGAGGTGGCCTCAAATTTCACCTAAATCTGAGTTCCAGGTGGGCCATACGAGAGGAAACAGTTCCATCGTTCAATCACCGTTGAAGACTTATGTGGAGCCATAGAAGTATCAGATCAAGCTAGCATTTATGCATATGACACGTGTGGGCATTTGTGATTCTCTGAATGTTTCAGATGTTTCAAAGGGCATCATGGTGGCCCCACACGTCTTCAACCAGTAACCGATTCTCAATCAGCGCTTGGACGCATGTCTTTACGACAGTGGCTTTTTCCACGTTTGCATGCTTCCACGTGTTTGGCAAACTTTTAGGTGGGTCCCATTTATAGGGCATGGGTTTAAGATTAAAACCGTTCATCAGCTCGGGAGTGCTATTCCAGGAGGTGGTCCCAAGTTTGGGGCAACTCAGATGTTCAGGTGGGCCATACCATAGAAAATAGTGTCACCGTTGTTTTGCCGTTGAATGATATTTGGGAGTGCTCATGACGGGAGTGGTCATATTCGGGAGTACTCATATTCAGGAGTGCTCATATTCAGGAGTGGTCATATTCGGGAGTGCTCATATCCGGGAGTGCTCATGACGGGAGTAGTCATATTCGGGAGTACTCATATTCAGGAGTGCTCATATTCAGGAGTGGTCATATTCGGGAGTGCTCATGACGGGAGTGGTCATATTCAGGAGTGCTCATATTCAGGAGTGCTCATGACGAGAGTGGTCATATCCGGGAGTGCTCATGACGAGAGTGCTCACGAGTCGAACTGCTCGCATGTTCGGGATGCGACCCCTTTTAACGAGCACGAGCCGAGCTGCTCAATGTTCGAGATGCGACCTCTTTAACGAGCACGAGCCAAGCTGCTCACATATATAGGCTGCTGGTACTATGAGCTGAGGGACGTCCTCGCCATGACCAGAGACCAGAGACCAGGGCTGCTCGCATGACCAGAGACCAGAGACCAGAGACCAGGGCTGCTCGCATGACCAGAGACCAGGGCTGCTCGCATACTAGCGACCAGAGACCAGGGCTACTCGCATGACCAGAGACCAGAGCTGCTCGCATGACCAGAGACCAGAGACCAGAGCTGCTCGCATGACCAGAGACCGGAGACCAGAGACCAGGGCTGCTCGCATGACCAGAGACCAGGGACCAGAGCTGCTCGCATGACCAGCGACCAGGGCTGCTCGCATAACTAGCGACCACAGACCAGAGCTGCTCGCAGGACTAGAGACCAGAGACCAAAGCTGCTCGCAGGATCAGGACGTCATGATGATATACGATCACCGCTATTTCGACTATAACACTGAATTTCATGATGCGCTGGGGCACTTTAGTGACGCGCTGACCTACTCGTGTTATGTAAAATTTGGGTTTTGCGAAACGGAGGGCTTGCGGGGCCCGCTTTGCAATGGATGTCGATGCACTGGCCCTATTTCTAATCAGGTGATGATTTGGGCACTCATAATCATTGTTTCGAAGACCTTGACTTTTGGGACCCCAACAACCGGTTTTATTGAAAATGCATACTTACCTCGCTACATTTGGCTTCTGGTGTGCTCTTAATTGACATAGTGATCCTAATGGCCATGGCGCGCTAACTGCCCATCTTTGCACCTTGTCTCGTTCCAACGGGTGACATTACTTTATGGTTGATGGAGCTTCAACACCTATGAGGAGAGAAAGCACTTTAGCAAAAGGATTGAAATATTGGAGCAGGAGGAGAGATATTACCTTTTGGGAGGAGTGACCAGGAGAAAAGCGTTTGCAGGAGGCACTCCGCGAGTTGACTAGAGGATTGGATGATGTTTATTTCGAAAGCCTTCTATGATTTTTTTCATATATATGGATGAGGAAAAATGATTTTTTTTATAATTTTAAGTACACAAATCATACATGGAAAAACTATGCCAAGTTCTTGTCTGTATGTGCGTGATTTAGACTTGTGCTTTTAAATGTAGGAATCAGAATATTTGACTCAGCTGGATGTCATACTCTGCTTTCCAATCGTTCACTAAGGTTCCCGATCCCTTAGGGCCTGTTTGGTTTTCGTTAATACATGTAATTAAATGTAAATGGAGTTATAATTATCTCCACCAATTGTTTGCCAAAGAAGACAAATGTAGTGATTTTGCCTCGAAAATAGTAAACGAAATCACTGTAAAAAAAAATCTCATATCCCTTCTCCCTTACTGCAAAATGAAAAGACAAGAGACAGAGGGCGGCATGACTTGATGAGGCCTCTGAGTTCGTAGGATGGTCCGAAGGACTATGGTTTTCAGTATGCCTTGCAAAATCTTATATAACTTGTGTGTTACCGTCGAAGAGAATGCCAACTCCCATTTCACCAACCCTACAAATTGGCTGCTGAAAACAGAGCGGTAAGTTCACTGTCACCCATTTCCCCTGTTTCACAGGTGATATTGTTGATATCATCGTCCTCAATATGGGTTTTCTCCGTGTGGCAGGGTTTGACAAATATTTCATCCTCTCGGCTGGTTAGAAGACGGCTGAGCACAATCTGTACGGCGAGTTCGGATATTCAAGGTTGTGCCGATACATTTCAAAGACGGATGACAAGAAATCTGTCATGCCTCATCTCTTATTGTTTATCTTCCCAATCTATTTAAGAAGACGACTACTTCTATGATATGAGCAGTCCTAATCAAGTTTTATATCTTGTAATAACATTCCAGTGTTACTGTGGAGCATCATTACCTGGCCAAGCAGTGGAGAAGGTGACTCTGCACAAACCCACCATATACCAACAGGTAATTCTAACCCACTTTCACTCGCCTTTGTGAGAGCTTCTCGTTTGATAAGAAATCAGGTTGCGAACGGAGTTACTTGAGACGCTCTTATCGTCTTGAGTATACTCAGTTGGGCGACGGTGACTGTATGTGGCTTATCTACACTATCCAATTTTTTTACAAATCAAATAAGGGGTTGGCCCCAAATTAAAGCATATCCAAATCTCAAGTGGATCAAACCATAGGAAGGCATGGGAATAATGATTTTCACTGTCGAAAATGGATTCTCAAGGCACATAGTGGTGTTTATTTGTCAGCCAACTTGTTCATAAGATCACATAGAAATGGATGAAGGGAAAACACAAATAGAGTCTTAATCCCAAACTTTTGTGACCTCAAAAAAATTATCAATGGTACTTCGTTTAAATCAAAGTGTTTCCTACGGTGTGGGACACTTAAGCTTTGGATATGCTTCATTTCTTTTGTGATCCTGCCCTAAAATTATATGTTAAAAAAGGATGGACGGAGCGGATAAAATAAATCATTCATGGTTTCGTGCCACAGAAAAATACTCAATACGCTAACCGTCTTGAGTAACTCCGTTCACAATCCACTTCCTTTTGAAATCGTGTGATGTCGTTGTCAGTAGAGTCTAGAGTATTATTCATTTCTATTGTCGATACTCACAGCACTTACTATGCCTGATGTCATCCTTATAGTAGGGAAGCTGTGATTGTCATATACATGTGGATATTCATGACAGTTTATTGCGAAGAAATCATTAAACCAGATTTCTATTCATTCTCTAGATCACAGTTATAAGAGCCTTACAAATTTCATGGCAATTTCTCGAACCTCTTGTCATAAAATGTCTTTGTGGAAGTTGAAAACATACATGAAGTCATTGTCCTGAGATCATATATAAGACTCTCATCGAATATAAAATACTCCATATTTGATAAAGTTGCAACGTATATATTCTTTTTTATATGTCTGAGCAAAAATAGTCACTCTCCTTTTACGGAGAAGGTGCATAGGGTGAGTTCTTTATCTGTATTTTGCTATTGTTGTAAGCATTTTGACATGAGGGAACACCTCCTGCAGATTTAGCACTATAATTTGTCTCAGCAATTCCATCCAATCTCACTATCCATTTCATACCTTCTACAAGAAACCAACTTAACATGGACCAACTTGGATGGATTGAAGAAGAGATAACTGCATTTGCAACTACTGTATCTGGCACAACAGCAGTAATTATTGCTGGAGATTACTATCGTAATCATTTATTAAGGGCTCCTTATAAAGGAGGGGATTTGGAACGAGCCCACCTGATTGACAGTATTATTAAATCACGGGACACTGACTATAAGGAGTAGCTACGAATGAATAAGGACACCTTCTTCCACTTGTGCGTCGTTTTGAGAGATCGAAATGCTCTGCCAGATGGAAAGCACATTAGTATGGAAGAACAACTAATTATGTTCCTTCATACAGTTGGTCATAATGTACGAAACCATGTAATTGGCCATCAATTCATAAGGTCAGGGGAAACTATTAGTCGATATTTTGGTAGTGCGTTAGAAGCCATTGTCTCAATATATCCAGAGTACGTGAAACTTCCAAGCCCAATAACACTAACAGAAATTTCATCCAGCCCGATATGATCCGATTACTTTCAGGTTTGAACAACTATATTTAATTTTTCTTTTCCATTATTTAGAGGTTTATTTTCTTATTGGACCAGCGATAACTCACAATCATAAATAGGACTATATTGGTGCAATTGACGAAACACATATACTTGCTTTTGTCCCTACATTGGAAAGTGGCATGTATCGAAATCGAAAAGGAACAATTTCTCAGAATGTTATACTTGCTTGTAATTTCGATATGAAGTTCTTGTACGTTCTTGCTGGATGGAAAGGTTCAGCATCTGATGCCCGCGTACTTCAAAGCGTACTTACACATCTACACAATCCGTTAAAATTACCTTAAGGTAATATGCCGCTACGTTATTATAATTGATGCCGACTTCAAAAAGTGTGTATGCCATCTTTATTATTTGGAATTACAATTTTGTATAGAAAAATACTACGTAGTAGATGCTGGCTAAGCTCACACGCCCGGTTTTATGGCTCCTTATCGAGGAGTTCGCTACCATCTCAACGAATACCGAACTGGGCATAATCCACAAAACATGAAAGAACTATTCAACTACTGTCATTCTCAACTACGAAATGTTATAAAGAGATGCTTCAGAGTTCTAAAAGCTCGAGTTCCCATTCTAAAAACTACCCCTCAATACAACATGTTGACGCAAGTGAAGATTATGATCGCTTGTTGTGTGCTACACAATTTCATCAGAAATTTTGAGGCCGACGATGTTCCAGAAGGACATGAATGCCCTACGAATGTATCTACTAGGCTTAATCCATCTCCACTTGAAATTGCAACCCCTGAGGACGTGCGAATGTTCGAAAATATTACATAACACAATTGAGACAATTGGACTGCTTTGCGAGACGAAATTGCAAGTATGATGTGGAACGACTCGCATTCTGTGAGTCGTACATTCTAAAGTTGGCAATCATCTTATCTGTAAATGCCCAACTTGGGAAGACAAGATATGTTGGTGGTATTTTTTCATAGAAATGCAAATGCCGACCTTCTCTCTCCATCCAGTGTTATTAAATAAAATGATCATCATCAATATTTTTTATTCGTGTATATCTTGGGAGGCTTTAAAATGTGTAGGCACTAACACTTAGATAGTTAGTTGTAGTAGCATAATCTATAATTTCATGCGTTAACTTTCAATTTGTATTTAACCTTGTTGTAGATAACTGTAGACGTTTTAGAAGAAATGTTAAGTAACAGGCAAAGCAATGAATCAACCCCCAAGAAGGATGCCGAAAAGTCGCCTGTGGAAACTAATGAATCTGAACCACGAAGGTCTCTTATAAAATGAATTAGAAAATGTCTTAACGAAGGTGGTTCATCAAGCGAATCTCTACATTGGACAGAGGATATGGATAATGTCCTTATCAACTCACTGCTAGAGGTTGTAGCATCAGGTAGGAAGACATCTTCTGGTTTCAAGAAAGATTCATATAAGGTCGCAGTGGACAACATGAAGACTACATTGGACATCAATCTATTTCCATACAATGTTGGAAATCGTCTCCATACCATTAAGAAATTGTACTTTGAGTATCGAGATGCAATCAATTCTTCCAGGTTTGGATGGGACGATGACCTAAAAATTGTGATTGCACCAGATGAAGTTAGGAGCAATACATACGGATGAGAAAATTTTCGTTGTTCTATTACTTGCGTAAAATAATGCTTTCATTTAACTTCTCTAATTTCTGTTTATATTTCATAATTTTTTAATAGCATCCCTACGCAACGCATATTCGAGGAAAACCGATACAGATATACGACGAGATGACAATCTTATTTGGGAATGACCGAGCCAGCGAGAGAGGATCTTATACTGGCAACATATCTGCTGGTTTTGTTTTCGGAAAGTCAAGGGACGGGGAGGATTCTCCTTCCCGTTCGGTTGATTTGAATGAAGATACGCATGTTCTTTCGTCTGATGATGTAGGTGACAGTGGACATGAAGTACATTGGTCATACCAAAGTAAGGAGAGACAACACACCTCCCATCGTAGCCCATTTGTGAATGGAAACAACTCTGCGACTACAAATAGCACAACTAATTCTAGAAAGTGGGTGAGGATCGGACGACCATGCGATGTCATCGCATCGGGAATGGGCGAGGTTGCAGATGCTGTGAAGGCACTTGCTATTAGTATGACTCAAGGGAAAGAAATGACATGTATGTCATTGATAATTGAAGCATTGGAGGATATTGAGGGCCTGACGGGACACGAGGTGCTTTCTGCTACGATATTACTCTGAAAGGATGAGACAAATGGGGCTGCATTACTTAATTTGCCAACTGGGAGAAGGCTTGATTTTGTCTTGATGATTCTCCGGGCAGTGGAGAATGGATTCTGAGGGATGGTGGTTGTACCTGAATGGCTCTTTATATTCTCATGATCCTCATATAGATTGGAAGGACCACTGATCAGTTGCTTTTTGGATGATTCAGCTGCAGCCATTAACAGAATATTAGGAACATGTTGGGGTCTAAATAGATGGTGGACGAAATGATTAATGCGTTCCAAAAACCCCCTCAGACATTAGCTTTAACTATTACAAATGGTTGTGTCTTTTAGATGATATATTTTTTGGACATCTCTGTATCCTGGGATGCATCTTACCTTTTGGACGATGCTTGATTTACTAATCTGATGATATAGTTGTTGATATCTATCTTTGATACATATGTTTTCTTGTTTTTAGTTCGCGATTACTGTGCAGGTGAAATTACAACTACGAATTGTTGTGATCTAACTTCTCATACAATCAACTCTATATGTTATAATTTGTGTGTTGTGTTAGTCTATTGGCAGTTGTATGGTTTATGTATCTACCTTGTTCAACTGCAGTGATGTTATTTATCAGTTCAACACATTATTATTAATGTGATTTTGATTACCAAATATTCTTAAGATGTATATTTGTATACAGGTAGAGTATATATTTGTTGCAAACAATTATGAGGTATGAAGTTTGGTGGTTTTGTCTTACTTTTATGACAGATATACTTGTTAATTGGTACTTATGTTCAATCGTTGTTTATCTATTACAGATGGCGAAGAAAGTGTATGTTGTTTTCAAGGGGCATCAAACAGGGATCTTCTACACTTGGGAGGACTACAAAGCTCAGGTTGTTGGGTTTAGAAACACCCACTTTCTTGGATATAATTATGCACAAGACGCAATCGATGCATGGTCAGCGTTCTCTGGAAAGGCCAATCTTCTGAATGTCGTTGTTGGAGGACACCCTGATGTGGCCTACAATTCAGGAAGTGATCGTGGAGGTACTTCGTCTGAGATCAGAGCAGGAAATTTAACAAGTCATACTTGCTGGAGTTGTTTCTGCAACCCTTCTTCCTTTGATACTATAGTTGGTGTGGATCAGGAAGTGACAAATGATGCGCCAACTTTCGCCGGTGTTCTATTCTGCTTGCTGGTAATTGTCCTCATCATCCATCTCTTCTCGTATCATTAATGGAGAGGGCCGTAGGGGTGTTTAAGAATGCTGGCTAAGGTGTGATTATCTTTCGGTACTGTGGCTCATCTGCATGACTACATTTTGGGGACAGGTTATACAGACTATGTACGTACTGCTGGGTTTGTTTTTCTTTTTCATTTTTGGTGTATTTTCAGTGGTTGATCTTGGACTACTCAACTTCTCACCCCAATTATGTATGCTTTATATGGACTGTTTCACATGTTAACGTATGTATCAATCAAGCAGACAAGGTACAATTTTGTGTAGTACGTCACCTTACTCACATAGTTGTTGTGTGTCAAGCGAAAATACGAAAGAGAATTTTGACATTCGTATGATTTGATACAGATATGTATGAACGAATGCCTTGGGCCGTAATGGCCTCATAATTACGATCATGTCGAGGGGTTATGTATTTTAAATAAATCATTTCGTCTTCATTGTTCCAATATTGATATCAGTACTTATTATTGATATCAATACAAACCAATTGTGTATGGAACTTGTTAATACTTAAATTGTGTATGAGGTAACGCTATGCAATAATACGTGATCCGTACCTCCTAACCTTGAATTGGATTCACATAATATGGTTGAAAATCCGTTTTGGTCATCTAACGATCATAATTTACATTTGTAAATAAATCAAACAAAATTCAGCTGATCACACTAAAGCAGATGAGGTGTACCTTAAACACCCAGAAGATGTTTACCCACTTTAACAAACATGTGATCTGAAATGAGGTTTTGATTTACACCCTCATTTTACGTCACCAAACATAGGAAAGATTTCTAACATGAATATGAGAAAGTCAACCATTACATGTATTTCAAATCATTGCTTATTTACACCAAATTACCTGCATAATTGGAAAACCAAACAAGCCCTTAAAGTAGTGTGTAATGGTAACCTTCCCCTAGAGTTTAGGCAGAGCTGAAAAGAATTCTCAATTCATGGCCGCCCTCCTTATTTCTGTAAAATCTTCATGTCGCCCGGATCTTTCATATACTTGTTTTTTTTTCTTTTTTCTTTTTCCTAGCCATTATTACCCACAGCTCCCTTTCAGGTTTTCGTTGCGTCCGGCTTGCTAGTCATTTTTGCCTTTAGTGCCCTTTCGGGTTTTCACCACGTCCTGGGTATTTGATCTTACCTACCCGTTGGCAATTGTGTTGTTTTTACCCTTGACGCCCTTTCGAGTTTTCACCAAGTCCACTATGTGCCCATTGTTTTTACTCGGAGCGCCCTTTTAGATTTTCACTCCGCCCTTTCTATTTAAACACATCTTTTTTTTTATAAACGCGGCAACGAGAGGTTGGGAATTCGTTGTTGTAGGCCGATGACGGCCTTTCGGCCCTTATCTTAAGTTACAATGGCAGAGTCGTCGGCCTTAGCTACAAACTCTTCTAAGGTGGGTGGATGTATGGATGGATAGATGTGTTTTTTTTGTTAATTTTTTTCTTCTTTTCTTGCGCCCCCCCCCCCCCCCCCCCCCCCCCCCCCCCCCCACTCTTAGTTTTTCTCTTTGTTTTTTTTTTCTTTTCCCCCCTTTTTTTTTGCTCTATTCTTTTTTTTCTCTTCTTTTTTTTTTTGGCTTTTGAATCCTTTATTTGGAACACTTATTGGTGGATGGAAAGATAATTCTCAGAGGTCTTAGCCTTGACCTTTTGACTTCAACTATAATATGTAACTCTTGATAATGTTGGATTGGCTTACCTATGAAAGATTTCATATTGTCAGCGTTGATCGGCTTAGGAAGATCCACCCCTCTCATGTTGGTGAGTCAGAAGGCGCCTCCGGAAGAACTTCTCTGATTGTCGGGTCATCTTATATTAGCTAGAATTTGTCCATTGAGTGTGATAGATGCGGCAGTGCTTGTTGCAAACCCAATGCTAACTTTCTTTCTTCAGCTTCATTCTCCATTAGCTTCACGTTGACAGGATTTTGAACTTGTAGGTCTATCTTATGATTTTAAGCTTCTCGAGAAACTCCTTCATCCTTAGATTTCGAAGGACGTCCCATTGCCAATGTTGATAGCATGTGGAAACCCTTAACAATTGATGATGTCGTTCTTCATGAGAATTATCATGCAAGATCAGAATGCTACCTCCATCCACTTTGTGAAGCAATCGACTGCCATAAGTATATGCCTGTGACCGCTAGATGTTACCGAGTCGATCTTTCTGCTGATGTAGATACCTTGTATAGGGAATAGCTGGAGCATTGTCAAGTTGTAGAGTTTCGAAGCACACACATGGATCCAGTGTGCATGCTGCTGACACTTGAAGTACTTTATGACATGTTGGCAATAATCTTGTCTTCATCGAGCCGCGAGGTTTCTTCGATCATTCATCAAGTCACATACTCCAGCATGGAATGCAGGCATAGTATTGGCAGCATCTTCTTGATAGGCTTGCTTTCAAGCTTTGTTGATAAGCCTTTAATTGAGTTCAGTCAAGTCTTCATAGGATGTAAGATTGGAAAGTCATAACTTCAAGAATTTGATCATTCTCTGCTTATCTTCCGGCGACAAGGATTCTCAATGCGCACTTCCATAAAGGTTTCAGGAGATCTTAGGTTTATAATTTTAAATTTTTTTTTAGATGACATTGGCTTTTGGCTTGAATTTTTAAGGAGATCCTTTAACTCGAGAGTTGGCTCATCATTTTCCACATCATTGGCTTTGTCCAGACCCTTGAGTTTTTTGTCCAACTCTAGATTGAAATCATATGAGTTAACTTCATACTCAAGTGCTTTGAGAGTCAGACTTGACATTTTATTGCTTCGGATTTTTGAAAGTTTTTTTTTTTTTTTTTTTGCTTTGAAAGATTTTCTGGTTTTTTGAAATTTTGTGAATATCTGAATTTTTTAAACTTTTTGAAGTTTTGAATTTTTTTTTTAATTTTGAAATATTCGGTGTTTTTGGCTTTTGGATCTTTTAATTTTAATTTTTTTTTGAATTTTTTTTGTAAAGGACCCGAACAAGAAGGCGATGCGAACCAGGGGTTGCCTGATTGTGCTCAGGGAGCCAAGCACTGTCGACTTTTATTTTTCCGTCACGGGGCTACAAACCTGTTACTGCCCTGCACTCCTTCCCCTCAGGAGGCAGGGCCTGAAGGATCAGTAGGCCAACCCTCATCGCTGAACTCAAATGTCATGATAAATATGGAATTGGGCTCCGAGTTGTTGTCGGATGCGATTTCTCCTAGTTCATCCCCAATGAATTGCAACTCTTCGGGTTCATCTGGCTGAGGTGGAACCAGGACTGTGGTCCGGTCCATCGAGAGAAATTCATGCCCCTTGCTTGAGTCTCCTTTGGACAGCTCCATCAGACTCAATCTGCTCGCTTGATCATCAAATGTGGAATCTAGCCCATCATCAGGATAGATAATCCCGTCACTCCCCAAATTCAGTTCTCGACGTCCATTCGCCGTAACCCGAATTCAGAGGTGGCAGCCTCCGTAGTACCCTGATCTCGGATCCTAACCCCACACGCCAGGTTCCGATCCTGGGATACCACAAGGAGGATTTTAGAGTCTGAATTTTTTTTTGAAACATGAGCATCACCATATGAGTACCATCAAAGACAAACACAATATTTTCACTAAGTCAATTCGTTTACATACAGTACTGAAAGGTAAATACACAATGCGTAAATATAAAAACTATGCACAATCCGGCACCTCCTGCTACTGCACTCCCAACTCCAACTCAACGTTGCTGATACACTCTAGTATAACCTGCAGCGTAACAAACGCGCATAAGCTTCGAACGAAGCTTTGTGAGTGCGTGTGTGCGTGCGCAATGCGTATGACAAGCATGATAAATATCAGAGTAAGCAGTAAAACACGATCAGAACTTTAAACCAAAACTTAGCCTAATTAGGCTACACGATCATGTGATGTGAATAACCAGTCTACCACGGCTATGCAAGCATGCAATACATATAACTAGCCTACTATGGCTATGCAAGCGTGCAATACAGGTAACCAGCCTACCAAGGCTATATACTCATACTATGCAATGTCCTACAGGGCCTAATGTCACATATAATGATCTAATGCATGTATGCAAATCACCACCTCTTAGTACAGTGGTCCAGATACGAACAGTCATAACACGAACGCCTAAGCAATGCAGGACTCGGAACTGGTAGCTCGCCCAGTGTAGTAGCTCGCCCATGCTTACAGCCCCGCCCACATCACACCCGCCCACGTCAGGACCGTCCAATACCATACAGTGATACCAATACCATCTCTAAAACGGAACATCACCGGGGTCTCATAGACCTCATTACTCACCAGTAGAATGCCAAAGCCTATCTGGTACAATAGCGGACCTACTCACAACTGGTCAAACTCAACCCACTTTGCCAACACTCTTTCGGCAGGTTAGGTCAGACCTCCTTCCAAACTGACTACGTGCAGTGGAAAACATCGCCGTTTGATATTTGGCATACTGGTGTATGATTAAACCACCCGGTCCTTGAATGGAGCACCCACCTTGGTACCAACTGGATCAGGGACTTTCACCAAGGGACATCTTTGGCATCCAATTTAAAGATCACATATTTTTGGTGTTCTGCAAACTACGATGGAGCTGTGGTTATAACGTAGTAACCATGCTATATGCGGCACAAGCAGACGGTGCGAAATGAAACCATGCATACAAACGTGGGACGACATGCCCGTGCAAGTCTCCAAAGAGCACCATAAAACTATAGGGTCTCAAATACAATGTCACCGTTGACTAGTAATGAACTGCACGACAATCGCGGCCGCTATGGCCGGTTGATACAAGACAATCAGATGAGCCAAGCATTCATGATGCATGAGCTAAGCATACAGTATGAGTGCCAACAAGTAGTCAATCTACCACGATGGAAATAAAGCAATCTAGTCCAACCTATTTGAGATATGATTAAAATGAGGGGACACATATGAATGATCGAGTCATAGTGCGGGATGTCGCTAGCCAGGGAATCTCGCACCAAGGGCAACAAGGTATGCCAAGCTATTCCTACCATACAGTGTAAGTCAGGATGATAGACTCCTGTCCTCGAATAGTCCCATACCTATTGGAGAGGTTTGCGATAGAGAGCACGTGAATTACATTTGCGCGACTACATCTCGAATGCTTTATGAATGCGTTTATGCCCTAGTGGTCCCCAACTAACAATGGTGATTCAGGATGCATACTCAATACACGTGCATGGTGGTCGTCGAAGCATATAGTATATAGATCACATATGAGTATTCCAAACAACACTACGTGTGGCAACAAACATACTAAAAATAGCATAAAAAGATAATTCACTTATAACACAAGCAAACATAAAGAGATAGGACCCTAAATGGATGGTATACAACAACACAGATGGTCCAACAATTGAACGGTGTGGATTAGCCTTCAACATTCAGATAACCCAAACGGAAAGAAAATGATTGAATACACTACCGACGCATCAAAGGTATAACCTTCTTGAGCTGCAAGAGTAGAATACCCAAAATCATGCCGATACCCATAGTGTGGTAGTACAGTAGGGATATATATTAACGATTGGTTCATAAAATGAACAACATAGATGCTAGACACTAACGTAGGATGGGCTGCAAGACAGATAAACAACATGACAATGGAACATAGGTGATTGGATAGTCTTGAGGTAGATGGACAACACGATGGGGTGCGAAGAAGGATGACGCATCCAACCCATACATCAAGATAGGCTCCATATAATTGATGCCCTAGATGACCTACTAATGTCAAGGATGGACCCCACACTCGTCCTAAAGGTAAACGGACGGTGTGGATGGGATATACACGATATGGTGGTCTTTAATAGTTTGGTACAAGGGTAGGAGGGGTGAGTCATATAAGTATACAACAAGCTAGGTTACCAGGATCAATCAACATGGTGAGTCAATCAAGGTGAGTCAATAAGGCAGGTTGACAAGGCGGGTCAACATGGTGAGTTAACAAGGTGAATTGACAAGACGGTTCAACAGGGTGAGTTTAAGAAAGTAGCCCTATGACTTGGATCGAGCAAACTTTAGGGATTCCCATGCATCCAAATCTATATGACCTTTCAACAAGGGTTTACACAACTAATCATCAAGGTGCATCCACGGGATGGACAACACGGTCATTCAAACACGTATACTAAGGTGGTCCCAAGGCCATCACGTACATAACATGCTAGGGTCCATTCACTTGGATGGTTTGGATCAAGCACAAAATTAAGGCGGTCCTAATCGATGGGCAACATACATATCGCACCATAGTGGCCAATGGCTGACGTGGATAGAACACATGCATAACAAGGTGGACCCGTGGTTGGGGATAACCGCACAAAGGAGTGGGGAAGCCACATACATCAATGGGCCCCAACAGTTTAGGATCAACCCGATATTTGTGCTTTCCCACTAGTCAAGTGAGATGGCAACCAAATACCATGGTGGGGCCCGCACACCACACGTGTGGAACCCCACCCATGGCTGGGTGACTTATGGACAGGAAGAATGGCAAATAAACATAACAGACGGGTCCTGAAGAGTTTCCAATGGTAGGCGTTCAACCACCCTTATTTTCTACGTGTGGCCCACCCAAAACTGGGCCCCACGCCCCGGCCAAGGTGGACAACAATGTATACAACACATCTATCAAGGTGGGAGCCCAAGATGGGTCCCATGGCCTTTGGTTGGATGGAAAAATAAACAACATAGTAGCCTTAAGAGGAGTTTCAATGGTGGGCATCAATGGCCACTGTTTCATACGGTGTGGTCCACTTGAGGTTTGTATTTACATCATTATGCTGGCCCACGACCCTAAAATAATATGGAAAAATAGATGGTCAGCATAGATAAAATAGATGTATCGTGGTGGGACCCACAGAGTAGGCCACCTGCTGAGCCGCGTGCCAAAGCACGCTGCTTGGAGCGTGGCACCCAAATGGGCCCCAAGAGTTTTGAATCAAACTGATATTTTTGTTTTCCCCTTCATCTGTATCCATGTGATCTTATGAACAGGTTGAATGACAAATAAACATCACTGTAGGGCCTGGGAAGGTTTCAACGGTGGAAATCATTATTCCCATTGTTTCCCGTGGCATGGTCCACTTGACATTTGGATATGCTTAAATTTTGGGCTCAGCCACTAAAATGAGCTGGAAAGACATATGGACGGAATAGATAAGGCACATACATTTTAGGTGGGTCCCACAAGTGAGCCACCTGCTGGGCAGCCCAACCAGGGGGGCCCATCCAGTGGGCTCAACCACTTTTTTTATCCAGTGAGGCCCACCGAAGTTTTTGGTCAAGCTGATATTTTTGTTTTCCCTTTCTGCACGTGTGTGAGCTTATGACCAGGTTGGATCTCAAATAAACATCATGGTGGGCCGTAGGAAGGTTTCAACGGTAGGGTCACTGTCCTTACTATTTTCTTACAAGTGGGCTCCACTTGAGATTTGGATCTGTCTCATTCTTGAGATCTTGCCCTAAAATGATCTCCCCAAATGGATGTACGGTGTGGATATATCACACTCATCATGGTGGGACCCACGAGTGGGCTACTTGCTGGGGCGCCTGTGCGTCCAGCACGGTGGAGCTGGCTACTCCCAGCGTCAGAGACCCTGGGAGCTAGTCCCTTTTTTTTTTCTTTCTTTTTTCTTTCTTTTTTCCATGGTTTAGATCGAGTGGGGTCCACATAAGGGTGATCCACTCCGCTCATCATATTCCCTAGCTCATGGGGGACCCGAATAGCCCCATATTGGGTGGTTGAATTGGTCTACAAACATTAATGTGGGCCGAGGAAAGTTTCGACAGTGGACATCATTTACCCCACTGTTTCATGTGGTGCGGTCCGCTTAAGATTGGGATCTGTCTCATGTTTGGGCCCTGGCCCCTAAAAGATCTGGGAAAACAGAAGGACAGTGTGGATTATACACAAACATCAAGGTGGGTCCCACGAGTGGGGACCCTACTCCAAGTCTTTCCACCCTCTGACGCTGGACCGTTCCAGCGTCACTGACGTTGTGAACGTCCAGCGTCCATACCTTCTTCTTTTTTTCTTTTTCTTTTTTTTTATAAAAATCAAGTGGGGCCCACACGAGGAAGATCAACGCCATTCATCAGGTTCCCCAGGTCATGAGGAACCCATAGAGTCCAATATTGGACTGGTGATTCTATCTACAAACATCACGGTGGGCCACGGAAGTTTCAATAGTGGGCATCGTTATCTCCACTGTTTTCTATGGTGTGGTCCACCCGAGATCTGAATCTACTTCATTTTTGGTGTCCAGACCTAAAATGGGCTGGATAAACAGATGGACGACGTTGATCAAATACATACATCAAGGTGGGTCCCACGAGTGGGGACCCAATGTCAACGCCCAAAAGGGCTAGGCGCTGCTGGGCAGCAGCGTCCTCTGGACGCTGACTGTCCAGCGGCCAATTCTTCTGCATGATCCAGCAAAATAGATGGGTGGTGTGGGCATACTACACATACAACTAGGTAGGGTCACGTGTGTGGCCCACCAATCTTGGAGATCAATTTGATATTTGCGTTTTCCCTTCAACCAGGCCTGTGTAACCGGCTGGTTACACAGGCCCTGATATGGGCAACATGGTGGGTCCACATGGTGGACAACGTGGATGAACTACATACATCATGGTGGGCCGTTGGCCACACTAGTTATGCCACAAAATGGGTCCCTAAGTGGGATCCACACCATCAAAAGGTGGGACCCATTTGAATCCTAGATTCTACATAAAACCTAAGAGGAACATGGATGCACTCACAATGATAGTTGGACGGTTGGATGGGGTCGGGTTGATGATCGGACGGTCCGGATGATGATCGGGGTCCTCCAAGCTTGGATCTCCTCCTTCAATTCCTCTAACTTCTCACACAACTCCCCTCAAATCTCTCTCTCTCTCTCTCTCTCTCTCTCTCTTGCCTCTCTCTCTCTCTAACTTGGAATTTCTATGGACGAGTGGTGCTTGGAAATGCTTGGGGTGTTTGAGGGGGGGGGGGGGTTTCTTAGGAATGTAGTGATGATGGCTAGCATGGGAGAGGGCATGAGAGGTATGGGCTTAGGTTGACTTTTGGAGAGAGAGATGTAATTGATGGGACATTTGATTGATTGATGTGATGCTTGATTGATTGATGGGATATTTGATTGATTGATGGGACAACCTTGGGATTTGTGCAAGTGGGGCCACGCCGTGCATATGTAGCATGGCCCACCTTGATTTTACGCACATGAATGCATCTTTCAAACTAGGTATCGAAACGGAGCATGCCGCGCGGCGTTGGAATCGTGGCGCCCGCGCGGTCGCAAGGGTATAAGTCTTGGGTCGTTGCGGTACTAAATCAGGGTCGTGATAAGAAATCGTTGATCTGGTCAGTCCTGGACGTACTGGCATTGGAAACTAAATGTACGGTCGGTTAATTGGGGTACGGGTCTTACAATCCCTACATTAATATACTAGATTGGTGTGCAAATGCAAGGATTGCCCTCTTCTTAACGATTCCGTCTTTTCTTGATACCTCTGCGCTTTGGTTTTCTAATCCGTGTTGGTTAATATCGCATTCTTCTCATATCCTCATCTCTTGATCCTCAATGACCTGAGCTGATTGTTGGTATTCAAGTTGATAATAGAAGATTTGACATTCAGCAAGAAGGAAGACATAGTTCGATCCGATTGGACATGCGCAAGGGAAGTAATTTGCATTGTGAAACTCGAGACTTTGATATGAGACCTCCCCATTAGAGCGTCGTACGTCCATGGCTGGGATGGTAGGCTCTCGAAGGTTGGATTCTTCTACCATTAGAATTTGTTCAGGATCAGTGATGATGGTGATCTCCCTATCTCTGAAGATGTGCTTAACCCTTTGGTGGAGATTTGAAGAGATGACACCGATTCTGTGAAACCAGCTCCGATCGGGAAGGAGATGGAATAAAGCTGAGATGTCCAAGACCTAAAGAGTGATGGTTGATGTTTTTAGACCGATCTGAACCTTGACATCAATCTCCCCTTCGACCTATCCTTTGGAGTTGTCGGATGCGGGAACCATTTAGAGGACTAATGGCCGAATAGAACTAGGCAAGTCCTTTTGAGGAGTAAAGCTTACTCCCTCGATAGTGGCCACATAATTGAAGTTGTACCCTGATTCTGCTAGGGCATGTGGCATGCTGTCCAATGAAGGGTCTTCTTCATGGAGGATAATGGCTAGAGTAGGTACCAAAAAGGTTGGTGCTATGGGAAAGTTGTGTCCCTGGTTATTTATTGGGGGAGCGGGCAAGTTGTGCCCCTAGGCTAGATGTTGTAGGTAGGTTGTGCCCTTGGCTTAGTGATGCTGCGACAGGGAGGTCGTCCCCTTGGTTAACTATAATGGGCAGGTTTTGCCCCCTGGTTGGTTGGAATGGGCAAGTTGTGCCCCTGGTTGAGCAATGATGCGAAGAATGAACTGACTAGAGGTGCCCTTTGCATAATGATGGGCTCTAAAATTGAAATAATTGGGGGTGCCCCTTGCAAGATGAGAGGTTCGAACTCTGAACTAGAGTCAATGACATCGCTAAACTGAAGAGGAGGCTCTTCTTGGTTGATGAAAGTTGGATAGGTAGGAGGTGCCCCTTTCACGCTTAGGGGTTAGAAGACCGAACTGACCGGAGATGCCCCTTGTATGGTGAGGGGTTCTGAGATTGGACTGGTCGGGGTTACCCCTTACCAACCTTGATCAGGGCACTAAAGGTTCCATCTTGCCTGTTGTTGCTGCTGCTGCGGTTGTCCATGCTGAGGGAGGAATAGTGCATTTTCGGTAGAGGCGATAAGATCATCTTCTTCCATTGGATGGGAGACGGGAACACATCGTTATCGCTCTCATATCTGATAGGCTCACCTTCCACTATCGGTTGTACTGGAGAGGCCCTAATGAAGCCACCAAGGGGAGATCATCCCGGCTCTTATTCCAGCTTCGACTTGTTCCCCGGATTTGATGAGTTGGGTGAAGTTTGTATATGGGTGTGATACAAGGTATCCAAAGATACTCGAGTTTGCCTAGTAGACAATCATGGAGATTTGCTCCTCGTCGTTAATGGGAGTCCTTATTTTGGAGGCCATAGCACGCGACCGTCCAACGTAAGCTGATAATGACTCATCATTTCTCTGTCTTAGGGCAGCAAGATCCGCCCTTCTAGGTGCTGAGTTAAAATTGTACATGAAATGATTGACGAATGCTTGAGAAAGTTGTTCCCAAGCCTTGATTTGATGATAGTCTAGTGATGTGTACCATTCTAACGCATCACCTTTCAAGGACTTCTGAAATAGGCGGATCAATGCTCTGTCATTGCCCGCCATGGCATCAAGCTCTTCATAGAAAGCTCGTAAGTGGTCTACAGGACACCCTGTCCCATCATATCTTTTAAATTTTGGTACATGAAAGCCTTGAGGTACCATTGCATCGGGAAAGGGACAGAGGTCTCTGAACTTAGTGGATAGAAGATCCACCCTTTGCTGTTTCTACAACTTTCTCTTCATCTCTTGCATCTGCTCTCGGAGTTGTTCAATTTTAGAGGGACCAAATGAGGGAGATCTTGCCCCTTGCTAGGCCTGAGCTGGCCCCCTTTCGTAATAATTGGTGTCATTGATGCTCATATGATTCCTGGCTGAAGGAAGTTGTGCTTGGTGATTACTCCCATTATAAGAACTTTGTTGGACTAGAGCTAAGAAGGGAGACTGTAAAGAAACCCTGACCATGAGAAGATGTTGAAATTGATAGAAGAAATACCCTAAGGTTGAGGGTTGTCCTGATTGAAAGCCACCATTAGGAGGGTATCAAAAGTCCTGTGCGATCCCTGACGACTGTGGTTGTGATGAACTGAAGGCTGGAAGAGATGGTGGTTGTTGTTGTTGTGATGAAACAACCTAGGTGTTAATTGCTGAAACCTGGGCTTGTGTGAATCAGAGAAGTATTTCCTGCATGGCCATCATGCTTTGTTGTAGCTCTTGGATGCTAGGAATTAGTATGGACTCTGTCGGGTTTAACTGTGGAGAGAAATCCTCAGGTATTTCATGGGCAGGGAAAGGGAGAGCCATGGTGGTTTTGTATTGGACGTGGCAGGGTGATTTGGTTTGGAGGAGTAATAGTGGGGAAGTATGCTCTACTCTTTTTTTTTAATTTTTTTTTGTTTATAGATGAAATGCTATGCAAATGAGATTGTATGAGGACTATTAACTTTAAAGTATAAGAGGGATTCTGTTTTTCAAGTTGGATCACGACTAGTGAGATTAACACTATCCCCAGCAAAGTTGTCATTCTGTGGATGCTTGCCTTTTCGTTCTTCCTCCTCTTTCAAAGGGGTGCATGAATCGTCGTTGCCACTGGCTTGCCTCTTTTTCGAGGGCTTTTTGGTTATCGTGTTGATGTTGGGTTAAACTGGATATGTTTGGATGAGTTTGTATAAGATCAAAGTCGCCACTAGCCAGTTACTTCGAATTTATAGTCGGCCAAACCCCATAGAAACGTTAGAGAAGAGAATTCGAAGATTCCTTCCTCTAAAATGACTCTTTTTTATCTGCGGTCAGAGATTCGAGGTAAGGGATCATGGTTACAGGGTGGGAAGGTGTTAGGCACCCACTTTGCCGGTACCAAAGTATGATATTTACATCACAGATTCTAACTAATACTTGAAAGTCTGAATTAATCCTTATACATCCTCATGAATGATATAATGCATTGTTAGAACTAAAAAAAAACGCTCGGATGCAGTTTTCTGGTGTTTTGTTGTTCTGGGGTTCTGAATAATGGAAACATTCATAGACAATTAGGGCTGAAAGTCGGGCTGGTTGGGTCGGGTTGGTGCTCAACCCTAACCCAACCCAAGGTACTTATACCTCAACCCTAACCCAACCCAACCCAACCTCGGGTTGGGAATTCTCAACCCAAGCCCAACCCAAGCAGGCTCGGTCGGGTTGATCGGGTTGGTCGGGTTGATACATGCTAATATTTTCGTTATTACATTAGTCTATTATGTTTCAATACATGCCTTATTTTTTGTACCCATAACTTTATTAATTATATATGTACTTATTTATGTAAAGAACTTTACTTTTTCTAAGCAAATAAGTTAAAATATAAGTAAACATTATAAGTTTACTTCACTAAAGTATAATAAAAGTATAAGTAACTTGTATATAGATCGGGTTCGGGTTGGGTCGGGCAACCCAAGACCTCAACCCAAGCCCGACCCAAACTTCATCGGGTTGATGTTTTCATAGCCCAAGCTCGAGATCGGGTTCGATACTTCTTGCCCAAGCCCAACCCAATGTCGGGTCGGTCACGGGTCGGTCGGGTTGAACCCGCCCAACTTTCAGCCCTATAGACAATCACAAGCATTCACAAAATTACACAAGAGAAGAGATATCGCAAGGCGAATTTTATTTCAGAGATCCTGAGATCTTGTACATTCCAGGCTGTGATCTGGCACGAGCCCTTAATTACATTGAATGATCGATGACCCTTGATTAAAAGGCAGAAGATTAGTCAGCGGGGACTATGGTCTCAGAGTTCATGGTCGTAGAGACCTGTGTTTTGTGTGGTCGAAGAGACCTGTATTTGTATGGTCGCGGAGACCTGTGTTTGTATGGTCGTGGAGACCTGTATTTGTTGTGTTTTGTTATGGACTGACCCATCTTTGTACGAGTCAGATGTCTATGTCCCATGTTTTGACCGGAGATCCGGGCTGAGACTGTCAGGGCCTTTAACCGAGGGGTGCGACTCTGGGCCTGCGCCCGTCATTTGTGACGGGTGACCGCGGGAAGACCGATCTGCAGTTGTATGTACCTGAATAGCTCAACAAGTGGATGCTGTTTGAATGGGTAGGGCATCGACTGTTCTTGAAGTGTCAGTCTTTAACAAATTGTGTGTAATAGTTCAGAACTCTCTCCATATGGTTTATCGTGTTAACCATAGTCCCATTTGCTTAGTCCGGACCTGAATCCGGGTCATATTATAATAGTACATGTAATGATGACACATCAGTATGATTCTGGGCACTGGCGGCCTCTTTTCGAGAAGTTACTTCATTTATTTCGTTGGATCGGATCAGACTCCGAAAGCTTGCATTCTGCTCGTTGGGTGGATCAGATGAGTTATTTTACTGCTCTATTGCGTCTGGAACGCTCGAAATACCCAAAATAGGCTCAAACGGGGCCCAAAAACATCATAAAATGAAAATTTAAAGGTGCTGAAATGAACATTCAAAGTGCTGATTTTTACGATCCGCTGGCCTGATTTTACTGATGCGCTGGGGCCAGGGCGTCCAAAAATGTTTGTGAAAGTGTTTGATTTTTCTGATCCGCTGGACTATTTTTGTGATGCGCTGGGGCCAGTGCGTCTAAAAATGTCTTGTTTTAAGATGTATATTTTTCTGATCCACTGGCCTATTTTTGCAATGCGCTGGAGCCAGTGCGTCTAAAATGACTTGTGTTAAGATGTGTATTTTTCTGATCCGCTGGCCTATTTTTACGATGCGCTAGAGCCAGTGCATCTAAAAATAACTTTGTTTTAAGAGTGGTTGATTTTCGTGATGCGCTACTACATTTGCGCAACTTGAAGTTATTTCATCTCCGGACCTGTTGTGGTCGGAGATGAGATTTTCGGCGAGGGATTCCGGGATCGGAAGAGGGCTCCGATGATCGGAAATGGGTTTTCCGATGAAGGGTTGCGGCTCTCTCTTTCTGGATCCGTCCAAATGAAGTGGAGGGAGGGGTATTTATACCCGAAGTCAGCCAATAGGAGACAGCCACGTGTAGCGTGTCGAGAAAACATGCCGGCGCGTCGAGAAAATCACTCGGCACATCTAAAAATGTCTTTGTTCGAATGTCGATTTTTAGGGCGCACTGGCTGTCAGTGCGTCCTGAAATTCCTGAAAATGCCTGATTTATTGGACGCGCTGAGGGTCAGTGCGTCCTGAAATTCCTGAATTATTAGATGCGCTGGACGAATTTCTCGATGCGCTGGGGGTCAGTGCGTCCTGAAATTCTCTTTGTAAAATTTGTCTGAATTTCTTGATGCGCTGGGTGAATTTCTTGACGCGCTGAGGGTCAGTGCGTCCCGAAATTCACTTTGTAAAATTGTCTGAATTTCTTGATGCGCTGACCATGAATTTCTTAATGCGCTGACGTACTCGTGTTTTACAAAATTGGGTTTTGCGAAACGAAGGGCTTGCGGTGCCCGCTTTGGGACGGATGTCGATGCATTGGCCCTATTTTTTATAATGGAAGTAACCCTCCCAAATTTGGAGGGTTCTGATCATGATGAATGGTGGGGTCCACCACTGGCTCAATTTTTCATTTTTGGTCAAGTCTGATGTGTGTTGCGATTTCTGTTGAATTAGCTCATGCACTGGCCCTATATCCAATCAAGTGATGATTTGGACACTCGTAATCATTGTTTTGAAGATCCTGACTTTTGGGACCCCAACATGCATGAATATGGGTCTGAACAGTAAGAGTTTCTAATGGCCAGGTTCTAATCAAACAGGTAAGCCCAGAGCATATACTCGAACCGACAGGTGCTTTATGTGAGATACATGATGTGTATTTGACCGGTCAGAGTTTTTAATGAGCAAGTTTCAAACAAGTCGGCGAACCTCAGAGCATATGCTAAAACCTGATCAAGTGCTTGCAGTGGAATGATAAGCAGGGGGGTTGGAAGAATAATAAATGTTGCACTATACTAGATGCGAAGGAGATGATGCTGGTATAAGAGTAGCTAGATGGACGGAGGTTTCGTAAGGATTAGTTCGAGCAGCTAGGATTAGGACTTGGATTGCTGGGGAGGCTTGAACCAGGGTCAGGTTGGGCTATACCAGGGCTAGAGTCTTCACTCACTCGGGTTCTCCTTAGTTGAGGAATGGGCTAAGGGGGTGGAGATGAGTCACTTCTTACAGAGGAGGACTCGGAGTTTATAAATGATGGAAATGAGAAGGGGAGGGGGTATTTATAGCTGCGAGAAGTGGCAACTCTTGTAAATATGTTCGGGTTGCACCCTGGGTGCCGCCCGTACGACCACTTTGCTCCAGCTTTGAAGTGTACGAACTCCAAACCTGAAGCAAGAAAGCCCCAGGTTTGAGGTTTGGAGTTACTTCGAAGCTATGGATCGGAACTAGGTGAGTTGACTGGGTTTGAAGGATGGGTTGACAAGGTGAGTCGACTGGGTGCAAGGACTGGGCTGACCCAGTGAGTTGACTCAGTGATTTGACTCAGCGGGGCTCACCAAGTTTGACTTTTTTTAGGAATTTTGTACTGGTTTTTTCTATGGATGATTTTTTAGGCTAATCTTTAGGGGTAAGTTGACTGGGTTTGGGCTTGAGTTGGGCTATGGATTGGGGCTTGCAAGGGTGAGTTTGACTGGGTTTGGATATATGGTTTGAGGGTATGGACCTCTATCCATTCAGCTATCTCAACTAGCCTTATAACCAAAGGTGGGGTGTCTACAGATTGATCAGAGTGATCTTCGATATATTGAAATATCAGTTTGATATATAAAAAAATATGTCTAGAGAGTTGGTAAGATTACTGACATATTTTCGATATATCGAACACACTCATCTTAATATATTGAATGATCAATTTGATTGATCGAAGAAACTGTCTAGAGAGTTTGTAAGTTTTGTTGGACATACTTCGATATATCGAAATGGTCATTTTGATCAATCGAAGACCTATTGAAACTGGTCTCCGATATATTGAAAACCTATCGAAAATTGTTGTTTGGGCCTGATTGTTTACAACAACTTTCACCTCTTTTATTAACCTAATTTATCATATTTTTCTATATGATCTAAGGCTAATAAGGATGACTAAGGGTATTCCTAGTTGGTCCAAGTCATCTAAGAGAATTTAGGTATTTTGGATCAAAGTATTAGGGTCACTAAGGCATCTCATTTACCTGTTTTTCTTCATTGATGCTTCTGGTCCACTTGAATCTTCAGTCTTCAACTTGTCAAGGCTTAACCGACATTACAACACAAGGACCCATGTGATTGACAAACAAGGTGCACTAGTATGCCACAAAAAACTACACTAACAGTATTTATAGGAAAAACCCCAGCGACGTACGATGCTATGTGGCAAGCATAGGCTATCTCAATCAGAGGCATGCTTCTTCGGTCGTCGCGTCCTACACGTGGCGCTACAACATTTGCTGATGAAGGATGTGATGCTTTGTTGACCTGAACCGTTGCCACGTGGTGAGATGGGTGAAGTTGGACTTTAATGCACCGTATCGACTGACATGGTAGCCGCCACATGTCATTACCCGATTTGCCCGAGCAAAAAAAGCGGCTACATTGTTGTATTGCAAGATGGTGACACTTTGGGACCTGTGCTCAGTGGTGATTTCTCAAATCCCCGTAATAAATACTTCAAATTTCGTTCCTCGGAGTGCAGGACCATAATAAGACTTCGAATTTTCAGAACTCCCTCTCTACCTACATCCCAGCTCGGTCTTGACACTGAAACTCCCAACACCTCACCAGCTCGACCTCAAGAGTTAGAAGGTAGCTGTTGTGGGGATATTTAGAGTTGGGCCAAATACGGAACACCACCTAGGTCCTGTGGCCCAAGTATGAGTCCTCAGCAAACGAAGACCTCCCTGGTCAGGAGACAACGAGCAGTTAACGATGTCATTAGACACTATATAGTGGCAGGGGACTTGGTGACCAAGAACCCGTGTTACCACAACAATGCCTCAGCCTTTATGAAGGACATTTTGGATACATCAAAACAACCCAAGCTAGGTTGTTCTACTAGACATGGTTGTCGAGCAAATTCTCAGTCCTTGAACCAACAAGGACCTCGGCTTGGACCTTCACCCACCACTGGTATGACAAGGGTCTCACTCCCAAATTATTCGCAAGTCAAGGAGCTCATCCAATGAGCTCTACTCTAGGTCTGCTCAACCCGCAACTGCCATAGGGTCGGGTGGTAATTTAAGGGTGAGCCCAAAGAGACCAGGCACGACTCTAGTAGTTATGAATGTAACCCACGTAATATGGGGATCACGCCAGCTGTCACGAGGGTAGCACCCACAATTGTGGGTAACTCCCACGTTCATGACTTCAACCAGCTCTCGGATCGACCTATAAATGAGACATCCTCCAACAAGCAAATACCCTGTGTAGGAGGGCTACACAAGACTTGCCTTTACCTTCTACTATACTTAATTGACTTAAGCATTGGAGGGCTAACGGCCGGACCTTAGCCACCCCCTTAGCTTTCTCCTTTGTGTTCTACAAAATCCAGTGAAACTCAGGTCCAACACGCACATCTGCAGAAGATCCAAGGCATCTATCCGTCTAAGGCGGATATCAAATCATCTCATCCGTTGTCCTAGTTTTTACCGGCAACAAATATTAAAGTGGCCCACATTCTATGATTGTTCTTGCAGAATTGGGATCAATGTACTATTGTTAGTAATGTGGTCAATGTCCACTTGTGAACGATTTAGATATGGGGTACGATCAGATACCAAACGGGTGCAGGATTTCCTGCGAAAGCCTTGCGCAGGAATTTCTTGCGCTGGGAACCAAGGTGGGCCCACAGTGATGATTTTTTATAAATCCACACTCTCCATCCATTTTGGGAGCTCATTTTAGAATATGAAAACAAAAATGATGGGTTGACTTGAGTCTTGGATCCAGTTCATTTTTGTTTTTATGTCCCAAAATGAACTCCCAAAACGGATGGACGGTGTGGATTTATCAAAAAAATCACTGTTGGAGCCACCGTGGTTCTCAGCGCAAGAAATTTCTGCGCAAGGCTTTCCCAGGAAATCCGCGCCCATACCAAACCGTCTTTTCTCAAACCCGAAACAGGGCTTGCGTATTTGCCAATTTTAACGCGTTGACCCGAGCTTTACTCTCCCACGCAATAACGACAACAAGGAACCGGAGATGGCACGCGACCAGCTTCAGTTAGTCTCGCGAGTAACCATCTGCATCTGGACGCGGTTTGCCTCTCTAACCCCAGCCAGCTGGCTGATGTCACAGCTCGTTGGGCTCCAACACAATGTATGGGTTTTATCCATGCTGTCCATCCATTTTTCTAGTTCATTTTAGTGCATGATCCAGAAAATGTTCAGATCCAAATCTCAGGTGGACCACACCACAGGAAAAGAGTGGGGGATTGAACGTCCACCATTGAAATCTTCCTACGACCCACTGTAATGTTTATTTACCATCTAATTGGTTGTTAAAGTCACACAGATTTGGAAGGGAAAACACAAATATCAGCTTCATCCAAAACTTCTATGCCCCCAAAAGTTTTCAACGGATGGATGGCTTGGACAAAGCATATACACCATGGTGGGCCCACAGAGCTTTGACACTACACACTAGCTAGCTGGCTGGTGTTGGTTCATCAGCCAAATCCGTTCCATCTGAAAGGGTGGGTTGGCCTTGAGGTCTGCTAGAATACATCCTTACCTATTGCTATATGATACGTGGGAGCCATAGCCGTTGGATCTGAGGTTATTTTTGGTGATCCAGAACGTAGATCCAATGAGATACCTAGATGAAGGTGGATGCGTTGAAGTTCATCAAGATTTTGAAAATCCCAAACTTTCTATTAGCGCTTGACGAGACAACACTTAGAGAGACCGCCCATATTCAAAAGAAAAGAATTATATGATCAAAATTTAAAATATTTCAATATGAGTTTCGGCATCGTTTAACCCCTATCACGATGAGGCCCATAATATAAACGGTTTGTATCACCTAACAAGAGCCCATTTTCAACGAATATGATCCAGGTGTGTCCCATCCTAGAGCGTATTAGGTGAGACGCGGATTCCCTGCCAAAGCCTTGCGGATGAAGTTCCTGCACTGGATACCTAAGTGGGGGCCACCGTGATGTTTTTGATAAATCCACACCGTTCATCATCCTTGTAAGATCATTTCAGGACATTAGACAAAAAATGAACCGGATACAAGACTCAAGTGGGCCGCACTAAAGAAAAAGGTGGGTAGGGAAATTCTCACTGTTGAAACCTCCCTGGGTCCACAGTGATGTTTATATGACATCAATACCGTTCATAACGCATTCCTATTGGGATGAACTGAAAACACAAATATTAGCCTGATTTAAAACTTCTGTGGCCCCATGAATATTTCAAGCATGGAAGTACAATCCTCACATTTTCGGCCCACTTGAGACTTGGATCCGATTTTTTGGTATAATGTCCTAAAATGAGCTCACGAGGCGGATGGACGGGTGGATTTCTCGAAAACATCATGGTGGGCCCCACCTAGGTTTCTTAGGTAGGAACTTCCTTACGCATGGCTTTATCCGTAAATCCATCCTCACCCTAGATGGTACATCCTATAGTGTGGCGTTACCCTATGGCCCATAGGGGTTTTTTCACTGTAATAACCCTGAGGTGCTGCTATTTTTACTAACCGTTCAATTTCTTGTCGAGCTTATCTCTTTTACCTTTTGATGAGAAATTAAAAATTTTACAGTAGAAAATGCCCCTTTGACCACCATGTGCTAAGGAGGAATCCACAGCGCCCAAGAGAATTGATCGAAGGGGCATTTTCAACTATAAAATTTTAATTTCTCGTCAAAAAGTGAAAAAGATAAGCCAAATGAGAAATTGAACTCTTAGTAAAAATAGCCAAAACTAGGATTAAGAGTAAAACTCTCAAGCCCACCTTGATGTATCTATGATATTATCTAAAAAAATGAAATAGATCAAATTATTAGGTGCACTGTGACATAGGAAAGAGTGTTGATTGACCATTAGTAGACCACAACAGTCTTGGATAAAGCTAATATTTATTTTTTTCCCTTCATCTAGGATTAAGAGAAACTATGGACAGATTGGATGGTAAATAAACACTATTGAAATATTAAGTTGCTCCCTCAAAAGTTTTTAATGGTTTGACAGTCAATCACCACTTTTTCATATGGTATGGTCCACCTGATTATTTGATATGCTTCATTTTTGGGAGAATTATCTAAAATGACATGGAGAAACGTATGAACGGAGTGGATACATAATAACTACATCAAGGTGGGCTCCACGGTAGGGGCCGCACTGTCTTGGGTCTCACCTAATCCGCTATCGTCCCATCCTATACAAAGGGTATGTATTCTAGCAAACCTGTGGGCTGTTCTACCCACACGTGCCCATGCAAAGTTCCTGTACGAGATCCATGCCAATCATCAGATGGCCCCACTTAGTATGTTTCGTAGACCAAGAATCTGGCTAGTCCGCCAATTAGGTGGGCCATATCTATACGATGAATGGTGAGTGTTGTTCAACAGATCAGGGCACGTGCCCCTGGGACCCAGCCGAACATGCACGTGTGAGGTGAGTAGGGCCAGGACGACGACGATGACGACCTGACATCTTGCCGGTGTGTGTGATGTTGTTGTTATCCAGTGTTAGCAAATAAAAAACTCTGATACTCTGGCAGAGTGTGATGGCTTATACACATGCACTGAAAATTTATATAATCGGAGTGTATATGACTCAATTAATTCGTCCAAATAGTGTGTCCTACTCTATCCGGGTCATATGCAGACAACCACACTCAACTGATCTCTCAACTGTCCGATTGATGGACACCCCTAAAAAATTAAAACAAATATATTCAACGGTCAGATTCATTCCATCAATTTCAATTTTCAAGTTATAGGACATCTACTATTTTTTACATCGTTTTAGACGGGTTGATTCAATTTTTCCTACGTGTTTGTATAAAAATTCAAATTGCAAGCGTATGAACTATTATCTTGAGCCAAGGTATCAAACAACCTTTGCGTAGAAAAATAGGGGGAGTAATTTGATACTCTAGCATAGCACAATGTTGATACACAGACACTTTGAAAAATGTTTATCTTCTATGACACATTTACTCAAAACAAACCGACTAACTTATGTTATACATTGTATAAAAGTCATATCGTTTGAATGATTGTAACCCCTATCAACCAATTGTTTGATAAAATACATTTAATTTTAACCATCCAATAACTGGCCACAAATCTGATTTCCATATAATCAAGTCAGGTATAAATTTTTTTTGGACATCTGAACAAAAAGGTGACAATATCTACGGTTTAGTTTGAATTACCTGCTGTGTTACCATGTAATTTATAAGCTCCTGCATATCGTCCATCATACTCTGTCGGAGTATCAAATCTTTTATAACCAAAAAAAAGAAAAAGAAAAATAATTAAAAAAGAGAGCTTATTTTCGATGATTGTTTTCGCAATTCCCATTTTAAACATCGCCAAAATAGAAATCGTTGCTGATCCAATTTCGATCCTCCAAAAACCCTAGAAAAAAGATCGAAAGCAGATTTTCTGCATTCCTCTCTCGCTCAAGGTTTTTATTTCCTTTCCTTTTCTTCTCGATTTCTTTGGATTCATGCGATTACATCTCTGCAGGAAGATCTATGATTATTCAAACTCCGATTTCCTTTCTCAGTTGCAGCATTATCGTTTTCCTTTATTCTCCCATTTCATTTCGCTGCAGATATTTGAATTTGGGTTATTTTACGTTTGATATGAATGGATGTTAGGGATTCTGCATCGGACCTTCTCATTTCCTGTAATTCTTCCACTAATTTCTCTCTTACAGCGGCCTTTTATCGATGAATGAATCTGTTTGTGGTGTGAATTACGTGTTCGATGAATTTAGGGCTCCGTTTGGTAGTCACCATTCAAATCGGGAGAAACTGTGTTTTTGGGCGGAGCGGGAATGTGAACTGCATAGGGTTGATCCCTGTTTCTCCGCTTTCTTCTTCTGTATTCTAAGCGGGATATTTGTAATTTTTTTCTCTGCTTGCATTTAATGCTGAATTGGGGAGCTTCTGTGTTGGTCCGTGTCCATTTGTTTGTTTGTTTGTTTTGATTTTTGATTTTTTCTCTCTCTTTTTTTCTGAGAATTGTACTCTCATGAGCTGCAGATTTGATGTTGGTGTTCCAGACTTTAGTAGGGAATGTTCTTATGGCACATTTGTTTGTTAAATAGTTTTGGTCTTTGCCATGGGTTGTTTTGATTGGGACCTTGTCGTGGGATGATCCAGGGTTTGCATGGTGAAAAATGTTGCTTCTATTCGTGGATGTATTCATTTGAGCAGCACATATCGGTGTTTGAGATGCTTTGATGTTTTGGAAGGAGTTCTTGCTGCTGTATGGGGCTGATTCTGGATAGAGGGTTTATTGGTGTCCTAGCTTGGAGAAGGTCTGAGGTTGAATGATTGTAAAGTAGAGCATGTTTAGGAGAAATGGTGGTGGATGTTGGTCCAAAAGGGGTGCTTCGGGCGCGTGTTATGAAAACCATGTTGTGATGTGGGTGGGCAAGTGGAGGTTTACCTCCTCATCCTTTCTTGTAAGGTGGTCTTGGAAGGACTTTATGATACCAATCAGATCCATAATGGGGATGGAAAGGCTGATGGCTATATTTTGGTGCTGGAAAATTGCAGTATTTCTTTCTGCCTTTCCAATAGTTATTATGACCTGTTTTCACCGGGATTGTTGAGAGTGGCAAGAGCAGTAAACCATGTTGGTTTATGTGGGTTGACTGCCAATTTCAACCAATAAGCTCTGATCTTTGTTCTTTGGATGGAGGATGCCCATGAAGTGTTGTCGACTGCTTCCAGAAGTGAGACTCAGATTGGAATTGGGGATGCTAATATTACACATCAAGATCTAAAATTTGATTTACAAGGGTACTATTATAATAGGTTCTTGACATATGATATAGGTTTGTGGTTCATATTTTTAGTAACACTTACCTTGAAAATCTATCAGGTTGCATATTTTTAGTAACACTTACCTTGAAAATCTATCAGGTTAAGAAAAATGGGTTCCTTAATTGAGAATATGAGCCCATGTGCGAATTGCCCCACCACAATATGTTGAAGCGTCTGGGAGGGTCTTCCTCATACTGTAGATGATGGCCTTAAACGATAATTTCCAAGATGGTACATGTGTGATACTTTGAACGATGCATCAATTTGGAGGGATTCAGCGCTCTTGGCTGCATTCTAAGTTGTGTTTGCTTAAGTAGGTTTCTTGCTTAATTCGTGGTTGTTTATGCGATGTTCTATCAGACGATATGCCATCTTCGTATGCAAGATCGGTTTCTGCCTCCTTTTTGCATCATCGATGAATCTAGGGATCCCTAGCAAAACTTCTTGAGCTCTGGATAGATTAAGAGCTTCTGAAGGTTAATGATACTACTAGAGACCTCAATTGTGCTTGCCAGAAAAAAAGAGAAGAAAAGGAGTGGTCTCAAAAGCTTATTGCGTACCCATGTTGCTGTATCATCGAGGTTGTGGGGAGAGCATAATGGTATTGTGACATTTTTCTCTGGGTTGATGTGGTAATTTTGGTTAAGGTAGGGAACTAATATGGTAGATAGAGCAGAACCATCTATGATTAAGAAAAAGGGGTCGAAAATTCTGAAGGACAAAAGGAAACACAAATGCTGCAAAGTTTCTTTTCTCATGGAATTGTATAAAGCATGTGACATGCTTCCACTGATCATACTGTGCAATTGTTATATCTTCAAGGGAGAAATCCTCTGATACATCGTAATAAAAATATTTGGCTGCTTCATTGTTTGTGGCGTGAAACTTCTAGCAGAATGTTCTTAGTTTTCACATGCAGCTGTCATGATTTTCAATGATCCATGATACTGTTGTTACCTTCTCTCAGAGGATAAACTATGCGTGAAATAATCTAATGGATAGGTGCCTCAGATATCTCCACTATGTGCATGGATTTACGCTACCGAAAGACCACTCCCTATGTTAGTGGATGCTACTATAGTTGCATCACCTCTTGTTGAGAGGACACACTAAAGGAGGTCTATTTGGAAAATGGTGCTTATGTAAATAAGATGTGTGACATCATCTGCGTTGTTCCTTCTCACAAAAGAGTTTGATATTTATAGATAGAAAGGTTTATTAGAGGGTGGCTGGTTTTGTAATAATTCAACCTGTAAGTTGAGCTTTACATGTGAATCCTCTCTTGTTGGGTTGATGCATGTGAATTTAGGCAGTGGGTAGATACACTCTAGATGCCATGTTTGTGTTGAAAAAGATGGTGAGCATTGTCGAAAGCGTATGAGATGAGGATGGCTCATGAAAGTTCTCATGGAAAGGTACAATGAGTGGTGTAAGATGACATGTGGAATGCCATGAGGATGACACATCATTCTTTAGAGTATCATCTGGTATATCATATATGTCATATTGCCGATACTTTATTGCATCACTGTAGCTTATCAGTTTCTTGACCAAGACATTATGACCCATTTTATGCCATTATATCTATAACTGACAAGTGACGAGTAACTTAAATCAGTCTATATTCACTCTATATTGATGATACATAGTGTATCATCTGATACATTCTGTTATATATCGATTTTATGGCCAGAGGGTAGGCTCTAATAGTGAGTAAACCTTGTGGCAAATAGAGTGTCATGTGAGAACTAAGAAGTAGATATGAGATTACTTGGCCATGGCACATGGAGTTTCTTTAGGATGGAACTTAGTGTGACACATGCAGTGCCGTTTAAAATGGTGCATGAAGTGCTATAATGACGATCCATTGAGTGCCATATTGGATGACTCAAAGTGTCATGCAAGAAGTGATTGTGGAACTCAAGGGTCTATAGGGCCGGGGATAGATGCTCATGGTTCTATTGTTCTATCCTTTTATGGGCCGGGAGGAAAAGGAATCTCTAATAGCGCGGAGATCTCATACATCAAAGTCGGAATCTGAGCTCCTCCTAGAGTGTCTTGGGGGGCTGCTCATTTCCGAAGGATACTCTTCGTTGGCTATTGCACGGGCCTCAGGAAGGGTACATCCTCCTAGGAATTTCACCTTCATCTTAAATGAGATTAGAGCACATTTTTTTTAATCTTCTTCCATTACCATTTTTTCAAATTCCTACAGAAGCTAGTTGTGTTGAAGATAGCTAAGGAAGGATTCCTTAGATCAAACCTCTGTATAGGAGACTCTTATCCATTATCTTGACAGATCTTGTTTCTTTATATTTTACTTTCAATAAAATTGTTATTCATATAAAAAATGTGTCAGTATGTACTTTCCCTCTTGACATGTGCGTTGTCCATTTATGCTTTGTGAGTTCAATGTGCACTGTAATGACTGTATTGGCTTTTGGGCTTGCTAAGATTTTTAAATCTTGGAACTATTGTTGGGCACTTGTAAGCATCTTCCATAAGGTTTTACAAAGCTCAATATTGGTGTCCTTCATGTTAGTAGTTAGGAGCTATAATGTTGGAGGTGGCATTCTTTATCACTACAATGCACATGTTTTACTGTGAAGGAATGTTTCTCAAAAATCATGCAAGGGTGCTAGATCTATAAAAGTCTAAACCTCATTTTGTTGATAGTCCTTGAATGATTTTCTGAAAAAACCTACATCTGGGGAATTGCTATTCTGGGGTAGCAGTTCTTGAAAGTTGATTTTGTGTGGAAGTGTTGTCTGATTTTTTCTTTGATAATCTGTTTTACTTTTCCTTCCAATTTTTTTTTTTTTTTCTTCTTCTCCCGCACAATGCTGATTGTTAAAACAATTCATTCTATGGAAAGAACATAGTGGGGATGATGAGGATGATCATCGGGCATCACTGTTACCGTCATCAGCAATAACATCAACATCAACATCAACATCAACATCAACATCAACATCAACATCAACATCACCGCCATCATCATCATAAGTCATAGCTACCATCATCTGGGCATTATCATCAGCTGCACAACATCATTCATCCTCATCATCCAGGTATCATCATTGTTCGGGCATCATTATCATCACCTTTGGAGCACCATCACCATCACCTATCCGTGTATGATCACATCATCACCACCGTTACCATCATCAGCATTACCATCAACATCACTGCCATCACCATCATAACTACCATCATCTGGGCATTATAATCAGCTGCACAACATCATTCATCATTATCATCAAGGTATCATCATTGTTCGGGCATTGTTATCATCACCATCATCAAGGTATCATCATTGTTCGGGCCATCATCACCATCACCATCACCTATCCGTGTATGATCACATCATCATCATTGTCTCCACCTGCGGGCATGAGAATTTAGGTACCAACATCTAGGGGTGGCAATGGGCCAGGTTCAGGTCGGGTATAGGGGTACCCATACCCATATGCACCAAATGGTTTTGCACTCGAACCAGAACCCGTACCCGTACATGTACCCATACCCATGTCGGGTGTGAAATGTGTACCCATATCCATACGCATACCCATTAGGGCATTAAGTATCCATTTATGCTTTGAAATTTTTGAAAAGAGAAAAATAATTCTAATCACCACTTAAAAGAGCAAATTTTATAGCAGAAGTTCTAAAAATGATGTTTTTTCCCCAAAAATAAACAGCATAACATGCTTTTTTTAGAGTAAAAAACTTAAGAGCAACATTTATTCATGATGGGGTATTCCACTTTCACAAGGGAGCAACTTTGTTGGACGTGCGAGGTTCGGGTTTTCGAAGTAAAATGATTCCATCCCTATTCATGCCCACCCATGTGCAAAAATGTGGGGGGAAATCATAAAATAACATTTTTTTTTCCGTCTTTTTGGTGTCAACCAAATGGACCCTATGTTTTTTTTTTCTTTTTAAAATTTTTCATTGAGGGTTCTCATCTAAACCAGTTCGATCAATGTTTGGATGTGCAATGAGAGCTAATGTAGATGGACGCTCGTGTATTTGCACTTGCATTAATTAATATGTTATAATCTGTTCACATTACATGGTCCCGAGCATTGTTCAAATTATCTCCGATATTATCAAAATATCCCCAATATTATCTCTATCTCCATCTCAATGAGAACAATAACATCAGTAGTATCAGAAATCCTAGGTATCAGCAATATATCGCTAATGTATTGACATTGTCAATGTATCACCAATATTTTCGACAGTGTAAATTCCAAAGCGTTGCTCGTATTGCCAATGTATCAATATCTCTCCAATGTATCATCAATATATTCGGTTGTGTAAATTCCAGATGTTGCTTGTATCGCTAGTGTATTGGCGATATTATCGTAATATCTCCAATGTATTGATATCGCCAAAAATTTGTTTATTAAAAGAATTCCATTTCAATTTTTTTTTATGGGTGCATGGTTGTATGTAGTGATCAAATTGTCGACGATATTATCAATAACACAACATGGGCGTTATCGAGACCACATTCTTTCATCTCCTTTTCGGTTGTCGATGATTTCTTAGCGAAATATCGTGTGGTCGATATTTTGAAATACCAATGGATGTTTGGATGGAAGGTGGGATGTTTGGATGGATAGATGGGATTGATGGGATGGTTGGATTGATTTCTTACAACAACACATGCTTTTAAGCCCCTCATTAAATGAAAACTTATTATATATGCATTCTTGTTGCAAATTTTTTATTCCTAAATATGCAAATATGTGTATTTTAGCATCTCTTGAAGTTTCACTAAAATTTTCCATCATTTTCCCACATTTCTCTAATGTTTCCCCGCATTTCCAGTTATCAGCAATATTATCGATCGATATTGTTTTTGTATCCTTGGCTAGCGAAGCTTGTAGTGATACCGATACTTTGAACACTGGTCCCAAGTGGAATAGTTGGTTGAAGGAAGCTTTTTGCAGGACATTGTTTTGTATTGGGGATGTTTCCAGTAGAATTAGAGCTAGGTGGATGAAGTGGAGGTTGGCCTTTGGAGTGTTGTGTTTTCATGTCCATGGAAACTAAAGGCAACTATTTGACCGGCTATGCTATATGGGGTGAAGTGTTGGGCAGTTACGATGTAAAATGAGAATCTATGAGTGGTTGAAGTAAAGATCTGCCTTTGAGTGTTGTGTTGCACTTTGCATGCCCATGAATTGTATGGCCTCTTTGGATGGTTGGAGAAGAAAAGAAAATGGATGACTTTTCACATGATGGGACATTTTGTCATGTTTGGATAGCAGGAAACATCGATTTTCAAAATGCAATCATTACCCATACACCATAGTCAAATTCTCAAGCATGAAATATGAGGTTAATTTTGTGTGAACTTTATTTGGATATCCACCTGTTATCCAAACTAGATCCTTAAAATGGAATCCATGGAATCGATTCCAAGCTCATGGGAAATCATCATTAGATAATCATTACCATTTTCTTTTCTTTTCCTACTATCCAAATAGGCCCTTAAGGCAACAATTTGACTGTCTATGCTATATAGGGTGAAGTGTTGTGCAGTTACAATGTAACATGAGAAGAGATGAGGATGTTGAGATGTATGTTTGTAAAGACGAGGAAGGATATAATCAAGCACGGGGAGTTAAGGACATCCAAAGTAGTCTTAAGAGCATGGAGTTGCCTCAAAGGAAGTTAAATATGAAAGCTTGTACGCTTACTGAGGATGGGGCCTTCAGATAGGATTGATTGGTGAACTGGGATTGGTGAATTCAATGCCAAATAGCTAGGACAATGCGATGGTGATGATGACAATGGTCCTGAGTCCTCACTTCTTAGAGAAATGTGGATATCATTTACAAACAACTAAGTTAACTATGGTTTTTATAAACATGAGCTACTTCATTAGGGTTGTGTTTGATTCCACCAAATGTCATCATATGTATTTTTCTCTCTGCCCAGCTACAGAATTTTGCGCCTCACACTTTTTTTTTTTTTTTTTTACAGTTTATGCCAATATGAGTGTATTTACATGCTTTCTCCATTCCTCATTGCGAAGGTTTGTATGTTTTTTTTTTTTTTTGGTTGGTAATATAACACAATTTATCTTGCAGGTTCGAACATTGGCAATTTCGTGGTGCATGCTGGATGATTGGTACTGCTAGCTGCATACTGGTGTTGAGACATTTGGAAACTGGGTAGTGGGATGGCTTCAGAACCAGCTGATACATCCTCTTCACCGCCTGTTACAGCTCCTAATGTTCATGACTCTGTTGCTCCTAAACAAGAGACTTCTGCACGCGATGCCCCATCAATATTATCTGCTTCTGGCATATCCTCGTGGGCCAGAAGTCTCAAGATCCCACAACCCTCAGAACAAGATGAATCTCAGTCTGGAAATTCAGGGAAGTCCACATTTGCACGTTTCACCAGTGGCTTTGGGTTACGTTTATCTCCAAAATCAACTGCACAAGATGAGAGTGCTGCTCCCGAGAGTACTTCGACTGCTGCCCAATCTGGTGTTCTGGGATCACTTACAAAAGGGTTAGTGGACTCATCTAGAAGTGCAGTGAAGGCTGTGCAGGTCAAGGCTCGTCACATTGTCTCTCAGAACAAGCGAAGATATCAGGTTGCTTACTGAAGTTGCTATTCCTATGAATCTTTTCTTTTCTCATCTCCATAATTGTGCGAATTTTTGCTGGAGCCGATGCCTTTTTTTTTTTGTTTTGTTTTGTTTTTTAGGGTTAGGTATCATGAATGATATGGGAATCTGTACTTGTGTATGTTATTGGTAGGTTCTCATTTTTCTGTTTTGGTGTTTTATCCAATAGCTTCTCAAACTTCACTTCTAAATCCTAATGCTACTTGGAACAGAAACACATTCTGGAATTAGCCACTATTGGCAAAGCAGGGGATGTTAAGTCCTGATTTCATGCTTCCTGCTAATAGTGACATAAACTGTGCATGCAAGAGAAAACCTTGTTAGGACCTTATGTTATTCAAGAGTAAACCTTGTTAGGACCAAGCATTGTTTTAAATAGCAAACAGCGTGTAGCGTAGTGTTCACCCATTTGAAGCGTGAGGTGTAAGCTACATTGCATTTAGCGTAAGCTGCACGCTATTTCTAGATTTTTAATCAAGGTTGTGCTTGGTTACACCAATTCATGATATTCTGCACCAAATTAGACTGATTAATAATGAAATTTGACAAAATTTCATAATATTTGGTGCAACCAAACACAACCGAAAGTAATAGGAAAGGGCAATGATTAAGTATAAAGGTGAAGAAAGAACAATGAATCTGATTTAATACTGTTACTACTATTATTTTACTAAAAGCATTGGAAAATTAACTAATTTTTATTGAAAATATAAAAATGTAACAAATAATTGAAACATTAATTGACTTTAATCTTGTAGTGAAAAATAACTTGTAATGTGAGCTATGTATTATCATGTAGCGTAGGCTACACTAAAGCTATTTTCACGAGCTATATCGCATTAAGGCTAAGCTACTCTACGTAGTGTAAGCTACATGCTACATAGCATAACTATTTAAAACACTAGGACCAAGGTATGCCGTAATGGTAATGGTGGAACTGTTACCATTACGCCCTTGCCCCCCAGTCACCCCAACACAGCCCTAGCTTGGCACACTGCCACCCCTAATTAGTGAACCACCTACCTGGCTTCGAATATGGCCATCCCAATCTTAGTGGTTAGAAATCTGCTTAGTGTGAGTTGGGAATTCCCTCTACCTTGAGAAGGTGAACTTGATATCTCTCCTTCATCTCTCGATTAGATGACGCAAGAATGATAGATGCACATCTGAGTATGTATATTTGCATGGAAATCTGCATGATTATGGAGTGTTTATGCTTGCGTATGTGTGTACTTTAGAAGCATTGAAATGTGTCTCAAACATCACTTTGCAATCATGTTAATCATGTACAGGTTCGACACATCATTGGTACATCATTATTATAACACTTCGAAGTGTTAGTATGGGAACCTTACAGAGTTTTTGGGTAGACTTCGATTATCATTATGGTTTGGAATCATGATTTTGGACGACATAATGGATGATGGTATAAATACAAGTATTCCAGCACTTCCACATGATTGCTTTGTTAACCTATTATATTGTAAATTATATTTTTTATTTGAATGTATCTTTGATATTGTTGACCTGTTTTGTCTACTGAGATATTAATTGCATTTTATTTTATGCTAACTTTGTCATTTTCATGAAGCTTTATCATACATCCTATAAATTCTGTAGCTTGCACTAATCTCAATTTCTATCATGCTATAGAATTCAAACCTCTTTGCCCCTCGTCATTGCATTTTATTTTCCATTGGGAAAAGACATGGCGATCGTTTTGAACTCTCCACAACATACATTTGTCTGTAGCTTGCACTAATCTCAATTTCTATCATGCTATAGAATTCAAACCTCTTTGCCCCTCATCATTGCATTTTATTTTCCCTTGGGAAAAGAGATGGTGATTATTTTGAACTCTCCACCACATATACAGTTGTCTGTTATGGTAGACTGCCATCCTTTAATATCATATGACCAATATCTTTTTATTCCTTTTTCCAGGAAGGTGGATTTGATTTGGATATGACATATATCACTGAGAATATTATTGCTATGGGATTTCCTGCTGGTGATATGAGCTCCGGTTTCTTTGGATATGTTGAGGTGAGCAAATGAAATTACTTTCACTTTAAGTAGTTCCAAAGTCGATAGCGTCACTTTTATCTAATATTTTAATAATTGAGGATGTTACACAGGGGCTCTACCGTAACCATATGGAAGAAGTAATCAAGTTCTTTGAAACTCATCACAAGGTAAGGATAATATTTTCTTGGTTCTCTCACCACCATCATCTTAGCCTTATCCCAGCTAATTGGGGTTGGTTTCTTTGTTTTCTCTTAATGAATATTTTAGTAAAATTTCTGCTCGAAAAATGGCTATTTTGCATTTCCATATTGTCTGTCCTTGTCCATGACTTGTATCAGTGTATGCATTTTTGTATCAATTTACTTGCTGTGAATTGAAAGCCTTTCCTGTTAAGATACATTAACATATCTGTTGCGCAATGTTGTCATAGTTGTTGTATGATTGTATCACAGATCATAATAAGGGTCAAATCATATTGAATCGCAAATCATATCATAAATCGTAAGTTTTTTTTTTTTTCTTTCAAATTTCTTATAAAAAGCAGAAAAAAAATCTAAAAATCTATAAATAAAGCTGAAAAATAAGAAAACTGATCAATGATTAGGCCTGTAAACAGGTCCGATATGGGTCAATTATTATAATATCCATACATTCTGACCCACTTAGAAGTCAGATGATCGGGTAAATTTTTTGAATATGGTAAAAGTCCCATAATGAAATCCAATTTTCTTGTGTAAGATATGTTAGGTAATCGGGTAAACGGTATCTATTGTCAGCCCCTAGATGTACCATGCCCTAATTCATCAGTTTTATACAAATGAGGTAATGTAGAGGTGTTTTCACGCAGGGCTCGAGTGGGGTAGCTTGTGTGAAGCGGGGACACACTCGGGGTAGGGCGGCCCTTGTGAGGCGGGCCCAACCCATGTGAAGCGGGTGGCTAGTGTGATGCGAACCCATGTGAAGTGGGGCCCACAAAGGAGGGTTCGGCCAAGGGCCTGGCCTGTGTGAAGCGGGAGCCTGTGCTATGAGATAAAGGGATTGATTCGCTATGCTCTATCACTTCAAGCTTTTAGAACAAGCGTTAGTTGTCCTGCGGTAAAGTGGTATCAGAGCGGGAGGTCATGTGTTCGAGACTCGTCACTAGGGGTGATTAATGCAGGGGCATTTTCACACCGGGCTCGAATGGGGTAGCCTATGTGAAACGGGGACACACTCAGGGTGGGCAGCCCGTGTGAGGTGGGTGGCTTGTGTGAGGTAGGCCCCACCTGTGTGAAGCGGGTGGCAAGTGTGATGCAAACCCATGTGAAGTGGGGCCCACGAAGGAGGGTTCGGTCGAGGGCCTGGCCTATGTGAAGCAAGAGCCTGTGCTATGAGATAAAGGGATTGTTTCTCCACGCTCTATCAGTTCGAGCTTTTTTTTTTTAGTTCGAGCTTTTAGAGCAAGTGGTTAGTTGTCCTGCGTCATGAAGCTTAAGATTCCAAGATCCATGGTATGGTGATCTAGATTGTTGATATGAATCATATGATGGGCCTCACTGTAGATTAGTATGGGCCAAACACTTTCTAGATTAGCTAATTCTATCCATCCATTCTATCGGTATTATTAGTTAACATTTTATTTACAAATATAATTAGTTACGTAAATTACGAAAATGCCCATGGGTAATTGGGAAAGCGGATACAAATATGGGTGATATCCATATCCAACCCGCTTAGAAGTCGGATAATCAGGTTAAAAAATCCCATGTACGAATCTGATTTTCTTGGGTCAGATGGGTAATTGTTTAAACTGACATCCATTGCCAGCCCGATCAATGATCTATTTTTGATCTATGCACCAAGAAAAGTAACATATGATGATTTTATTCATTGAACAGCAATGTAATGGGTCTATGTGTCATAATCACTCATGATAGAATTTAAATGACTCCACTCATTATCAGTTCTATACACTTTTAGGGCCTGTTTGTTTTGCATTTACACCATGTAAATACAAGTAAATGGGTAATGATTATTTACAATGTAATTTCCTGCATGTTTTTCAAAGCTAACAATGATAGTTTGCTTTTCGTACACTAAAACTGAGGAGGGTGCAAATTTCATGTGGGGCCCATTGTGATACATGTGGCTTATCCACACCGTCCATCCATTTTAGGAGGTGAATTTAGGGCATGGACGCAAAATTGAGGCAAATCCAAAGCTCAAGTGGGCCACGCCAAAAGAAACAGTGGATTGAATGCATACCGTTAAAAACCTTTTACAATCATGATTTCCTATGGTGTGGGTTACTTGAGCTTTGGATTTGCCTCATTTTTGGGCTCATGCCCTAAAATGTTCTGGTAAAATGGATGGACGGCGTGGATATGTCACAGACATCATAGTGGGGCCCATGAATGTACGTCAATCATTTTCAAAGGCTTTTTACAAGGAGGAAATACACGTTCATATCAAACGGAGGCAAATGATAATAATTACATGCTTACATATGTTTACGCGCATTTACCTCCATTTACAGCAAAATAAACAGGCCCTTGGTATAATTTCCAAAAGAAAACAACAGGCCAAAAAAGTATCTCGTAGTCCTCCCCCCTTCCTTGCCCCTTCCACTTTAGTCATTAGAGGAAGCACCATCATCATCATCACTTATAATATAATTTCAGAAAGAAAGCAATAGGCCAAAAAAGTATCCCGTTGTCCTTCCCCCTTCCCTGCCCCTTCCACTTTTGTTGTTTGAGGAAGCACCATCATCATCATCACTGTCATCTTGACAAGCAATATTTCCTTTGTCCTCTTCATAATCACATGAAACAAATTTCTTCCTCTTGGACTCTTCCCTCCTTTTGGCATTTTCTATGCTTCTTATGGGAAGCATTTTAGGACCTCAAATACAATGTAATTATTATCTTATCAATTTAGCATAATGAAATCACCACACAATCTACAGCATGGAATGGAAGGAAAGATATCTAAACTGAATGTTTAATTATAAAGCGTACCATGTCACCTTTTTGTGATCTTGAGAACCCAACCCCTTCACTACCATCTATTGATTCCACAAAACATCACCCATATCCATCCAATGTATTTCCTTGCGGAAGGGTGGGGACTTGTTTTCAATGATCCATTCATCGTCTATTCGATGAAACATTTAACATCCAACTCTCTCCTTGCACGGCGCATTTCAAGTTGCTGATTATACTTTACAAAGATAGAGCATTCGATTTTTTTTTCCTACTCAAGCCTATTTCTCTTCTTTGAGTCCATCTACATTACAAATTGACACAATAACTAGGGATGGCAATGGGTTGGTCGCTTTTGAGGCAGGTTTGGGTTAGAAAATGTGGCCCATTGATGAGGACATAAGACCCTTCCAAGTTTATCAACGAAGAAAGCGCACGCCACAAGCATCTTCCTTGTGGCTTGGCGGCCATTGAAGGAGCATTGAAGACCTTACACATGTGGTGTGGGACATTTGAGAAGGCCCCACCATGGGAAGACGTGTAGGAGGAACAAGAAAAACTGAAAAGACAGATTCCCGACGGTTTTCCCGACGCTTCTGAGCCGTCGCCAGGAAAAGCAGAAATTCCAGATTCCTGATGGTTTTCCTGACGCTTCTGGGCCGTCGGGAAAATCGACGTTTTTGGACTGTCGGGCGCTCGACCAAGTGTCACCGGGCGCCTGAAATTCTCCCGACGGTTTTTCCGACGCTTCTGGGCCGTCGGGAAAATCAACGTTTTTGGACCGTTGGGCGCCTGACCAAGTGTCACCAGGCGCCCGAAATTCTCTTGCTTGGTTGTTTTCGTCGCCGGACTTTTTTCACTTCAACCGGGCGCCCCGACCAATTGGTCATTGGGCGCCAGACCATTGCGAGAAGTATTTTTTTTTTAGTTTGTTTTTTACTTAAGTTTTGAGGGTATTTTGGTATTTTTCTTCTTTCTTAGTGTCGATTTAAATGAGTTAAGCCCTAAACTTGAATTTAGTTGATTGATTAATAAAAAAGGCCTTTTTGGTGCCTCCTTCCTCTCTCTCTCTCTCTCATGAAATTTCATCTTCTTCTCTAATCTTCTTCTCCTCTTTTCTTCTTGTGCCCCTCCAATCTTCTTCTAAGGTAAACTTATTTTCTTTCTTTCTCTATTTCCATTCTCTCATAATCTTCAAATCCTAGAATTAAGAATTGATCCAAAACCCTAAATTCTCAAGTTTTCAAATCCATAATCCAAGAAAATCCTTGATTCCTCGGGCCAGTGTTCGCAGTATCGGTTTCGCGTTACGTTTCGCACCCTTGGGATACAGATACATATTGCGTATCGGTGGGAAATATCGGTTGTATCGCGGAATGTATCGCACTTTTTGGGAAACATGGGGAAACATTGGGAAATTGATTGAATTTTTCAATGAAACTTCAGGGATTGTTAAAATGGACCTCAATACACACATTTAAACCATAATATGTAAAAAAAAAGTCCACATAATGGAGTTCCTTTGTAAAAGGATCCTAAGCTATGCGCTATCTGACTGAACTGATGCAACTATTGTTTAAATTGATTCCATAAGATATACAAATGTAACAAGACATTAATGTAAATACAACCAATGCATTGACAAAGCAAAACAAGCAAGAGAGTTGAGAAATATACCTATGGATGATGCAACTGAATGAGTATCCTCCAAATGCAGTTTTGACTATCCTAGTTCAACGCAATGCAAGCTATTCTATATGGTCTAGATCTGTATGAGGATTCAATAATCTAGAAAATAGCTAACTGGACTCAACAAACTATGACCCCTACGCAGAGTCGGAACGCAGGTCGAGCTGCGCGGTTAGCTCGCCGTGGGTGCAGGGGGCAGCGCGCCCCTGCCCGGGGTTTGGGGCGGAGCGCCCGAAAGCCCAATGGTTTTTATTTTTTTAGGGAGGAGAAACTAAAGAAAATCGAACAAAAAATGATTTTTTTCTACAAAATGGGGGACTCTTGTGCGTCTGACCGATATGGTAAAGTAGGAGAGAATTGAGAAAAAATGGGCCTCCCCAAGTTTTTTCTCCCAAAAAAAAAAAAAAAAAACCAAGTTTATAAACATTCCGGCATCTCGGACCGATATCTGGACGATATCGTCCAGGAATCGACGATATCTGGAATCGCGTAAAGAAAAAAGCACGATATATTGCCGATATATCGTGCGATATCGATACAAAGTGCGATATTATCGATATCGCACGATATATCGTGCGATACCAAGGAATCTGCACTTTTTTTTGTTATTACTGGGCCGATATTTATCGGTGACCAGCGATACCGATAATATCGGCCGATATTATCGATACCTGCAAACACTGCCTCGGACTAGTGATTCACATTGGATATTCGGGTTATGGCCATGCAAGATCGGGAGGTTCCATCCCTCGCCGGATCCAACTTAAACAATAATTGAACTTCACACTTCGTGGTTGTGATGAATGACCCGCTTCATTGCATGTCTCTTTATGAATCTCTTAGTCTATGATGATTAATACTGAATTTTAGATTATTATTGTTCCGTTGGATTATTTGTGTTCCTGAGCATGCATCATAATTAGGGAATCCTGCGTCACCCATTTACTTAAATTGGCCGGGCTTGTATTGGACGCTACCCAAAACAACCTGCCCATATAGCTTATCAATAGGTTGGGCTAGATGACCTGACCCGACCCAAAACCTGGAACAAATTAATAGATAATGAGTAGATACATTCATTCAATCTATGTATGTTTTAAATATCTACTAGTTGGTTGGGCTGGCAAGCTTTTAGCGCCATATTTCATTTTTAACCCCATGTGTGGTCAAGAGGGGTCGGGCTACAAAATAATGGGTTGCGGGTTGGGTTCAAACCCAAGTTCTTAGCTCGTTTAGTAAATGGGTCGGGCTTGATCTAACCTCGGCCAACTCGAACGTGACCAATTGCAACCCTTAACAATAACACAATTAAAACAAATGTATTAATTAAATAGAATTGCTACAATGATCTTAGTGCCATATGTTATAGTTCTCCAAGTCAATGATGTCAAAATCGTTATCGTATCGCAAATTGGAATAGGGGTTGAATCATATCGAATCGCAAATCGTAAATATTTTTTTTTAGTTTTTATGATTTCTTAAAAATATAAAATATAAATAAATAAATAAAAATTAAAAACTTTAACCCACGGTATTACTTTGAAATTAAATGATTCATATCTTTTTTTTTGTCTTTCAAGAATTTTTGCTTAAAAACATACAAGGATCCTTTAATAATTTATGTTCTTGTTACCTTTCTTGAATGTAGAATGATATTGGAAAAGCGACATTTGATTCCATAGACCGACGAAAAAAGATATTTTGGTTTCTAACCATCATTCCACAATACATATAAGTCAACATGATCATAACCATCCATAAAAACATTCTAGTCTAGGTAAGTCATACACTAATTTGGTGTTTCGACCAGTTAAGAAATAAGAAATCATAAAAAAAAGCTCTACGATTTACTATTGAAGAGAATATATATTATTTAATCTCTTATAAAGAACAAATAAAATAATTTACCTTTTCTAAACGATTCTTGTTTAAAGGTTTTTTCCTAAATGATTCTTAAAGCCCCCACCAATTTAAAATCATAAAATGAAAGTCAAGTGAAGCTTAAAGTAGAAGAAAACAAGTATAATTCGAATCGAAAATCAGGATTGGAATCGTAAATAGTAGGATTCAAATCATATAATTGTAGGATTCATATAAAAAGGGATTCAAATCGCTTTGTTTAAGATTCGACTCAAATCATAAATCGTAGATCATAGGATTTTGACAACACTACTCCCAGTTGTGTCAGGTAACTTGGTCAGTCCAATAGATTGATCTAGACTGTCCATTAGTTTGGAAAACATTCCAAGGGCTACCTCGCAAGAATAAGATTGATTGGATGATCAAATCCAAACTAGTTTCAGCTGTAATTTTTGCACCCATCCTTTTCCAACCCATGGATGGGATGGTTAGAACTTCTTCACAGAAGTGGCTTTTTAGAATCATAAGCAATCCATGATGGGAACTATCAAATAGATTGTTAGACCTATTTTTGTACAAATTCTTGACTGTCCATCTTAGAGGGCATTGATCATCTGGTTAAGATCGTTGGGTCAGTGTATTTGCATGGTAGTCCATGAAATGTGTGTTGGACCTAATGGACAATCTAGATCAATCAATTGAACTGTTTAAATGTCCCAATGCAACTAGGAGCATTATAACTTATAGTGCTCTAAGAGCACTAGAGCCTCTCATAATTACATACAAATGTATTATTATTGTATACAACTCTTAACTTTCTAAGAATTGCTTTCACCTGCTCAAATGTGCTCCAATTATGGTGCTCATGAGTGGTGGCATTGCAAGTGGGGCTTAATATATGGATTGGCAACCTTTGCAATTTTGAGCAATGATCTGCATTACTCTCCCATTGTTACGGTTAAAGTAATTAGAAATATGAATAATAGAAAACAATCAAATTAAGTAAACATAACTAGCCAACTAGGCATTTGCATGGATAATTAAATGAAATACAAATGTTACCTGTATCTAGTGTTTGAAGTATTGGTATCTCTACAATTTTCGTTGGCCGGGGATATGGAAACAATATCGTTATCGCCGATAATATCATCGATAACTGGAAATCTGGAGAAACATTGGGGAAACATGGGGAAAACAGTGGAATTTTTTAGTGAAACTTTATGATATGCTAAAATACACATATTTGCATACTTAGGAATAAAAAATTGCAAAAAAAAAAAAAAAAAGCATGCATAATAAGTTTCCATTTAATGGGGTGCTAAAAGCATGTGCTGTCGTACTCGTAAGAAATCTGTCCAACCATCCCATTCATCCCATTTATTTATCCCACCGTCCAACCTTCCATCCAAACATCCATCAATATTTCAGAATATCAATAACACGATATTTTGCCGAGAAATCGTCGACAACTAGAAAGGAAACGAAAGATTTTGGTCTCAATATCGGCCATGTTGCGATAACGATAATATCTTGATGTCATTGAACACTACATCCAACCATGCGCCCATAAAAAAATTGAAATGCAATTTTTTTATATAAACAGATTTTTGGCGATATCGATACATCGCCGATACATTGGCGATACAAGCGACACCTGGAATATACACAGTAAAAAATATTGGCGATATTGGTACGTTGGCAATACAAGTTACACATGGAATTTATATAGTCGAAAATATTGGCGATATCGATACATTGGCGATACTTAGCCATACATTGCCGATAGTTGGAATTTCTGATACTGCCAGTGCTATCGGTATCGCGGAGCTAGAGATATGGATAATGTTGGGGATATTTCAAACAATGCCTTTTCTAAATCTGATTGAAAGTCATCATTGAATTGAATTCTCATATTTAAAAGTTATTCAACTGCATGTAATGGCCTAAGGAGCTGTACGTTCCATCGCTTGTTATTACATTCCTAATGAATATATAACTGTTCCTCACATCTACAAGATTCTTTGCAATCATTTTCTTGGCCCGATCCATCATTTTGTATATGTAACCCATGGCCAGCCTCTGATCAGATTCTACTAATCTCGAGACTTTCATTAATGGGATTGTAGTCTTCAAGCAATATTTAATCCATGGCACAAAATCATGATCAACCAACACTACTTCACAAACTCTTTTTCCTTTTGGGAGTCTTTGCAAATGTGCTTTGTTTCCATACTTTCGATGCAAACGTTGATCTTAAGTCTTAACTCGACTTTCTATCCTTAGATACTCTTCAAAGCGAGAAACATGTGGCAAGACGTGTAACGATGGGTCTTGTGAAGTCAACATTTATAGTTTTCTTATTAAATTTAAGACTCATACATGCTTATATACACCATCTCCCTTGTCTTTTCATGGTCTTCGCATGGACCAACTACTTTCCTATATTGGGAAGCATCAGGTCATGCAAAGTGCCACGCATGATGACCAACTTATTTTTTCAATAAACATCTGACCGGCCTTCACGTAGGCCTATGCATTGTCCATGGTTACTTCAACCACATTATCTCCCAAAATTCTTCAACCACTGAATCAATTGTCGCTAATTTTGGTGATGTCTCAGGTATGAACATATCTACACTACAACCACTACCCATAGATATGAATATCAGTATCGAATCGGCCAATATGGCCGTATCGTATTTGTAAGACTGTATCAACATGAAACGATACACGATACGGGGTCGAATTGGCCTGATACGAAAAAGCTGACTTGTATTGGCCTGTATCGGCATCGATACGGTCAATATAGGCCGATACGCCTGTAAAAGCCCAATTTTGAATTAAATCAAAACAAGACAACAAGGATGAAATGTTCGAGAATTCATTTCAAATGAACCCAGCGGAAGTATGTTATGTCACAACACTGTTATCATCTTTCATGGATAGAAGGAAAGTTTTTATTAATGCGGCTTGACATGTTCCCACCTATTTATCTTCTATACATCTTACATGGGTCTCTTTCAGTGTGATCTGGACTTTGAAAATGCTGTGTCTTTGTATCTTGTTTACTTGACATGTTTAGATGTAATTACAGTTTTGTACCTCGAATATTTTTCTGTGGTATTGCTACTTTGTAAGCTTATCTCCGTAGAAAACTTAGTTTCTTATCTCCATAGAAAAATTTAGGTATGTTTTGACCTCTAGGAATGACTCTCTTTTGAATTGGCTAACTAATGAAGTCAACTATTCTAGCTTTTGACTCATATATCATGTTATTTTGTGGTCTTCTTTAAAATAATTACGTTTCTTTTCAAGATGTTGTTTTATGGAGTTGGAGTCATATGTACTAGTCTATTTATTGACATAACGAGCAGTTTTCCTCACATCTATCACTAACGGACGTGGAATATTTCCCATGTTGGTTGCTAATGATCTTTATTTGCAGGGGAAATACAAAGTATACAATCTTTGTTCAGAGAGGCTGTATGATGCATCACTATTTGAGGGGAAGGTGCGTTATTAATTTCTGTATTATCTTTTACTATTTGTGAAGAGGAGGAGGCTATCTTTCAAGTTTTCATTTTATACCTTTCTGATCCCACTACTACTGTTATGAATAAAAAAATGCCACTTGATCACCATATTGCTAGATCATCTGCCATGTTCATGGGTCAGTTGCGTGCTGTTATCTTGTTCTCCATAAGTATCTTAAGGGATATCTAGTCTTTTTCACTATGACTAGTTGTAATCAGTGTTTGAGTTGTCGGTATTGCTACAAGTTTTGCTGGCTGGAGATAAAGAAACAATATTTGTTATCGCCGACAACCGAAAATGCAGAGGAAACAGGGGAAAATGGTGGAATTTTTCAATGAAACTTTAGGAGATGCCTAAATACATATATTTGCATATCTAGGAATAAAAAAATTACAAACAAATGCATACATGATAAGTTTTCATTTAATGGTGGCCTAAAAGCATATGTTGTTGTAAGATGGTGTGGTCTAGTTGAGATTTGGATTTGCTTCATTTTTAGGTCCATGCCATAGAATTATCAGGCAAAATGGATATATAACATTGATATACAACACATGCATTGAGGTGGGCCCCACGGTAAAATCCCACCCACATCTCTGGATCTGGGCATGACTTTGCTGTGGGTGAGACCTTGACCATAGGGCCCACCTTGATGTATGCATTGTATATCCATGTTGTCCATCTGTTTTGTTAGCTTATTTTAGGGCATGATCCAAAAAAATGAAGCATATACAAATTTCAAGTGGACCACACCACAGGAAACAATGGTCATTGAACGCCCACCATTAAAAATGTTCTAGGGTCCACTGTAATGCTTATTGACCATCCAACCTGTTGATAAGGACACAAAGACTTGGATGAAAGGAAAAAAAGATATCAAATGGATCCAAAAATAAAGTAGATACAAATTTCAGGTAGACCACATCACTGATGATTGACCATTAAAAACTTGTGGGTCACAAAAGTTTTTAATGGTCAATCATCAGTGGTGTGGTCCACCCGAAATTTGTATCTACTTTATTTTTGGGACCATGCCCTAAAATAAGCTGGCAAAATAGATGGACGACGCGGATATACAATGCATACATTAAGGTGGGCCCTATGGTCAGGGTCCCACTGATATCATTGTTTCTTGGGTCGCAGTCAAGTCGTGCTCGGCGCGGAAGATGCGGATTGCCTGGCGAAAGCCTTTTGCATGAACTTTAGGAAGGTAGGTGGGGCCGACCGTCATGCTTGTGAGAAATCCACCCCATCCATTTGTTTTTCTAGATCATTTTAGGACACGGGCCTAAAAATGAGGCAGATCCAAAACTCAACTGGGCCGCATGACAGAAAACAGTGAAAATTGAACATCCACCACTGAAACATTTGTGGGGCCATAGAGGTTTTGGATTTGGGCCATCAAGCTAATATTTTTTAATTTCAGTTCATTGCAACAAGAATGACCTTATGAATGGTATTGATGGCATATAAACATCACGATAAAGTTGAGGGAGGTTTCAACGATAGGCATTTCCCTACCCACTTTTTTCCTATTGTGTGCCCCCTCCCCTTGAGTTTTGAATTTGCTTCATTTTTTGGCCCATGTCCTAACATGATATGGAAAAACAGATCGATGGGTGGGGTGGATTCTGACAAACATCATGGCGGGCCTCACAACCCATCGTAAGAAGTTCCTATGAAAGGCTTTGGGGCTTCTGTCCGCATTTCCGGCAACGCAGGTGGGACAGGAACTGGCTATGGGGCCCACCTAGATGTATGTGTTGTATATCTACGCCATCCATCTGTTTTTTCAGCTCATTTTAGGGCATTGGCCAAAAAATTGAGCAGATCAAACTCTCTGATGTACCACTGACCACACCACAAGCAATGGTCAATGATCGTTAACAACTTTTTATGGGCCATAAAAGTTTTGTATCAAGCTGATATTCGTGTTTTCCCTTCATCCGGGTCTTTGTGACCTTATGAATGGCTTGGATGGGAAATAAACATTATGGTGGACCCTAGGAAGTTTTTAATGGTGGGTGTTTAATGGCCTCTATTTCTTGTGGTGTGGTCCACCTGAGATTTGGATATGCTTTGTTCTTTGTCCTATTCCTTAAAATGCCATGACAAAACGAATGGACGGCGTATATATGCAACACATACCTTGAGGTGGGCCCCACAAAGTTGTTGCATCTCGTAACTGAAGTTGTGTCCGTATTAATAAAAAAGAAACTAACCTAATCTTTTTAAAACCCTAATGCGTCCGTAAACAAAAGGGAACAGAAACCCTTTTCCTTTTTAACCCTAAAATCCCCTTCGTAACCATCTTCAACGCGGATTCATTCCAGGATCCGAGGAGTTTTCGACGGAAAATCCTAGCAAGATGATGAAAAGCTTGCTGAAATCCTTGAAATTCATTACCCTAATCGAAGACTTTTGGGTTTACTTAGGACTTTTTGAAGATCAAAGTTGTCGATTCGCAATCCATCCATTGTCGATCTTCTGAAACCCCTCGGAAGGTGCCAAAATTTACTTTCTCAAACATATTCGAAAGAAAAAAATGGTATTTTCTATTGATTTATTTTTTTTTGGGATTTTCCAGTATTTATGTTGGATATCTGCTCGATTTTGTCCCCGATAATCATAAAAAATGTCAACAATTTTGCCATTTTATCGGGGAAAAAAAAAAGAAATTGGCAAAATCTCAGCGACATCCAGTAGAGATTCGAAATTTGGGGTTTTCGGTTTCAATGAGCTAGCAATAGCGAAATTATCGGCGATAATTTGATATTTTCACTGACAACTTAAACACTGGGTGTAATATTGCACATGTAGTTTATGGCGTGCGTCAATTCACATCTCATCCTTGATTTTGACCGTTTTGTCCACTAGATAATCTGCTATGCTTGTTGGAGACTGATGCAACCAAGCCCTTTCCACGTAGGGTCTTTTGATCACACGCGTGGGCTATGGTAACATGTTTGAGACGGCCATAGCTATTTTGCTATTTTATGTTGATTTACTAAAGAGAAATGACCTAAATACACCTATTTATGATTTATTATGAAATAAATGGGGGCATGGGATTTTAGTCTTTTTACCCTTATTTGGATTTCTCTTGTTTTCAGCCTATGAAAGGCCTGTGCTTGGATGTGTAAGAGGTATCATGGTTTTTTTTTTTAATTTTTTTTTAATTTTTTGAGTTTTGGTGTTTGTGCTTGAAAAAGTAGTAGGGGGGAACCGGTAATTTCTCCCACAATTCTTATTTGTTTCTTTCCCCTATTCTTTCAATTTCATCCCAAAACCCATAAAAAACCTCACCATACCCACTCCGCCAAATCCTACAAATCCTTAATCATTCCCATCTTCCCCCCAAAACTCCATAGGCAACTTTCTATAAAAAAACCTAGCCATCACCTTTTACCCCGTTAAACAAAAATAAATTTCCACCCTTCAAAAACCCTATATTTAAAGCCATAAAACCCAAACTGATAGCGGACAACCGACCAACGCACCAAAAGCTCCAGAGATGATGGGGAAGGACTGGTTTATCCCTTATATGTAGGCCCTCCCAGGCAAACCCGCAAACCCAAGATAGACCTCCCAGTGGGCAACCCCCACATCGCACGGGTCCCTGGATCACATGGTCCTACAATGGGCCCAACCTCGTGGTTATTCTGCATCTCACAGACCCCACCTCGTGGGCCACCTACCCCAACGTGGAGACACGTGGCATCCTTAGAGTCACACCAAGATGCCCCCCATCACAAACCAATCCCACAAATCTCCACCTTCATCTTTCTGAACCCTCCATCTAACACAATCACCAAATCCAGAAAATCACCTTCCAATCAGGTCATATGCGGTGTCAACATTATTGATGCAAAAGAAAAAAAGGTAGCTAGTGGATGTGTGTTGATATCTATGCCATCAACAAAATAATGATAAAATACTATTTTCCTAGCCTATGTTTAGACGATATTCTAGACATGATGTCAAATGCTACAATCTTTTCGAAGATCAATTTGTGAAGTGGGTACTAAATTCTGGGTTATGGTTCATTTTTGAACGAGAGAAATAGTCAGATTTTTAGATTGTTATTGTCCTCGCAATAGCAGACGGCACACACAAAATTCTGGTGTCTGTGATACAGTAGGCTCAGTTGCTCCATTTATTCAAGGATACTCGGCATCTCTAATGATCAGGAATTGGGATGAGCTTTGGACTATGGGCAGTGTAGTGCAAGATGGAAGCCTCCAAATCAAGGTATATACACAGCAAACTTTGACGGAAGCTCAAGTGGAAATCTGGGGCTCCTAGAGTAGGATGGCAATCACGTAATCATGATGGGATTGTTTGCTAAGTTTGTTGGCCCTGCTGGTATCTCAGATTCTAACAGGGCTGAAGCCATAGCTTATCCTACTGCTGTTGAGATGGTGACTAGCCTTAACCTTACTCCAACTGTCATTGAGGGTGATTCACACTATGCATTGATTGGGCCAAAGGTGGTACCCATCCATGGAGACTAGGAGACATTAGTGAGGAAGCTCGTTACCTGCATGGTGTGCTTCCTATCAGCTTTGAAGCCATTACCAGAGGGTCAAACTTCAAGGCTGACGCTCGAACAAACTACACGTGTCATGTTCTAACCTTCTCTTTGTGAATATGCATCATTGAGTCAGCTTGTGACTTTGTATCTTTAGGCTTTGGGTATTTTTTGATTCATGTCGGGTTTGGTGTGTTTGAGTCTTTCCCCCTCTCTGTTGTGTTTTTTTTTCTTCTTCTTTTCTTCATTTCAATAAAGTCTTATGATTATCCTTAAACAAATTGTGAAGTGGTTATCGCCCAATAAGAACTCGTCTTGGGGATGAATACAAGATTGCCTTTTAGACGAGAAGATAGACTATGAATGGCCATTCATGCCATTTGGCTTGACAAAAGCACCCAACATGTTCATATGGGTTATGGCGCATCCTACAATTGTTCATGGGTGAGTTCATGTTGTGTACTTTGATGACATTCTTATAGGGTCATAATGGTCGTAACATAAAAATGGACCATAACGGCCCATAACGGTCTGTACAGGGCCAATGCATGGTTCTTTCAAAATAAAAAAGGCGTTACGACCCGTATTGTTAGCTCGTTCTTGAGTGCTTACATGGTCTAATTCACGAGGTCTTCAACTTTCATGGGCTCGTAGTATTTTATTGGAGATTCACAAAGAACTTTAAGTCCATCATGGCCCCAAGTTTTGAATGCATGAAGGTAGAGCCTTTCGAATGGACTAAAGCAACGGCTGCTACTTTCAAAGAAAGCAATAAGAGGATGACCAAAGCACTACTTTTACGCTTGCTAGATTTTGTCAGTCTTTAAAGTGGCATGCAATGCTTCTCATGCGGGCATGAGTGTTGTCCTTAGCAAGAGAATCTAGTTCCTTATTTGACACGAAACTTAGTGATGCTCGAAAATGGTATTGAACTTATGACGTTGAGTTCTCTATTATGGTTCAAACCAGTGATTACTGTATTGTTATCGCGTTACTTATTGCACCCATGGGATACAGATATGTATCGGTTATCGCATGGGATTATATTGTTTGTATCAGGGAATTTATTGCACCTTTTGGAAAACATGGGGAAACATTGGGAAATTGGTAGAATTTTTCAATGAAACTTCAGGGATTGATAAAGAGGATATTAATACACTTTTAAATCATAACATCACAAAAAACAAGTGCACATAATAGGTTCCTTTGTATAGAGTCCTAAGCTATGCATTATCTGACGGGACTAATGCAAGTATATTCAAAGTCTATTAATCTAATTTATAAATGTAAGAAGACATGCATAAAAGCACAAGTAAGACAATGAGATTGCAACCAATTTGGGAGAAATTGCGAAAATATTGAATTTTCTCCAATTTCCCCCAAATCAGACCACCTAGCCCCAACTCCCAAAATTAAAGTGTATGTGGTGATGATTTCATCAAACACTCTTACATACTTTGAAATTGGGCACAATTGACCATGATAGAAGTGGAATTTTGAAAAAGAAAATATTTTTTTTTAATGATTTTTAATTAAAAAACAATTTTTTTTTTGAAAAATCTTTAGAACTACAAGCATCATACATGTTTGATTTTGTGTTTGGATAGTAAGATTGCAACCAATTTGGGAGAATTGTGGAATTTTTTATTTTTCCCCAATTTCCCCCAAATCGGACCACCTACCCTCAAATCTCGAAAACAAAGGTTCAAATCCTTGATTTTGCATTCCAAATATGATGAATCAAGCATTTCTAACCTTTTAGCACCGATTTGATATGATTTAAAAAAAAAAAAAAAAAACCGATCAAAATGCAAAAGTACTCACTGAATTGAAATCGACCCCAAATCCACTTTGATCTTGATTTCAGCTTGAAATCTTTGTTTTTCTCCCAAAAGATTCAAGAGGATGGATCGAAATCCATCCTAGAGGTGTTTAGAGGAGGGAAGAAAGAAGGAAAATGATGAGAAATGAAGGGTTTTTATGTTCTCTTAACATAGCCACAATTCCGCGACGGTATCGACGGATATCTGTCGATATCAACAGATATCGTTGATACATAGGAAAAAAAATCAGAAGGGATTGTAACGATATCTCGCGATATATCGCGACATCTCAACGATAAAAAAATTAGAAGGGATTGTAACGATATCTCGTGATATATCGTGACATCTGAGATATCATGCGATACATTACAATACATTAAGTGATATCGATGATTTTTTATAATCTACTAGGGTTTTGTATCCTTAGTTGCGATAATGATAATATCGACAGATATATCGGCTGTTATTAACGATATTGCAAACAATGGTGAAAATCTTGAAGCAATGTTTCAATATTAGTATGGACAGATGTATCACACCATTGGGATATGGAAACATATCGGGTACTGACTATTGTATGGGAAATATCAAATGTACTTCATAATGTTTCATTGTTTTTGGAAAACATCGGAAAATTGGTTGAATTTTTCGATGTAACCTGAGAAGATTTTAAAAAGACATCATTACACTTAGAAATCAAAAGATCACAAAAAACTAGTGCATATAATAAGTTTCCTTTATATAGGGTTCTATTCTATGCGTTGTTTCATAGAAGTGATGCAACTATATTCAAAATCAATTTATATAATTTATAAATCTAAGAATACTTGTCTGGAAACACAATCAATAGATTCAAATGTGTGTACTAATGTCCTTTTTAACAAATCCCTGAAGTTTCATTGAAAAATTTGACCAATTTCCCCATGTTTCCCCATGTTTCCCAAAATGCGCGATAAATTTCCTGATACAAACGATATATACCGTGTCTTAATTGATAGGTATCTGGATCCCAAGGGTCCGATGCATAATGCCAAACTGATAGGTAAACACTGATCCTATGAACATGTTGTTCCTTAATTGCCCAACATTGTCCCATAAAGCACAACTGGTCTCATAGCTATCCTATAAAATTTCCCTTTTCGTTTGAGTGGTACATGCTGATCACATAAAAATCTAGAGGCACATCTCCATCTCTTCCACCCAGTTTGAATTCTATGGCAACATCCTTCTCAATTTTTCCACTCATGAATGATTGAACAAAGGTATCGAAAGTGGTCATTTTTGAGAAACTTCTTGGTCAACAATCTTAACTAATTCCTCATTTTCACTCCAATAGTCACTAAAGTAGCACTCTATGTAGTTCGTTTAGTCCGACTTATTTTAAATCCTTTAGGCAACTTCATGGGATCTCTTCCCACAAATGCCTCATTACCTCGTCCATAACTAATGTGGAAAGGTGTGGGCTCAATGTCGATCCCTAGTGTAAGCCTATGGTAATTGAGAATTTATCTCTCCTCTAGTGGTTCTCACATTTGTTATAACTTCCTCATACATATCCTTAATCATGTTAATATAACCTCTTGAAACTCATTTCTTTCTCAACACCTTCTGGATCAACTCTTTAGGGATATCATATGCTTTCACTTAGTGAATAAAGACCACGTGGAGATCCGTCCTCTCCCTATATTTCACCATCAATTGTCTAAGTAGTAAAGTAACTTTAGTAGTTGTAGACTTCCCAAGTATGAAGCCAAACTGATTTTTTGATACATTCATCTCATGCCTTAGTCTTTGGTCAATCACTCTCTCCCAAAATTTCATAGTATGGCTCATAAGTTTAATCCTACCATAGTTAGTGCAGCTTTGTATATCTCTTTTATTCTTATTAATAGGTACCACAATACTATTTCTCGATTTGCCTTTTACAATCTAGTTGAACAACTTTAAACAACCAAAATAGCCCAGTATCTCCCACACGCTTCCAAACCTCCATTGGTATGCTATCTGGTTTGAGGGCCTTTCCTGTTTTCATCTTTCTCAAAGCTTCTTTTACTTCATACATCCTAATCCTATGAAAGTATGCTCACTGACATCAATTGAGTTTATGGTTCCTTTTATCCCTTTGCTCTTGGAGTGATTGTCATTTAACAAGTTCTGAAAATTGCTTCTCCACCTTTCATTGATTTCATCGTCTTTTACTAGTAACCTTTGGTTAACTCTCTTAATGCATCCACCACGATCTCATTTTAGCCTCACATCTTTCTCACCTTCTCGTCCCCAATTTATTGTTTAGATCATCATAGGCTACATTTAGCCTCACAACTTTATTAGCAATTCAATTTAACATGTCAATCAATTTTTTGCTGAAGAATCCAATTTTTTGAATTTGTGTCTAGTCATTTGATTTTTCTGTTGAAGTGTTTATTTCTCATACATAGCCCGAAAAGAACCCTCAATCACACACGAGAAAGTAGCTATGGGATTCTTCTCATTGACAATTGTTAAGGTGATTCATGCTATGAAAGATTGTAAAAGCCGATTCACAACAAACATGGCCAGTGTAGTACAGGTGAGAAATCTGGACCAATCATCAGGTCAGTTCCACAAAGTGCATGCTCTTGGCTGAAAAATCAAGCAAGTTCATCAAATTTCACTAGTGAAAGAATCTGAGCCATTGTTCAGGAAGTATCAACCATGAACTTGTCAGGTTGGTTCACTCGTAAAATAGACTGGCATATATAGACAGCTGGTCACGTTTTAATAATTCATTTTCGCATGCATGTAATGGCCCACATAATGGTTGGGATTGTCTTGATTGTCAGGTCAAGGCATTTCTATTGCAGGGTCTTCCAAATGAATGTTCCTAATGGTTGGAACTTTCATGTTTTTTGGGCCAAGGGATGTCATGGTATGGACCATATGGTCTTCCAAATAAATCGCCCTGATATTCTGAATGTGTACCACATTGGCATGGATGCCATGAATTGAATCTTCACGAGGAATCATATAATCCTCAATCTGAGAATATACATGGCATACTGTGGTTTTCAATTTGTATGCATGTGGTCCACGGGTTCAGCAGTGCAAACTGTTGATAAAATGGATCCACTGGATGGACCAAGCCCCGATCTCCATCATGGATGCACATGCATCTTTGGTTCACTATCCTGTGTTTCTCTTGTTTACCATCAATTTGCAGGACACCCAATCAAAGTGATAATGTCATTTTCTTAGTAAGTCTTTTGGTGCATCAACTGTAGGCTCAAGAGATCAACATCCACTTTTACATACTCAACACCCAAGAATAGTATGCATATCCTTTGATCAAGGATTAAGTGATTCCTCCCTTTTCATTGTCCTCTTAAAAGTTGCCATAGAAATTTTCAGGTGATTGTGACAGAAAAGCTCACTGAAAGTCCTAGTAGCTTTGGCTTCGTGGTCTCTCAAGATATCTGATTCCACAAATTCTTTTCTCCTCTTCTTTTCTTCTCTTTTTTCTTTTTAAGCCAACCACATGATCTTTGAAAGGACAACATGGAAAGATGGGGGCAGGTCCTATTATTTCCCCAAATCGTTTGGCTTCCAAAACAAGATTGTAGATCTGTAATCTGCTTATAGAAATGTCATATACATGATTTTACAGGAAATCGGATTTTGATATATCTGGTTTCTTCAAAATTCCAGGAAAATCTGGTTACTGATTCCACAAATTCTTTTTTCTTCTCTTCTTTTCTTCTCTTTTTTCTTTTTATGGCAACCACATGATCTTTGAAAGGACAACGTGGAAAGATGGGGGCAGGTCCTATTATTTCCCCGAATCGTTTGGCTTCCAAAACAAGATTCTAGATCTGTAATCTGCTTATAGAAATGTCATATACATGATTTTACAGGAAATCAGATTTTGATAAATCTGGTTTCTTCAAAATTCCAGGAAAATCTGGTTTTCTGTATCATCCAAATGCACCATTGTAGAGTTTTAACTGATCCTCATCGTAGACAATTCTTGCTATGCCCATATCTGAGGATTTGAGATTTAGATTATCTCTTAGTTGCACGAACCTTCTGCCTAGGTGCTGATCCCACTTCAAATTGCGCTTCAGACTAATCCTCCCACTCCTGCTCTCTTTCTTGCTTTTTATACTAGTTATAATTTTGAAACTGACGCTTCCCTACCTGCAAACAAATCTTTCATCTGCCATGTCCCCGCCTCTTCACCCAATTCTGATGCCGCTTCCCTTCATGCTAAGTCTGACTTTAGTTGGATTCCCATTTTTTCTGCGTGTACCTAGTTCCTGCACCAAGGTAACATAAATTCCAATTTTCAAGAGAACAATAACCTGCAATGACCCTGCTGCTAAAAAACAAGATTCCCAATCCTTGGAGGTGGGCCTATATCTTTGAAAAAATTAAGGGATAAGCTTCTAGGTTAAACATTTGGCTTACCTTGGATTGTCTTTGATGAGATTAAGGGCCTGTTTGGTGTGTGGGTTTAAGTGGGATTTGGTGGGATGGAATTGTATTGGGTCCAGTGCAAATTCCATATGGGGTTTGGACTTCGGAGGCGATGGGAAGGGTTGGGATCAGGTGGGATGGAATTGCATTTGGTCCCGTGTGGGATTTCTGGTGGATTTTGAAATCCACTACATCTGTGGGCCCCACATTGATGCATGTGTTTTATGCATGCCGTCCATCCATATGCACCCTTTACATGTGACATTTGAGTTTTGTATACATGTGCAAGTGACTGACATCAGTTGTGAATCTGGTCCATTGGTTACAATTCCATGTCCGCCAAACATGGGTTTCGCTAAATACAGTGTTTTTCCTTGGGAAAATTCTAATCCCAAACGTGGGAATTGGATAGTGGAAATACCATGTATTTCCAGACATGCAATCATTGTGCAATAATGGTGTTAATCCCATCTAATGCAATTCCATCCGCCAACCAAACAGGCCTTAAGGAATTAGCTTCTAGGATACACATTTGATTTCCCTTGACTCGTAGAGAAGCTAAGATTTAGAGTTTAGACGACACCATTGCTAAAGATAGGTTCAGTCGAGCTTTGCTTCGTTCTGGGGTTCAATCCCTTGTCCATCTCACAATACCAGTAGAAACAGCCCCTTCACGTAGTTTGGAAATCCTTCTATGAAGAAAGCTCTGATGCCATGCAGAAAGTCCACCCACATTTCAGAGATACCAAGGACTAGATAATATACCAATCTCGTCTCACCCTGATGAACTAAAAACTCACCTTCACTTTGTTTGATATATGAATATCACACACGTTTGCCCTTGCGTTGCTCTTGACATCTGAGATTGGTTTAATAGTTCGGTCATGCTGTAGTTACTATTTTGGTTGTTTGAACTACTGGGGAAGTGTTTATTCACAGGTTTCTATGTATTTAACATGTATTACTTAATTCCAGGTGGCTTGTTTCCCTTTTGATGATCATAATTGCCCCCCAATTCAACTTATAATATCATTTTGTCAAAGTGCTTACTCATGGTTGAAGGAGGATATTGAAAATGTGGTTGTTGTTCACTGTAAAGCTGGTATGGCGAGGACAGGATTAATGATTTCAAGCCTTCTTCTATTCCTCAAGGTGAGATTTTAGTTGACTGCCTCACAAAGATGTAGGACTGATTCATTAGGTGATTATATATATATATATATATAATATATATATATATATATATATATATATATATATATATATATACAGCACCATTTTTTATTTTTTGAATTTTCAAAGAGGAATTTCATGGTAGTAATCATTATGCATCACCGTTGCAGTTCTTTCCAACGGCTGAGGAGTCCATTGAATACTACAATCAGAAAAGATGTTTGGATGGAAAGGGTCTTGTGCTTCCTAGTCAAATTGTCAGTATATTCCTGCTATGTTGATTTCTTTGTAAGGGAAACTTTTACATCTGTCTAATACTCTTCGTATGTATTTTCTTATTGCTATTTCTTAGAGGTATGTCAAATATTTTGAACGCATCTTAACATTCTTCAATGGAGAAAATCAGCCCGCACGAAGGTATTTCTTTGGTTCTTACTCATTTTCTTTTGAGTAATATCAGAATCATTTAAATAAATGAATGAGTAAACTTGATGATAATTTTGATGTATTTTGTAATTCCGAATTGCACAGCAACCAGGTCTCTTTATTGACAACAATTCTGTTTTCTAGGTGCATGCTTCGGGGTTTTCGCCTTCATAGGTGTCCTTATTGGATTAGGCCCTCGATTACCGTCTCTGATCATAATGGTATGCGATAATCATCATGTTCCTACCTGTTGCTCCCTTGTGAGTTGTGATGCTTAACAATTTACATGGTGGCATGAGAAAGCTTCTTTTTTTTTTTTTCCTAACTTGGCTGGACCATTCTTACTGGAAATCTCCTGTTTCACATTGTCATTGTTTCTTAATAGTTGCACTGCAGTCTTTCATAGGTTGCTGAAACGGCCAACCATCTTTGCTTCAACCCTGAAGGCTGTTTACCGATTTTTACAATTTTATGGGATGGAGTTATGTAACTCAATTTGATGATAGTATGATGTAGGATGAGTGAAACTAGCCTAAGATGAATGAGGTGAGATTAAAATACACACTAACTATGCAATCAACAAATAGCAAATCCACACAATAAAATAAGAAATTCTGATTAACAACTAAATGGTCCTAGGTTAGTCACATACACGGTGCACGAAAATATGAAATATCTTAAGAAGGCCCTTGGAAGTTAGGACTTCCAATCTAGCATAGGTAATGCCACATCCACATGAAGAAATAATGGTGCCAATAAAATTCAGTTTAGGTAAAAGGGATTTGTTCAAAACCAGATTTTCCTAAGCTATTTTGAGATATGGGAATCAGGATTTGGGAGTTTTGGGAATTAGGGATTTAGGAATTTGGGGGAATTAGGGTTTGGATTTTAGGTTTATGATTGGGACTAAGGCTATTAGGGAGTGTAGGGGAGGAAGGGAGAAGAAGATGAAGAAAAGTGGGACAAGAGGGTGTCCGTACGGACGTACGGCTGTCCATTTGGCTGGTCCGTACGGACGTGTGAGTCGTTCGAAGGCAGATTGGGTTTTGAGGGTTTAGATGAGAAAGGGGTGTAGAAGGGTTGTAGAGTTTAGAGGATTTGTGGAAGAAGAAGAAAGGAAAAGGGAGTTATGTACCTTGTTAGAGAAGAGAAAGAGGAAGAAATAACCTTGGAGGAGTCCACCACCAAGCTATCCTCTAACCCTTCAACAATTGGATTGGAAGAGAGGGTTTCCTTACAAACCCTAAAAGAGGATGAAAAAAGGACTTCTCAAGAGAGAACAAGCTTTCAAGTTTTTTTTTTCTTTTGCTCCAAAAACCAATAGGGTTGGATCCCCCCCACCCCACCGCCAAAAAAAATAAATTACAAATATGCCCCAACTTAATTTTCCATGGGCCAAACTCAAAGTAAAATATCGAAAGCAAATAAAAGTGATCCAAACCATCAATCACATTCTAAAAATAACATAAAATGAAATAAAATAAAAATCAGGGTTCATGTGGCCCAAATTTGGAAGATCTAATGGTCCGATGGGCCGACTGAAGTTGGTCCAACGGTCAGATGGATCCAAAACTAAAATCCTATAGGTAAAAATTCCTCTTAAGCAACCCACATGCATCATCACACAGTGAAAATGGCCCCACGGGCTCCGTCTGGAAGTCATCGTCCATCCATAAAGAAAACTGTGCTGATGCAGGTAGTCGCTTCCGCCTTTGGTACACTCGAGTAGGTCTTCTGATGTCCTCATCATAGTATGCTTTGAATCTTTCCTAAATCATTCATTATCTAAATTCAGGAGTGTTCTTTTGCTCCATTATTTTATTTTATGTAGTTAAATATGGATAACCAAGTATGTCTTGGATATTGAGATACTTGTGTGTTCTTAGGGTGTTAATGTGAACGTGATATGATGGCCATACTAGTGCCAACTATACTTGTAGGATACAATTTAAATAGGATCAACTGTAGTATGGAAACTATTTAAGTAGGGCCAATTTCTGTATGGATACTACATAAAGAGGACAAGTGAATTTGGGTAGTTATTGGGTTGAGATAAAGTTTGGTGTGAGATATCAAAACATTACAACATTATGCTTGTTTTTAGCTCATGACTGAGCTTTATCTGTCCATGTCCAGAATTGCAGTCTTGATTCTTGAGTGCCATGTTAAAAGATGATAAGATCCAACAATTGTTTTAGTTATTCTCATAATGATGAACTTTGCTTGTAGCAATATGTCACCCATTCTTAAGCTGGGTAAAACAAGAGATTGATGTCAGATATGGCTGGTTGTCGAACTTATTCCGAATAATTGTGAGAGGATTCATAAACCGGCCCCGAATAGTTGGACAAGGACATGATCATGATAGTTATTCTCATTATATTCCCTCCGAATGTTATGTAGACACTTTTTTTTTTTTTAAACGAATGGGGCATTTTCTTACCTAGCAGCCTGGTTAGTTTGAACCTTTGACAACCTTGTAATCTTAACATCAACACCAGGGAAAAGGTTGAATTCTACCTCATGATTGCTTGAGTTAGAAAACATTTTATTTTATTTTATTTAACTTTTTTTAAGATTGACAAAATTCATTAAAAGAAAACACCATGGGTGTAAAGAGAAACAAAAGAGCCCATATACAAACTAAAGAAAACAAAACGAAGATAAATCAAATAAAAACAAAAGCCAAGGCAGGGAAACGAGCCAAGCCTTCTACAACAAAAAGATAGAAGAAAGAATACAATGATCGAAGATTGATAGCCATGCAGACTACTCCGAAACGTCCCTGGAAATCAAGGCTACCACCTGAGAGATAGAAGAGGATGAATTCTAGAAGTAGCGCCTATTCCTCTCTCCAAATGGCCCAAAAGATAGCCATGATAGCCAATCGCTAGATAGCTTTGAGGTCCTTTCCAGTGCCTCCACCGTGCCAGGCAAAGAGCATATCCGCAGCAGCACGAGGCATGACCCATGAAGTACGGAAAAAAGGCCAAGATACAAGACCACACCCCATGAGCAATGGGGCATTGGACAAAGCGATGGTTGATAGATTCCACACGTTCCATATAAAACAAGTAAATGCTGGTCAGAACCCTCTTTTTCGCAGATCTTCCACGATGAGAATTCTCCCCTTGGTGAGGAGGCAGATGAATGCGACAACTTTCAGGGGTCTTCATAAGACCAAGTGAAGGGAGAGAGCAACGCTTGTTGGCAAAGGGGAAACCATTGAGAGGCTTGAATAGGGAGCAGACCGAGAACTTGCCTAAGCTATTCAGGGACCACATCAGCGAGTCTTCGACTCCCGGGAAGGGCCGAACACCACTCAAAAGCTTCAGAAGTCTGAGGACGTCCTCCATCTCCAAATCCGAGAGATTTCTCCTTCAAGGAGGGCACTAGCTCTCAGACCCCATATCAAAGAAATAGTTGGCAACATAAAGGGGCTTATCCGATGTGACATGAGGTAAGCTGGGAAAAAGAGAACAGAGAGGCCTATTAGAGATCTAGCAATCCATCTAGAAATGGATGTAGGACCCATTACCAAGAGCGAAGGAGAGCCCTTCCTGCACATGAGGCTGCAAGTTAGTAATGGCCTTCTACACTCCAAAGGCTTTGTAAAGAGAGGAGGGTTTGGAGAACCAACCACCATCACCGGTTTGTCGTGATTCACATCTCCAATGTCTCCTTGAGCTTGATATAGTTCCTCTCAAATTGCTTGAGGATAAAAGTCTAGTTTAGAGTGTAGCATGCCTCTGTTTAAATGAGACATGAGAAATGCTAAAAAAATTATCACAAGAGATTGAAGAGTTGAATAGAAGCACAAGTGTTCGGTTGTTAGCATTTTCGGGCTTCTATAGTCCATAGACGTAGCGGAAAAACAATTCAGAAGACCTCGCCATCACCACCCTCTATGGACATTCATTTTGAGAGAGAGAGAGAGAGAGAGAGAGAGAGAGAGAGAGAGAGAGAGAGAGAGAGGATGGCCCACTTCTCGGACGACTCTAATCAGCCCTTGGCCCCTACTAGATGTACTGATCAGCTTCTCACTTTCCTAGCCTTGCAATAGATTAGGGAGAGACTCTAGGTTGAGAGTTCTTCATTGACAGAAATAGGCGGGCCATCCTGCACTTAGATATGACTATGCATATATGTTTCTCATTGGGTTTGGACACATGATATGATGCATGGATGGAGATCCTGGGAGGTGAGATTAAATCTCACCAAGAAAGGGCTTCTGAATTGTTTTTCTGCTGTATCTATGGACCGTAGAAGCCCAACAGGTGATATTAGAGTTGTTCGTTCCTTGATTATTGTAATTTCATCTCGGATAGTCAGTTTCTGCTAGCCCCCCCTTCTTGGATCGATAAGCCAGTTTGTACTCATATTGTTGAGATTCATAGGGTGAAATTTCAACCTAAAAGGGTGTGCGGTTGATGAGATCTATTAGTTCCAATCATTGTTTTAAATAGCGAATAGCGTGTAGCATAGTGTTCACTTCTTTGAAGCGTGAGGTGTAAGCTACGCTGCACGCAACTACTAGATTTTTAATCAAGGTGCTTGGTTGCAACAATGTCATGATATTGTGTACCAAATTTCATGATTTTTGGTGCAACAAATTGGAACCTGAAGTACTAGGAAAGGGCAATGATTACGTATAAAGGTAAAGAAAGAGCAATGAAACTGATTTTATATTGTTTTTATATTATTTTACTAAAAGCATTAAAAGAGTTAACTAATTTTTATTGGAAATGGAAAAATGTAACGAATTAATTGAAAACATCATTTGAGCTACATAGCTTGTAGCGTAGTTACGTAGCATGGAGCATATGCAAATTATCATGTAGTTTAGGCTACATGCGACTTAAGCTATTTTCATGGGCTACGTAGCATTAAGGCAATGCTATGGTACATAGTGTAAGCTTCACACTACATAGCGTAGCTATTCAAACCACTAGTTCTAATTTATTGTATTATCAACAATTAAAATTAGGGTGTGATTAATTTATGGACAGTTGTTTTAAACAATTCTAAAATGTTTAGATTGTGTGTCTGTCTTGTTTGATGATTGGTGTGGATGGATGATGATGATGTGGTTTGATTACTATTGTGTTTTAAGAATTTTAAGTTTATATGATTCTTATAGAGGCGACGTTTATGGGACGTTCTCAAGTTGTATTTTGGTTTTCCTTTTTGATCTTATGATTGATATGAGTGGACCGGATCACCTAAGGTCATCGTGGAAGATGAAGATCTGTGCATTAGAGATCATTGAAGGCACCATCCTGGACATTAGTTAGGCATCACGTGGAGATATTAGCATCTATAGAGAGGTCGCGTAGGAAAGCAAGTCGGTTTGTGCTCCGAACCATTGATGCATATGGGGGCCATGGGAGGTCAACCCTCTGTTGCCTACCCCTTTCTAACGCCCCCATCTGTACGGATATGGGAGGGGCATGTGTCCATAAGTCCCCTCCCTCCCAGTATTTTAAATAGCGAATAGCGTGGCATAGTGTTCACCCCTTTGAAGCATGAGGCGTAAGCTACATGGCGTGTAGCGTTAGCTACATGCTACTTCTAAATTTTTTTTATCAAGGTTGCGCTTGGTTGCACCATTTTGATGATATTCTGCACCAAATTAGGCTGATTAATAATGAAATTTAACACAATTTAATGATATTTGGTTCACTCAAACTTAAAAAGTAATATGAAAGGGCAATGATTAAGTATAAAGGTAAAGAAAGAGCAACATAACTAATTTAATATTGCTATTTACATCATTTTACAAAAAGCATTGAAAAGATTAACTAATTTTTATTGAAAATAGAAAAATGTAACAAATCATTGGAAACATAAATTAATTTTGACGTTGTAGTGAAAAATAACTTGTAATGTGAGCTCCATAGCATGTAGCGTATAGCGTATACAAATTATCATGTAGTGTAGACATAAGCTATTTTCATGAGCTACGTAGCGTTAAGGCTAAGCTACGCTACATAGCATATGCTACTCGCTACATAGCGTAGCTATTTCAAACACTGATCCCTTGTTTTATTTCTTAAATCAAACTCTCTCTGTCTCCCCCCCTCTATGCCATTTTAGTTTCCAAATTTTGGAAACATTCTTAGAAGCCCAATTAAATTAAAGTAATTAACATGGGATTTAAGGAAATTTTAAAAAATTGGAAACTATGTAATTCATGTTGCCTTTTGTGTCCACACTTAATCTACACCATTGGTTTACATGTTTGTGCATGCGGGGCTCACTTGGGGTGGCCCATTGAATTGGACGTTCACAGGTGGGGGGCTCGCCCGCCCGCCCGCCCACCCACCCACCCATGGTAGGTGGTTGTGTTACGTGTGCAGTCCACATGGTCTTGTGGGGCCTTAACTCAATGAGCCTGCCCACACGATCATGTAATCTTTGACCGTCAACGTTAGATTGCCCTCTAATTGTATGATTATAAGCTTGGCCACACTACAAGAGTTAATTGAATGTTGATCCAATGTTGGACACTAGACTCTCGATCATTGTTTTCTTTGCGAACATTTGCATGATTTGGGCGATGGAGATGACTTGAACTTGGTCAGGTCAGATAGATCTTAATTGGCAGAAATGGGCGAGCCATCCTGCGCTCAGGTATGACTTTGAAGTATTGGTATCACTACAATTTTTGCTGGTCGGGGATACGAGAACAATATCGATATCGCTGATAACCAGAAATGCAGGGAACTATTAGGGAAACTTGGGAAAAATGGTGTAATGTTTCAGTAAAACTTCAGGAGATGCTAAAATACACATATTTGCATATTTAGGAATAAAAAATTGCAAAAAGAATGCATACATAATAAGTTTCCATTTAATGGAGGCATAAAAGCATGTGTTGTTATAAGAAACCAGTCAAACCATCCAATCCATCCCATTTATCCATCCAACCATCCAACCTTCCATCTTAGCATCCATCAATATTTCAGAATATCGATAACACACGACATTTCGTTGAGAATTCATCGACAACTGGAAAGGAAAGGAAAGATTGTGGTCTCAATATCGCCCATGTTGCAATAACGATAATACTATGATATTATTGTTGACAAATTGACCATTGCATACAACCATATGCCCATAGAAAAAATGAAATAGAATTTTTTTTTAAATAAACATATTTTTGGCAATCTTGATACGTTGGCGATATTATCAAAATATCACCGATGCACTGACGATACAAGCGACACATGGAATTTACGCAGTAAAAAATTTTGGGAATATTGATACATTGGCGATACTTAGCGATACATCACTGATACCTGGAATTTCTAATATTACCAGTGTTATTTGTATCGCTACTAGTATTATTAGTATCGCCGAGCTGGAGATATAGATAATATCGATGACAATTCGAATAATGTATGACTGTATATATGTTTATCATTGGGTTTGACACATTGCATGATGCATGGATGGAGATCCTAGGACGTGAGAGCAGAGTCACCAAGAAGGGCTTCTAAATTGTTTTTTTGCTGTGTCTATGGACCATAGAAGCCCAACAATACGACCATGTCTTCTTGATAGGAAGATAGGTCAGGCAGAAGACTATCTAAGCCCGCTAGGAAAGCCTCTTCGAGATAAAGAAAGAGATCGATCTCCCAGCTCTGTCTCTCACTTCAGCATAGGGCAAGTGCTGTCTGATTCTTGGGATCTGGCCCCTTTGGACAGGGTATCTCAAGATCACTCGATGGTTTCTCCTTTGATCTCACGTAAATATCTACTGTACGGCCACCTTTGTTATCTCGCATGAAGTCTTCCTCCAAGTAGACTGCGTCTCTGTTGATCTATATCCTCTATTCCATGTGGTCGTAATATCCCTTTGACTCCTCGGGATATCCAATGAGGAGACACTTCATACCTCTAGGTTCCAACTTCTAGCATCAGGATTATGTACTGATTGCGGGGCATCCCCATATAGCCAAATGTTTCAAAACAAGCGGGCGGCCTGTCCACATCTCATATGGCATTTTGGGTGCCTCCTTAGTTGGGACCTTTTTCAACAACTACATTGCTGTCTCCATGGCATATCTTAGAAGGAAACATGAAATGAAGCAAACCTCAACATGGACCTCACCATATCAAGCAATGTACAGTTTCTCCTCTCGACAACCCCTTTTTGTTGAGTGTAGGGTGTGGTACACTAAGCAATAAATGCCCTCTTTATTTAAGAATCCTCGAACTCATTTGAGCGATATTCTCCACCTTGGTCCAACCTCAGTACTTTAATACTCCTACTACTGTTGTTTTCAACCTGGGCCTTATATTTCTGGTCAGTCCCAAAGGCTTCTAATTTATGGCGTATCAGTACAGATAGCCAAACTTGGAGTAATCATCAATGAAGGTGATGAAATAAATACTCAACCCGTCTCTTGCTTTAACATTGAATGGACCACACACATCAGTATGCACATTCTTAACGGGTGGGTAGTTCTGTCCTTATTCTCTCTGGTAAAGGGCTATCTTGTGATCTTCCCAAGCAGACATGCCTCATAGGCAGGTAGAGACTTGTCTTAAACGTTGGGGAAGAACCCGTCATTCACCAATCTCTTCAATCTGTCTTTACTGGGATGATCTATCTGTTAGAGCCAAAGGTAGAGAGATTTATTGTTATCCCTTTGCTCTCTTTCCTATTCCTACTGATGAAGCAATAAGAGTAATAATAACTTCAGCTTGCCAAGAGGTGTAGGGCGGCTGACAAGAAATAAGATATAACCCTTCACAAGAACACCAATCGCCAAGACTGTGTTCCCATGCTTGATTTGAATAATATCTTCAAACGTAAAGGAATATCCTTGTTTCGACAGGTTGGATGGGGAGATGAGATTTCTCCTGATATTGGGGCTATACAGGCAATCACACGGATAATCTTATTCCTCCCGCCCAGGTTTAGAACAACCCTCCCCACCACCTACACTCGAATTCTACTATCCGACCCCATGAAGACGAACATTTCATCCTCTCGTGGCGCGCTGAACTTAGACATGAACTGCATGTCATTGCACATGTGTGTGGTTACCCTTTGTCTATACGCTAGATATCAGACTGTGGAGACATAATTTGTCTCACACACAAACAGGTCACTACCACGGGTCAGGCGAAACGCTGGTGACAGCATAGGCCCAGTCACCCTAAGATTAGAACCACCACAACCTAACATCGGTACCAGGTGTTACTCACAGTTCATGGTGCTAGGGATAAACTAAGTGGGCTTTTACAACTCAGATGATCTGTATGGACATATACGCTAGTTATTATGTGGACATCATGCACCATAATCCATGGAAAAAAAATTTAGGCAATAAGGTGCTAGAGTCTGACACTAAGAATCACCTTAGAGTGTTCTCCCACTGCTAATAAGTAGTAAATATCCATGGGCCCAAAGCCCATGGCATTGGGGTATAGGTCATGGGCGTTCACCAGGTCTTGTGAGTGCCAATACAACACCCGCCATGAGAAAATCACATTCACACCACTGATTGCATCTAATACAGCATGGACCATAGCCTTGTCTACGAACTGTAAGGCATCTGTTCAGACTGTCTTGTCCTCTCTTGTGCATTGCACCTTGCATCTATGGATGAAAGTAGGGCACCCTCAACATTTGTGAGGCCTTGGGATGCAACTCAAATCGCATGCGTAGGGTTAAAGCATGCAAGGTCGTAGGGATCACGTGAACATCGTCATATGCACGACTAAGGGCTGACATGATAAAAGCCCACGACCAGGCCTTCGACTGCTCAATTGAACCATTGAATGTGCTCATCAGATCACCATTGGGCTACTTGTCAAGTTTCAACCAAATCTGGTCTCAAACGAGTGAGATCCATCCAAAATGGATCTGATGGTCCAGATTCAATCAAGGACAGATCTGATCATCCCACATCAGGTCCAAAACATCCAAATGATAGATCATATAGAACAAAACTCCCACGCTAAATTTGAGGTCAATTCGACCTAGAAAGAGTGAGATATGCTTGACCAAGTTCAAGTCATCTTCACCGCCCAAATCATGCAATGTCCGTAGAGAAAATAATGATTGGAGGTCCATCCAATTTAATGTATAGTGTTAGATCATCTTCCTATTAACTCGTGCGGTGTTGCCAAGCTTGTAACCACACGATCAAAGGGAAATCCATCTTTGACAGTCAAGACCGCATGATCGTGTGGTAGGCCCATTAAGATGAGGGTCCCACATCACCACATGGGTTGGAGATGTGGTGCCACCACCCACCATACGTGAGTAGGCTCTACACGTTCCACATGTGTGGACGTCCAATCCAATGAGTTACTCCAAGTGGGCTCCACATGCCACATGCACAAACATGCAAATCAATGGTGCATATTAAGTGTAGACACAAAGGGCAACATGAATTACATAATTTTTAATTTTTGAAAATTTCCTGAAATCCCATATTAATTACTTATTTTAATTTGGGCTATTAAGGAAGCTTTTAGAATTATGAAACTAAGATAATTTAATTAAATGAGAAATTTTGATTTGAAAAAGAAAACAAGGGAGAGGGGATACACCCCTCCCATATTCGTACGGATGGGGCGTTAGAAGGGTAAGAGGTACCAATCCATAGGACTGACCTCCCACAGGCCCCACATGCACCGATGGTTTGGAGCACAGACTATCCAACTTTCTCTCCTCAAGCTCTCCATAGATGCTAATATCTCCACGTGATGCATGACTAATGTCTAAGATTGTGCCTTCAATGGTCTCTAATGTGCGCCTTGGATCTTCATCTTCCACGATGATCTTGGGCAATTTGGTTCACTTAGGGGTCATTTGGATGCCTGTAAAGTTTTAAGTTGTAAACACATTACACCAGAAAAGGGTTTCAGGTGTAAACAGTTTACATGCTATTCCGTTTGGCTTTTAAGTGGTAATCCGTTTACAGGTTCATAGATTGTGTTCGGCTAGCCTGTAAAATGTTTACAATGTATAAAATAGGTATTTATACCATAGAGCTTGGGTGGTAAACCTTCCAAAATCCGCAAATCATGTAAGGACCTGATTTATTTTTTTGGGGTCCCTATGAGAGCATTAAAACATGCACACACTAGACGAATTGGTTGTCCTCCACCCATCATGGTGGGCCCTAAATGCAATCTTGAAGTTTTTAGTGGTGGACTCCCATCCTTCCCTCGTGTGGTCCATTTGATAATCCACGAGCTATTTTTCTAGGGCCATAGGAGGGCATCAAGGGAAGCACATGACGGATAGATTAGATATACCATACACATTACGGTGGGCCCCACATATAATGAGTGTATATCTACCACTGTGTTCTACTATGTATAATGCCTTTTTAGCTGTAAAGACTTTACCTGTAATCTGAAACATGGCTTTTTGCCAGGTTTCAAATTACAGGTAAAAGCTGTAATCTGTTTACAGCTTGTAAAGCCTTTACAGGAAAATACATCATCTAAACAGCCCCTGTAGTTGGATTACCTATAATCCCTTTACAACTTAAAGACTTTATAGGCATCCAAACGACCCCTTATGTCCATCACAAGATCGAAGAGAACAATATTGTAAAAGAAAACTAAAATACAACCCGAGAACAACTCATAAATGTCGCCTCTAAAATAACCTACAAACATAGAAGTCTTAAAACACAATATTAGTCAAACCATCATCATCATCCATCCACACCATACATCATATGAGACATATGCAAACAATTTAAACGATTTAGAATTGTTTAAAACAACCGTTGTGTCCATAAATTAATCACACCCCAATTTTAACAGTTGGCGATTCGGTAAATTGGAATCAATAGATCTCATCAAGTTGGCACCATTTTGGATCGAGATTTTACCCTATGAATCTCAACAGTAATGAGGTTCATATTGTCCAATCAGTCCAAGAAGGGAGCTAGTAGAAACTGACCATTCGGGATGAAACGGGCAATGATCAAGGAACAAATCACTCTTATACCACCTGTTGGGCTTCTACGATCCATAGATGCAACGAAGAAACAATTCATAAGCCATTTCTTGGTGAGATTTGATCTCACCTCCCAGAATCTTCGTCTATGCATCATGCCATGTGTCAAAATCCAATGATAAAGCATAGTCATACCTAAATGTGGGATGGGCGCCTGTTTCCGCCAATGAATATCTTTGAACTTAAAGAGTCTCTTATCGATCTATTGCAGGTTCAGGATAGTGAGAAGTCGATCAGTACCTCTGGTAGGGGCTAAGGGTTGATCGGAGCCGTCCAAAAAATGGGCTAGACACCCCAAGTGTGCACACAATGGAGGACTGGAGGTGGGACGCCCGCACCTCTCTCTCTCTCTCTCTCTCATTTCTTTTCCACTCTTTTATTCTCTTGGTGGATGTCCGTAGGGGGTGGGGATGACTAGGGCTTGTTTTCGATTGGTGTATACATCCCTCCTGTAATAAGATCTTATATAGGGAGGCTTTAGGGTTCCAAAGCACCATAGTATGGTAGTCCCTACCGTCACAAGGTTGCTGTGTACCCAGTTGTGAAGGAAGCCTGTGTCTTTCTAATACCCCAACCATTTATTTCCTTCCACTATTTATGGTGTCCATCCTCAGGTGCATCCCATGCCACCTCAGAGTGGACCATTAGATCTTAGCCATTAAATGTCCACCAGGCTTATTATAAAATAAATTAACAGTCGAAATTTCTCAATTAAGCAATTTGAAAATACAGGGTTGTTGGGCAGCCTTTAAAACATCCGATGGACTATTCAAACCTCAAGGTCAAGCCATATGCATGTGCTCCCGGGTGAACCAAGTGGATCCTATGTTGGATCATATGGTCTTCAATGGACTTGACTGTAGATACCTAGTGTTACCTATTTTCAGTGGCAATGCAATAACCTCGTAGGGAAGGCTCTTTTCCAACGTCATCCCTGGGGCTTTCTTTATGCTTGGGGCAAATTGCCAAAACATCTATGGTACAAAGTGATTGAAAGATTTCAGTACAAACTATCTTTATGGAGCAACAAGCACTTATCTTTGGGTGGTAGGCTGAATTTAAACAAGTCGACGATGTCAAATCTCCCAGTCTACTTTATGTCACATTTTAAATGTCCGAAATCAATGGTGGACAATTAGAATAAATTAGGAGGGATTTTTTGTGGGTTAGGGGCGAGGATAGGCAGAGGTTCCATATATTAAAATGGGATGAGGTGTTTAAGCCCTGGGATCAGATAAGACCGTAGCGTTATTAAGGAAGTGGGTTTGGAGATTTGGGGTGGAGGAGGGGAGGGTAGTTTATGGAGGGAGGTGGTGGGGAGGAAATATGGGTTAGAAGAGGGGGGTTGGTGGACTCGGGCTTCATCTTTATATAGGGCGTCTTTTATATGGAGGTCTGTAGCACTTGTAAAGAATAAGGTTTAGGAAGGTATAAGTTTTGGGAGGATATATGGGTGGGGGAGCAAAAATTGAGTGTCGCCTTTCCTAGGTTAGCTAGAGTGGCAATGAACTCAAATGAAAGGGTGGTGAATCGTTGGGAAGTGAGAGATGAGGTTATTGTGTGGTGCCCGCCATGTGGGTGAAACTTAGATGATGTTGAATTTGAGGAGTTTGTTAACTTGCAAAAGCTTTTGGCGTAGATTTGTCTAGTCCCGAGTGAGTCGGATTCACTCACTAGAGGGAAGAAAAATCTGGAAAATTTCAGTTTCATCTTTCTTCAAAATGATTTTCGGAGGGTTAAGGTATGAGGAGATTTGCCAGTCAGCTCATGTTTAGCAATATGGTGCTCCATCAAAGGTTGCCGACGTTTGCATGGCTAGTTGGTCGAAACAAGGTTCTTACGGTGGACGATCTTCGCAAGTGTCAGATGATCCTTCCAAATGTATGTTTGTTGTGTATGCGGAATGAGGAATTATTTATCTATTGTGAGTTCACAAGAGGAATTTGGGAATCCTTCAATTTATTCGGAATTGCTTGGGTCTAGCCTAGTTCAATTGTGCACTTTTTCTTTATGTGGCATGAAGGAGTACATGGAAATAGAGCGTCGAAAGTTTGGCAATTGGGTTTATTGGGGGGAATCTGGTCCATATGGCTAGAAAGGAACAATCGATGTTTTCAAAATCAATCGGGGCGAGTTTTAGATGTGTTCAATAGGGCCAAGAGGAATGTTATGGAGTGGGCGATGGCGGCGAAGGTGGTTGATCGGTTTTCGGAGAGTTGGTCAGCTTGTAACTTTATGTTTCTCCTCTTTTCCGGTTGTAATATGTGTTGTATTTCTGTCCTATTTTCGGCTTCGGCCGTTCTGTTAATATATACCCAATGTTACAAAAAAAAGCAGCAGCACCTACTACTAAGTTATCTCAGCCCACATACGCTCAAGTCTAAGGATATAGACGAAGCTAGTGTAAATCTTCAAGTATCATTCTAGTCTGGACATGATTAACCTTCCAGTCTAGAAACTTGCAAATGATCCTGCCAATGTGAGTGACCAATGTTCTATTTTAACGGATCAATTCTCTCTCTCTCTCTCTCTCTCTCTCTCTCTCTCACACACACACACACACACACACACACACACACACACACACACACGTGTGGGGTAGGGTGAAGGCTCAACCGACGCTAAGTTGGGCCCAGTGGTGGAGACAATCCATTTTGACACGAAGTTAGTTCCCTACACAGAATATGACCATATATCATGAACGAAGGTAACTCTTGGTACCTTTATGTTCATGGCCAAGGCATTGAGATCCATGAACCACATCTCTCCCCTGGCACTTTGACCAATGTGTCCAATCTTGAGAATGCGTAAGTACACTAAGGCTAAACCTCAAAAACCCTGATAATAATAAACATGTCCACAAACATGTTCACACATAATAACCATGTCATGCAACGACAAATGCATATATGATGTCAAGGAAACAAGGTCCAAAAGAACATCTAAATATTGGTTTTCCAGGGCACAACCTAATGTAGGGAGTGGACCTTGTGATCATGGGAGAGGATCGACGATCTTCATGGAGGAGATGGACCGAAAGAAAAACAAAAGAAAGCTCAGATTTACGCTATCTGATGACTGGTTGTGCGTGGTCGAGGACCAGTTTGAAATTCCCAGGAGATTGCCCCACTCGTTGGACTGTTTTGAGCTCCAGCCCACCGGTCGCCACCCAACTCCAATCGGTCTGAGCCCCCTGGCGACCGGTCGCCACCCAACTCCGATCGGTCTGAGCCCCCTGACGACCGGTCGCCACCCAACTCTGACCGGTCTGAGTTCCCTGACGACCGATTGCCACCCAACTCCGACCGGTCTGAGCCCCCTGACGACAGGTCGAGAGACGCCTAGAAACTTCTCGCGATTTCGCTATTTATTTTTAATTTTTCTGATTTGTTTTCGTTTATGCTTCAAACTCTTTTCTTCTTGCGCAAGTTAGGTTTTTAGGTTTTAGTTTCATTATAAATAGCTCTCTGAAACTCGTTTTGTGATTAGCTTTTGATTATTCTTAATGAAACTTGAGTTTTTACTCTCTTTTTCTTCGTGGATTCAAGATATCCCCTCGTGGATTCGAGGAAGATCGGTTGAGGAGTCCCGATAGCTCTGTGGATTCGGAATAGTAATCCCGTGATAGAGACGGTGCTCGATCTCACCCCCGCCCCAGCTGCATTAATTGGTATCAGAGCGAGGAACAACCTCGAGATGATGGCTTTTAATGGTGGCTACGGCAACAATTCTGTGGACGGTGATCCAGGGATCTATCCTCTCAAAGTGGTAGCTTTCGGGGCAACGCTTGAGACACTCCAGTGAAGACCATCAAGCTATGCAATGGTTGCAGGCTAGGTTCAACCACAACAACAAGAAATTAGATCGGTCCTACATCAAGACGATAGAGTTTCCCATCTTCAATAGCCATGATTGCATCGACGAATGGCTCGTTGAGGTCGAATATCGCTTCGACTACATGCAAGTTCCTGAAGAAAGAAAAGTCTCAGTCACGACATTCTACTTGGATGCGGACGCTTGGGATTGGTGGATTGAAGATGTGTTCAGATGCGTCGGAGGCAAGAAGGAAGACCACCAATTCGCTTGTGGCAGCGGATGAGGCGACGATTGCTGGCCCATTTCCTAGTTGACGAAGAAGATCCGAAGGAAGCAGAGTCACCACAGGTTTCCAACCACGTCAACGTACCAATTGTCATTCATTCAGACACGAGAGAACCTCTCGAAGCTTATAAAGTGGAGGAGCATTTTTTCGTGGCTGTCCATGATCATGATGAAGAATCTGCGGAGTCAATCAATGTTGAAGCCATAGAAGTGGAGGAAAATCCTATAGATGTTCCAGAAATTGTGGATCCTATTATACAGGACACGGAAGAAGAACATGTAGATGTCTCCGCTAAGGTCGTGCCGACAATGCAAGAATTCGAGACGATCATGGACGAAGAATTTTCTGTAGATTCGTTCTATTTACTGGATGTTGATTTTTCTCAGATAGAGCCAATCTTCAACAGCACGGTTGGTATGACAAATCTGTTTGCGATTTTTCTTACACATGTTGAGAAGAAGACAATGACGTTTGCTGCACTATGCTAGGGAATGGCCAAGGACACGTATCGCCAATCAAGTCTGTTAGTGAATTTGAACACTAAGTACAAGCCAAGGCTGTGGAAGAAGGTGAAAGTGAATCTCCACCACGACCTGAAGCAAAACTCGAGGACGAGTTTTCTTCAAGTGGGGGAGACTGATGTAGGGAGTGGACCTTGTGATCGTGGGAGAGGATTGGCGATCTTCATGGAGGAGTGGACCGAAAGAAAAACAAAAGAAAGCTTAGATTTATGCCATTTGACGACCGGTCATCAGATGGCGTAAATCTGAGCTTTGCATGCTCAAGGACCGGTCGTCTGACCGGTTTGAAATTCCCAGGAGATCGCTCCACTCGTTGGACTGTTTTGAGCTCCAGCCGACCGGTTGCCACCCAACTCCTGACTGGTTTGAGCCCCCTAACGACCGATCGACAGACGGCTAGAAACTTCTCGCGATTTCGCGATTTATTTCCGATTTTTCCGATTTGTTTCCATTTATGCTTCAAACTCTTTTCTTCTTGCGCAAGTTAGGTTTTTAGGGTTTAGTTTCATTATAAATAGCTCTCTTAAACTCGTTTTGTGATTAGCTTTTGATTATTCTTAATGAAACCTGAGTTTTTACTCTATTTTTCTTCGTGGATTTGAAGATAGATATCGTGGATTTGAGATATCCCCTCGTGGATTCAAGGAAGATCGGTTGAGGAGTCCTTGATTGCTTCGAAGATTCGGAGTAGTTATCTTGTGAGAGAGACAGTGCTCGATCTCACCCTGCCCTGGCTACATTACAACCCCAACAAGCATGACAAGGTTATATGAGGTCCAGGCCATTAACAAGTGGGCTCATGTGAAATACCCTATTATAGAATCCAATATGTTTTACCAATCCAGTGTGCGGCACATGTACATCGAGTATAGGTGTTTGGTCATTTTCTTTCTAATTGTTCATTCTACTCATGTGAGTGTGCCCCCCCTGATGAGCGAATCAACCTGATTTATGGTCTAGGGGATGCGACTTGTGTAGTGAGGAGCTCACCACGCTAAAGCGTGGTGTGGATACTCTATGGGGCCCACCATGATGTATGTGTTTTATCCATGCCGTCCAACCGTTTTTCCGGCTTATTTTAGGGCATGAGCTCAAAATTGAAGCATATCCAAAGCTCAAGTGGACCACAGAAAACAATGGGGATAGTGACGGTCATGGTTGAAACCTTCCTACGGTCCACAATGATGTTTATTTGTCATCCAACTTGTTCATAAGGTCACACAAACCTGAACGAAGGGAAAACACTAAGAAGTTTTGAACGGTAGGAGTTCAAAGCCCACTATCAGCTTGATCCAAAACTTCTGTGGCCCCCAAGAAGTTTTGAATGGTAGGAGTTCAATTCCCACTGTTTCCTGTGGTGTGGTCCTCTTGAGCTTTGGATATGCTTCAATCTTGGGCCCATAGGGTGGGCCCCACAAAGTATCCACACCATACCACACAGTGGCAAGCTCCTCACTACATAATCCACCTCCTCGTCTAGGTTACATTCATGGTTAGTCCCATCTAATAATTGGCTGGATCATGCTCTCATGTGCCATGTTGGCATGTATGCCATCATTCACATCTTCAATGTCTCCTTGAGAAAATTTCTATTGCATTCCACATGAGAGATTTTAGGTTCTTGATGCATCACGGCATGCATACTGCCCTGGTGCACAAACTGCATACAAGTCTCGCCTTTTTATAGACCGTTGTCTTATTTTCTTAACCAACCATTTTATTTGATTGATCAAAGGGTCCATGATCGTTTGACCTGGAAGATTTTTGAGGCATCTCTCATCCATGTTGGCTTCTCAGATAACTATGGGCCCACTGTGGGGGCATCATGGCCCATCATATTAGAATTTACATCATGTCTTATAATTTCTCCTTTGTATATAGTTTTTGAGAACTTAACATGCATTTTTCTGTTGCACATTGCAGTCTCACAATGCAAGAAGTTCGTATCACAAATAGGGAAAATTTGGTGGGGTTCATGCATCACATAGCTTGGGTTTTATATCATGGTTTTCTCACAAAATTTTAAAATTTCTTGACTAATTGTTTGCTAGAGGTCATAAACAAGGTTTCTAAGATTTCAGAATTATTGTTCTTGCGAAAATATACCAAAAAAAAAAAAAAGGTTTAGAAATATGATTATCTGATTGAATTTCAAACAATGCAAGTCTTAGTAAGATTTGTTCATAAATAGGCTTCTGAATTTTGTGAAAATACTTGTTAAACTTTTGTTCCATTTGTATTGACAACATTTTGATATTTCCTGTTCGTGTTTCTTTCATGATCATAATCTAATTGGCAACCTAATTGGCACTATCCCTTTTTGAAGGTTTATATAGTTTATCCTATGCCTTAGCTCATGCTCTACATTTTGTTCATCTTTATATACTCTTGTTGGCTGGAAGGTTGGATGACATGTATTTCTTTTTCTTTTTCTTTCTTTTAATGGGGATACAGGAGTTCTCTTCTCAACAAAAAAACATCCAAGGACTAAAGATTTGATGGTAGATCTTTCAACTATCATTCTCCTTCTTGAACCATATAGTTAATTGTAGACTCTGATTTTGATTTTTTAAAGTAGCTATATAGTATTATAACATATTTTAATGGTCAAGCACAATGAAAGATATCTTCTTTTTCATGCAATGGTTCAATTAGTAACTTTTTTAAATTCTGGATTTTTCGAATTACCAATTGAAGCCTGCTTCAATAACCTCATCTGCAGCAAATTTTTTTTCCTTCTACACTGTTGAGTGGATCTTTTGCGGGTGTTATTGTTCATCTCGGCTCATGGGGATGGGTCTCATGATCTGTCCTTGCTTGCATCTTCCCGCCCACTGTGAATGTTTAAAGTATCATCCCAACTGATACATGTCACCTGATACATATTGGTTTCAGTGCCCAATGACACGAGTCAGTGACACCAAGAACCTCCCAATTCGCCTATTTAAGCCCTTATTTGAGGAAGATGAGTTTTAGAAATGTTTATTAACGTATTTTAATACATTTTGTGGGGTTTTGGGACTGTTTTCCAGGCGTATTGTTTATGGGGTATTGATCATGAACAATGTGATACCCAGTACCCTCTTCAGTGAATGCCAAAAGAGATGATGAACCAGAGACCCCAAAATTGTCTTCCTCATAGCTTGTTCTATTTGAAGAGTCTGCACTTATCTTTGAAACATTGGATGTCATGCTATCTCTTTCTTGTTTTGTGTATTTGAGAGTCCCCTCTTCTACATTTATCACATTTGCTTTTGCAGCCTGAAGATTTTTGGTTTAGTGCACCAAGGAAAGGGATCATGGTCTTTGCTTTACCTGGGGAGCCTGGTCTGACAGAGTTGGCTGGTGACTTCAAAGTCCATTTTCATGACCGCCAAGGCGATTTCTACTGGTCCGTAAATTTTTTCCCTTTGATAGCTGTATGTTTGGTTAAATGATAATATCAGAAGGTACCTGTATTCGTCTGAACTAGCTGGTGACTGAAACAGTTCTTCTAAAGGTGAAAGGCACAAAGTTCACTCATGATACCGTTCATTCTTTGTGCCTTTAACCTTTAGAAGAACTGTTTCAGTTTTTTCCACTTCCGGACTTGTGACTGACTGACATCTTGTCCCTCGTCCCTTTCAGTTGGTTGAATACAACAATGGTGGAAAACAGGAAGATTTTGGGCACATCAGATCTTGATGGTTTTGACAAGGTATGTAAACACATCATATCCAATGGAGGGAAAAAGTGAACATGGTAGTTTGGGTTTGTGATAGTGACACATGGGAGATAATGGTATCAAGTACTCCCTCCCTCCCTCCCTCCCTTGCGGCAACCAAAGTGATGAATTCATCAGGTTAATGATGAACACTCCCTGGCCCAGAATAATGCCTTCCACTTGCCAGGTGGAAAAAAATTGACAATTGGAAAAGAAGACCAATGAGTTGTATTCAATAGAAAATTTGACCCACTTGATGAATGGACCAGCCTGATTTTATCCTCACTAGGATCACATCAACCATCTTCGCATTTCTCATCAGATTCTATTTCTTCTTTCCTCGCTGACTTTTGGAGTTCCTTGTATCCAGCAACTATCTCTGTACCATTCACTTTTTAATGTGTGCTTGCTTTGCAGAGGAAACTGCCTTCCCCTGGGTTCCAGGTTGAGGTCGTGCTGATAGATTATGATGGTACAGTCCCGACGAAGGTCAAAACCGAAATCCGCCAGCAAGGAATCTGACGGAAGCTCAGGCACTGCTGCCATGGCTGATGGTCCTACTACTAGGCCTTCAGACCCAAGTAAAGGCTCTGCCAGTAATGACAAGGATGATGTATTCTCGGACAGCGAGGCAGAGGAGGGTGGGTCTGTTAAGAGTCGACAAGCTCGAGAGGCAGCCACTGCGGGAGGGACCACTGATGCTGGCGGGGGACCAAAAGCGGATAAACCAAAGGAGGAAATGGTGAGCGTAACACATGGCGTTGAACAAGTTTCTCTAAGAAGTGAAGGAGCAAAAGAGAACCCCAACACAAGTGAAATGAAAAAGGAGGGCGCTAGTGGGGCCACCTCATTTGAGGTCCCGAAATCGGATTTGTCGGGGGTGAGTGAATTTAAGGCAATTGCTGCAGATGCTTCTGTTTTTACTTTCGGTGATGAAGAGGACTACGAAAGTGAATGAGTGGGGGGTGGCATTGGCATTTTATCGTTGTCACAATATGTACAGAAGATTTGTAAGAAATTCAGATTGAAGGATCTTCAAAAAGTGATGTGGGAGATGTTTCTTCTTCTTGATTGAGAAGAGATTGAAAATTCTATTACATTCTATTTATGACAGTTTCGCAAGTGGGCAGGGCCATAACTTCAACATCATTATTTGATGTGCTTTCCAGCTTCATGTGCAGTGATCTGCTCACTGTTCATTACAGCCTTTGGACAGGGAACCTAGACAGTCCAAATGGTGGGCCTCATATGGTACCAAGTTCTCTGGTTGAATAATCGTAGCATTCTTGGAGGACCAATTGAAACCTAATTTTTGCTGCCCATTTGAAGGCCATATGTCAATGGCCTGGATTTAGTGTTGAGCATTGTTTTTCTATTAATCCGGAGTAGGGCCCATCAGATTGGTGGTCCAGAATTTCACGAAAGTCTAGTTGCTTGCACGAAGGGTCAGATATAAATGAATCATTATAATTTTCTCCTCCCGTCCGTCTGATTTGAGCTTTTGGGCCCTCTCATTAGTGCGTGCAACGTGTACGTACGTGTGAGATCCAAGCATATAATCAGGTGGACCACACATACAATTGAAATGTACAGTGGAGGAGTAACGAACCATATTCAGCAGTCACTCATGGCCCACACTTCAATGTTAGCCACCCCCACGGTAGGAATTGATGCGAGGGACTTCAGTGTTCAAACGAGGTTATCCTCAGTCTACCACTGTCCCAAAGGTGTGGGTGTAAAATCGTATTCATTTAAGTTTATTTAAGTTTACACGTGGTCCACCTGATGTTCAACCCGCCTGATTTAATCGTACATGTGAGCATCGTGATAGACTGCGAGCTGATTGTCAGAATCTTAAACGTCTATCTCTTTAGTACATGTGGCCCATCTGATGAGTGGACCTTGATTATTTGGGAAGGGCATATTCACGGTGTCCACTGACTGATGAATGGCCAGGATTTCAGATATGCTTCACCAATGGCCTCTTTTGGCCAGTGCAGTGTACGTAGACAGAAAGAGGGAACGAGGAAGGCATCATTAGTCGACTTGCATGGGAAGATGGGTCGTACACATGCAGACATCTATCATACACATGGGATACATGCAATGAATCTAGAAAGTCTAAAGACTCCACTTTTGGTGGGTGTGCTTGAAAAGCCATATTTATAAAATAATCTCAACTGTTGGAGATTTGCTTTTTAAATTTTGACTATTGACTCAGTTTTCTTTAAAACCATCCTTTCATTGTGTTGAGCACATGCTAAATAGCATGGCGCGTTATATTTTGTAACTAGAATTACTTTTTTTACTTTTATAGACTGATTATACAACCGAGTCGGGTGGCGGAAGATGCAACCGTATGGCCTACTCAAATTAACCGCATGTAAGAAGACAAACCAATCCACATCCTAGATCCGATGGTGAAGGTAGTAGCCGACGACACCAAAATGCGAGTAGACAGGCCCCACTTTACATGCTCATCTCTTCTTTCTCTCACCTTAAAATAAAGAGGGCGAGTGTATAGTTCATTAGGGGTGAGAGTGTAGTCCACTAGATGGAGGCCTGGGTATACAATCCACTAGATGAAGATATGGGTACATAATCCACTAGTTCGAGGCACAAGTTTGTAGTCCACTAGATGGAAGCACGGGTACACAATCCACTCGTTGAAGGCGCAAGTGTGCAGTCTACTAAATGGAGACCTGAGTACACAATTCACTAGTTGGAGGCGTGAGGCCTGAGGTAGTTCAAGGGAAAGGGGTCCAAGGGAGGTGCGTTTGTGTGTTCGCCTTTCTCCCTTTACCCCGTCTCACCCTTCTTTCATGTGTAGGAGCGGGTGGGCCTGCTAGGGGTTGCCTTCCCCCTCCCTTTAATACGTGTCCTACATCTACTCAATTTTGTAATGGAGAACACGAATTTTCCAGCTTCCTTAGCAATGTTGATTGACATCGTGTACATGAAGTAAGAATCGGAAAAATGGGACCAACTGGAATTCTATTGTTTCTACACAGAGGTGTCTATAAACTAATCGACTACCTTACAAGCACATAACTTCCCAAGCTCTCTAAGGCTTGCTCTAGGCCCACTTGACTACATCTGGTGGAGACAACCCTCTATTTAAAATCATTCACTAACACACACAATTATCCTCTTATTGAGTTCAAATTATAAATCTTTTAGAAACATTCTTTAAAATTTTTGATAATATATTATTTGCGTACATGTAAATTTAAGAAATAGTTTGCAATTGATATATATCTTACAAAACTTAATAATGCTATGGTAGATAAGTTTCAAGTTGTAATCATGGTCCTAAGAACTTGGTGTCACTACCAAGAGGTCTTTCTAGTAGTATATCCCCGACCGAATCAATCATGACCCTCATACTATAAGCTAACATAATAACACTTAATCTTATCTCTTCTAATACACATAAGTAGGTAATTAAGGGCATAAAAGTCACCTACAAGACTGTTGTACTTGCACAGTGCACTAATTCAACTCAATGTACATGTCAGGTTCTGAGCACGTGATTGTTGACCTATATTGTAAAGTAAACATCACTAAACATACATCAAGCTTACAATGTGTAGATCTCACCTTAAGTGTGGGAGTACTACCTAAGCAACTTCTAACTTACCTCCATACATGCCATGATATATTAAGAGATATAGGTCTAGCTTAAAGTGTGTGAGTATTGACTCAACAACTTTTAGCCTCATCAAATATAAGTCTTACCTAAAGCACATAAGTGCGAACTTAATTAGCATAATAAGTCTTAATCTTACTACCACCATGAATTCCCTTCAACTCCTAGAGTCTCATCTCTAGTTACAAAAAAAGCTATCCATTTTGTGATAACACGGGCCAATACCAACTAACATGTGCAAAAAATCATCTAAACATGCCTAACACATCAATGATCAAATAATACATACAAATAGTTATGACTGGATGTGGTCGCACGTTGTATTACCACCTCATCTTTTACGTCACTACAGAAGGCAATTACACCTTGACATTCTTCCATATCCTCAAATTCCTTCCACTCACATACAGTGTGATCAATTCTGGTAAGAATATTGGAGAATATCGGTCTACCAACAACAAACCACCATTAATAATTTAAGGTTTAGAAAAAATGACTACTTACAAATATTTAATTAATATGTGGCCATCTAGAAATTCATTTTATAAATAGATACTGAACACAAGATATCAATAATTTATGGCTCCACTTTCTGAAATACATGGACTTTGTCCCATTTCATGTGTGTAAGCCTCAAATACTACATAAAAGGGATCTCTACCATCGTAATTAGTGAGTATAATTGAAAAATTCACATAAAATTATCACACTCCTACTTTTCCAAAAGATATTAAGCTATCCTAAGTCTTATTTGCATGATGTATGTTTAAATATGTCTCTAGTAATACTTTTCATCATGAGATCAGTTAGCTTTCGTTGTGAGATCAGTTAGCACTTCCTAGTGGGGATATGTTTAATTACAACATGCCCATCTTACTTGGCCATTGACATTGTGATATTTTATTTCAATATGCTTGGGATTTTATAGTGTTTTGGATTTTTCATAAGGTCTACAGCCAATGTGTTGTTCATTCTTATCAGGAGGGAACTTATAATAGCAAGAACAACACCTTGTTGAAGTTAGGAGCCCCACGACGGAAGCAATCAAATTAGGTGAGGAACAAACCACAATGGCAATCACACAAACAAATCAACACACACAAGAAGCAATTTACATTTTACGTGGAAAAACTCCACACGGGTAAAAAACTACGGCACAAAGCGACACCAATCCACTATGATATTAGAAGTTATAAGAGATAGAAGAAACACAACTCGGATCACAGCCCACAAGAGAAATTCCAAGCTAACAAAGCTAATTCTCACATGAAAAAGACAAACCCATCCCTTTCCTTCATCCCAGAGAACTCCTAACTTCCACATAGCTTTTTCTCTTGCCTTAGAACTCTCTCAATCCCTTGGCCCATTGGCGGCAATCCTAATCTCAGATTACATCCTCTTAAATAGGAGAAAATCGAGATTAGAAACTCCTTGCACAAAAAACCGCGGAAGAATCCCAACTAAAAAAGGAAACTGCCAACCGGCCGGCCTAATGCCGAAATTTTTTTTCCAGTGCTTACTGTTTACATCTCCACCGTGATCGACCGGTCGGACTACCTGTCGGTGGCCTCCGTGCATGGAGATTAGAGGCGTCCAATCACAACAAACTCCACCACGACTCTAATCTTCATGCAACACATTACCACACACATCTTCATCTCTACTCCGTCATCATTATAGCTCCACTGCTTCTCATGCCTCATCGACTTTATCCTTGTATCTTCACCACCTGCTCGCTCATGTGACCCTTACGCGCACGCCACACATGAGCAACCATGGATCCGCTGCCGATCCTGCATCTCCACTTGAATAACGCTCTTGATCAAACTTGATTGCAGTCGATGAACCTGATTGAGATATTGGCATACCGATCCACCTTCTTCCACTTTACTTTTTTCATAGATACCGATCGCTTTCTATATTTTTCTTTTACGGAATCCTTCTCTACATTGAATCTCATGCTAGAAGACGCCATTGATGCCTCGCCTCAGATTCTCTCTGCCTCATTTCCAACTTTTATCTCTGATACCACTTGTTGAGGTTAGGAGCCCCGCAGCGAAAGCAATCAAAGCAAACGAGGAACAAACCTCAATGACAATCACACAAGCAAATCAACACACACAAGAAGCAATCCGAATTTTACGTGGAAAAACCCCTCACGGGTAAAAAACAACGGCACAAAGCGACACCAATCCACTATGATATTAGAACTTACAAGAGATAGAAGAAACATAAACGCCCACAAGAGAAATTCCCGCGCTACCCAAAACTTATTCTCACATAAAACGGACAAGCACAGTTATTTTCTTCATCCTAAAGAATCCCAAGCTTTCCTCAAACTCTTTCTCTTACCCTAGAACTCTCTCAATCCCTTGGCCCATTGGTGGCAACCTTAATCCCGGATTACATCCCCTTAAATAGAAGAAAATCGAAATTAGAAACTTCTTGCACAAAAAACCGCGCAAGAAACCCAACTCAAAAAGGAAACTGCCTACCAGCCTGCCGGATGCCCAAAAAAATGCTCCAGTGCTTGCTGTTTACATCTCCATCATGATCGACCGGTCGGACAATCGTCGGTGGCCTTCGTGCATGGAGATTAGAGGCGTCCAATCCTAACACACTTAAGGCTCTTAAAAACTTCATAATTCACATACTCTTGAATCATTGTACAATATGCAATATATTTATCTTTGTGGTTAAAATGACACTTGGAGATTATTTCTCACCGTACCATGAGATAACTCCATCATTAAGTATAAATACATAGTCCAAAGTAAACTTGCTTTTGTCTTGATCATCTTTCTAAGATCATTAAAATAAGTTTGTATCTTTAACTTGGTGCCTTGATAACATAATGTGTAGTCCTTTATTCTTTGTAAGTAGGAAAAAAATCCTTTTAACTGCCTACCAATGTGCATAGCCTAGATTACTTTGATATCGATTCACAAGACCTATAGTGTTGCATATATCTAGCTTCGTACATAATATGGCATACATAAGATTGTTAATTGCATCGTCATAAGGCACTGATAACTTAGTAGACTTCTTAATATTAGATTGGGAACACATATTTTTATTTAATTTAAAATATTTATTTATTTAAGTTTTGAGTAGTTTGAAATTGCATTCTAAATTACTATAGGATATTCTCAATATAAAATGCTTAGAATAAGTTCGAAAACGTTTTCGAGCAATCTCTTATGATTTTCACTCTTAGTATAATATTTGTTTCATCAAGATTCTTCATTTCAAAATTCGAAAGGTAGTCATTCCTTAGTCGAAAGCAACATTTCCATATTCCTGCCTAATAATAAACTATTATCGACATATATAGATAATATCAGAAAGTGCCTTCCATATCGATTTACATTTACACAATAATATTTTTCATATAAAATATCTGAAGAAAGTAATCGCATTATTGAGTCTCATATACCAATCTCTCGATAATTATTTCAGCCCGTAAATAGATTTTAAGAACTGACAACCTTGCTTACCCAATCTTTCTCAACATATCCTACGGGCTGTTTCATAATAAATGTCTTCCTATAAATCTTTATTTAACAAAGAAGTTTTTAGCATGTATAATACATTTTCTTTATCTAATAAGATCTTGATTGATCTACACTAGTCATCAAATTATTCTTGTCAAATTTTTTTATTTTAAGAGATTGGCCACAGCTAATTTAGATGTCATTTCTTGACAATACATCGGGTGAGAGAGGATCTTGTACTAGTAAATTGGAAAACATATCCGAGACACCTAATTTCAATAATATCCATGCATAAAAATGATTAGTGGTTAAAAGAGATTTATATTGTCACCACACAAACCAATTGACATAAGACAATACGATTATTGTCAGTTCGTTTGATTAAGTGCAGCAGAAACAATCATAGTTGAAAGGACAATAAAGATATTCATCTATGACAATAATTAAGTAACACTCACAGTATGTCACATGTTGAGACTAGAATTGTGTATATTTGTCCTCAATTCCATGTTTATATTACATAAAATAACATGTTTAAAGATTAACTTTAATATGTTTTTGTAATTATAGGAACGAAATTGAGATTTAAATGAAATGAGCTTAAAAGAGAACAATTATACATGATGAGAAATCACTTGGAAGAAAGAATCCAAGTGAAAGAAAATTCGGAGTTCAAAGATCAACAAATGTAGAAAAAGACAGCTTCGATTGATAATTCAATTGGTCTTCGATCCATCGTAAATTAATTTTTGATTGGTCTTCGATCCATTGACGGATCCATCGACCATACTTGAAATATCAGATTTTTGAACAACTCTCTAGACAAATCTTCGATCCCTTGTGAGAATTTCGATTCATCATAAAATGGGTTGACATATTTAAACTCTCTGGACAAAACTTCGAGCCATCGAACCACACTACGATCCATCGAATAATGTTCGATCCATAAAAGCATTCATCGAAGTTGGCGGTGAAAGTGCGTAAATCTTTACGCAAATTGAGGCTGCGGTAAATTTTTTTACATAATGGGGGGCTTCTTTCTCTTCTAGAGACATTAATGATGTAGAGAATTGCTTAGTGACTTTGGAAGAGTTCTACTTCAAGTTTAGAGTTTTCTTATAGTTTTAGTTATCTTTTTATGTTGTTTCTGAAATTTAGTTCAAGAATGTTAGAATGAATTAAAACCTTTAGCTAGGGCTAAGAAGTAAAACTTGTAGTTCTTTTTAATTTGTTGATTCAACTTGTGTTTTATTTTGTTCTTTAATGATGAACATTATTTGATTCTAGTGTGAATGAAGTTCTAATTCTTATTTGAACTTTTGATGACTTCGGGCTCATGTGATGCTTAAAGGTTCTAAATCTAGTTAACTTACCTATTTTGCATTATTTAGACCTATATAGTTCAATAATCTATCATAGACACCAGGCATGATAGTTATTTTGAATTCCCTGTGCTCTATAACATGAATTTTGATGAGGGAATTGATTCAAACCAAAGTTCTAATCTTTTGTGAATCTGAGATGGATGTTTTGTTGATTAATACTAGTTTGATTAAAGTTCAAATCATAGTTCTACTTAGGTCTAGTGATAGGATCTAAGGAAGACTATGATTATGATCTTAACTTGTTTCGTTAAAGGATTGACTTGTACAATTGAGTGCGCCCAATGCCTAAGCCTTATTGAGAGAACTATATCAATAAATGACCTATCTATCTAAGATGTTTGATTATGATTTAATTGATCTGTATTCTGGCTGGATAAGATGGAACTCTAATTCTAGTTGTGTATTAGAAACCTAGTTGAGTTGATGCACAGAGAATGGCTATAAGTGGATCCTTGACGCTCTAGTGCTTAGCCTATTAGATTTACCTTTTGAAACTCATTTTTTAATAGTATTCACTTAATTCAATTCAATTTCAGATTAATTTTTAATTTAATCCCAATTCTAAGTTATTTTGAAAAATTACTATGAATATCTATATAAATTCATGTGGGATGATCTTGATCTTTTTGAATTATTACTATATCGCAACCCTACACTTGGGGCTGTCGAACATCACACGTAACAAATTTTAATAACTTTACAATATACTAATGTAATGTTGTTATAAACTCATGCGTTGCAACAATACTCTTATGCCACAAAAATTATAAATACAACATTCGTTGAATATTGCCATGCGGTGAAAACGTTTTATACAGGATGATAAAGAAGTGTGTTGGCAACCTATTTCATTGTTTTCACTTGTCGAAATTTTGTTAATCGTCAGTCTAATACCAATGTTGGGTGCATGCGGATAATGTGATACATTATATTTTATCATTGTTGTTAATATTATTATTATTATGGAAGGGGGAGGAGAGATGTCACTACCTTTCTCCTTCTATTCCTCTCCCCCTTCTACCACGTTTAGGAGTAAGTGACACGTATCCTACATGATGGTACCCAATTGAACATTCATGAGTGTCTTAATCTTTACCAATTTGAGATATGGACTATCTATTTTATATGGGATAAGGACAATCTAAGCGGTCTAGATTGAATTAATGTTACCATATATGAACAAGGAATATTAGTGTTTATAGTCGCTCAAATAATATTGTATGACTATCATCTCCTCGCACTACGTGTGGCAGGGAAATGTATGGATCGGGGCCATCTATATAGTGGACTCTATCATTGATAGTTAATGCTTTAAAATCACACCAATTTCACAATCTTGTTGCTTGGTTTAAAATTTTGTCATTGGTACATGTGTATGGTATCGAGCATGCCAGAGCCTTTTATAGCTTGATCTGAATCGAATGCCTATATGATCCCAAACAATAAGATAGATAGAGAGACCGTGAGTTATTGTCTATAACAAAGAATTGAAGCAGTTTGGTTGTCTATTCAGCTACCTATAAATGAGACCAGACGATCTGTGAAGGGAAATGTTCTTTCTTCTAATGAGTTCTTTTTTTCTTTTAGCCGAAATGACTTTTTCCTCACCGTGATAGGAGCGATAATGTAATTTGTACAATGTGAGAGTAAAAAATCTAATTTTATTGAATTAAAATGAAAATAAAAAGTTACAATATATCCCTCAACGATCTAGGATTTATGGCGTAGATGACAAGGCCCTAGATGTAAGTCTTCCCTGGTCTAGTAACTTGGGCATAGATGAAGGCAATTACACTACTAGAAAAGAAAAAAATCTTCCTTGTGATCCAATACTCAGCGTAGATGGAAGATTATTATACGACTCTTAATCTAAGTTAGTCCAGCATAGTAACATAGACCGACGGGATTATACTACTCTTATGCTAAAGCCAGTACAGTGTAACAACGTAGATGGGTTGTCCTAGTCTAAGGTAAACTAAGGTAAATAAAGAGTTAATTACAAAAACCACCTACCTTTTAGGCTATTTTCAAATATAGGTTCGCTTTTAAAATATTTAAAGTAATTCGAATACCATTTGGAATATATTGTGAGAAAAAAAGTTTGTTTCACTTTAGCTAAACAACATAGACGGAAAAACATCGTTAATGGCGGAAAAGTCAATTTTTTTCCTTAAGACTTTTTATTTCATAATTCCACCCTAAATGAATGGGGTGGGCATGCAGAAGAATCGATGGGGCATACCTTTATATATGTGTGTGATTGATGTCGTTCATTCGTTTTGCCATTTCATTTTTTACCATGAGCCAAAAAAATGAGGTGGATTTAAATCGTAAGTGGGCCTTAAGAAGGTTTCGACGCTGATAAATCTTTGAACAGTGAAATGAATGTACCTGGTGTGGTTCACTTGAGCATTAGATCTACGTCAATTGTGGGGTGTTCCTTAAAATGATTTAGAAAATTAATGGATGTAAGTCGATTTTTCACAAACATCATTAGTGGACCTCACTTATCTTTCGACCCAAGGATGGGGCCATGTGCTGACGACACGTTACATTTGAATAACCCCAAAACACAACCCCACCACAGGTGGGGCCCAATATGATGTTAGTGAAAATCCATCTCGTCCATCTATTTTGGCAACTCATGTTAAGACATGAGACAAAAAATCAAGGCCTATAGTAATGACAGTAATGATTTAACGACCATTACTAAAAAGCTTCTTAGGGCCTATAGTAATGCCTTTGGCCGTCCAATGCTTTGATTAGTCCTACCGAGCCTGGATGAACGTCCGCGCAATCCACTCGCCATGTCAGGTGTGGTGGACCATGGCATAATCAGAGGCTCAATTGCAAGTTTGGTGAGACTCTTTTGAACTTTGTCGATCAAGTCAAAAGCCTATAGTGTGGCATCGACCAAACTGAAGAGATATCTTTCGGACAATTATAATTACGGTAATGAATAAGTCAGGATAAGAAAAAATTTCTCCCCTTGGTTCATCAGGCCAAGAGAGAAAATCTCTTTGTACTCTCTCATCTTTATCTAAATCGTAAGGCTAACGATAGTCTTAACCGATTCTCGTCGCCTGTTTCGATCGAACAAAAATAAATAAATAAATAAAGAGAAAGTAGCCGATTGCAATGGCCAGCGGCTGATTTCAGCGAACATTTTGATATGAGTACATCCTAATTTACGTTAAATTGCTATCAGGATGTCCATATGCTTACAACGAATGAGCGTTGGGCATTTTGTAACCCTCCATTTCTCTCATACATGTATGGCCCAGTTCATATCAAGACGGCCCAATTTTTAGGCTAGTGCATTTTCACATTTGGCCACGAATGATGAATATTAGCTCGGACCTTCCACATGTGTTCCACAAGCACGTGTGCTGCTTTAGTCTATCCATGTGCGAAAAGTGTGTTTGATAGGAAAGATGGGTTAACTAAAGAGATGATGTGGTAGACTAATCGCCCGAGACATGCGGGCAATGGATGATATCTCATATGCATAGTAACGTGTTGTGTCCTAATGATTGGCATTATCCATGTCCTCAACTAGGGTTTACGAAAAGGACACTACAAAATGACAAACGTTTATTTTCTAGCCCACATCTGGAACGTCATTAGGATAGGGCCCACTGCAAATATGATTAGGCAAAACAATCGGACCCGTCCATGCTTATGAAGGCAACCAATGGTCGAAGAAAATGAAAAAATGACCAACGGTCCATATAAAAAGTATTAGTGTGGTCCACATGATGAGTGGATCGACGTGGTTACCTATGGCGACGTAAGCTTTCTTCCTTTAAAATCATGATCCTGCAGTAACCATTTTGGGACAAAAAAGGGGTTTAACTGATCGAAAACTATGGTCCATAATATTTTAATGGCCATTCATATCCTAGAGCCAACATGTCCAGGGGACACCAGATTATCCAGCTCCTGGGGGGGACAACTTATCTCAAGGTCGAAGGCCGAACCGACAGCTACTAATCAATAAAATGTAACCCGAGTCACAACTATGAAAGAAGATCAAAGACCACCCACAACGATTGATGGACAGTCTGAGGAAGCCTCACGATCATCAACTAAGCGGCTGTACACAAATCTTATTTTATGACCAATAAAAGTATTTGATCAAAACAAAGTGACCGATGATGGTTTTGGACGATTAAGATGCAAAATTACGTCTCCGCACCTTCATACCGAAGCCGCAGAGACGTGGAGAAAATGTTGCACCCTGTTTTTGACAATCCTATTAGAAGCAAGAGGAGAGACCGATTGTCGATCTACAACAGCAGGACAACGGCTGATTGCCATTTTGCAATCAGGATAGCAGTCGATTGTAGTGTTAGGAGTGGAGCTTGTAAGCGGTTAACAGAACACATGTCCAGATAAGAAAGTAGTAATGGAAAGAAATCTCTGGAGGGTAAGCGGTCACCAAGGCAGGTTTCGCAACAAGATGAGAATGAAGCTTCTAAAAGGCTGAAATTGTGGGAGACGTTTATTGTAACCGTTAGGAAGTGGAGCATCTAGAGAGTTCTTCACCGCCAATTCAAGTCTATAGAAGTCTATAAAAGTAGGAGAAAGCAACAGAGAAAAGGGTCCAACACCAACCAAACCAAATCAAATATATCAAATTATTGTGTTTCCTTTTATCCTGTGTTATCTGCGCTTCTTAGCGTAATCTATCATAGCTTTCATTAGTCTAGTCTTTTTCTTCTTTGAGATTATCTCCCATAGAAGAAAATCCATAACTAGAATCCTAGTAACAATAGTGGTAATTATAACAAAAGTCTACGCTCATATGCTGGACTTAGCTTGATAATGTATTCAGTCCCGAAAGGTGAATTACAGTTTGTTCCAAGCGACTGATTGTAAGTATTCCCTCTTGTTATTTGATTTATGTTATCCGATTTTATATTGAAAAGTTCTTTTACGGAAGGCAATAATGCAACCCATCTTTGGAGGATGAACCCCACCCTTCAAGTATCGCCCGATTCTATTTAAACAACTGAGCGAGTAGCTAAATAGGTGGCCGATCTGCACAGATTGTGGCCATATATAGCTGATCACAGCATATTTGCCTATTCTGGTGCTCGGGGTCATTGTTGTTCGGTTGGAATCGAGTCACATAATCGGTTCTGGCAAGCCCGCCCACATCAGACATACGTGGCCGAAGAATAGCGAGCAACAGGTAGTAGTTATCGTGTTTTTTTTTTTTTTCGTGCGAATGTGTGTAATGCACCATGAAATTAAGCCAACTTGGCATGGTTGTTTTTCTGCTCTTTTAATGTTTTCGGCTATAAGGGTTTCTAAGGGATGCTAATGTGCATTGGCCAAATTCATCACTCGCGATGACTGTGTTTTGGTCCATACTTGTTGTTGGTCAAGAGGTTAATATGGTGAACAACTGGCTTTGCCATGTGAGCAAGATAGGCGGCATGTGTCTTATATTTGTAGTTAGTTAAGTTTATCTTTTTTTAATTACTCATAACTTTATGGATTCTGATCACATTCCGCAGTCGAGGCAACCGAAGAGATCTTCAATTTGTGTCTCGTTGAAATTCTACTGTCAAATGAAATCAGTAAGTCACTGGATCTGAAGCAGTTATAACAGGCATAAAAACTATCCTTCACATTTGTCGGATTTAGCTTTATAAATGTTTGGCCACTAACTATTATTCATTTTACATTGGTCAATTTTTAGTGCACCTTTCAGATGTATAATAATAAAAGAGTGCAGATTGTCTGTGTGGAAAGCACAAAAATTTTAGTGCCGGCGCTATTCATTCGCCCACATCATTTTCGATATCTCCATATCACGAGCTCGGATTAGGTACTACCCGAGCCTGTTCTGAGCTCAGGACGGGCCCGACGTGGCATGTACATGTCACATTTGTATTGGTGAAGGGCACGTTGTTAGAAGAGACCTGCCACGTCAGCAAGCCTGACACAACCATATCACGCCTCCTCTCCCCTAATGCCCACACGCCGCGTACTAGCCTGTCCTGAGCTCGAGACAAGCTCGAGTAGTACCTAATCCACACTCCCATATCACAAAATACCTCGAATTTCTCTCTTACCAGTACATTGCTTGCTACATAACACAACTTTTAACGTGTGAAACTTCGCTGCTCCTCACCAAGTCCTTTGTATTACATCCACACCGTCCATCAATTTTCCAAGTAGATTGAAAGCATGATTCCAAAAATGAGGTACATCAAAAGCTCAAGTGGGCCACACACCAAAGAAAGCAATGACAATTACACAACCTATCGTTGAAACCTTCCTAGGGCCAAGCGTGAGGCTTATCTGACATTTAACCTCTTCATAAGGCCACCCATACCTGGATGAAGGTACAACACAAATATCTGCTTGATCAGAGCCGCCGTCTGTGGCCCTAAGAAGTTTTCAATGGTAGCATCAATTCCACTGTCTCCTATGGTGTGTTCCACTTGAGCTTTGAATTTGCCTTGTTTTTAGGCTTATAACCTAAGAAAGATCTGAAAAAATATATTAACCGTCTGGATGCTTAGAGAGAAGAAAATAGTTGAAATGTGGAACTTTCATGGGGCCATTGTGATGTATTTATTAGATCCATATTGTACATCCATTTTGTTTCATACCTTTTAGTCACGAGGTTGAAAACGAGTCATATCCAAGCTCAAGTGGGCCACACGACAGGAAAGAGTGGAAATTGAACGCATACCATTGAAAACTTCTTGGGCCACAGACGACTCCAATTAAGATGATGTTTGTGTTTTCCCTTCATCAAGGTCTAAGTGACCCTATAAAGAGGTTAGATGGCAAATAAACCTCACAGTGGACTGTAGGAAGGTTTCAACGTTACTTGTTCAATCCCATGCTTTTTGTTGTGTGGTCCATTTGAGCTTTAGATGTGCCTCATTTATTGCCTTATGCTTTAGAATAATCTGAAAATTTTGATGGATGGTGTGAATCTAATAGATAGATTATGGTGAGGCCCAAAGAAATTCCACACGGTAAAAGTGGAGTTGTGTAGCATGCAATCCATGCTTGATAGGGAAAATTGGCTTGTTTTGTGAGCTAATGTCATTAGTAATTACATGGACCAATGAGAATAGATGGCATGTGCCTGAGCTCAGGATAGGCCCGACGTGGGACCTACCTGTCACATTTGTATTGGTGTAGGGCATGTCGCCAGAAGTGACCTGCCATGTCAGCAAGCCTGGCACAATCATGTCACGCCTCCTCTCCCCCAATGCCCACACACCACGTGCTAAGCCTGTCCAGAACTCGGGACAGGCTCGGGTAGTACCTAATCCGCTCCCCAGGTAGTAACTAATCCGCTCCCGACGATCCGCACTCATAATAAAAATGTGTATTTGGAAATAGTATCCATCCAGAGTATGGACACCTAGATTGGACGGACCTGATGGATTCGCTACTCTGCTACTGCTTATTGTGTAGTGTTCTCCGTACCCTATTTATACTGTTGATGCTGTGCAGTATCATCTCCCTGTATGGTAATGGTGGGAGAGCGGATTTCCTGTGACCCCGGGCACGCAGATATCTCTGTGCCCGAGGTTGCGTGGGGTCCATAGAAATGTCCGTGACAAATCTACTCTGTCCATCTGTTTTCAAAAGGCCGAAATAGGACAGGAATGTAAAAATCAGGCATATCCAAAACTCAGGTGGGCCATACCAACAAAACAATGTGAACAGAAGCGTCCACCGTTGAAACCTTCCTGGATCTGACCATGATGTTCATATGCCATCCAAACCGTTCATAGAATTTCTGCCACTCAGATAAACTGTAGGAAAAAAAAAATATCATACTCATACAAAACTTCTATCGCCGCCAGGCGTTCAATCCCCACTATTTCGTGTGGTATGGCCCACATGAGTTTTTGATCTACCTTCTTTTTTTGAATCCTTACCTATTTAGGTCTTTAAAAACAGATGGACGGAGTGGATTTGTCACAGACATCTCTATGGCCTCTGTGCCCGGGGTCACAGGCGAGGACCGCCACAGCTCTACGCGAACAGCCCAGATCCAATGAAAATGTACCAAAAGAGTGGGTGTTACAAACTTTCAATCTGAAAGATTTTGGGCAATCCCACACTGGAGCCCATCACATCAACGGTTAGATCACCGACTAATAGGCCCCACTAGTATAAATGTATAAACTCTACAAAAAAAAAAAAAAAAAAATTGTCTGGATCACCAGTCAAAGGCCCACTTGTCCAAGAGCAACCATGTGAACCTAGGGCCTATCCCCCAACCTTTATCTTGTACAGGTGGGCCCATGCCTTACTGGCGAAGAGGTCAATCACAATGCTAGAGGAGGATATGATGTATATATTACGTGGCACTTTGACTTGTCATTGGGAACCGTCCATCTAGGTGAAACTAGTGTGGATGGAAGATGGTTAAAAATACACACAGATCTGATGATCCGGGCCACCTGATGGGTGGCCTTCAATGATAACAGTACAGAAAATGAAATTCAAGAAATTTGATAAATTCATGTGAGGTTTGAAACATGATCCATCGATGGTAGGCCCACTAGATGTACGGCCTCAATCGATACAGCTCTCCATCCACTTTCCTTTTTACGAGTTAGCCCGGTCAAAGTCAAGGGAAGGATTGCTATGAAATTGTAGCATTGACTAGGGCTGTAAATGGGTCAAGGGACCCGATGAGGTACCAGACCCAACATTTAGACCTGCCCAGACCCGAACTATTTGTTAAATGGTACGGGTCTAGGTCCAAGAACAGATCCATTTGATCAATGGGTTTAGGTCTAGTTTCCTTTATATTAGGCCCAATCCAACCGGACGGAACCCATTTAGTAAGTAGGTGTGTTTGGTCTATGTTTCAAGAGACCCACCAGCCTAGACCTGTCCAGATTCGATTTTAAGCCCGGTAAAAATGCTTGCATGCTAGATCCAGACCCAGACCAATTAAACTAACTAGACCCGGCTCATTTATAAATGGGTCAGGGTGGATCTACCTCTGCCAGACCCATTTATAAATGGGTATAATGAGTTGACTTGGACTTGACCTGAACCTGTGCATTCAATAACAAGGTTTGGATCTAAAATATGGACCTACATCCATTTAGTAAATGTGCCGGACTGATTTTGGCTAAACCCGCCCCGAAACCCACCATTTACAGCCCTAGCATTGAATAAAAAAAGGATACTAAATGCATTGTCTTTCATTATTTTGCACCCATCTTGTGAGTTTGCCACTGTTTATAAATGGTAGGCAGGCGAACGCGTTGCTTAGTTTAGAGCGTTGAAATCGTGTGTGAATTGGCTACTGTTTATAAAACGGTAGGCAGGGGTACGCGTTGGGGAATTCAGAACGTTGAAATCATGCGCCCATTGTGGGCCGACCGTAGCCGGAAGGATGATGCTTAACCATCTGTTTTTACCCATTGAATTTTATTGCTGACCTGTTTTCTTTGTAACCATCCATTTCATGGCCCACCAATTGAGTTGTGAGGATCATCCTCACATCCTATCAGGACTTTTAGCAATTGGAATTGGGTGTTTCTTAATGACACAACCCATTATATGATAGATATTTGGACGGGGATTTCCATAAAATCTAATAAAGCTTACGACAACCGTCCATTTTCAAAGCAAAAGAGACACATTTCAAAGGGTTAAAGTAATACCACGTGACTACGTGAGAGATTTGTGGTCTATACACCATATACGTGAGACTAATCGAATAAACGGTTTAGATTACTGGAAGACGACTGACATTCAAAGGCTATTGTCCCAGACGGATCAGATTCATACTGCTATGCGTTGGGATGTATTTGAAGGAAACCTCTTTTCAGTTATGATCCGACAAATGTAAAGTCTCCTAGATTGGAAGATCCTAGCCTACCAATGCTGGGCCTTATTTCTCTTTTAACTGTAGTTTATTGGCCACAGATAAAATTTCATAATTTTTCTACGAGGGAGATCTTTATGGGAAAAGTCCATTGATGGTAATTCCCAATACCCAAGGGTTTAGATTATTTAATTACGAGGGCTATCTGTCCAAGCATAAAACTTGAGTATTCTGTCCATATCCTCGGGTCGAGTATGGTACATTTAGCTGGTGGACTATTGGCACATGCATGCATGATGATAAAAGGAGAACAAGTTGGGCCAGGAAATGCCATTTCAAAGTTGACTTTGGCTCATTCCACGATAAACCAATCTTGGTTCATTGCAATGCACGGCCCTACCTTAGTGCATGGTCCATCCAACGTGAGATGCAAGAGATCAACGGTTCCAATTACCGAGCCATGGGCTCCACTGCTCAGATCTGAGAACTTGAGTACACTGACCAAAGGTGCACCGCCCTGATGAACCGATCAGCCCGATTTTCGGGCAAGGTAATCCTTATGGATGGTTGGATGTAGTGCACACTTGACACGTGGGCATTTATCCGTTAGCTGGACGGCTAACTAATCATCCAACTAGCCGCATTGAAATTGAATTTGGACACTCATATGTTAAATAAAGGGGAATTGAACAGATATGAAACAGTTGTATTAGCACAAAAAGTGGCCCCGTCAAATCATGCCGACCCACTGATACGGCCGTTGGGTCATGCAGTATGGGCGGATCCGCTTGATTTTCATTAGGACTGTAAATTGGTCAACGGACCCATGGGGTATTAGAACCAACCCATTTAGATCTGAACCATTAGTTAAATGGTTAAGGGTTTGGGTCCAAGAACAGACCAGACCTAATTGCTAAACGGGTATCTATCGGGTTTCCTTTATATTAGGCCTGACCGTACTCATTTAGTAAACCTGGTAAAAATACTTGTATATCAGATCCATACCCAAACCTATTAGACCCAACCCATTTACAAATGGGTATGGGTAGATCTCCCTCTACTTGACCCAGACTCATCACAAATGGGTCTGGTGGGGTTGACTCAGACTTAGACCCAAACCCGCCATTTAGTATAAAGGTATGGGTAAAAAATTTGGACCCAAATCTATTTAGTAAACGGGGATCTGGTTTTGGCTAAACCTACCTCAAACCTGACCATTTACAGCCCTAATTTTCATATCAGGCGATCATCATTATCCGGCTTAACTTTTCTACGGATAGGATCTTCTCCATTTTTGGCACAGTCGACGCAGCCTAACGTACCGCATCAAAAATTCTTCCCGCGCTTTGACGAGTCTCCACGCAAACCATTGGTTGGAATCTTGGTAGAAACCAGCAACGCCAGCACATACGTTTGATCTTCTCTCTATAAAGAAGCCCATTTAATTCTCCCTCCTCCCTCATCTCGATGCATCTTTTCCCTCCCAACGGCTACCCATCATCTTCACCATCCATGTCTACTCTCACAGGCATCCAAGGTCATCTCCTTGAAGTTACAGGTACGCATGAATGCATGCATGTAGATGCGCAACCACCATCATCATCATCATCATCACCAAACATGACATGTGGGTTGTTCTCTCTCCTGCAGTCGTTGGCTGTAACAAGTTGTTGGACACTGAATGGATATCAAAGCAAGATCCATACGTCTGCCTCGAATACGCCAATACCAAGTTCCGTACAAGGACTTGCACAGGTATACAAATCTATGCATACGTATGTTAATACGTACATACGTTCAAAAACCACATCTGCAACAAACCCATACATCTGTGAGATCAGGGCCATTCATTTGATGGGTCATGCTGCAGATGTGGCGTGACCTGAAAAACACAATGATAAGGTGATCCTAGCCACGGCTTTAAGGACCTATTGAAGTTACAATTCGATGGTTGGAGAAAGGAAAAAGTCCAACAAATGGTAAAGATTCAATAGGAAAAAGTCGTCCAATTGGCCGCTAGGCTCATCCGACCAGTGTGATTTTGGCAGATGGGCCATCCACAGAATGTACCAACAGATGCCCTTTGTGGATCTTGCACTGGAACTCTCCCTTTTTGAAATTCCTGAATTGGGTTTCTTTGCAACCGTTGATCTTGATCTAGATGGACACAAGAACCCCACCTTCCAAGAGAAATTCGTTTTCTCGCTCATCGAAGGTCTCCGGGAATTGAATGCTGTGGTGTGGAACAGCAACACTCTATCCTATGACGACTTAATCGGCAGTGGCAGGTATCGTTTCTCCTTGCATACCAACCGAATGAAAGCTAAAAAAAAAAAAAAAAAAAAAAAAGAAGTCATTTCAGTTTCGTTTCAAATATTGCATCTCGAGTTTTAAACTGATCTCCTTGTATCTGCTGATGTCAGAATTCAACTCCACAAGGTACTCTCCCAAGGCTTCGACGACACCGCATGGCCTCTCCAGAGTAAGAACGGCAGGTATAACCATAAAAATAAACAAAATCTAAATCTGCAATACTCCATTCGCTCCTGTTCGTGGCATTTCTAACCCGTCTTCTTCCGATGCAGACACGCGGGAGAAGTGAGACTCATATTGCATTACGCCAATGCCAGTGGTGTAAGTTCGATTCAACTGGAAAACTGCCTCGTTGTCTCCATCAGTAAATCAAGAAAGATGAATTAGATTGACCATTGTTGTATACTTTGTATTAAATTGCAGAAATCAGCACCAGGATTTGCCCCGTCCATGGCATCTTATGTAGCTCCAGCTGCACCATATGTCCCTCCTTACACGACCCCAGCTGCACCCTATGCTTCTCCTTACACGACAATTCCACCGACCAGCCCATATGCTCCGGCTGCAACATATCCTGCTCCATCTCCTTACTCATCATACCCACCTCCCCCATCAAATCCAAATGCGTATCCACCGTCCGTTTACCCTCCCCCACCACAAGCAACCACCTATAATCCCCAGCTATACCCATCTGCACCGTACCCGCCGCCCCCACAAGCAACACCACATTACCCACAGGGTAATTTCCATTCATCGTCGTCATTGCAGATCTTCTTATCGCAATAGTTTCCTTATTTTTTGTGCTTGCAATATGTTTCTGATTGTATACTACCTGATCTACAGGCCCATATCCAGGAATTTATCCGCCAGCGTACTGAGATTCGGACATATCCACCGTCCCCTGTTCACATGAAGATGATCGGTTGATGAAAGCCGTGTTGCACCTTGAATTTATGAACTGTTTCTGAAACATTTGCATCTATTTGAGGCCTTGTTTTGCAATCCATTAAAGGTTTCTCACTACTCGCAAAGATGCGATTCAAATCAACTGTTCGATTGTTGCTCAAGTGCTGGGTTTTTTTTTTTTTCCTTCCTTGCAATGGTTACTTGTAACATCGTGTTTCATTGAAATTTAATAAAGTTCTATCCATGAATGGATAGGATTTTTTGCAAATTAAATATTTCTTACCTCCTCTGTCGTAGCTCTTGTTTCAATCTTCTGATCTCTTTGATTTTGTCACACTAATTCCTCTTTGACGCAGTCCTCTTCATGCATGTCCACCTTTGGCCTTTTGGATTTCACCCCCTCATCCTTGGCCAATCTCTTCTATAATAGATCACATTTCTAGAGAATGAGTGTCAGATGTCTTTTTCCGAATGTCGACACTGGTAGTTGGACCTTGCTTGGTTGAAAAGAAATGAGCTCGTGAGGTGGGCGATGCATGTCCTTCAAAATGGAAGAAAACATTTTATCTAGTCCCGATCTATTTAATTTGACGACATTAGATCTCCCAATTCAGATGATGCGATAAAAACAGAGATCTTTCCAACTGCCCTGACAGCTGAATATGAATAGAATCTGTAAAGCAATAAGTAATCCAAAAAGGATAAACTCAGCTGGATACATCTATACAGCACGGGTCACATATCTCGCTCATATGACAAAGTCACTTGTTCACCACATTAACCTAATTTAAAATGTGTATCGATCGAAACATGGTCACGACAAGTGATGAATTCAACAAATAATTTTAACCTAACCACATCAGCAGAGACATTCATGTCATAATGCAAAGTAGCGATTACTTCATCAAATTCCCTCAAATACAAGTAGTGACTTTTTGAGTTTAGCTCATGACATTTAGGAAGCAACTTTGTAACTCCAGGTTTGAAATCTATGTTGCCCACATGTACTGAAAAAACCATACAAGGAGTATTGGTTCTTATCGGTTGTAAGTAATCACGTTGACTCTTAAATGGTTGCTCATTGTGTACTTTAATCTCAACTTGATCAAATTCAATCTTAGCCATGTTTCTGATTAATTCACTATTGTCGGAAAATTTTCTAATACAATGATCGGCATTCAACCAAAATTCCGTCACTTAATGTGTCTTGTGTGATCATAGGTCCACTTGAGCATGAACAAACTAAGCAATTAAAAGAGATAAGGGAAGAGGTTACCTGAGAAGAAGGATGCACGGCTATGGACAATCCTTGAAAAAAAAAAACAAAAACAAAAACAAAAACAAAAAAGTTAGTAACTATACAACTTAACTATAAAATTAATTCAAAAAATGTTCTTAAACCATTACAATTCTCCTAGCAACGTTTTCTATAATCCGAAAATTGCACACCCAAGTGCAAGTAGTGAAGTAATAAATACTTGGTGAGATCGAGGTCAAACCACATGGAATTGGGGAATAAGAACGCTTAGCGGAATTAGTTTAAGGGGAAGAGATAAAATTTTCTTTATCCACATGAGTTGATAAAGATGTGTGTATGATAATAAATATGAAAATAAAAGCTAAGGTTGCAGGGATCCACCTTTTGATCAACCTACTATGCTTGATTTATTGATTCAACCATAATTCAATTGGAATAGAATAAAGATTTATTCCAATTGAAAGATGAAACGATTAATACCACTTACATATTTTTACAAAAGATAGAGATCATAATCGATTGATCTGATCATGAAGGACTCATTAGTTGATTACTGGGAATTCCAAACATCTATTATGTCCAGAGTCGACAATAGATAAAGGAATTTTATAAATCAACAACTTTGCTAAATAAGTTAATCGATTGAATATCACAAATTCATAAGATCAAATGCATACTTACAAGATAGGAGTCTTTGATTGATCGATCCAACTGTTAAGAGCTTGACAATCAATTGCAGGGAATCTAAAGCATTTACTGTACCTGGAGTATACAGTGGATCAAGAGATTTTACAGATCGATAATTTTACCTGCACTAGCTCATTGATCGTAGGGAATTCTAAGCATTTATTGTGCCCGAAGTCTACAAAGGATCAAAGGACTATACTGATCCATGAACTAGCATACATCCGAGTCGATTAGGTGCACGATGTTATGTGATGCAGTGCAAACGTATGAGATAGGCAAGGGGTTGAGAAAGGAATGTATGTTGGATGATGCTAATATAGAGATAACCAAAGTTGATTAAAAGTTAGATGGTCGGATGGACGGTAGTGTCTCAAGGATTAGGTTGTGTTTGGGATCAAGGTTTGAGTGGCTTAGGAGGCTAGGGATCTGATTAGATTGGGTTAGACTTGGGTTGAACTCGTTCCTATTTTTCTCACTTCTCCTTGGTGGATGGGTGGGATTCCAGACTTCTTGGATGCTTGATGATACTTGAGAATGCTGGAAATGAGAAGGGGAGGGGGCTAGTTATAGCCTCCAAAGGTAGTTTTCTTGTAATTCTTAGGAAGTTCACAATCTAAAATAGTTTAAAAGGTCTAGATCTGAGATTGCCACATGACATGATTTGGACGGTTGGATTGATTGGTGAAAGAGTGATTTTAGGCGCAAGGGAATGGTATTGAGGGCTTTTTTAATCTCCACACGATTACACCTCACACCAGGGAGAACTCCACATGTGTTAAAGACCCTCTGCTAAGACAGGGGATTTGTCACATGGCCGGCGGCGCCTTGGGCACCACTCAAGCCACAAGTCTCCCCCTATTTTGGCAGGGGGTCTCCATCAAGCATGTGGGAGCTTGACTCTTTTAGGGTCAGTTCACTGGAGTTGCTCTATACCTTTGATGGGCTTTTGGGTTTGGGCTTAGTTTTAGGTTTGACTTTTAGTTGGTTTATGGATTGACTTAACTAGGTGAGTGGAGACACCCCATCCCAGGCCAATAAGCTAATTAGGATTGGATGATTGGGCTGAATGTTGGTCTATATATACCCTTAACCCTAATCCAAACCATGATCCATACCCTTAACCCTAATCCAAACCATGATCCATACCCTTAACCCTAATCCAAACCCTGATCCATATATACCCTTAACCCTAGTCTAGACTTTGATCCATACCCTTAATAATAATCCAAGTCATAACCCAAACCCAAACCCTCATCTAAGCTAAAAAACCCTTAAAGCCTAAACCTTAGGAGTTACCCTTAGGGAAACTGAAAAGTGGGTCAACTTGGTGCGTCAACTTGATGGGTTAACCCACTGATTTAACTCACCAAGGCGGCCCAACTCAACCATTTCAAACCTCTAAAGCCTAGAAATCAAGTCCAAACCTAAGCCCAACTGAGGCCCACAGTCGAGGCAAATAACAAGCTACACCCCAAATTATACTTGTAAATGCTTGAATCTATAGTGAAGACTGTTCGCTTGGTTTTGTGATCATAGATCCATATGTTCATGTATTATTACTAAAAAAAATCACTCTAAAAATCTTCCTTGTGATGCATCGAACTCGAGACTTGGTATATTGGGACTGAGTGTCAAATTCGAGATACTATGGAAGCTGTCCGTACCTAAATTTGGGGCGTGACACTCAACCTCTCCCTAACCCAAAAACCCAATTTGAGATACATAATCCAAGCTCATCCTCCCAACACATGGAGCATGCTAAGTCCATCACCACTCTTAAAAATGAAAAAATAATTAAAAAATGTAGTTCGATGAAGGCCACAAACCCTAAGGATCCAGTAATTTCTAAAGAGGATGATTAACCTAGCATAACTCCACATGAGAAAGAACCGAAAAATAAATACAAGTCGGTTGCTCCGTTCCACAAAAGTTGATTCCACCCAAACCTTTAAACAACAATCGGGATATCTTAGAGGTTTTTAAGCAATTGAAGATCAACATCCCATTGTTAGATGCCATTAAACAAATATTGTCATACGCTAAATTTCTAAAAGACCTTTGTACGGTTAAGAAAATGAACAATATACAAAAGAAAATCTTCTTTTTATAGAGAAAGTAAGTGTCATCATCAAACAAAATGTTCCCTCGAAATACAGAGATCTCAGTAGCCCAACCATGTCATGTGTGATTGGCGACTACTGGATTGAAAAAGCACTACTTGATCTAAGGGCAAGTGTGTATATAATCCTCTACGTAGTCTACGAACAATTGGTTTTAAGTGAATTGAAACCTACCAAAACCATACTTCAACTTGTCAATCGTTCGATCCATATACCGAGAGATGTGATAGAAGATGTGCTTGTCCAAGTTGATAAGTTCTACTTCCCGGTGGACTTTATTATCTTAGACACACAACCCATTGTTAATGTTGGTACTCAAATTCCTGTCATACCTGGCCACTCATTCCTAGCTAATGCCATAATTAATTGTAGGAATAGGGTTATGAAGATGTCATTTGAAAACATGACGCTTGAGCTGAATATTTTTAACATGTGCAAACAACTAGAGGATGGAGATGAGGAGATCCACGAAATTAACTTGATTGATTCATTCGTGGAAGATAAGTCCCTCCTAGCTTCTTACTCTGATCACTTAGAGGCGTGTTTGGACCACTCCCCTGAAATGATGATGATATGATAAGGGAGATGGATGTCTTACTTGATTTTGTGCCAGTACTTGAAACTAACCGGTGGAGGGCACAATTTGAACCATTGCCAGAAACTGACAACAAGTCCTTACCGTCTAGTATTAAGGCACCGAAGCTTAACATAAAACCTTTGCCTGTGAATCTTAAATATTCATACTTAGGTTAAGAGGAAACATATTCAGTGGTGATCTCTTCCCACTTGGATGAGGAACAAGAGAGTATGTTGATTTCTACTCTCAAAGAACATAAGAACATAATTAGTTGGACAACTGCGGACCTCAAAGGCATTGACCCCCTGATTTTTACTCATCGCATACACCTAGAGGAGAATGTGAAAACCTCAAGAAAACTACAATGCTGTCTAAATCCAAATGTGAAGGAGGTAGTTAAGGCTGAGGTATTGAAACTATTAGATGTGGGTATCATCTACCTAATATCTGATATTCAATGGGAGAGTCCAACTCAAGTAGTGCTTAAGAAGTCCGGAATCACCATCGTAGCCAATGCCAACAATGAACTTGTGCCAACCAAAGTCACCAACGGTTGGAGAATGTGCATTGACTACAGGAAGTTGAACATAGTCACAAGGAAAGACCACTTCCCTTTACCTTTTGTTGATCAAATTCTTGAAAGGTTAGTAGGTCATTCCTATTTTTGCTTCCCTGATGGATATTCGGGATACAATTAGATAGAGATAGCTCTTGAGGATCAAGAGAAGACCACATTCACATGCCCCTTTGGCACTTTCACTTACCAGAGGATGTCATTCTAGTTATGTAATGCTCCCGCCACTTTTCAGCGATGTATGTTGACCATTTTTTCTAATATGGTGGAAAATTTTCTTAAGGTCTTCATGGATGAGTTCTCTTTGTTTGGTTGTAGTTTTAATGAGTGCCTTGAGCACTTTTAAAAACTATTTTAAAAAGATGTGAAGAAAAGAACCTAGTGTTAAATTGGGAGAACTGTCACTTCATTGTTCAAAAGGAAATAGTCCTTGGTCATATCATTTCGTCCAAGGGAATCAAGGTGGAAAAAGCAAAAATTGAGCTTATCTTGAACCTTCCACCACCCAAGAGCATACCAGATGTGCAGGTCCTTTTTGGGACATGCCAAATTTTATAGAATGTTCATAAAAGACTTTAGTATCATCTCTTATCCTTTACACAACCTTCTTCAAAAGGAAACCTCATTCGAGTGGAATGAAGAATGTCAAAAGGCCTTCTCCAAACTCAAATGCATGCTGACATGTGCTCCTATAATGCAACCACCTGATTGGACCCTTCCTTTTAAAATCATGTTTGATGCAAGTGACTATGCAATTTGGGCGGCGTTGGGTCAGAGGAAAGAGAAGAAGCCCTACATCATCTACCATGCGAGTAGAAATCTAAACCTAGCCTAAGAAAATTACACTATTTCGGAGAAGGAACTTTTAGCCATAGTATTTTCCTTAGACAAGTTTAGGTACTACTTGATTGGATCCAAGATTATCATCTTCATGGACTATGTGGCGCTTAAGTACCTTCTTTCTAAGAAGGATGTTAAGCCTCACTTATTGAGATGGATCCTTTTACTCCAGGAATTTAATTTAAAAATTAGAGATAAGAAAGGAGTAGAAAATATAGTGGTTGATCATCTCTCTTAAGCTTGTCCTAATAAATTCCAATGAGGCAACGCCGATCAATGATATGTTTCCTGATGAATAACTCTTTAAGGTCTCCTAATCACCTCGGTATGCATAGATGGCTAACTATCTCACTACAAGTACAATTCCTACTCATTGGTTGAAGCAAGATAAAAATAAATTCTTCACCGAGGTACATAAGTTTTTTTGGGACGACCCGAACTTATTTAAGTACTGTCCCGATCAAATCATAAGGAGGTGTGTGCTAGATCAGTGAGCAACATAGTGTAATCTCCTTTTGTCACTCTCAGATGTGTGGTGGCCACTTTTTGGCTAAGAAGACCACCGTCAAAATTCTGCAGTGCGACTTAACCCACAATATTGAAAGACGTTTATGAGTTTTGTAAGGCTTGTGAGCCTTTTCAGAAATTAAGAGGAATATCTCGTCAAAATATGATGCCACTCAATCCCATTTTAATTGTTGAAATATTCGATTGTTGGGGCATTGATTTCATGGGATCATTCCCCTCATCTTTCAAAAATTTATACATTTTGATTGTTGTCGACTGTGTGTCCAAATGGGTTGAGGCGATTTCATGCCGCAATAATGATCATAAAACAATCATTCAGTTCTTAAAAGAAAATATATTTTCAAGGTTCAGAACGCCTCAGGCCATTATAAGTGATGGAGGGTTACACTTTTGTAATAGGCCATTCGAAACATTGATGAGAAAACACAACATTACTCAAAAAGTGAGCACCCTCTATCATCCAGAAATAAGCAGACAAGCCAAGATATCCAATAGGGAGATAAAACATATACTTGAGAAAATAGTAAATCTGTATCGCAATGATTGGTCTTTAAGATTAACTTATGCGCTTTGGTATACCATACGGCCTTTAATTTTCTCATTGGTATGTCACACGATAGACTTGTCTATGGGAAGGCTTGTCACTTGCCCGTGGAGTTGGAACATATGGCATACTGGGCCATAAAGAAAATGAATTTCGATTATGACAAAGCGAGCTCGTTGTGCAAGCTTCAATTGAATGAACTTGCGAAAATCTGGAATGAGGCATGTGAGAATTTGAGAATTTACAAGGATAAGATGAAGGTGTTCCATGATAAGAATATCCTTCGAAAATCTTTCACTGTTAATCAAAAAGTCATTTTGTACAATTTCTGAATACATCTATTTTCAGAAAATTGAGATCTCAATAGACCGGTCCTTTTATAGTCAAAATTATTTATCCATATAGGACTGTTGAGATTCTAAACCCGGTGAATGGCAACATTTTTAAAGTGAATGGGCAACAATTAAAGCCATTTGTCAAGAATTTTACCTCGGAGAACATGTCTAGTCCTCTGAGAGATCATGTTTATCAGGATTGACCTTCTAGTCTAATAGAGGTCATTTCACATTTTTTTACATCGCTAATTTCTTATATTAGATTAGGCTTTCTTTGTTAGTAGTTTTAGGATTTAGAAGCTTCGTGAAGAACTCTTTTTGTAGGAAATTTGTTTAATCTACTCTCATCTATTAGGTACTCTCTTATTCATTCCTCTTTATTTTTCGTTGTTCTCTTTTATATTACATTGCATATCTTTTACATTGAGGACAATGTAGAATTTAGGTTGGGGTGAGATTCTGTTGGACTTTTAGCTATTTTGTTGTATTTTGAGCAAAAAATTTAGAACAATTCTCAATTTTTTTTATTTTAAAACTCTCTTAGAAAGTTAAACTTCCATGAATTCAAGTGTAACGCCCCAGATTTTCGACATTTATTTGAGAATCTTTAAAATTTTATTTTGATTTAATATCATACGTTTACTTTATCTCGAAAACAACAGATAATCCGTAGGAGATCCGATAGGGCACCCTTTACGAAAGTTGCTTAGAATAACCCTATAAACATTGTAGAAAGACCAGGTTTAAAAAATCTCACTATTTTTAGCTAATTACAAAAATGCCACTGTTTTAAACCTCCCGCTTTCAGTAAACCAGTTTTTGCCGATCAGTTAAGCTCCAAACCTTGTATATCATCTATCTGGTCCAAAATAACCGTACACATCGAAAATCAGCTCTCCGATCAGTGTGCAAGTGCCCTAATTAGAAACTGGTCAATAGACGGCCCACCACAACTCGGATTCGACCCGAAATTCATGTCAATGGTTAAAATCATGATGTTAATACATCTAGTGGGCCAGATCAACCAGACCCACCTTAGTGGACCCCACTTGCGGAGACAGCCAAGCCGCACGACGGCCTTCCATCTTCTTCGTTGCTTCAACAACGGACGACGCTGTCTGTCCGTGAGCTTCACACCACCTATCAACGGGACCCCACTGCCAAATCCACTCCCTACATTCGACTTACGGGCCAGCCAAACATAGTCAGTTTGAAAATCTCCACCAACCGTCACCTGTACGGCCCGTTTCAATCTACCGTCCAAACAAAGAAAGATCAAGATCTAACCCACCACTTTGCATGGGCACTCCAAACTTGACCTAGAGCTTCTTATGGACCTCACCCAACCTTTGAACGGTCCCCGGTCGATTTAGTGCAAGAAAGTTGGGCAGGATGATTCCCAGGCGGTGCCAACGCCAAAACCGGATCTCGTTTTGGCACTGCGCCTTCCCATCGACTTAAGTAAGTTATACACCCTCCATCCGTCTTCTTTCTCTCCTTCCAAAAACACTAGAGAGAGAGATAGAGAGACCGTGAGAGAGAGAGAGAGAGAACGAGTAGAAAGAGAGAGCCCGTGAGAGAAAGAGAACGAGCAAAGAGGGAGAGAGACTGTGAGAAGGAAGGTTTAGAGACAGAGAGAGAGAGAGCGTGCTGCCCCTACTCCTATTGGACCCTGTTCCAGGTCTGGAAGAGAAGAAGAAGAAGAGAAGAAGAAGAAGAAGAAGAAAGAGAAGGAGAAAGAGAAAAAGAGAGAGAGAGAGAGAAGATCGAGTTGAGCCAAGCCAAGTCGACTAAGTGGAGTTTTCGAGTTACATCACTGTTGTGAGAGGTAAGTCGTATAAACCTTGATTTAATTTCCTAGATCTAGGCTAAACCCTAACCCTAGGTGTAGATCTAACCCTAGTTGGTCGTGGCGATGAAAATCATATTGATTTACATTAATCTCGTGTTTTCTGTTAAACATGTTAGGTTTTGGATTTAAGAGATACTTCACGGCCCTAGCAACGCCTCAAACCAACCAAACATTAGAGGTGGGGATTTCCTTTAAGCCCATCTACGATAATATTAAATTGTATGTTGTTTTTATGCTTGGAAACTAGGATTTTGTTACGTGTCTTCTTGAAATATCGAATGGTATGTCGAATTGTGCCTTGTTGTTATGGTTTGTTGTATGACACCGTGGTTGGCTCCTATTGAGAGGAAACGGTTATTCTACGTCATGACGGACCATGGATGGGGTAAAGAGCGACCTTGGGATGGGGACATCATTAAAACTGCTGGATGATAAACTACTTAAATAAACGTGGAACTAAATCATGCATTCATCGCTTGCTAGTGAAAGTGTGCATGGGCCCGTTTCACTAGTTGGGTTTTGGTGTATGGGAAGAGTGGAGTGATCCCGTCCTAGCTAGAACCTCTGGTGACTAGTGGCTGGTGAGAAGAGTGGAGTGATCCCGTCTCATTTGGTCAGGGTGCCTTAGCCAGAGCATCCATGTCACGCATTGCATTAACCAAGATCTTTTATTGAATTATTTTTATTTTATTAAATAATAATATCATGTTTGCATTTACTCTGTGTCATTATTATCATGATTGTCTTAAAGGGATATTCCCCACTATGATAGTGTTTAACGCTATCCAACCACATCTCAGATAATTCAAGTGAAGATCCAGTAAGAGAGTCGAACACTACGACGAGGTGCTCGAAGGCTCGTGGCAGCAAATGATGGACGATGAAACTGAAACGGCTTAAAGATTATCCAATTATTTCTTTTAGTAGAGAAAAGTTAATTCTTTGAGTTCTAAATAAGTTTCCTTTTATGGAGACATTAAGTGAACATTGGTTTAACATGTTTTATATTTGATTTTGAACTTAGAGTAGAAAATCATGGAATAAGATCTTTATTTCCCATCATTTTGCTTGAATGTCATGAATGTATATAAGTACAGTATGTGTGTATGGAATAATAATGTTAACACACAGGAGTTAACACCCGAAACTCTACAGATCGTGTTGTCCATGAGAGTAAAAAATTCGGGGCGTTACAAGTTTGTGTGAATTTGAGATGATGAGGTATAAGGTAATTTGATCATTGAAAGCCTATAATATGTTAGTTTAGCAGTTTTTAAATGAGTTCCTTTTATTATTTAACTGATGGAAAGTTTAAACATCAATGGGTCTAGTTCACATTACACAAGTAACTCTCATTCTTAAGGACCAAACTAGATGTTATAATGGTTTGATTGGCCTATGGTTTGAAAGTGCTACGAACTAAGTTCGAAGAATTTGTCCATCACGTTCAAGAAAAAGAAAATCACAATAATATGAGGCAATGATTTTTATCCTTTGCCGTTACCATTACAGAAACGTTACTTTAGTACGAAGTGAGCCTTTTAAAGTCTTCGTCTATTGGTGAGTGATGAAGAGAAAAGAGATGAACAGATAAATCAGCTAAAAACAATTGTATAAAAAGGGCTACCTATGACCACCTAAAAAGGGAATGGGATTAGTGTAAAAGTCGTCGGTGAAAAATCCAAAACTGACATGAATTCTCATTGAACGGTAAGGAAAACTCTTATGAAAGACTTGTGTTGATCTATATACTTTTTGGACTTTTATGCTAATTAACCATTTAATAGAAGGTTAATCCTGATTAGTGATGAGTTAGGAATTCACTGAGCACACTAGAACATGGTTGTTTGAATGCACCACATTCGTTAATTAATTAATTGGAACTCAATTTGATTACTCGCTAAGTCATTGGAAGCTAGGCATTTCAGCATCTCATTGCTAAGTATCTCTGAATTTCATTGTTTGCATAAGTTTGGATTTCATGAAGTTATCTTCTAAGAGAGGTTTGAGGTTGGAAGATTAAATGTATTTTTCGCATGTTTTACTCGAGACTAGAAAAATGCTAGTTGGGGGTGTGTTGAGCCTAGAATTGTGTATATTTATCCCCAATTCCATGTCATGATTATATGAAACTATGTGTTTAAAGTACTAACTTAAATGTGTTTCTGTGATTGTGGAGATTCTAGAGAAGATGGAGAGATTGGAGCTTAATTATATACATTTGAACACGATTGGAAGTACAAGCAAGCCAAAATAAATAAGAAACAAGAAAAAGAAAGAAAGAAAGAAAGAAAAGATTGAAAATCTAGAAGAAATTGCAAGTTGTGACCGGTCGCTAATCACTTCTGACCGATCACTAGAAGCCAGTGACCGAATACAAATACCTTGCGATTGGCCGAATTTCCATGTTTTAGACTAAAGCTTGTTTGACTAAAAAGTTGTGTTTGTGACCGGTCGACGAGCCTGTGCGATCAGTCACCCAATGTAGTCAAGTTTTGAATTTCAGTTTTGTTTGGTATTCAGAGGAGCTACGACCGATCGCAACCCTTATGCGATCAGTCGTCAACCGTCACCAATGCATAATTTTTTTTGCAATTTGAGAAGCGATGGTGGACTTTTCTATTTAAGGAGGTCTCTCAGTCTTCTAAGATCATCCAAGACATGAAGGAGTGGATAGAAGCTACAATGGAGTTCTACTTTGGATTTCTCTATTTTCTTCTACTTTTTAGTTGTTTTTCTATGTTTTAAAGAGTTTTTAGTTCAAGGATGTTAGAGATGAACTAAATCTAGCTAAAAGGGGATGCTTGTAGTTCGTTTTATGTTTGATTTAACCTAGATTCATTTTTATGCTTTCATGTTGAACTTAGTTTGATTTAAATTTGAAAACAGTTCTAATTTTAGTTTTACTCTGATCTTTTGATGACTTCGGGCTCATTGGATGCTTAGGAGATCTAAAGCTAGTTACATTTTTTGCAAGGATTAGATCTGTATAATCCATTTATCTATCATAGACTATAGGCATGGTAGATGCTTTGAGTTCTCTGCGATCTAGAACTTAAACCAAAGTTTTATTTTTATTAGATTTCTGAATTATGTTATAACTGCTCCATTATCCGGCTGGATAGGATAGGACTCTAATTCTAATTGAGTTATTAATGAATCATGAGAATCAAGTATTGAGAATGGCTACAAGTGGATACTTGGTACTCTAGTATTTTTATTCCATTGATTAAACCTTTAAATTCCTATTTTCAAACACCATACCAATCAAATCTGAATTTTAGATATAGTTCTTAATTCAATTCTAGTTCTAGATTATTTTTGAAGAATTCTATTTACATACATAAATCCCTGAGGAGCGATTTCGATCTCCCCGAGTTATTACTACGTTGTGACCCTACACTTAGGGTTGTGAACAGTACTTAAAACGCCTAAGAATTGTTAATCCTTAAAATTAGTGAACTCCTGCTTTTCAAGTCCGCTTTGGTTAATGCAACTAGCACGTCCCCAATAGAGTCGCCATTCTGTGGATAATGGCTTCGCGACACTTCTCTTTCCACGCGATTTTTGCCTCTATGTAGGGCTTTTTGTGTGGTAGTGGGGTATTAATTAGTATGTTTGAAATGATGTTGTGTAAGATTGGAGTCACCACTAGCCAGTTACTTCAAATCTACAGTCGGCTAAACCCTGTAGAAATGCTTAAGAGCAAGACCTCGAATATTCCTAATCCTAAGATGATTCCTTGATCTGCGTCCAAATATTCAAGGTAAGGACACAATTACAAAGTGGGAAGGTGTTAGGAACCCTCTTTGCCCGTATTGATGAAATGATATGCGATTCTTGCACAATATTGAAATAATATCGGGGATTAGTTCTGGTTCTTGCACTAATGATGTAATGATATGCGATGCTATGATCAGTGTTAGTCAGCACAAATTTCTGGTGGGCAGGCTCCGTTTGTATAGGCAAGCCTCAGAGCATGCGTTCATATTGATAGAGTGTTGGCGTGATGTGTAAATGCAATGCAATGTTAAGTGTGAGTTAGCACGAATTTCTGGTGGGCAGGCTCCGTACAAAGAGGCAAGCCATAGAGCATACGTTTATACTGACAGAGTGTCGAGGTGATGCGTAAATGCAATGTATACCAGATAAGGTTTTTGATGGGCCAAGTCCGAGTAAATCGGCAAGTCACAGAGCATAATCTCAAATTGATATTAATGCAAAATGAGATGCAATATGTATAGATGAGATGAGCAGGGGGTGAGAAGGAAGTAGGCGTTGCACAATGCTAATGCAAGCTTGAGCAAAGCTAGTTGAAAGTTGGATAGACGGAGGTGTCGTGAGGATTTGGTCGAGTGACTTGGACTACGTCTTAGAAGGCTCAACCTTGGGTCGGGCTAGGCTAGACTAGGGTTGAACTCTCTCTCTCTCTCTCTCTCTCTCTCTCTCTCTCTCGTGGAGGGATGGCTAAGGCTAAGGCTAAGGCTAAGGGACTTAAGGGATTGTTGGTTATAGAAATGAGAAGGGGAGAGGGCTATTTAGAGCCTCCAATCTTGATTTTTCTACAATTGTTGTCAAGTTCAGGGGAAAAATAAGGTTGGATGGCTGAGATTGGAGAGTTCCATGTGGCAACACTTGGATGGTTAGATTTAGTGGTAAGATGATAATTTTGGCTCAGGAGACTGACACCGGTATAAATACACACTTCTCGCACACTTAGGGGCTGTAAAAGGCTGAATCACACGATTGAGGGGGCTGCCGCCTAAAATGGATGGGTGCCACATGGTTGGCAGTACCTTGGGTATCGCCATCCCCTAAAGGGACCCCCTGGCCAGGCTCCCTCCCTCAAGCATGTGGGATTCATACTTTGAGGTTTGGTTCATTGTTGTTTCCCCTGGAACTCCGATTTGGGCTTCTTTTGGGCCTTTGCATTGGGCTTATTTTGTGGGTTTGGGTTCAACAAGGTGAATTGATTTTGGATTAGGTGTGTTGACTAGGTGAGTTGACTCAGTGGGTCGACTCGCCGAGTTGGCTCAGGGCTTTAGGTTTTTGGGACTTAAGGTTTGGGTTTTAATTGACTGGGTTGACTAGGTCGAGTTGGGTCGAGTTTAGGGTTTTGGATTAGGGTTTGGATCAAGGTTTGGAAAAGGTTAGGGTTTAGGTAGAGTTTGATTAAGGTTAAGACCTAAGGTTTAGGTTAGGGTTTAGGCTGAGGTTTGGATTAGGTTTAAGACCTAAGGTTTAGGCTAGGGCTTAGGATTAAGGTTGAGACTTAGGGTTTAGGCCAGGGTTTGGATTATACATCGAGTCGAATGGGATGGGTCCAACTTTTAACCTGCTTATCGACCCGAGGTGGAGTGTCTATAGTAAGGCCCAATTTTGTTTTGGATCTGCCACTTTTTTTGCCTATGTCCTAACATGATTTGAAAAAATGAATGGATAGGGTGGATTTCTCACAAACATTATAGTGGACCTCACCTAGCTTCCCAATGCTGGAAGTTCCTACGAAAGGTTTTCGGATGCAACATGCGTCTCCTCACAGGTTGGCGACAATGACGTGAGGTTTGAATAACCAAGGCGTTTAAATGAAGTGTATTTTAGCCCTTTATAAAATACGATTCTAAAATTTTTGTAATTCACACTTATACGATGCTAGACAATTATATCAATAACAACTTAAAATGTAAATGTTATTTTAAATATTTTAAAAGTGGAAGTGTATTAAAAAACAGCCCAAAGACAAGTGGTTATTTGTAATTAACTCCAAAATAAAAGGATATATAGTGTTGTGCTGTAAATTTGATTTGTTTTAGGTTTGTGGGAGTTTGAAACTCTTTATTTCTCTTATTTATAGAATTTTGAAACAGTAACTAGAGAGAGCGCTACTCTTTATATCTGTTGATGTGGAAATAAATGTCTGGGTCTAAAGACAATTATCGCCTATTAAGTAATGATATGTATGCTAGTTGTTTATCGTGAGTTGACAATTGGTTACACACATCCTACTCCTATTACGTAGACAAGAGCCTCTCTCGAGATACCATGTATTGGTAGTAGTTATCCATTTTTTCACACAAACGTGTGTAGTGCACTGTGAAATTAGGTCAACTTGGCATGGTTGTTGCTCTGTTCCTTGAACCTTTTTTAGCATAAGGACTTCTGCGGGATGCTAATGTGCATTGGCCAAATTTATCACTTGTGGCAATCGTGTTACTGTTAATACCCATTGTTGGTCATGAGATTAATATGGTAAACAGCTAGCTTTACCATGTTAGTGACACACAGCACGTGTTTTACGTCTGCTTTCAGTTGAACTTATCATTTTTGGATTACTCATATCTTTCCGGATTCCAATCATATTTGGCTGAAAAGATCTTCGGTTTGTCTCTCGTTGGGATTTCATTACCATATTATCACGTGGAATGGACTTACGTACTATATCTGCATTTGTTAATGCACCTCTTAGATGTACAATAATAAAAATGTGTATGAGGAGATAGTTTCCATCCTGAGTATGGACAACTTAGATGGACGGACCTGATTGATTCGTTACTCTGCTACTTGTACTGTGCAGTGTTATCCCTACCCTACTCATATTGTTGATGCTCCGCAGTATCATCTCCCTCTGTATTGTATAACTCCAGTGCAAAGAGATAAAGGTGGTAGCCACGTGTACAGTAGTATGTAGCGATGACTGCCACAGCTCTACGCCAACAGCCCAGATTCAATGGAGAATTTGGATAATCCCACACTGGAGCCCACCATATCAACAGTATAGATCACCGACCAATAGGCTCCACTAGTAAAAGTCAAGGAGCCACCTTTACAAGAGCAACCATGTGAACCTTGAGCCTATCAACCAACCTTTGTCTTGTTCAAGTGGGCTCCAGAGGGGTCGCTGCTGGTTTCAGTAAGATCGTTGTGGAGAGTGACGCAATGGTCGTGGTGGAGGCGCTTAAGGAGAAGAAACCCCCCAATTGGTCCATGTGGTATTGGTGGAACCGTTTTTTATCCTTAGCTAAGGGAATGGAGGTGCAGGTGGTCCACATCCTTAGGGAGCAAAACGGGCTAGCGGACAGCTTAGCAAGGTTGGGTAGCCTTGGTCAAGTGGTGCAGGATTTTTCAGCATTTTCGGATCTCCCAAGACAGATTCGGGGGGAATTTTTCTTGGATAGGTTCGAGCTGAGGAATGTTCGCAAGTGCCCCAATCCCAACCCTTAGTAGTAGGTTTGGGGCCTTTATGATAGGCTGCCTGAAGCCTGATTTTCTTGGCTTTTGGGTGGCCCGAATGTACAGGGGCATTTGTACATTGGTTCTCTTATGAATTAAAAATGTCATATTAAAAAAAAAAGTGGGCCCCATGCCTCACTTATCAAGAGCTCAAACTCAAGGCTAGAGGATAATATGTATATCCTACGTGGCACTTTGACTTGTCATTTGGAACCGTCCATCTACGTGAAACTAGTGTAGATGGAAGATGGTTCAAAATACACATAGATCTGATGATCCGGGCCACTTGACAGGTGGCCTTCAATGATAACAGCACAGAAAAGGAAATTCAAGAAATTTGATCAATTGGATCGTCTAATTCATGTGAAATTTGAAACATAATCTATCCATGGTAGGCCCACTAAATGTACGACCTCAATTGATACAGCTCTCCCTTCCATATCCACTTTAGTCTTTACTAGTTAGCCCGGTCAAGTCACGGAAGGGATAGTAATGAAATTTTAGCATTGACTAGAGAAAAATTATAGAAAATGGGTAATCGTCGCCAATCTTGTGAGTTTGCCACTGTTTATAACTAGTAGGCAGGTGTACGCGGACGCCCATTGCGTACCATCCGGGCAGATCTATGGTGGGAACCACTCTGATGTATCAGTTTAAGGCAAATCCAATGCTTGAGTAGCCCACACCAAATAGTAAGCTTGGATTGCATTAAATCCACAAACAATTAAATGAAGGTTGCAAGAGTCATATGTGGTGCGGTCCACTTGAGCGTTAGATTTGCCTCATTCTTGGTCTCGTGACTAAAACTAAAAATGATCTTAAAAGGGGGATAAACATACTGGATAAACTAATACATCATGGTGGCCCCCTCCGTCCAGGTGGCACACAGATTTCGTCCTAGCAGTCCACGTGCCACCCATAAGGAGGGGCCCACCGTGATATATCCACTCCGTCCATCCCTTTTCTAAGATCAGTTAAAGGCATGAGCCCAAGAATGAGCATTGGATCTGCCTCATTCTTGGGCTCACGTCTAAAATTGATCTTAGAAAAAGGATGGAGGAGTGGATAAATGATACATCATGGTGGGTCCCTTCACAGATCTGCCCGGACGGTAGGATGCAATCCGCATGGCGTTGCTTAATTTAGAGCGTTGAAATCATGTGTGAGTTGGCCACTATTTATAAAAAGGTAGGCAGGTGTATGCATTGGCCAATTAGGAACGCTGAATTCATGCACCCACATTATGGGTAGAGCTGTACACGAGTCGAATAAGCTTGAAATATTTGATCGACTTAGCTCGAAAATGCTTGGTTCGGATCGAATCGGAAGTGAGTTTGGGCCAAGTCGAATCAAATTTTGGGTGCTCGAATGAATTCTAGTTGAGCATCGAGTAGGGCCACGCTAAAAAAAAACCCACCCGGCCCCATCGAACCACCCCCACTGAGTAGGGCCACGCTCGAAACTCCCCCCCCCTCCCGACACACACACACCTAGCCCCATCGAACCACCCCCACAGGCCACGGCCCACTCTGGCACTCCCTCCCTCCCTCTCTCTCAAGAGTCAAGTTTTAGCTTGATGCCGGCCACCCCCTGAGCTGCCTTGTGGCCTACCTGCTCGACACTAGCCACCCCTGAGTTGCCCTGTCCGCTCGACACCGGCCTCCCCCTAAGCTGCCCAGCCTGCCTATCCGCTTGACGCTGGTAATCCCCTTACCCCTCCATTTTTTTACATGGATTTTCGGGCAAAAACTGAAACTCAAACTCAACTCGAAAGACTCAAACTTGAACTCGCTTGGTCTACTGATCGAGCAGGTCCACGCTCGACTCGACCGAGTCGAGTCAAGTTCCGAGCAAGGGCTGGGTGGTTCGAGCCAAGCAACGAGCAAGGCAAAGCTCGACTCATGTACAACCCTAATTGTGGGCCAAATGTTGCCTGAAGGATGATACTTGACCATATCTAGTTTTACCCATTGAATTTTATCGCTGACCTGTTTTCTTTGTAACCAACCATTTCATGGCCCATCTATTGAGTTGAGAGGATCATCCTTACATCCCATCGGGACTTTTAGCAATCAAAATTGGGCTCTTCCCAATGACTTAAAACCCTTTATATGATAGATATTTGGATGCGGCTTTCTGTTGCCCTCGATTTTTTGGTCACGCATGTAACGTGTGTGCAGGCGTGCCAAAATTGAATGTACAGCTCGATTCAAACCAAACAACAATGACCCCAAGCACCGAGATAGGTATATACGCTATAATTGGATGTATATGACCAAGACCTATACAGATCGGTCGCTTGTTCAACCACTTGCACAGTTGCTTTATCAATAATCAGGTGATACTTGGAGGGTGAGGTTTGTCCTCCAATGATGGGTTACACCTTTGCCTTCCATACGAAAGGACTTTTAAATACAAAACTAAATAATAAAAAAAGGGAGTACTTACAGTCAGTCACGTGGAACGTGTTGCAAATCTCCTTTTCCGAACGAAATGCTTTATTTAAGTAACTCTAATGTATGGGATTAGACTTTGAATATAACTAAAGTTACCAGCTACTGGATTACCGTTACTGATCTACTGTTACAAATAGTGAATTCACCGCTAATGCTACGGAATTTAAAGAGTAAAATTACACTAATGAAAACGAAAATGAAACTAAAGCTGGTGATTACACTAAGAAATGTAAATAGAAAAATGTTAAGGAGCATGATAATTGAAAGATAAATTGAGATATTTGATTTGATTTGGTTGGTGCTGGATCCCTTGCTTTGTCGCTTTCCATATGTATTTATAACCTTCATCGTCCACACGTCCTAGAACTCTTGACACTTCATTCGGCACAATCGATCTTCCAGATCTTTCTTCATTCACCACCTGTCTTTGTAACAATATCGCTAACTCGACCACAATCGCTCGTTCGCTCTAACCTTATTAGTGTCGTGGCATCACTTAATCAATTTGAGCTATGTCACCACAAATCTTACTGCATCCCCTCCCGCCAGTTCATACGATCATTCCTTAGAATCATACAGTCACACATGTCTTCTCTTGATTAGCTCTCGCAAGGCTAGGCAGAAATAGGGTACAACATTGCCCCCAACGTCGCATTACCTTTGGGAAAAGGTAAAGGCGACGTTTGAGTTTTCATTAAATGTGGTCGTCCTTCCATTCACGCATCATGCTCTCGTTCGTTACACTTGGCCGATATGAGTTCGAGTGATGGCAATACCTTTCGCAGAGGCAACCCCGTGCCGATGTGTGCCCTTTTCTTGAAAAGAACGAGGTGTCATGATTACACTTTCATTAATGCTTTCTCAAATGGCCAATAAAAATGAAATTTCAAATTTCATTTCTCTTCTTCTCACGCCTTCCCCAATTCGAATTTCTTCTGTAACCCTTGCTTCTTCGTTACTAATGGTTGTTTCTTCCTCATCTACTCCCTCCTTTAATTAAGATACGGTGATTGATATTTTGGATGGCCTTGCCGATAATCTAACTGATGAGATCATTTACTCAACCACTATTGACAATGAGACGATATATCATCTCGGCCCTTCGTTTCTTCCCACAGTTACTCCAAATAAGCTGTCCACACTAGATTTCTACTTCCCGATCTGTCCGGGTGAAAAAATATTAGCCCGAGATATGAAAATTATGGACCCTCGAACTGCCTTGAAATATCCCAGATCGTGGATGTTGCCTCTTTTAGATTAATAATAACTATACCATCATCGGTCACTTGATCGGGCGATATAATGGTGTCATCTAAATTTACAAAACAGCTGTCTTCCTCGCTGAGGTTTTCCTCCAATTCCTTTATTTTGGCCGTGAAGTCGGCCAAGTTCCAACTGGTCATAGTTGTACTAGTTATGAGACTTCTTCGATGGTGCATTTCTAGACCGATCGATGGGGAATAATGTCCATCGGCCGCTCACCTTCAAGATGAAGAATCGCAGATATATCCTGCACTATGCTATCTCGGTTCTTTAAGTAGAGATCCCAATTGGACTTCCATATTTGTTTCTTCCAGTGAACCGTATTGGCTCGACTTCTTCGCCATAGTAATAAGCTTCGTTGGCGTTTGATGTATCCAAGAAAGGTTTGTTGTCAGCCAATACCAATTCCACCATGTCCTGATTTCATAATATTATGAATTGATGCAAGGAAGATGGAATACATGCAAAAGAATAATGCATTATAACTAGAGGAGGTATCGACTACAAAAAAGGCAACCAACACCTTTTTGCTTCCTACAGTCAAATCAATTGGCAGTACTCCATGGGTGTTTGTAACTCCTCCTGCGAAGTTACTGATATTGACATTAGAGGGAATTAAATCGACCATGGTTTTTCCTGATGTTTTCATCATTCTGACAGGTAAAAGGTATATTGTTGTGCCGTTGTTAACCAAGATTTTGGTAACGGGACAACTTTCAAGGTGGGCTGATATATATAAATGTTTAAGATGTTGTGTCATAGTGGGTGTTGGATTCTCAATAATTACTCTCTCAAAAGATGAACCAAGTTCCACAGTAATACTATTTACCTGTGGTGACACCCTTGTTCCTGACAACATATTTTTGCATCTGGTGGAGGAAAAGATGCATGTTGAATCACTACTGAGGGAATCAGTTCTTCGATGTTGCCCACCATCTCATTCGGTTGAGATGGCTTTGCTTGAAAATCAAATGGGAGAGTGAGTACTATATTACAATCAAATACTACGGGCGGACATAATTTCTAACTTTAAACATTGCCCCCCAAGCGTTTCTTGACCGAACTAATCATCATAGTCATCATTCGTTGTTGTTCACACGGGCCAATGTTCAGTCCACTAGCTGATGAGATGATCTCCATTGGTTCAGTTGAAGCCATGAGTTCATCCATTAACAAATCATCACCTGCCAACCATTCATCACTAAAGTAGCCTGACGAGTCTTCACCTCCTTCAGCAGTCACAAAATCGATACCATTGTCGAGGTGATCTTCCTCTTCCCCTAGCTGGTTGTTCATGACATAATCGCCTGTTAAAGGCCCCAAAATAGCATCAACCGCATCAACAGTCACTGATTCTTCCTCGAGTTGGAGAATTGCCAAAATGGACGGGCATCCTTATCCTTCTCGTGATATGGATTTCCGACCTCGACCGCTACCCTTTTTTGGTGACTTCGTGCCATTGTCATCGACGCTTTTACGTCCTCTTCATGATCTCTAGAACTACAGGGAACTTGGGGTGCCTTACCCTTCTCCATACCCCCGATTGCTTCGACGGTGGCTTCACCATTCACGGTCGGACCAAAGCTTGCTAGCCTCGAAGATCTTCCAACGAGTCTAACCTTAATGGTGGGTTAGACATTTAATGATCCTCTGTCTCCAATACATCTCGTTCACTTCTTCTTTGCGTCTGATGTGATGAAGGCGGCCATTGTAACTTTCTAGCGCAATGACTACACAAATACGAGTCCTATTCATGACACTGTCAATCCTTTGGGTGCTATGTTGACCATGTTGTCTTTGAATGTCGTTGGTTTGGTCACAAAGATGAGCCTTGATACCCTTTAGGTCCTAAGTTTACTTTTTGTCATGGCCGATCAATTCGCTGAAGGTCAACCATGACTTCATTAGCCTCCAACAGCAGAGGGAATGGGTTTGTATCGATCAACATTGCTTCTTCATCCTTTTTCAAGAAGTTGAGAAGACCCTTGTCAATATTATCATGGATGACATTCCTGAAAACAATACATTTACTAGTAGAATGGTTTCGAGTTCCATGCCATTTACAATATTCTCCTTTTTCAATTCCTCGACCGTCGGTATTTTATGATTAGTTGAGATTTTAATAAATTTTCTAGCCAACAATAGTTCAAATATCTCATCAGCTCGAGTAATATTGAAAGTATAAGTCTTATGGGCCTTATGTGTGATAGATGTTGCTTTGTCAGCCTTAACTAAAGCAGAGCACACAAGAGGCTTCCTTGCAATTACATCGGTAACTGTCATGTCGTAATTATGATCATAATAATATGTTCCAATTGATGAATTCTTTTGTCTGAAGCCTTCTTGTAAAAGTTCCTCATATCGGGACACTTTTCAAGTTAGATCATACAAATCTACAAACTCCGTACTAACAAACCTTTTTTGGAGTTTATATTCCAAACTGTCAAAGGTAAGTTGCACAAATTCAGCCTCTGGTGTCACTACCTTACACCGGCTTCTCGCCTTTTTAAATTGAGCGATATTGTTTTTGCAGGATTATTCAAGACGTTGCCAAAATCGTGCAAGATTGGCCATGGTCATTTCTAGATCCTTACAAAAGAACTTAGCGTGGAACTTTTCTTCTAATTCTTGCCATGAATTACTAGAATTCAGCAATAAATTAGAATATCGTGTAAACGCAGCAGCCATCATTGAATGACCAAACAACTGTAATTTAAAATAGTCATTGTTAGTCAACTCGCCAAATTGCATAATGAACCGCCCCACGTGTTCAATAGTAGATTAGCCTAAATCGCCCGAGAACAGCGCAAAATTCGGCCAATAATTCCTTAGCAACGGATGTTGTTGGTCGATCCATTTCGAGTAAGGCGTATGATAAACAAGAATAGTGTTGCGGCCGAGGACTTGGCCAGCTACTTCCTGGAGCAATTGTATAATCTGGTTGCGATCCACTCGTTGTGGTTCGACCACAAGTGGCGGGTGGGGACCCATATGATCTGGACCCTTATTGAACAATAGATTTCTGAGAAATGGTTGGAATGGTTGCCCACCAGGCATCCCATGATTCCATATTTCCGAGATAAAATTCCTAACTTCCCTCTCCGGATGCCTATACTCAGGCTGTGGGACAACATTGTGTCCTTTCAGAATTAAAGTGGTCTATGAATTCTGTTGTAATGGAGCCATTAATGGCAGTTGAGCCGCGTTACTAACAAAACTTCCTTCATTGTGTGGTATTGGAATGAATGTCCTTTCAGTAACAACACTCAATAGGCGATGCATGGCTTCGGCTTGATGGGCCATCCACCTATTGAAGCTCTCAATTTACACGCGGAGATGCTTGGTCTGAGCATGTATCATTTCTACATGAGCTCTCCATTGTTCATGTACGTGTTGTACATTCATCCGAACTTCCCTGAGCCCAGCTGTTATCTCTTCCAAAGACGTCGTTTAGGATACAGGTGGTCCTAGCTGATGGCTTGAGCGGCTGATCGTTGTTCAAATTCAAGTTGGGGGTTGTTTGGTCCAAAACATCTTTCATAGAAAATGGTGGAATAGGAGTCACAGGTTTAGCCCTAGCCACTCAATTACTTCTTCTAGTCATATATTGTTTCACAATATCACACTAGCTAGTTAATGAATCAAAGTATGGTCCCATAGGGCGTGCCAAAAAATGTTGCCTCGATTTTTCAGTCAGGCGTGTAATGTGTGTGTGAGCATGCCAGAATCGAATGTACGACTCAATTCAAACGAACAACAATGACCCCAAGCGTCGAGATAGACAAATATACCATAATCGGCCGTATATGACCGAGACCTATATAGATCGGTCGCCTATTTGGCCACTTGCACAGTTGCTTTATCAATAATCAGGCAATATTTGGAGGGTAGGGTTCATCCTCCAATGATGGGTTATGCCTTTGCCTTCCATATGAAAGGACTTTTAAATACAGATCTAAATAAAATAGGAAATGAGTACTTATAGTTGGCCGCGTGGAATGTGCTGTAAATTTCCTTTCCGAACGAAATACTTTATTAAAATAAGTCTAGTATATGGGCATAGACTTTGAATATAACTAAAGTTACTAGCTACTGGATTACCATTACTCATCTACTACTATGAATAGTGAATTCAAAACTAATGCTATGGAATATAAAGAGCAGAATTACACTAATGAAACTAAGGTTGTTGATTACACTGATGAACGTAAATAGCAAAATCTTAAGGAGCGGAATAATTGAAAGATAAATTGAGAGATTTGATTTGGTTCGTGCTGGATCCCTTGGAAGAGTCACACCGGTGGTATCAACGGATGTTGGAAGAGTCGAGCATTGCTGTCGTTGGTGTTGTGGCGCCACTGGCCGATGGTGCTCCAGCAGTGATGGCGGAATCAGATTCCGACAACGGGTTGCGTGACAGCAGAAAATGGTGCTCTTAGTGGATGTCATGGCCGAGAAGAGGCAAAGAGTAGAGAAGAGCTGCTGTGGGCCGCTTTTTGGCTTTACAGATCTACTAACATATATGATTACCTCTCATACATTATCAACAATGCTCACTGCTTCGGTGGCATTGGCTGGGCCATTACCGAATTCAACTGGGACATCAATTACGCTGGTGTCCAGATCCTAGCCTCTAAGGTAATTATTTCAGCACCGCTTAGGCTTATGCAAATCCATTCGCATTTTTTCCACCACGGGTTCGACTCAGGCCCGTTTGTGCAGACTGGGCTGTTGAATTGCTATGCAAAATGTGAGTCGAGCCCTTTTGTACAAACCAAGCTCGTAAATTTCTAAGAAAAATGTGAAGTGATTGGTTGTGGTGTGTTCGATGAAATTCGTTTGTGCAGACCGATCTGTTAATTCCTATGCAAAATGTGAAGTGATTGGGTGTGCACATGGTGTGTTCGATGAAATTCCTGAGAGGAATTTGATCGCTTGGAGTGGGATGATTAGTGGGTATGCAAGGGTTGGGTTGGTTAACGAGGCTTTCAGTTTGTTTAGGGAGATGCGAATGGTGGGGATTTGCCCGGATGAGGTTACGATGGTTAGTGTCATTTCAGCTTGTGTGAAGGCGGGCACATGTGAAGACTGGGCTGTTGATATCTATCAAAATGTGAAGTAATTAGGTGTGCGCATGAGGTGTTTGCGAAAATTTCTGAGAGAAATTTGATCGCTTGGAGTGTGATGATTAGTGGGTATACAAGGGTTGGGTTGGTTAATGAGGCTTTCGTTACAAGTTCTGATATTTCATATCTTCTACAGTTTCCAATTTGAAAACTTGGAGGAATGTAGCATCCCCAATAGATTACCAATCCCTCAATCATGGCAAAGAATGCTTCATCTCTAAAAATCCCATCATTCTTTCCTTCCATGTCGCCTACATGATCACTAGAGGGCAATAGTTTCCACTAATTCTTAACGGGCTGAATTCCATGCATCCAACTGCTTCATGAAAGAAAGTGTTTATTTATTTATTTACTTGAATGGTAACAATAATTTTATTCAAGGATCACATCATCAGAGCCTTATCTAAGGTATCTGGAGTTGGCAGTTATTGACATTGTATGATCTCCTGCATGTGCCTCTATTTTTTTTTCCCTTCTAGCTATAATATTAGAATGGTAACAATAGTAGTTGAAAAAAGAAAAAAGAAAAAAAAGAGAGTCAAATTCTTTAAGTTAGAAGTACGAAAGTGGGGTGTATGTTAATTAGTAAGGCTTAATTAGGTAAACATTAGGTAAACAGAAAAGAAATTCATTACCTTAATTACTAAGGCTTCTTTTTGGTTTAGTAATTGTTATATACCCATCTTTAAGTTTGAATTCTCATGATCTATACATCAAAGAAAATAATGCAAACAATATTTGAGCAGGTTATCCTTGCTTTGGATTCCCACTACTCCACTATTTGCTTCATCCTTCACAATGGAGTTATGTCTTGATAACAGCGTTAGAGATTCGAAACAGTTTCTTTTCTATTTCCTATAATGTTTTTTAGTGTTTATCCTTGATCATTGTCCATGGTTAGCTAGGTGTGGTTGATGACGCTTGGCCCTTTGGTTCCTGTTATGCTTATTATTCAGTTTTTTACCATGCTAGCCAACATATTTCCTAACATTTATAGACCTCACAGTGGTCTTGACAAATTGAATGTTTTTTTGTTGGCTATATTAGCTCATTTTGGCATATAGGGATGATACTTCCACTTCTATGTTTGTTCTTTTTTTCAACAGCTTATCAAAAGGCGCTTGAAGGAGTTTGGGAATTTTGTTCCTGTGTTATCTTTTTCGAAGTGTCCTGTGCCAGCCACTTTAGGACACTTTGGCACTTGCACACGTGCCACGTGTCCAGGTAACACTGATCACTTATTGAATGTTTGTATTTTCTTCACTTTAATATATTTTTTATGTTGTTTTAATATAGGGATGGAGGGATCTTTATGATTCTTTCCTGTGATGTCTTTGATACAGGTACAAATTAAGCTAGATGGTTGAGATGTAATGGGTGGATGGTATGGCTGAGATACACACACTTTCTCTCTTGATCTCACACTCTTATCTATCTTATCGCATTCTTTTTTTTCTTTTTTTTTTATTTATCTTTAATACTTTTGTTTTTGCTTTTTGCATTAGAACCTTTCGCTTTTTTGTGAAAGGTAAACATGGGTGAAAGGTTTCTCGTTCATGATTCTAGACATTTTGCTTGTGAGTTGTTGCTGGATTTGTAGTGCTCCATCTGAATTTACTTCTGCTAGTTTACTATTGGTTGCCAATCCACGGGCCATTTCAAATCCTTTTTTCCCTACCATTGTATTTTAAAGGTTACCTTGCTTGGATTGGTAATGAATAAAGTTGAGAAGGTTACAGATGCTAATTTCAGTCGTGATGACGGGACAGGATGGATAGACGTTTATAGATGGTGAGATTATTTTCTGTTTTAATTTGCACTTGGGGGAGGGGAGGGGAACTCATGTGTAAAGGTTATTGGTTTGAGAATGCATTGTGATTTTTTTAGGGTAAATGATGAAGGAGAATTGAATGAAATGGCTGGCATTATGTAAGTTTGTGATAATTGTTTTATATTCCATTTGTACTTTGCTATCTTGCTTGACGAGGGGAATGGTTTAGAGTGAAGACGCCAGTAGCCAAAGTTTACTACAGGTGATGAAATGATCTGCACCTCTGGCATTGACTCCTCAGTAGAGGAACACATTCAATTGTTTAAAAATTCATGTCACCTTGTTGTTGAAGATCTTGAACAATTAGTATCTTTTTGAATGAGTATCGATTAGGTTATAGGTATTCATGGCCCTTTCTAGTTTGCTGTGTAGGTTGAGGCAATTGAATAGTTGATCAGGAATCCTTGTATGCAATTTTCTTATTCCTTTTTTTCCTTTCATGAATTTGTATGCGGTTTACTAAACAAATCAAATTATATGAAAGTACGAAGGAGAAAAATGTGCTCTAGATGGCAACCATGGTCTAAAGCAGTTTTTTTATGAATTAATCCAGGTAAGACTCTTATCATCGTTTATTCTGGTTGGTTATGTCTTTGATGGAAATTATTTTCGCCATGTTTTCAAATAGTCATCCTTCCTTTTTTTATACCATTTTACCCAAATGCATCCATTGTTTTGGTAAGAATGAAGTGTCTATGTTGTTAAAATCATGGAAGTTGAGATTTAGGCCCAGTGGTTGGTTTGGGAGGGCAAAATTGAGATTTTCACTAATGGGTAATGGTGCAACAGGTGTAGGAGCCCAAATATCATGAAATTTCACACTATCTAGGCCTTTTGTAAAGCTTCAAATGGCAAGCTTGAGTTTGGTATAAGCCCTACCAGTGAATATTTATTTTTCAATTGACCATTTTATGTAGAAGTTTCCATCTATTTGAACAGAATAGGAAGGAAAATTAAGTTTTAAATGCACTGTTGAGTTTTAGTTAAATCCTCTTTTTTGTAGTTTGTAATTCTGAGTTTTCGCGATTCAAAGTGATTTCAAATTCTGTTTTTATTTGTCCATGTGAATTAACTCTAGTCTTATACCTTTATTTGTACATTTATTTGTTTCTGTTGCAGCACACAAACAATAGAGGTATGTATCACAAGTTATTATGACTTGAAACAACAGTTTTTGTTCTGTTTAGTCAAACTTTCCTCTTCTTCAATTCCTTTTAAATGTTAGCTTTTGAAAAGTTTTCTTTGAACAGGAATTGAGTAACTAGTCAAGGCTACTGCAATCTCAACTATCAGAAGTACAGGAGAGGCTGAGGTACTTCTTTGCAACCTTATGTTGGTTAAATAGTTTGTTTTTCTTTTTGCTCATTGATTTGTTTTTGGAGCCTTGTGATATCTACAGAAGAAGTGGTGGATTGAGTTCAAATTTCCAACCTTTTGGGAGCTGTATGACATGGGCAAACTTGCCTTTCTATGTTGGATATTTAGTTTACATTTTTCAAGTAATGGAGAAGGTGCCCATTTTTCTTTTCAGGACTAATTGATATATGGCCATCAAGAGGAATAGTTGAATCAGGTGAAGATGATTTCAAGAGAGGACAAACCAAGATGAAATCAGTCTTAGTAGATTTCCTAGTAGGTGCAGGTACCAAGGTAATGAAAATGTAGACAAAAATGAGGTTTTTGGCTTATGGGTCTACCAAATCCTAGTTGGCATTTGACGGGATCTACATTCATTTTCGAGAGGGGAGTTATTTAATACTCTGGCAGAATATGACACTCGATACGCAGGTACTCAGACATTGCAAACATAATATACACTGACTCAAATTAAACCGGCTAAATTGTGGAACCAATTGTGGTTGAATATGAGTTCCAAGACCAGATTCATTGAATAATTCTAACATCTGATTCAGTGGATATTTTTCATTTTTTACTATCCAATAAATGTCCACAGATCCAACAACCAGATAATTGAATAAGTGTAACTTAGATTCACGATACATCTAACTTGGGACACATAATTTAGAAATTTTAATTCAAATAAATTCCATGCCATGTATGCAATTTCAAGTTTCTTGCATATCATCTATCATACTCGGCTAAAGTATGAAAAAAATCTCTTCAGGAAATGGAGGCATAGGATCATGTGTCTTATTTGCATCAGGTTTAATGCTCGCAGCTCACTTCAATAATGAAGGGATCATGTTGATAAGGCAGTTTCTTGAACCTATTTTTCAATTATTGGTTCAATTATTATTTCGATAGAAGACCTTATTTGGGTGTTTGTTGAGTGAATCTTGTTTGTATTTTCTTCATCTGATGGGGGGGCCAATGTTTGGAAAGCAACGTCTAGCAGGGAGCTAAATGTTTTGGAAAGCAGCATTTTAACAAGCCGTGATTGATGTGTAGGAGGTGTTTCTAGTGTTCTTTTGGTTTATGTGTCCACTTTATTGTATGAATTGGGGGCATGTTGAATCTTCTCATTGTGAGTGCAAGCTATGTTTCTGTGAATTCTGTATAGAACAAAGGGGCAGGTTTGCTTAACATGGGATATGGTGATCATTGGAGATCCACATTAATCATTCCATGGCGAACTACTGGCTTTAGAATTGATCCTGACATTAGAAAGGGTTATAAACCGTTCCACAATTTTAACGACGCCCTCCCTAGACGTGATGTGAAGAGCCGTTCCTAAATCATTCAAGAACGGTTTTTAACCGTTCCTAATCAAGATTTTGTGGTATAATACAATATCAGCTGTGTCACCACAAATCTTGTTACATCCTTGCTCGTCACTTTATACGTCAATTCCTTAGAATCGTACAGTCACACATGTCTTCTCCTTATCAACTCTTGTAAGGCCTGAGCAGAAATAGGTACAACACTTTCCATAAAATCTAATAAAGGGAATGATGACCATCCCTTTTTAAAGCAAACGAGCTGCATTTCAAAGTGGTAAAGTAATGTCGCGGAAGACGTTTGAGATTCAAAGGCTAATGTACCAGACCTATCACATTGCAATGCATGGGGATGCATGTGAAGGAAACCTCTTTTTGGCTATGATCCGACAAATGTAAAGTCTCACAGATTGAAAGATCCTAGCCTACGAATGCTGGGCCTTGTTACTCTTTCCAACCGTAGTACATTGGCCACAGATAAAATTTCATAACTTTTCTATGAGGGAGATCTTTCTGGGAAAAGGTCCATAGATGATAGTTCCCAACACCCAAGGGTTTGGATTATTTAACTACGAGGACTATCTGTCCAAACTAAAAACTCGAGTATTATGGCCATATACTCGGGTTGAGCATGGTACAGTTCGCAGGTGGACGATTGGCACGCGCATGCATGATGATAAAAGGAGAACAAGTTAGGCAAAGAAATGCGGACGCAGATTAGCTACTGACAGGTTGAGCAACTATCTTGATACTAAAGTGACGTCAACTACTTCTATGGACCCCACCATGATGTATGTGCTGTAGCCACACCATCCATACATTTGGGGAGATTATTTGAGGGCATGAGCTAAAGAATGAGAAAGATCCAGAGCTCAAGTGGGCCCACCAAAGAAAACAGTATAGACTGAGGCCAACCGTTGAAACCTTCTTAATGCCCACCATGATGTTTATTTGGGATCCAACTTATTCGTAAGTTCACACAAACATGGAAGAAGTGAAAACACAAATATCAGCTTCATCGAACAACTTCTGTGGCCCTGAGAAGGTTTTAATGGTAGGAGATCAATCCCCACTGTTTTCTTTGGTGGGCTCCACTTGAGCTTTGGATCTTCCCCGTTCTTTAACTCGTGCCTTCAAATGATCTCTCCAAATGGATGGACAATATGGATACAACATGTACATCATGGCGGGCCCATAGAAGTTGGTGATGTCACTTCAGTAGCCGAATAGCTACTTAACCCTTCAACAATGCCATTTGGGAAGTGACATCACCACATTATATAGACCCACCATGATGTATGTGTTGTATCCACACCATCCATCCATTTGGAGAGATCATTTCATGGCATGAACGAAAGAATAAGGTAGATCCAAAATTCAAGTGGATCCCACCACAGAAAAACAGTGGTGATTAAACGCCTACAATTAAAAACTTTTTTAGGCCACAAAAGCTTTTGGTCAAGCTTATATTTGTGTTTTCCCTTATTCCATGTCTGTGTTAACTAATAACAGGTTGGATCTCAAATAATCATCATGGTGAGCCCTAGGAAGGTTCCAACGGTTGGCGTCATTGTCCGCACTATTTTCTGTGGTGGGCTCCCCTTGAACTTTGATCTGCCTCGTTCTTCAGCTCATGCCATAAAAGGATCTCTCCAAATGCATGGATGGTGTGGATATAATACATACATCATGGTGGGCCCACAGAATGTGGTGATGTCACTTCAGTAGCTAATACGCGTCCAAGAAATGTCATTTCAAAGTTTGGGATTTTTACTGCAATATTTTTACTAAAAGACCAATTTCTCATGGGGCTTATCCTTTTTAGCCTTTTTCACGAGAAATTGTAAACTTTCAGTCGAGAATGCCCTTCTGACACCACCGTACATCCATGAAGAGGCTGAAGGCCCTCTTGACATTACAAAGGGGCTCCACCATGGGCCCCACCATGATGCATATTTTACATCTACGTCGTCCATCCATTTAGAGAGACCATTTTAGGGGATGAGCCAAAGAATGAAGTAGATCCAAAGCTAAAATGGACCTCACCAAATTATCCTTTCCCAAGCCACCTACAACTCATAGTAGATTGGTTCCACCCAACCTCATTCTGGGGACATCAAGAAAGTGCACTTAGCTAACAAGTTTCTCATCTTCCTAAATGGGTTTACTGCATTCTTTTTGGGACTGGGTAGTTGAACAGGGACAATTGTGAATTCTCAAAAGGCAGATAGACCCAAAAAAGAGTTTCCAGGTAACTATGATTCAGAACAGTAGCTAAGAATTTGCAGGTGGTTTTGACCCACCTTCTAATTAAGGATTTTGAATCAGAACTGGAATTGTTAGGTTAGATTAAGGTCCTTCGGATTGATGTCTTACCATTAAAAACTTCTTGAGGTCACAGAAGTCTTGGATCAAACTGATATTTTTGTTTTCCCTTCTTCCACGTCTGTGTGAACTTATGAATAGGTTGGATCTCAAATAAACATCATGGTGGGCCCTAGGAAGGTTTCAACGGTCACGCCACTATCCCCATTGTTTTCTTTAGTGGGGCCCACTTGAAAATTAGATCTGTCTCATTCTTTAGATCATGCCCTAAAATGATCTCTCCAAATGGATGGACGATGTGGATACAACATATAGGGGCGAAAAGTCCTCGAGCAAAAAGTCCTCTGACCACCTGCTCCTACGTATGATCAGGAAGAGGCGTAAGCCCTCTTGGGCGTGGATGGGTGGTCCACTCGTGGGACCCACCATGTTGTATATGTTTCATCCATGTCATCCATCCTTTTTTCCTGGTCATTTTAGGCTTTGGGCCCCATTTTGGACAAGATCTAGATCTCAGGTGGGTCATGCCACAACAAACAGTTGGGATAGGGATGTCCACTATTGAAACTTTTTCGGGCCCACCTTAATGTTTATTTGTCATCCAATCCTATTGATATAGTCACATAGACCTGTATAAGGGGACCACACAAATATCAAATTAATTCAAAAGCCCTGTGGGTCTCACTATCCGAAAATAGTGAGGGCAATGATGCCTACCGTTGAAGCCTTCCTTAGGCACAGGGGGAAGTCACAATGCTCAGGGGGATTCTACAGTGCTCAGGGTGAATCCATGGTGCTAGGTGGAACCCACAGTGTCAGGGGGAATCTATAGTGCTCAGGGGGGATCCACAGTACTCAGGGGGATTCCACAATGCCAGGGGGAATCAACAGTGCTCAGGGGGATTCCATAGTGCTCAGGGAGAAGCCACGACGTCAGGGGGAATCCACAATGTTCAGGGGGATTCCACAGTGCTCAGGGAGAATCCACAGTGCTTAGGGGGAATCCACAATGCTCGGGGGGAATCCACAATGCTCGGGGGATTCCACAATGCTCATGGAGATTCCACAGTGCCAGGAGAAATCTACAATGCTCAGGGAGAATCCACAGTTTTCAACATCAGTCATTCAATCAACATTGTTTTATGAGGTGGGGCCCTCTTGAGCTTTGAAGGAAAATAAACATTAAGTGGGGCCTAGTGTGAATATAACATAAATATCATGATAGGCATCGCAGGGCAGCCCCGCGATTGGCTTCGATCCAACTGTTCCCTGTTGTGTGGTCCACTTAAGACTTGATTCGTCTCATATTTGGGGGGCCCTCGGCCTAAAATGTTATGAAAAAAAAATAGACGGGCAGCATGGATAAAATAGATACATCGTGGTGGGTCTGGTCGATGTCCAAGCGTGTGTGGACATCAATTGTGATGTTTATTGTCCCACTGCTTCTTGTGGTGGAGATCACATAGGGTTTGGATTTCCTCCACTTTGATAGGTTGTTCTTGTCCACACCTGGGTGGGGCCATGCCGTAAAATGAGGTGGTAAAGTGGATGGACGGTGTTAATAGTACAGATATATCATGGTGGGACCACAAGGGGTCCACAGCCCGTTGCACAAAAAAGGGGACTGGATGATCCCTCTCTAGTCAATGTCCAAAGAGGACTTCCTCTCTTTATATATAATATTATATTATATTATATTATATCATATAATATATAATATTATATCACAATTAATGCATATAATATAATATGATATAATATAATATAGGCATAATGAGGGGCAAGGAAAGCTTCCACAGTGCACGTTCAACCCCCAGTTGTTTACTGTGGTGCGGTCCACCTGAGATTTAGATAGGTCTCATTTTTGGACACATGGCCTAAAATAATCTAAAAAATCAGATGGTCGGCATGGATATTACATACACATCAAGGTGGGTCCCACCCTATTCACACCTAGGAATGGTTTTCGCCTCTCTGTTGCTGACAAGAATGGATATCACATACACATTAAGGTGGGTCCTTACGGGGCTTTTGAATCAAGCTGATATTTGTGTGGTCCCTTTATAAAGGTCTATGTGACCATATCAACAAGATTGGATGACAAATAAACATCAAGGTGGGCCTAGAAAAGTTTCAATGGTGGACATCCCTAACCCAATTATTTGTTGTGGTATGGCCCACCTAAGATCTAAATCTAGCTCAAAATGGGGCTTAAAGCCTAAAATAATCTGGAAAAAAAAGGGATGGAAGACATGGATGAAACATATACAATTCGGTGTGTCCCACGAGTGGACCACCCCATCCACGCCCAAGAGGCTTCCGTCTCTTCATCGTCGTACGCAAGAGCAAGTGGTCAAGGGCATTTTCAAGGTTGTCAGAGGGGCACTTTCAACCAAAAGTTTGCAATTTCTTGTGAAAAGGCCAAAAAAAAAATAAGCCTCACGAGAAATTGAACTTTTAGTAAAAATAGCCACACCAAGGAGCCATTGGGTAAAATCCCTTCAAATTCGGTTCATTCGACTGTAAACCAATCTCGGTTCATTGCAAATTTGTAATGCACGGCTCTACCTTAGTGCATGGTCCATCCAACGTGAAATGCAAGAGATCAACGGTTCCAATTACCAAGCCACGAGCTCCAATTTTAAGAACTGAGAACTCGAGTACCTTGACCACGTACATCCTATAACATTAATTCCACGCATCCATCCATAGTATATTAAGGTGTACCTACCTCATGAGGTAATTGGCCTTATCTTCGCGCAAGGTGTTCCTTATGGTGGGACCAAACTCTTGGACGGTTGGATGTAGTGCACACTTAAAACGTGGGCATTAATCGATCGGCTAGCGGGACGGTAACTTGTCATCCAACTAGCCGTATCTGAAATAGAATTTAAACACGGGAAATTGATCAGATACGGAACAGTTGTATCCGTACAAAAGGTGGTCCCATCAAATCATGCCGAGCCATTGATACGGCCGTTGGTTCATGCTGTATGGGTGGATCGGCTTCATTTTCATATCAGGCAATCATCATTTTCGCACTCTCCTTTTCTACTAATGGGATCTTCTACATTTTTTGGGAGGCTTGGCTCAGCCTTCGATCCGGACTAGAAACTGGCTAGCTTTTCGAGCTGAGTTTAAAGTAAGGTATCGCTTGAAAAAATAAAATTTTAAATATGCCGATTTCAAAGTCCACCTAAAACAAATAAAAATTGGGCTCAAAGGTAACCCAAAGAACTTTTATATCCCCACTTACTTTTATATTGAGTTTCATCTCTCATTTCCTTGCTCACTTTCCTCGTGGGACTGAGAAGCATATTTTTCCAACTGAGTCAACGAATCAAGCTTCAACCGAGCCAAATCAAGTTTGGGTTAGCTCGAGCTCGGCTATCATTTCAAGCTTGAAAAAATGGCTCAACTTGATTCGAACCCAACCTTCGAGTCAAGCCGAATCAAGTTAGTTCGAGCTGAGTCAAGCAAGCTAACGGAGCTAGCTTGGCTCGTGAACAATTATACCCCAGAAGAGCTTAGTGGGTGTTACCTCTACCGTGTGACCTACATGGATGATATTTTGTATATCCACTCCGTTCATCCGTTTCCCCAGCCCATTTGAAGATGGGGTTTCAAAAATTATGTAGATCCAAATCTCCAGTGAACCATACCACAGGAAATAGTGGTGATTGAGTGCCTCACTATTACAAAATCTAAAGGGCCATTAGTAAGGTTTTCATAAATTTTGTTTGCAATCCAACCTGTTGATAATGTCAAGAAAACATGGATGAAGGAAAATTAGAAATATCAGATTGATCCAAAACTTTTGTGGCCCACAAAATTTTTTTAATGAATATTTATCATTGTTTCTATTGTTATGATCCATCTTAGATCAGTATGTTCTTAGAATTTGGGATTGCCTCTGAAAATGAAATGGAAAAAACAAATGAACAGTGTGGATATGCAAAACAATACATCAAGGTGAACCCCACACAGGGGTAACACCCCGGGTAACAGCTAATCCGCTCGCACATTTTTGGGGCGAGAATTAGGTGCTACCGGGGAACGCATGGACGATATTCTATATATCGATGCTGTCCATCCTTTCCTACAACCTATTTTAGAATAAGGTTCCAAACATTTTGCAGTTCTAAATCTTAAGGAAACCATACCACTAGAAACAATGTGATTGAGTGCTCTACCATTAAAAACTCCAAAGAGGCCATCATAAAGTTTTGGTAATGTTTATTTTCCATCCAAGCTCTTGATAATGACAATAAGGCATTGATAAAGGGAAAATATAAATATAAAATTGATCCAAAACTTTTGTAGCCCACAAAATGTTTTCAATGGTTATTCATCACTGTCTTCTTAGGGTTTTGGATAACATCATAAAATGATATGAAAAAAATACGTTAAGATGGGCCCCACACGGTTAGGGTAACACCCACTAAGCTGTTCCGTGGGAAACACGCGCCCACATTTTTGACACAGTCGCCGAATCGTACAGCAAGCGCAACGCGGGTGATGATAAATTCTAAACGCCGATTCCCTGAGAATGCCTTTCTCATGAAGTTCCTGCCTGGGATGCTAGGCGTTGGGCCCATCGTGATATTTATCATAAATCCATCCCGTCTATCTGTTTTGTAAGTTCATTTTAGGACAAGACAATAAAATAGTATGGATCCAAGACTCAAGTGAGCTGCACGAGAGGAAACAGTGCTGATTCAGTGACCACTGTTGAAACATTTGCATGGCCACAAAATTTTCCTATCATGCTAATTTTTTTTTATGTTTTCACTTCATCCCAATTGTAATGAATTTATAAACGGTTTGGATGGCATATAAAAATCAAGGTGGAGCCCAAGAATATTTCAACGATGGGAAACTCTTTCCCCAGTTTTCCCTCGTGTGGCCCACTTGAGTTTTGAATCCGCCTCGGTTTTTGAATCCTAAACTAAAATGAGACAGAAAAACGGATGACGGGTGAATTTCTCACAAACATCACTGTGCGCCCCACCTAGCATCCCAGCGCACGAACTTTCTGCAAAGGCTTTCACAGCGTCCTCCAACTCGGACGCGGATTAGCTACTGGCAGGTTAGCAGCTATAACGCTACTGGAGTGACGTCACCAACTTCCATGGCCCTAATGTGTTGTATCCACACCGTCCATACATTTGGAGAGATCATTTCAGGGCATGATGTGAAGAATGATGAAGCTCCAAATCTCAAGTGGATCTCACCAAAGAAAACAGCAGGGACTGATCTCTTACCATTAAAAACTTCTCGGGGCAACAGAAGTTTTCGACAATCTAATGTTTGTGTTTTACCTTCTTCCATGTCGGTGTGAACTTACGAACAGGTTGGATCTCAAATAAACATCATGCTGGGCCCTAGGAAGGATTCAACGGTCAGAGTCACTGTCCGCACTGTTTTCTTTGGTGGGGTCCACTTGAGCTTTGGATCTGCCTCATTCTTAAGCTCATGCCCTAAAATGATCTCTCCAAATGTATGGACGGTGTGGATACAACACATACATCATGGTGGGCCCCACAGAAGTTGGTGACGTCACTTCAGTAGCAATATAGCTACTCAACTTGTCAGTAGCTAACCCGCGTCCCATAAATTCTACGCGGACGCGGTTTCCGCTTTCAGGAAGTTCCGCTGGTATGCTAGGTGGGGACTACAGTGATTTTTTTGTGAGAAGTCCACACCGTCCATCCGTTTTTAGATTTTATTTTAAGCCATGATCCGAAAAAAGATCGGTATCAAAAACTCTATTGTGCCACACAAGGGGAAACGGTGGGGATTCAGTTACCACTGTTGAAACATTTATACAGCCTCAAAATTTTCATACCAGGCTAATTTTTTGGTGATTTCACTTCAGGTAATGACCTTATAAACGGTTTGGATGGAATATAAACACCAAGATGAGTCCTGGAAAGTTTCAATTCACAAAGAACTTTCTGCGAAAGCCTTTGGGAGGAAACCGTCTGTTGGAATCTTCAACGACAGCAGAGGGACGTGGACGCGGATTGCGTCCAACCTCTGTCGGACCTTGAAGTGTCCGACCAGATCTTTGTGGGGCGTACCGTGATATATCTGTTTATCCACGCCGTTCATCTCTTTTCTAAGATCATGTTAAAGTATAGTCTAAAAAAATGAGGCAGATCAAATGTTTTAGTTAACCACACCAAATATTAAGCTTGGTTTGAGTCATCTCTAGTGTATTCTATTAAAGTGTTCGATCTAGCTCACTTTTTAGCCCATACCTTAACATAATATTAGAAAAGGAGTGGACGGCATGGATAAACAAATACACGGTGGGCTCCCAGTGTCCGACGCTTAAAGATGCGTTGATAGGGCTGTCAATGGGCCGGGCCTAAGTAGATCTCCGTCAACTGTTTCGGACTAGGTCGTCGGGCTGGCCCTATTCAAAATTCTGATTTTTCAGACCCGAGCCCGGCCCATTGACACCCCTACTAATACGTTAATACCGTCTTCTCTCTACAAAGAAGCCCATTTAATTCTCCCTCCCTCATCTCGATGCATCTTTTCCCTCCCAACGGCTACCCATCATCTTCACCATCCATGTCTACTGTCATAGGCATCCAAGGTCGTCTCCTTGAAGTTATAGGTACGCATGAATGCATGCATGTAGATGCACAACCATCATCATCATCAGCATCATCATCACCAAACATGACATGTGGATTGTTCTCTCTCCTGCAGTCGTTGGTTGTAACAAGCTGCTGGACACTGAATGGATATCAAAGCAAGATCCATACGTCTGCCTCGAATACGCCAATACCAAGTTCCGTACAAGGACTTGCACAGGTATACACATCTATGCATACGTATGTTAATACGTACATACGTTCAAAAAGGAAACGGATTGGCTAGTGACCCTGCTAATGGTCGGTGCTCTGTGGGCCCCACTGTGATGTATGTATTTCATCCATGCCGTCCATCCATTTGACCACACACTGTTATTGAAAGCCTATCGTAAAAAACGAGGGCCAAAAGTTTTGGATCAAGTTGATATTTGTTTTTTCCCTCCATCCAGGTCTGTTTGAGCTAATCAACTTAGATGTCAAATAAACATTACAGTTGGGCCTATGTGGTTTTTAATGGTGGACATTCAATCACTACTGTTTTCACGTGGTGTGGTCCACCTGAGATTTAAATCTAACTCATTTTTAAAATCAATCCCTAAAATGACCTGTAAAAATGAATGGACAGCGTGGATAAAAACACACAGCACGCAGATTGCCCTGCGGAAGCCTTTCCCAGGCATCTCTTGCGCTCAGAATCTACGTGGGCCCACCGTGATTTTTGTGAGAAATCTACGCCATCCAACCGTTTTGTGGGATCATTTTAGTCGTTGCGACCAAAAATAAATGGGAACCAAGACTCAAGTGGTCCGAAAACGTCACGATTGAACTTCCACGGTTGAATTATTTGTGGGGCCACAGAAGTTTCGAATCAGGATAATATTTCTGTTTTCAGTTCATCTCAGTAGGAATGACATTATGAACGCTATGGATGGCATATAAACATGACTGCGGACCCCATAGAGGTTTCAACGGTAGGAATTTCCCTACCCACCTTTTGCTTTAGTGCGGCCCACCTGAGTCTTGGATCCCGTTCATGTTTTGTTGCAACGTCTAAAATGATCTCAGAAAACGTTTGGACTGTGTAGATTGCTCACAAACATCACGGTGGGCCCCGTCTTTCGCAGGCAATCCGCGTCCAAACACATATATCATAGTGGGGCCCACAGAGCACCAACCCACTAGCCAAACTGCGTCCGTTCAAAAACCACATCTGCAGCAAACCCATGCATCTGTGAGGTCACGACCATTCATTTGATGGGTCATATTGCAGATAGGGCAACCCTGAAAAATCACATTGATAGGGTGCATGATCCTAGCAACTGCTTGAAGGACCTCCTATTGGAAGTAACAATTCGATGGTTGGAGAAAGAGAAAAGTCCAACAAATGTGTATAAGATATTCAATAGGAAAACGTCCTCCAATTGGCTGCTAGGCTCATCTGACCAGTGTGATTTTGGCAGATGGGCCATCCACAGAAGGTACCAACAGATGCCCTTTCTGGATCTTGCATTGGAACTCTCCCTTTGTTAAATTCCTGAATAATTTGGTTTCTTTGCAACCGTTGATCTTGATCTTAGATGGAGACACGGACCCCGACTTCCAAGAGAAATTCATTTTCTCGCTCATCGAAGGTCTCCGTGAATTGAATGTTGCGGTGTGGAACAGCAATACTCTCACCCCTCACGACTTCATCGGCAGTGGCAGGTACCGTTTCTCCTTGCATACCAACCAAATGAAAGCTATACAAAAAAACAAAAACCATTTCAGTTTCATTTCATTGCATCTCAAGTTTCAACTAATGATCTCTCGCTGTCTTCTGATTTCAGAATTCAACTCCAAAAGGTACTCTCGCAAGGATTCGACGACACTGCATGGATTCTCCAGAGTAAAAACGGCAGGTATAAACATAAAAAATAAACAAAACCCACATCGATCTGCAATACTCCATCCGCTCCTGTTCGTGGCATTTCTAACCTGTCTACTACTTCTGTTGCAGATACGCCGGAGAAATAAGACTCATATTGCATTATGCCGATGCCAGTAGTGTAAGTTTGATTCGACTGAAAAACTGACTCATGATCTCCTTCAGAAAATCAAGAAAGATGAATTAAGACTGACCATTGTTGTATACTTTGTATGAAATTGCAGAAATCAGCATCAGAATTTGCACCATCTTATGTAGCTCCAGCTGCACCATATGTCCCTCCTTACATGACCCCAGCTGCACCCTATGCTTCTCCTTACACTATAATTCCACCGACCGGCCGATATCCTCCGGCCGCAACATATCCTGCTCCATCTCCTTACTCAACATACCCACCTCCCCCATCAAATCCAAATGTGTATCCACCGTCTGTTTACCCTCCCCCGCCACAAGAAACTGCCTGTTATCCACAGCCATACCCACCTGCACCGTACCCACCGCCCCCACAAGCAACACCACATTACCCACAAGGTAATTTCCATTCATCGTCGTCATTGTAAATCTTATTATCGGAATGGTTTCCTTATTTATTGTGCTTTCAATATGTTTCTGATTGTATACTACCTGATCTTCAGGCCCATATCCAGGAATCTATCCGCCACGGTACTGAGATTCGGACATATATATACTCCGTCCTGTTCCTATGAAGATGATCGGTTGATGAAAACCGTTTGCACCTTGAATTTATTAACTGTCTCTGAAACATTTGCATCTATTTGAGGCCTTTTTTTTTTTTTTCCTTGCAATGGTTACTTGTAAGTTTCATTGAAATTTAATAAAGTCTTATACATGAATGTTGATCAAGTTCTACACGAATTCGGATCCTAGTAGAGAACCTCTGCTTCTGCTGCTCTGATTGCTCAGCTCTGACACAGTCAGGTTAAGCTGGACCAATCAGAGAAGTGACGTGCAGGGTTTCTCTGCTTGGTTTCAACAGAGGATCCGGACTCGTTCTACACATATTCGTTATCATCTGTTTCTGAGTCCCTATTTCTTGGAATTTAATTGTGCCACGTCATATATAATTTCATGTCAGGCTTTAAATAAAATAAAATAAAAATGGTTTTTAGGGAATAGGTAACGGCAGCAGTGCTTCTAATGGGGGTTTCCAAAATGGGAACCAGATTTTGGGATTTCTGACGAATCTTCTTCTCTCCCATTCTCTTTATGATTTCTTCTTTTTGTCTCCCGACTTGGAAGAATTAAGAAGGATTTCGAATCATGACTCTGATTACAGAAATTTTCTCGCCAAACAGTCATCTTGCAAATACAAAAGGGGATTCGCACCACCTCCTTCCTCTCTATCTATCTCTCGAGACTCTCAAGCTCTCTCGAGTGCGTGCACGCTGACTCATCTCGGAGTTGACACGCTGTATACCAACAATCGATCTCCGAGCGCGAGCGGCCCCTTACCTTTTACATTGGCTTCGCCTATGATCTTAATTCAAGCCAAATCATATATTTCAGGATTTTAATTTCAGCCAATTCATAAATTTCTTCCATATATGCATCTAGACGCCACAGTCAACATAGCTAGGTAGAGGTATTTTCAGTGAAACATCAGCCAACGGACCCAGTACACTAATGGGCGTAGATCTGGTAATCAGATTGTTAATATTTATAGATGATGCAATGAAGAAGGTAAATACACTTGCCTGGCAATCAGATTGTTAATATTTTATAGATGATGTAATAAATAATGTAAAGCAAACAGCTCGTGAATGATTTTTAAATGATATCCCTTGAAATGTGTGCTAGACTTATACATTGAGGATATTGGACAGTCAAGTCTCCAAATGCAGCTACAGGCATATGTCAACATGGTTTTCTTCTTTATTCTAGGAATGTGCTGCACCACACATGCAAAAATGAAATTTTTTTAGGTGTGAAATTTACGTGTGCCCCACCATGACCTAATTTTTTGGTCCATGCTGTCCATCCATGTTTTCATATCTGTTATAGACAAAATAATGGAGACCAGCTCAGCTATTAAAGATTGTACACGGATGCCCATTCGACTCGCGAGATCATCTGATCGAGAGTCGAATATTGGGAAAGTACAGAAGTAACTCTCGAGATCATCTGATCGAGAGTTGCAGATCGGGTAAGTGTGGGATGCCCATCCGACTCTCGAGATCATGTGCTCGAGAGTCGTAGGATGGATAAATACGGAGCACCTATTCGCAAGGCTTCGAGCTCCCCTAGCCGATGGTCAGATAAAGCGAAGCAAAGATTCCTTTCTTGAACAACGAGCAGACCTTCTCACAAGTCGTTGGAAGGTGTTACGTCAGAATGAGTAAGCACTTGGACTCGCGACCATGTTCCAACTTGCGAATAGCTTTTTTTGCGGTTACACCTCTTAACCTTCAGTACCAGCACCCGATTCCCGTCGAGCAGCTTGTCCAATCCCTCTGCGATGCCAGGCTGGGCTACACCCAGTTCGGTGGTTTCTGTCTCATCGGCGTCTCCTTCCTTTTCGGTGGCTATGACTCCAACTACGGTTTCCAGCTCTACATGAGCGATCAGCGCTATTACTACGCCTACCGGAAGCCCGTATAGGTCGGTTTTTGGGCTTATCTTCTCGGGTGGTTCCGGATCTCAAGGGATTGCCATCAAGGGACTTGATTGCCGAAATAAGTCATTGGGTTGGATCTCGTCTCCAAAGGATCTTATCCCACGAAATCAGCAAGATCTCAGTATCGTACACGAGATCAGCGGGATCTCGATATCTTGCGTAACAGATTGAACCGCTCCAGATCTATATAAAGGGACGACTCCATTAAGGGAAAGGTACACACAATACACTATCTCGGTCCCGTTTTGCTTGGCTACTCTTCTTCTTGCTTTGGCCTGACTTAAGCATCGGAGGGCTAACGGCTGGACCCCAGCCACCCTTAGTTGCTTTCTGTCTCCTTTCAGGTCTGGCGGAGGAAATCTGTTGGAGAGATGGTGAACATCCGGAGGATCTAGTTACAAAATCTGACGTTAACAGTTTGGCGCCGTCTGTGGGAACGACTTGATCGTCAAAATCAATCGTTCCTCCGATAAAAAATCATTCGGTGATGCCTCCTAAAAAGGCCGTTCATCCTTCGACTTCAAGACAGGCACCACCTTCGCCCGACGAGACGGAATCCGTACCTGCTCTTCCACCCACGTCGACGAATATTCCTCAAGGAGCCCCGAATATGTCATCAGCAAACCCATTATTGGAGGCTTTTAGAAATCAAGATGATGTCTTGCGTTTTCTCGGAAACACTCTTCTGACTCTAAATGCCGGAGTTCAAGGCCTGTCGAACCGTCTTGATCAGCATTTCCCTGAACAGCAGAGACAACCCTCCGAAGGTCTACCACCGCAACCCATACCGGTGGCTTCCAGACATTCTATGGACGAACCACAGGTCCCACCACTTGGCAACCATCCCCCTGTGCCGTCTCCACATTCTATACATTCTAGCTCGTCTCGACAACCTCAACCGCAGGGCTTCACCGCCGAAACATCAAACTATACCCTACCATGGGAAGGAGATCTCAAAAGAATCCATGATCGCTTTGATGTCATAGAACAGCGATACCAGGCAAATCAGCCATCTGCAGTCATGGCGGCAAAACATCAATCCGAGTCCCCCTTCACCAACGAGGTTATGGAAGCCCCGTTACCCAGAAAGTATCGAACGCCTGTTATCACCCCGTACACAGGTATTGGCGACCCTCTTGAACACCTGGAAACATACAGGTCCCTCATGGAGTTGGAGGGACATGGTTCAGAAATTATGTGTAGGGCTTTTTCCCTAACATTGAAGGAGGCAGCTCGTACATGGTTCCGAGGATTAAAGCCTCGTTCCATCAGCTCCTTTTCTCAGTTATCGGAGATATTCCTTTCTCAATTCATGGGAAGCATCCGCATCAAGAAGCTAGCCTCCCATCTAATGAATTTAAAACAGTAGCATGGGGAAACGATAAAGGAGTTCACAGTACGGTTCACTGCCGAGGCCGTTCAAACTGAGGGTTACACTGAAGAGAAGGGTCTTACAGCCCTCATTGCCGGAATAACGAGCGGGAAATTCAGGTTTGCCTTAGATAAGAGCCCTCCGAAAACTATGGCAGAGTTCCAAGCCAAAGCTCAGAAGTACATCAATGCAGAAGAAGTCGCATTGACACGTCATGGAGCACAGGGTAAGAAATGCAAGCCAGAGGGAACCTCTTCTGCAGATAAAAAATATCGTGATCAACGCGATCTTTCTCCCAAGAAGCCTTACTCCGGTAAATATCATAACTACACTCCTCTTAATCGGTCTCATGAAAAGGTTCTAATGGAGATTAAACACAAGCCATATGTAAAGTGGCCTGCAAAGATCAAATCTGATCCCGAGAAGAGAGACAAGAGCAAGTTCTGTTACTTCCACAAAGATCATGGGCATAGAACCCAGGACTGCATCTCTCTACGAGACCATATCGAAGCTCTCATTCGAAATGGCTATCTCCAGGATTATGTTGCTCGTAAAAGTCGATCACCAGAAACGGCGAACACCTCGACTCGCAAAAAGGAACAACCTCATTATCAAACTGACCAAGAGGATGCTGAGCCCACTGGAGAAATTCGCACTATCGTCGGGGGACCAGCTTGCGGGGGTGACTCTCAAGCTTCAAGAAAAGCATACGCTCGAAAGGCATCCAGAGAACCCCAGCAAATCTACTGGCTGGAACAGACGTCTAACTCGTAAAAAACCAGCCATCCTCTAATTTCCTTCACTCTCGAAGATGCAAAGGGAATTCAGTTCCCTCACGAAGACTCCATCGTAGTCACATTGAAGGTATCGAATTATTTGACTCATCGAATTATGGTGGATACAGGTAGTTCGGCCGATATTCTATACTTGGAGGCTTTCAACAAAATGGCACTCGCCAGAAGCCTACTCAAGCCAGTTTCGACCCCCCTAGTCGGCTTCGGAGGTGTGGTAGTAACACCTGAAGGAAGTATCGATCTCCCAGTAACTTTTGGAGAACGTCCAGCGAAGACCACCGTCTTCATAAACTTCCTTGTCGTGGATCGAAAATCAGGGTATAACGCCATTTTGGGGCGGCCATCTCTTACTAAGGTTGGAGCGGCCTTGCACCCTTCATATTTGTGTGTTAAATTTCCTACCCCAAATGGTATCGGAGTCGTGCGAGGAAGTCAACAGGAGGCACGGTCTTGTTACCAGATAGCCCTCTAAGATCGAAAGAAGGCTCAAGCGACTCCCGTTATGGAGATAGTACAAGGTTCACCCACCTTCTCCACCAACACCTCGTTGGATCCGAGAGAGAATGCTCTCCAATCAGGAACTCCTGGGGAGGAAACAGTGGCGATTCATCTGATCAAAGACGACCCGTCTAAAATCATGTACATTGGATCCTCTTTAACCAGTGTCCACCGGGGAGATTTGGTCCGTTTCCTCACCGAATATCAGGACGTGTTTGCTTGGTCTCATAAAGATATGCCAGGCATCGACCCCAACGTTATCGTACATCGTCTCAATATCGATCCAAAGCATAAACCCGTACACCAACGCTGACGTGCCTTCACTGCAGAAAGGCAAATGGCGATCAAAGCTAAAGTTGAAAAGCTACTCACGGTCAATTTCATAAAAGAAGTTGACTACCCAGAGTGGGTCGCGAACGTAGTTCTCATCCGGAAAGCTAATGGCAAATGGAGAATGTGCGTCGACTATTCAGACTTGAACAAAACATGTCCCAAAGATAGCTTCCCGACGCCGCGGATCGACCAGTTGGTTGACTCAACAGCTGGACACGCACTGCTTAGTTTTATGGATGCTTATTCTGGTTACAACCAGATCATGATGCACCCACCTGATAGCCAGCATACCGCTTTTATCACAGACCGGGGATTATATTGTTACCAGGTAATGCCATTCGGTCTTAAAAATGCAGGGGCCACTTATCAACGTCTCGTCAACAAAATATTCGCTGCTCAAATTGGTAGGAATATGGAAGTCTATGTTGATGACATGCTCGTGAAAAGTACTATAGAAGATGATCATATTTCTGATCTTCAAGAAGCCTTCGACCTAATGAGAAGGTATCAAATGAAATTGAACCCGAAAAAATGTGCGTTCGGTGTGTCTGCAGGGAAATTTCTCGGGTTCATGGTTGGCCAGCGCGGAATTGAGGCTAATCCTGAAAAGATAAAAGCATTGATTGAGATGAAATCCCCCGCCACTCTGAAGGACGTCCAGCGTCTAGCTGGTCACATCGCATCGTTAAACAGGTTCATCTCGCGAGCATCTGATAAGTGTTTACCATTCTTCAAACTCCTTCGTGCAACAGCCAAGTCTGATTGGAAATGGACGCCACAATGTGAGGAAGCCTTTCAACAATTGAAGCTATACATGAGCACACCCCCCATTTTATCTAAACTTGTAGCATATGAGCAACTCATTCTTTATCTCTCTGTGTCCACTACGGCCGTTAGTGCCGCTTTAATAAGAGAAGATTCATATTCCTCGCGAGAAGAACCAACTTGCTGATTCCTTGGCAAAGCTCGCTTCTGCACCAGAATCTAAGTTGTCACATTCGATCCCCATCGAGCATCGTCAGAACCTGAGTATCGACCAAGTGACTCTCGAGCATGTAATATCGGTACAATCATCTCCATGCTGGATGGATCCTATCATCCTTTATCTCAGAGATGGACACCTACCAGAGGACAAGAAAGCTGCAAGGCAAATTCGTCTTCGAGCTGCCAGGTATACTTTGCAAGGCGGAATTTTGTTGCGCAAAAGTTTTTCCTTGCCTTATTTAAGGTGTCTTCATCCAGAAGAAGCACTTCGTGTTCTAGACGAAGTACACCAGGGGGCATGTGGTAACCATCCCAGGGGGCGATCCCTAGCATATAAAGCAATGAGGCAAGGATATTATTGGCCCACTATGAAAGCAGATGCTATCGACTTTTCTAAAAAATGTGACAAGTGCCAACGATATTTACCTATACCTCATGTACCGTCCGAGCGGATGACCCCAGTTGATAGCCCTTGGCCTTTTGCTCAGTGGGGGGTCGATATCATCGGGCCTTTACCCATGGGGAAGGGACAAAATAAGTTCGCGATTGTAGCGGTTGATTACTTCACCAAATGGGCCGAGGCAGAACCATTAGCCAAGATTACTAAGAAACAAACTACTAAGTTCATATGGAGAAATATCATATGCCGTTTCGGACTTCCTCACACTATAATTACCGACAACGGAACGCAGTTCGACAACGCAGCCTTTGATGAATTCTGTGAAAAATGGAAGATACGTAATCTCCGCACTTCTCCATATCATCCTCAGGCGAATGGGCAGGTCGAGGCAGTGAATAAGATCATCAAGCACCATTTAAAGACCAAGCTAGGTGAATATAAAGGGGTGTGGCCAGAACTTCTGCCAGAAGTATTATGGGCATATAGAACCACGGCTTGTACATCAACAGGAGAAACCCCTTTTTCCTTAGCATTTGGTGTCGACGCAGTGGTACCAGTGGAAATTCAAGTGCCCTCATATCGAATCGAGCAGTATGATCCCGCGAGTAATCAGGAAAATCTTCAACTTCATCTCGATCTCTTGGAAGAGCGAAGAAATGCTTCCCAATTACGAGTGGCAGCATATCAACAACGTATTGCTCGTTATCGAAATGCTAGGGTTCGGCCTAGATCCTTCCAGCCCGGAGATTTGGTACTAAGGCAAAATCTTGGAGTTCCCGCTCGTTCACTGGATCCAAATTGGGAAGGCCCGTATCGGGTTATTAGGATTGTGCGACCCGGTACTTATTATCTTGAAGACATGCAAGGGAAGCCCGTACGTCGCCCTTGGCACGTGGAGCATTTGCTACGATACTACCCTTAGATTTGATGTAGTTCATAAACAACTTTTTATGAATAAAGTGAAAGATATCTTTTGGTCGCTACTCCATCAACTTGGATCTGAATAGCCCTGAAGTGGATGCATACAATCCCTTGGCCAATCGCCTACCTTTGGTAGGGGTAAATTCACCTAGGATGGTCGCAATTCCATTTTATGGATGACCTTCATACCCTTGGTAAACTTGGGAGGCAAACTTGAGTCTCAATCGATAGATCAGTCTATCTCCACGAGGGTTTGGTCGCTACGACCCCCAGGATTGAGCACATTCACTCAATCGATAAATCAGTCTATCTCCACGAGGGTTTGGTCGCTACGACCCCCCGGATTGAGCACATTCACTCAATCGATAGATCAGTCTATCTCCACGAGGGTTTGGTCGCTACGACCCCCCGGGTTGAGCATAGCTCATTGCAACAGGAGGACATTCAATGCACGAAAAGAAAGTAAAAAAGAAAGAGAAGGCATTCATTGCATAAAAGGGAGAGAGTAAACAAGAAGAACAACACTTCCAAAAAATATCTTTTCATTGGTGATAAAATGTTTACACAATATCTGCTCGCGAGTACAACGAGAGGAAAGAGAAAATCAGTCTCTTGGAGGAGGAGCTGTGCTCTCGACTTCAGGGCCCATTTCTGGAGCCCCTCCAGCCTGCGTGGCTTCAGTCACCTCGTTCTCAGCAGCAGCTTGCTCTTCGGCAGCTATGATAGTCGCGACTCGACCAAATTCCCCCATATCGAAGGATGGAATCATTCGTTGCACTACTCTTAGTGCAAAGTCGCGACCAGCATCATATGACTCGTACCTTTCGTCGTCATATAGCTGCGAAGTCCGGAACTCGGAAATTGCCCGAGGACCTTCCTCCGAGAGCATTTTTACAAGGGCGACTTTCTCCTCGTCCCAGTGGATCGAGTCGTCCTTGAGCTGTGCAAGAGCGGAGCGCTCCTTGGTCAGGTTGTCGTAGGCCTCCTTGAGCTGCGACTTGGCCTCCGCGAACTGCTCCTCCAACGAGATCTTGTCTTGGCGGAAGATCTCCCTCTCTCTCTCAGCCTTCTCCTTCAAACCCGTGAGCTTCACGAAGTCTGAGTCCAAGGCCTGATACCTGTCGGTCAGGACTTGGATTTTCTCGATGAGGATCTTCTTCTCCTCATTTCTCTTCGCGATCACCACCTCACGGGCCTTGAGCAGCTGATCTCTTCCTTGAACTGCCTTCTCCAAGGCAGTCCTCTTCCCCTCAGCTTCATCTATCGTGCGACGGGCGGCAACGATATCACGCCTCGTTCGCAGGATAAGATCTAAGCCCTGCAAAAGTGATGAAAAATGTGAGAAAGTATTCTGGAACGTAATAACAGATTAAAGCAGGTTTTGACAAGGTCTTACCTGAACCATCCTCATCCCCGCTTCGAGGAGAAGGTTCTCAGGGCTTGGCTCGAGAAGAGAGCCGAAGGCATGAGGAGAGACGTTCTCAAATAAAAATTTACATACTGGATGGAGGTGGCGGGGAATAGAATATGTCCCGCTCCCTGACGGTTGGGCAACAACCAACCCGGCCGTCTCGCGAGGGGGAGGCATTGACTCACGAGCAGATCCCTGCTCGGCAACAGGGATCAGTTCGCGAGCAGGAGCCGGCTCTTGAGGCTCCACCTGCTCTCGAGCCTCTCCAGTTGGGGGGCAGCCGGACCCCGCCCCATCCGGGGAATTGTCAACGATGTTAATCACTGGCGGTCTAGGTGCGACCACCAGTACTGAGGGAATAGTGGGCCCAGCCGGGGGCCCCGCCATGCTTGCGGGAGGGGCAGGCTGATCGCTACCCGTGCGGATGGATGACTGAGATGGTTCGGCAGGTGTTCTCTTCTGCCTCTTGGAGCTCGTGCCCTTCAGTCGGGGCAGCAGACCCCTCTTCTCTCCAGCCCTCGTCATCTCAACCTCTCTTTGGGATATTAGGCCCGCTGCTGCAAGTCGTGAAGGAGACAAGCAAGCCTCGATGTGCCTATCTCCAACAGGCACCTTGTACACCTTGACAATCTTCTCGTTGATTCCTCCCTTCAGATTTGGTTTTCTCAAGGCCGGGATACCTGCGAGCACAAACAAAGGTCAAAGAATGAAGTAAAAACTTTAAAACCCTAACTGGAGAAAACTGCACAATGTGGGATTGTGCCTACCTTCGCAGAAAAAACGGGTAACCCCTGGACCTCTGGAGGAAGCAGACTCCCAGTTCCCAGAAGCGTAGAACCACCATTTCCTCCAGCCGGGATAGTTCAAGGAGGGTTTCCCCAGCACGAAGTTATCCCGGTGCCAGTAACACAAATAATACTAGCCTTCGCTGGAGGGAGCCTTTTTCAGACGGAACATACGGAGGAACTCTTCCGCCGTGAGCTCCCCATTGCCGGCCTGAGCCCAGAGGGCAAAGGAGCCCAGAACTACCCTCCATCCGTTCACGATGAGTTGCCCGGGGGCAATCTTGTAACACCGGAGAACATCGCGTATGAAAGGATGGAGGGGGAGGCGTACCCCCAGGATAAGCTGGTACTAGTAAAAAGCTACACATCCTAGCGGGGGGGGGGGGGAGTCTGGTGTCTCTCCATCTCCAGGCAAACGGAGAGCGACTGAGTCGGGGATCAGGTATCTCTCCCGTAACTCAGCCAACCGGTCCTCCGATAGAACAGAAGGATATTCGGCTGCTGTATACCTCCCTGCCGGAACCCTCGCACTGCTAGAAGCAGAGGATTCCAGGGTGGCATCTCCTAGAGGAACGGTGGTCTCGTCAGAGTTCCCAGCCATGGAGTTTTTAAGAAGATTACGAAAAAGAAGAGAACCGAAGCCTATACCCAGAAAAGAAAGAAGGGAAAAGAATGAGCGCCGGAGGAAGGAAACTGAGAAAAGATGACTGCAGAAAAATTCCTTTCGAAGAGCTTCTGTAGAAAACCAGAGAAATGGCGGACTCCGTATATTTATAGGCAATCATTCCGCCGTATCTGATGGCACGTGGCAGTCCCTCCTTCGGCGCAGCACTCGGGCAGGCACTCCCATTAACTCCTCAAACACGTTGCGAGCGCCCCTTCATTTTCTGTCTGCGGAAAGGCTGCGGAAAGCTGGCGCTCATTAATTCCACCCCATCATGTGAGGTTCCGTTCTCGATGTAGGCAGCGGGCGGTTACGTGTGATAGTGAACTAAGTCCTTCCCTTAAAAATTCTTGGCGGCAAGGACTTGGGGGGCATCTGTTATAGACAAAATAATGGAGACCAGCTCAGCTATTAAAGATTGTACACGGACGCCCATTCGACTCGCGAGATCATCTGATCGAGAGTCGAATATTGGGAAAGTACGGAAGTAACTCTCGAGATCATCTGATCGAGAGTCGCAGATCGGGTAAGTGCGGGATGCCCATCCGACTCTCGAGATCATGTGCTCGAGAGTCGTAGGATGGATAAATACGGAGCACCTATTCACAAGGCTTCGAGCTCCCCTAGCCGATGGTCAGATAAAGTGAAGCAAAGATTCCCTTCTTGAACAACGAGCAGACCTTCTCACAAGTCGTTGGAAGGTGTTACGTCAGAATGAGCAAGCACTTGGACTCGCGACCATGTTCCAACTTGCGAACAGCTTTTTTTGCGGTTACACCTCTTAACCTTCAGTACCAGCACCCGATTCCCGTCGAGCAGCTTGTCCAATCCCTCTACGATGCCAGGCAAGGCTACACCCAGTTCGGTGGTTTCCGTCTCATCGGCGTCTCCTTCCTTTTCGGTGGCTATGACTCCAACTACGGTTTCCAGCTCTACATGAGCGATCAGCGCTATTACTACGCCTACCGGCAGCCCGTATAGGTCGGTTTTTGGGCTTATCTTCTCGGGTGGTTCCGGATCTCAAGGGATTGCCATCAAGGGACTTGATTGCCGAAATAAGTCATTGGGTTGGATCTCGTCTCCAAAGGATCTTATCCCACGAAATCAGCAAGATCTTAGTATCGTACACGAGATCAGCGGGATCTCGATATCTTGCGTAACAGATTGAACCGCTCCAGATCTATATAAAGGGACGACTCCATTAAGGGAAAGGTACACACAATACACAATCTCGGTCCCGTTTTGCTTGGCTACTCTTCTTCTTGCTTTGGCCTGACTTAAGCATCGGAGGGCTAACGGCTGGACCCCAGCCACCCTTAGTTGCTTTCTGTCTCCTTTCAGGTCTGGCGGAGGAAATCTGTTGGAGAGATGGTGAACATCCGGAGGATCCAGTTACAAAATCTGACGTTAACAATATCAATCTATGATATGAGCCCAACAAGAAAGCTGATTCATAGCTCAATTAGACCTGCATACACATGAAATAATAGGAATTGGACACCTATCAATGAAAACTTTTTGGTGCCCTATGTGACCTTATGAGCTGATCAAGCCGATATTTGTGTTTTCCCTTTAACCAGTCCTATGTGACCTTATGAACAGGTTTCGTTGTTGGCCCAATGAAGGTTTCAACAGTAGTTGGTTCAATCCCCACTTCTTTCAGTGATGTGGTCCAATTGAGGTTTTTTGTGCCTCATTTTTGGGCTCATGCTCTAGAATGATATACAAATATTGATGGGCGGTGTGGATCTAACACATAATGAGTGTGGATCTAACAAAATTCATTGTGGGGCCTGGAGTGGTTTGACACGTTAAAACTTGTGTCCGTGCATTCAACACTTTGCTTGTGAACATATGGCTCAATGGTAGACTCACAAGAATTTCAACATGAGGTCACACCCATTGTGGTGTGAGCACGCCGTGTGTGAGTGAGCGTGGAAATAAACACTTGAATCATTGATGCAACTCGGTCACTTTGGGTTCTCACTCATGCCTCAGTGTATACTCACAAGAGTTTCAATATGAGGTCATGGGTTCGAGTACCTATTGTAATGTGAGTGCGTAGGTGTGTGTGAGGCTGGGTGTGGGTGCATATGTTAAGAAAAAAACCCATCACTTTGTCTAACGGAACCCATCACTCAGTATGGTGGAACCCCATCACTTTGTCCAATAACCTTGAAGCTTTATCTAGTGCAACCCCGCCAGTTTGTATAGTGGAACGCGTCACTTTGGCCTGCAACCCGGTCACTTTGTATAGTGGAACCCCGTCACGTTGGCAAGCAACCTCATTACTTGGTATAGTGGAACCTTATCACTTTGGCTAATAACCTCGTGGAACCTCGACACTTTGTCTAGTGGAACTCCATTACTTTCGTCAATAGAACTAATCACTTTGGCCTGCAATCCTCTCACTTTGTCTAGTAGAAATATGTCACCCTCTTATGTAACCATGTCACTTTATCTTATAAAACCCTGTTACTTTGTTTGGCAAGCCCATTACTTTACCAGTTGGATCACTTTACTTTGGTTGGCAACCCTATCAATTTGTACGGTGGAACTGTCACTTTGTTTAGTTAAACCCGTCAATTTGACCGCCAACCTCATCACTTTGGCAAGCAACCTTGTCACTTAGTATATAGTGAAACCCCGTCACTTTGGTAAGCTACCTAGTCATCGAACCTTGGCACTTTGTCTAGTGGAACTACATTACTTAATTTGGCCAATAGAACCCTAGCTATCACTTTGGCCCGTAATCCTCTCACTTTGTTTAGTGAAACTCCGTCAATTTTTCTTATGTAACCATATGACTTTATCTTATAGAACCCTTTTACTTTGCCTGTCAATCCATTACTTTACTAGCAGAATGACGTCACTTTGGCCGGCAACCCCTTCAGTTTGTATGGTGGAACCCGTCACTTTGATCGCCAACCTCGTCACTTAGTAAAACGAATGGACGAGATGATATAGAATACACATCAAGGTGGGCCCCATTGTAAGGGCCGCACCATCCTAGGTGAGGCCTGGGTCTCACCTAATCTGCTCCCATGGTGCAACACATTCCAAGTCGAGAGAAGAAATTCAAAAGTGTTGACATGTGGAACTTCCGTGGGGCCGTCATCGAACGTGTCACTTTGGCCAGCGACCCCATTAGTTTGTATAGTGGAATTGTCACTTTGGCTAGTTGAACCAATCACTTTAACTAACAACCCAGTTACTTTGTACAATGGAACACCACTTTAGCAAGAAACCTAGTCACTTTGGCCACCGACCTCATTACTTAGTCTAGTGGAACCTCTTCACTTTGCCCGGCAACCTCGTTACTTAGTCTAGTGGAACCTTGAAAATTTGTCTAGTATAACCTCGTCCCTTTGGGGCAATAGAACCCTGTCACTTTGGCCTAAAACCTGATCACTTTGTCTAATGGAAATGTATCACTTTCTCGTGTAACTTCGTCACTTTGGGATCATGCTATAAAAAATAGGATGGACATAGTGGATACAAAATACACACGTCAAGGTCGGCCCCACCGTAAGGGATGCACCATCTTGGGTGAGGTTAGTTTCTCACCTAATCCGCTCCCTCACACCACACAACAAGCAGTCGAATTTCTTGACGTGTGAAATTTACATGGGCCCCATGATGATGTATTTCTTAGATCCACACCGTCCATCCATTTTTTCAGATTTTTCTAGGAAACAAGCCAAAAAAATTGCAAAACCAAAGCTAAAGTGGACTACACCACTGAAAACAGTAGGAATTGATGCTACTATTGAAAACTTTTTGTGGCCAGAGCCCAAAAAAGTGGACCACATAAGGCTCTGATCAAGATGATATTTGCATTTTAATTTCATCCAATTATCCGTGATCTTTTGACCAGGTCCGATGGAAAATAAGCCTCACGGTTAGCCATATGAAAGTTTCAATCCCTATTGCTTTCAATGGTGTGATCCACTTGTGCTTTGGATGTACTTCATTTTTGGGCTAATGCTCTAGAATTATCTAGAAAATTTGATGGATGGTGTAGATAGGACAGAAAAATCATGGTGGGGCTCATAAAAGTTTCACATGTTAAAAGTTGTGTGGTTACCAATCTATTTGGCGACAGTGATGAATGATCATTATAAACTTTTCATGGGCCACAAACATTTTGGATCAAGCTGATCTTTTATTTTCCCTTCACCTAGTTCTTATGTTGGGCCCTTTGGAAAGATGGATGACATGGATATACAACAAATCATCAAGGTGGGCCCACGACATGGGTAACACCCAGTAAGCTATTAGCTGGGTAACACCTAATCTGCTCCCGCAAAATTCATGCCGGTGACACATCAAGTGGGTCACACTTTATGGGAAAGAATCCCGAAATAACCTAAAATAGAAATCCCCTTTTGGAAACCCCGTTAGAAGCACCGTAGCCGTTACCTATTCTCTAAAATTCATTTTTTTTTTTTTTTTTTTTTATTCAAAGCCTTGTTGGCGTGGAACTATATATGCATCGCCCAATTAAATTCCAAGAAACAAGGACTCCCTGCTTGCTTCCTGGAAACGGATGATCTACACATTGATTACAAATATGAGAGAGAGAGAGAGAGAGAGAGAGAGAGAGAGAGAGAGAGCCCGGGAATTCATAAAAAATCAGTATATGAAGATATATGTTGTTGGGGTTTTGCCTTCAATCTTGACACCAGGGGGTGTCGGGCACCCGATGGGTTCGGGCCGGGTGCCCACCCAAGGACATCCGGGCTGGCTTCTGAAAGTCTGTTTTTTTGTTGTTTTGTTTTTTGCCTGTAGGGGACTCGACTACTGTTGGTCGGGCGCCTGGTGGATGGCCAAGCGCCCGATGAGGTTTGGGCGGGCGCCCGAAACTGGTTGGATTCTTGCTAGAACTCTCTGGACAAATTTTAGATCTGTCGGGCGCCCAACGAGTTTAGGCTAGGTGCCTGACTATGCCCGGACTGCCAAGTCAGTGGCGCAGTTTTTACGTGATCTTGCGCGGTTTCTTGCGTAAGATGTTTCTAATTCAGGTTTGAGAAAGAGCTTTAGAGGAAGGGCTACATTGGTTTTCCTCTTGGAAAGCTTGGTTTTTCTCTTGTGTGCATGAATTCAGTGTAAGTTTTTTTATGCTTTTGTAACTTCTGATTCATAATGGATTGGTGTCACTTTGTGCCGTGGTTTTTTACCCGTGAAGGGTTTTTCCACGTTAAATTCGAATTGGCTCGTGTGTTGATTTGCTTGGTGTGTGATTATATTGTGTTTGTTCCTCGTTTGATTGCTCCGCGCTCGCTTCCACTGCAGGGCCGATCGCTCGTATCCCAACATACGTTCCTAAATATCCATGGACAATGAATTCCGGAGCCCATGTTTCCTCGTGAGAGCGGAAAGGATTTTTTGCAAATTAAATATTTCTTCTTCCCTTTGGCGTAGTTCTTGTTTCAATCTTTTGATCTCTTTGATGTTGTCACACTAATCCTCTTGGACGCAATCCTCTTCATGCATGTCCTCCTTTGGCCTTTTGGATTGCACCCCCTTGTCCTGGGCCAATCTCTTCCATTATAGATCACATTTCTCGAGAAGAGTGTCAATCTTCATTTTCCCCAACGTCGACACTGGTATCTGGACCTTGTTCGGTTGAAAAGAAATGAGCTCGTGTGGCCGGCGATGCATGTCCTGCTAAAGGGAAGAAAACATTTTATCTAGTCCGCTCCGTTTAAGATTGTTCATGACTAATATGACAGCATAAAATCACCGAATTCAGTTTATGTGATTCAAAAAGAGAAAAACGGAAGTTAAAATAACTGCCCTGACAGTCAAATGTCATTAGAATCCTTAAAGCCATAAGTAATCCAGCGGGAGCAGGCTCATCTGGCTACAACCATAAAACACGTGTCGCATATCTTGTTTACATGACAAAGTTAGTTGTTCACCATATTAACCTAATTGAAAATGAATATCGACCAAAACACGATCGCGACAAGTGATGAATTCAACTGATGATACATTGTCGCATCTTGAAAGGCCTTTGTGGCAAAAAAACATTTATGGAGCAGAGTAACAACCAAGCTAAGTTGGCCAAATTTCACAATGCACTACACACAATCACGCAAAGAGAGGGATAGCTACTACCAACATGACATCTCGAGAGAACCCACAACAAATGACTAGCATACATGGCATTGCTTAATAGGCCACAAATGTCTTCGGACCTACATGATTATTTCCACATCAGCAAATGTGAAGAGTGGCTGCAAAAATCTCTCCATTTATCACCTCAAAATTTTATAAAATTTACAGCGTAATATCTCAGTTTATCTTAGACTAGGACAACCCATCTACACTGCTTATACTGATATTTATGTTTTCCCTTCATCCAGGTCCGTGTGACCTTATCAATAAGTCATATGGAAAATAAACATTAAGGCAGGACCTAGGAAGGTTTCAACGGCGGGTGTAATTACCCAACTGTTTCCTGTAGTGTGGTCAGCTTGAGCTTCAAATCTACTTCATTTTTGGGCCCATGCCCTATGGATGGCTTTGGGTATAAAACACAATTATCAGTGGGCCCCATAGCGCAGCTGAGTGCTGTTCGGGTTACGACCCAAACCACCCAAACCGCTTCAATCTCATCAGTGAGCCCATGGTGGGTTGGGGAGTTGGAATGGGTACTGCCATAACCTGAACCAAACTCCACCCAGGCACAACCAACAGGACTGATTGAACCGCAAGCAGCTGTCAAAGATGGGCCCACGCAAATAATGCTCAAAAGTTGTTGGGTTGGTACCTAGTCAACTGGGCTTTATCTGACAGGAGCCTGCTATCCAATCAAATTCCACCACATCGTGCCCCTCCTGAGTTTGGTAGAGGCAGTACCCAATCTGAGTTGGGTGGGTTGACTTAAGTCCAGCCCCATAATAAAGTCTAGGCATTTTGGCAACGACTCCATGCAATCCATTGATTATATCAGTTATTAGTAGAAACCAGTAAAGGCAGCACCGCCGTCTGTCTGTTCTCTGTCTGACTGAGCATCTTATGTTTATAAAGAAGCTCAACGAAGTTCTCCCTCTAGCATCTCGATGCATCTGCTCTCCTCCTGCTCATACTCATGCATCCAAGGCCATATCCTTGAAATTACATGTATGCATGAATGCATGCACATACTCCATCATCATCATCAACCATACAACATGTGGATTGTTCTTTCTTGTTGTCATTGGCTGTAACAAGTTGTTCGACACTGAATGGATATCAAAGCAAGATCCATATATCTGCCTCGAATACGCCAATACCAAGCTCCGTACAACGACTTGCACAGGTAGGTACATACATGCATACGTTAAAAAACCACATCTGCAACAAACCCATTTACCAATACCCTTTTCCACTCCTCTGTTGCATTATCAAGAAGAAAAGGATCCAATGCTACAATCGCCTTTATTACACACGCCATACATCTGTAAGATCACAACCATTCATCTGATGGGTCGTACTGCAGATGGGGTGTGCCGCGAAAATCACATTGATTGGGTGATCCTAGCCAATGCTTGAAGGACCTATTGGAAGTTACAATTCGATGGTTGGAGATAGAAAAAAGTCCAACAAATAGTTAAGATTCAATTGGACAACTGACTGGTTCTGTTTTGGCAGATGGACCAACAACAGATGCTCTTTCTCGATCTTGCACTGGATCTCTCCCTTTGTTAAATTCCTGAATTGGGTTTATTTGTAACCGTTGATCTGTGATCTAGATGGACATAAGAACGCCAATTTCCAAGCGAAATTCATCCTCTCGCTCATTGAGGTTCTCCTTGAGTTAAAATGTTGTGGTGTGGAACAGCAATACCCTCACCTACGACGACTTCATGAGCAGTGGCAGGTACCGCTTCTTCCTTGCCTACCAACCAAATGACAGCTGGCCAAAAACTCATTTCAGTTTCATTTCATTGCATCTCAAGTTCCAACTGATCTAGCTGTCTGCTGATTTCAGAATTCAACTCCAAAAGGTAACTCTCTGAAGGCTGTAACGACACTGCATGGCCTCTCCAGACTCCAGAGTAAGAATGGCAGGTATAACCATAAAAACAAACAAAACCAACGTCTGCGATCCTCCCATCTGTTCCTGATTGTGGCATTTCTAACCTGCATACTCATGATGCAGACATGCCGGAGAAGTAGGAATCATCTTGCATTACGCCAATTCCAGTAGTGTAAGTTCGATTCTTCTTCGACTGGAAACCTGACTCATGCTCTCCTTAGAAAATCAAGAAAGCGGAATTAGACTAGAAATTGCAGAAATCAGCACCAGGATTTGCACCGACCCCACTGCCTTAATGTAGTCCAGCTGCACCACGTCCCTCCTTACACAACCCCAGCTGCACCCCATGCGGCTCCTTACACAACACTTCCACCAACCGTACCATAAGCACCAGCTGCAACCTATCCTGCTCCATCTCCTTACTCATCATACCCACTTCCACCAGCAAATCCAACTGCATATCCACTGTCCACTTAACCTCCCTGGCAACAAGCAACTGCCTATTACCCCCAGCCATACCCACCACCCCCACAAGCAACACCACATTACCCACCAGGCAATTTCCATTCCTTGTTGTCTCTGACAATCTTATCAAAGCAATGGTTTCCTTATTTTTTGTTGTTGCCATATGTTTCTGATCGAATCCTACCTGATCTGCAGGCCCATATCCAGGAACCTATCTGCCACCATACTGAGATTCAGACATATACTCCGTCTTGCTCATATGAAGATGAGTCAGTTGATGAAAGCCGCACAGGACCTTGAAGCTATGAACTGTTTCTGAATCATTTGCATGGCCTTGTTTTGCAATATCATCAAAAGTTTCTCATTACTTCGCTAAGATGCAATTCAAATCAGCTGTTTGGCTGTTGCTCAAGTGCTGTTTTTTTCCCATTTTCTTTTCTTCCCTGCAATGGTTACTTGTAAGTTGTAACATGATGCTCATTGAAATTTAATGAAGTTCTACATGAATATTGATCTGAGTTCAACATATATTGGTTACAAATATGAAAAAGAAAGGGCGAACCTGGGAATTTATAAAAATTCAATATATGAAGGTACATGTTCCTAAATATCCATGGACAACGAATTTCAGAGCCCATGTTTCCTTGTGAGAGCAGATAGGATTTTTTGCAAATTAGATATTTCTTCTTCCTTCTCGCGTAGATCTTGTTTCAATCTTTCGATCTCTTTGACGTGGTCACATTGATCCTCTTTGACACAGTCCTCTTCATGCATGTCCACCTTTGGCTTTTTGGATTGCACCCTCTCGTCTTGGGCCAATCTCTTCTTTAATACATCATGTTTCTCGAGAAGAGTATCGGATGTCATTTTCTGAACATAAACACTGGCAGTCGGTCCCTTGTTTGTTTGGAAAGAAATGAGCTTCTGAGGCCGACCATGCACATCCTGCCAACAGATGAAAACCTTTGATTCATTGACTCTCCCAAAAAAACAGATCAATGTTCTTTTCACCAACAGAGACTGAAAAAATACATCTACAATCTGTACGTCTCTGGTTTATGTGGATCCAGTTACTTGAGAAAAGCCTACAATGTTTGCGACTTTCTTTCGCCATCTAGTATGTTGTTTTTCAAACATGTGACAAACAGGCACGGTATCCAAATCAATCATCAGGAGAGCCTACCTGGATGGGGCCATATCTCAACTCTGCCCCAATTGGATCTCATGCACCAATAGAGCGGTTGGGATTGTCAGTGTGATTCTTGGGGTGTGGCTCATCCAAGGTACAGCCTACCAGATGATTCGATCAGATCTTGGACACATGCCATGTATCTGGAAAGCAAATCACTTATAAATTGAAGTCATAGAAGTGAAAAACACCCTATTCTATCCCATTTCTTGAAAATCATCATCATCTAAGCCTTATCCCGACTAGCTAGGGTTGGCTACATGAATCCAGCATTCCACTCTGTCAAAGGCCATAACTTCAGTTAGACCATAGGTCGTCAAGTCTTTTCTTACTACGTCCACTCAGGTCCTTTTGCACCTTCCCCTTGCCCTTCAGTCTGCTTTTGTTTTTGTAAATGTAAGAAAATGCAATGAATTCAAAGCAAGCAAGTTGCCAAACAAGTGATCCCGCATTACCAGTAAAGCTACAGCCACAGAGGGTGAACAAGTAGGATTCTTAGATCATCATTATTATAGCAACATGCAGTAAAGTTAAATTCTATACTCTCGTGAAACAGTAGTAATAGTAATAATAATAACAAATATCCCCAACCCTTGCTAATATGTGGGTGCGCATATGGGAGGGAGGGAGGGAGGGAGGGAGCGTGTTCAGGCACCCGCACACGCATGTCATTTTATGTGCTGCCCTACATAGAAATGTTGTCTCGTCAAAATCGAAGTTCTAAACAGATGGCCTTTGCCATTTTCTCTTTCGTTTTCAACCCCTACATTTTTTTTAATCTGTAATGTGACTAAATCAGCATTCCCAGATCTTGAACTTGATTTTTGAACTGTGATTATTTTATTGATTAGATGCCAAAGCCTAAAGAATTACATAAGAAAACAAAATTTTAAACAGAAAAAATACAGTCTACAAATCTGACCAACTATCAGGAAGCTGGACAAAATAAATAGCCTTCAATGCTATCACCCAATCCAGAGCTTGATCTTGATGATGATAAAATAATTAAATATAGTAGCAGTATCTTTGGCCTTGAAGAAAGTGTTTAATTATCTAGTAGAACGGATGTGGTATGATGCTATTACTAGCTACTCTAGGATACTTGGAGAAAGTGTTTTAATTGAATCCAATCTTTTAGATTTGTAAAATCCTGGCAATTTGCTCGCATTCTTAACTTGATATATGTATATTTGTGCCCGAGTAAAATGTAAAAAAATAGTAGGCACTAAGTTCTGTTCAATTTACAATGTTAAAAATATTAGAAATCAATATCAGGTTAAGAGAATATGAATATCGTGTTATATGTGGGCTACCCAATTGCATATCCATATAGTAGACTTCTGGGAAATGAATAGTCACACCCTGTTCTTGCATCCATGTTCCTAGCAGTATCTGTATCTAGGCATCACAGTTCCTCCCACAACACAACCACCAATGACACCATCATCTCTTCACTGTTGTTGTTGGGCCATGGATACAATTGCTGAAATTCATGAAAATTCAGATGGTCCATACCTTTTCTACTTTTCCTTGTATTTTTTCAAATGCTTCAGATGCTGCTTCAGAATCCTTGAAAACGGCAAAGGTGGAGTATCTTCGGCCTCGAACACTACAATTGGGCTGCCAATGAAACTCGTTAGGATGGTGCTGGAAATGTCAGAATGAAACCTTTTGGTCTCAGTTGGAACAGTAAGGATCTGAACATGTAGCACATAAGAAATATCATACCTGAACTTCAACAGTAAAATTTGGAGGAAATATTTTTGTCAATTCTTGACTCGGCACACCTATTGGTATTCTGTGAAGAAAAAGCTTTCTGAAGTCTGTTTCAGGTACCTACAATTTTTGAAGATGCAATGAATTAATAAGGCCAAATCTTTTACTGCCAAAAATAAAAATGCAAGAGAGCCATTCTACTTCCAACAGACATCTTTCCTTTCGACCGCAATGGGATCATCAAATCCATGCTCTATCTTGGCCAGAACTAACTTCATTGCAGCAACTGCATCATCTTGACAATTATGAGGAGCACCATCTCTTCGAACTTCACACCCCAACACAGACTGATAGAATAAAACAAGGTAAAGTCAGTGTTTTAAAAAGCAAATAGCGTGTAGTATAGCTTTCACCCCTATGAAGCATGAGATGTAAATTTTTAATCAAGTTTGTGCTTGGCTGCACCAATTTCATGATATTCTCAACCAAATTAGACTGATAAATAATGAAATTTAACAAAATTTCATGATATTTGGTGCAACCAAATGCAACCGAAATAATAGGAAAGAGAAATAATTAAGTATAAAGGTCAAGAAAGAGTAACAAAACTGATTTAGGGTACTTACAATATTCTACCAAAAGCAGTGAAAAGTTTAACTAATTTTTATTGAAAATAGAAAAATGCAACAAATCAGTGAAAAAAATTCATTGATTTTAATATTGTTGCGAAAAATAGCTTGTAATGTGAGCTGCATGGAATGTAGCGTAGTCTATGCAGCGTGTAGTGTATGCAAATTATCATTTAGCAGGCTACATGCGACTTAAGCTATTTTCATGAGCTACGTAGCATTAAAGCTAAGCTACACTACCTAGCATAGCTATTTAAAAAACTGGGTAAACTACATAATCATATCACTGATGTTTACATGGCCATGTTAGGAAAGAAAATCACAGACCTTTAAGCAAACTGATGAGCATATACACAATTACATCAGAATGCAATCTGAAATAACTTTCAAGCAGATGCAATTCCTGTGGCAATAGGCTCAAACAAACAACAGAACAAACATGCAAGTCACAAATATAGAAGACCCACTTTCTGGTAAATCTGGTCCATAAATTTAAATGTTCAGTGCAATATCTTTAGCCCATCCATTGATTGCAATGAGCCATGGTTTAAAATACCCGCCAATCATGGGAAATTTTTTTATTTTTTATGATTATGTAAAAATCAGGTTTAGCTAGTTGGATTAGAACTGTTGGCTGGTATTATAAATTATGTATCTTGGAACAACAGAAAATTTCTTGAACCTTAGGTCTAGAATAATATAATTCATCTGAGGAGATGTCATAAATACAAATATATTAATATCATTCATCCGAGGAGATTTCATAAACACAGCTAGATTTGTGGAGGGGTGCTTTCAAATCTAAAGGATTTAAAATTAGTTGGGCTGGAACAGAGTATATGGAGTGCAATTTAAGTAACATTAGGGGTCGGAACAAGGAACTAGTAAAATTTACCCGTTTGACATTGCATGGCAGGACAACAATCTACGGGACGCAATATCTCCCTCGTTTTAAGTCAGATTTGGACGATTCTTGGGTTGAACATGGAATAATTGCAAAGATCTATGTAATGGTGGTGAAATTTCTCAGATCAGATTACAGATTTTGACTTGTTAGCCCCACAAGTGAACGGTGTCATGCTGCCCAGATGCATTGGGCACAAACTGATTGTTTCTGCCATGATTTGGATGATGATCATGAATGGTTACACTCAATCTTTGTACCACTATGTGGAGGTCAAAAGAGCTTTCTAGTGTTATACAAATCTCATTTTTTTACCAACGTATGATGAGATCCATGGCCCGCATCAGTCAAAGGTCTTGCATGACTTAATTGTCTTTGTTTTTATTGTTTGCCATTTGCGTTTCAAATCTGATTTAAACCAGGATTAAACCAAGTTTCTCTCTCAAATTTGCATTGACTAGTTGTGATTTGTGTAACCAAACATGTATTTAAACCCACATTAGTTAATAATCGCATAAATACCATGGTAAAACCAAAAATCCCAAAACTACCCTCTAATCTAGAGAGCTCTAAAGATTCCTTAGTTACAAACCTTATCCTCAAATCTGAGCAATTACAATATTGTCCTTACATCCAAGGATCGGGATTGTTACAGATGTTTTTTTTTTCTTTTTTCTTTTCCTTTTACACTTATGAATGCCCATTTTGTTCTCATTTTGCAAGATTGTCATCACAGAAGTCTATAAATAGCCTTGCATTTCAAGAGGAAGAGGCCTTTGACCCCTGGAATTCTTTCTTCTTCATTTTTGGAAAGGCAGAATTCTTATGTTGTGAGATAAAATTCCAAGAAAGAGAGAAACGAGAAAAGAATTAGAGAAAAGCTAGAGAGAAGTTGCAGAGAAGAAGGTAGAAGATGGAGCTGGAAGGAAGAGAGGAAGTAGATGACCAGAGTAAGTCTCTTCTGTATTTATTCAAACTGAGCTCTGCTCCTAGTAGTTGAAATCGTCGTTTAGCAAAGATTGGAGGCAGAAGATTCAAGATCAAGGCCGAAATCAGGGAAGAATTACAGATAATATTTTCTTTTCTTTTTTTCTTTTCTTTTATATTTTTGCAACACATGTAATTTCCTGGTTATTCAGTGAAATGTAGCTTTAAATCCTTTGATTTCCATTGTTCTTGCTTGGTGACTGAGAAATCCTCAAAGAGGTTCCTAACCTCTTCTTCTCTAATCACCAGATCCCTTTGCGATATTTCTTTGGTTGGATCTAGTGATTTGCAGTCATTTTTTATAGCAACTCCCAATTAGTTCATTTGAGCCGATCTGCATCCGGCACGATCACAATGAGCAGACCAAAAAGCATCAGAGCTCACATTAGGGCCACACAGAGTGTGAGGGGAAGCAAGAGGTGATTCAAGTGTGAGAACCAGAAGTGTTGGTTCCAAAGTGTTGCCAAGTATTAACAACTAGAAAGAGTGGAAACGTGAGTCTAAACTAAAGCATGATTCAAAGCTTGAGTAGCACTTGAGTAGAAGGTTCAAACAGCTAAGACCATAGTTCTATACTCCATATTTCGAACCATGTTTCATGGAAACTCGCTGATGAACATGACTCAATCAAGCTTCGACAAGACTCATCGAGTAGCTCAAAGACAGTGTGACTCAACCAAGTAACTCGATGGTAGGTGTAGTATTACTTAATAATAGAATAATGTTGAAGGGATGGGGGTTCGAACACCCAACCTCAAGCATGAGTACCAAATGACAATACCAACACTCCAACCAATGTGCTCTTCTTTGGTTTACCCATTTTAAACACTTACTCTACTTTCAATATTCATTAATATCTTTAATGTTACTTAATTAATTTATTAAATGTCAAGTTGGCCAAACAAAGACTTGGTCAAGTCTTTGAGTCTACTCGGCCCATCTAGATTTTGAGTTTTTAAACTATGATTGAGTTCTCAAAGTCAATCACTGAATCCAAAGTCTTTTGATGTCATCTACCAACTGAAGTTCTACAGTCATAACACATTCAACAATACTCATCTATAGACTACAAGACCTTACAACACTGGCCAACTTAATCATTTTCATATCATCATCATCAACATAACAAGTGGGACGAGGTGTGAGCCATATGGGGAATGAGAACAGGTATAAGATAGTTGGAATTTATGAATCTTGCACTATTAGGTAAGTGGTTGTAGAGATTCTGATGAAAGAGGGTAGCATATGGAGAGATGTGATTGCAAGTAGGGTGGTGGATAAAAGATTCATCCTTAAATAGGGCTTTAAGGTTGTGGAAGGCAGTTGCTAGGTTGGCAAATGGAGATCAAGTTCAAGGAGGGGGAGAGAGGACACTCCACACTGACTGATGAGGACATCCGAGCACCATACTAGAGGAGGGCTGAGCCAGTCTCCTTGTGGCTAGACGACCATTACATGGGGCCCGCTTGGCCCAATTCATATTCTTAACCACGTCGAAGACCCCACGTGCATGTCCGTGCATCTTTGAAAACCCCACATTGGGAAGATGCACATGGGTTGCAAATAAGAGCTTGATGGACACATCGGACCGTTGGATCGAGTGCACACGATGATCAGACCGTTGGATCATCATCATTGGACATCTTAATCGTGGACCCCCATGGGCCACGAAATAGTTTAGTTGTTTAGTTTGTTTACATGTTTCGTTATTTTTGGTATACCTCATATTTGTGTTGAGATTAAGGAGTTAGGAACAACTTTTAATTCATTGAGCGTCTTTATATTGAGAATCTTATATAAGGGCACCTTTTTTGTAAAAGGTCTTTTCTGAGACTATAAAGGGTTTGACGTCCCCACCCGAGCCATTATGGGGCTGAACGGTCGTTCAGCCTTTTGATGTGCTCTCTCGAACACCAACAGACCCCAAAGCATGGCTAGCACCCGAGAGGTCTTCCTCGGGCCTGCCCCCCTATTCAAGAGCCCACGGTGGCCCTCCTCTCTTCAAGCACACCTAACCACTGGAGCTTCTCGTTTCCCCTTTAGGAGGTGATCCACTCCAGCGAGCCATTGAAGGCAACTAGGGGCCCACATCAAGCGATCACCCACAGATTCCAAAATACCCCCTACAATCCATTCCAAAATCCCCACCCTAGCCATTATGCATGTTATGAATGAAAGAGATTTCTCTCATTTTGCTTTGAGATTGAGCAAAATTCCATCCTATGATTCGATTGGTAGCGCGAAGCCGCAGGGAGTGATTCCCTAGTTATCTTTTCTGTTTTTCTCTCTTCTCATCAAGGTATTATCTTTCTTGTTCTCTTTTCTTCTCTTTCTCTACTTTCCCCAATCTCTCTCTTCTTTTACTTTTCTTTTGTCTCCCTAGAACCCACATTCAATCAAACCTTAACCCATCTAAATCCCTACCGAACCAAACCCTAATTTTCAAAATCCTAATTCTCCACCCATTGATTATCAAAATCCTAGATATTAAATCCCCAAAATCTAAAAAATCCCTTGGCCAAATCATAAATCCCTAATTCCCATAAACTGAAATCCATATTCCTAATTCTAAGAACCCTAAATCCTAAAACCCTTAGACCCAAAATTTGAAATCCTAACCCGAAACTTCAACCCTAATATTCCAAACCCTAATTCCTCTAAGCCTAGATACCCCGAATCCATTTCCCACATTCCCTAGCCCTTAAACAGCCCTAACAAGTCAAAACTCTTACAAGACACATGATTTTCATTGAATTCAGATTTAACCCTATGCTAGGATGGGGGTTCTATCTCCCATAGGTCTCAGTTAATCAGTAATTCATGAGTTTCGCACTGTGGGATTGTCGTAGGCTTGAATTTGAACATGCCATGAGTATGAAATTTCTGAATTTATGGTAAATTAACTTTATTTTGTCGTCTCATTGCTCTAGTTAATCTATCTTTTAATTTCATGGCATCATATTAGGTTAGACTATTCCGTCATGCATCAAATTTTGGTATCAGAGAAATATGTTTAGCATAGGACTTTCATGTTGCATCTAGGTTAGGTTTTCATATTGTCGTACATGGGGTTAGCAGTCTTCCCATTCTCATCACATTGCATGTAGAGTCTTTAGTTCTTAGGTTTCCCATTAGATTCCCAGTTTATGCCCCACTCGTACTGGGCGTGGGTTTGGTCTTCACCCCACAATGAATTCGGAACAACTTGTTGAGGTTATCAATGCCATCAATAACTGTCTTGAGGCCATCAAGGCCCAAAGTAGAACCACCAATCACCAACTGGCAGCCCTTAGGAATGAGACTCATACTCGCATGACCCAGTTGGAAGCTTCCCTCCAGGCAAACCCCGGCGATGAGGAAGATGGCCAATCTCAAGCGGGAAGTGAAGTTAGAGAAAACCAAATTGAAGGGCGTAGAAGAGACTGTGGCCAAGGTGTTGGCCGTGGTGGAGTCCGTATCCAGCCACCTCGTGAAGAGTATCAGGACTACCATGATCCTAATGAGCGTGTGATGAAAAGTGTGAAGGATGAGGCTCTGAACTATGATGGTCGCTTGAACCCCAAGGCCTTTCTCGATTGGCAAGCGGACATGGATCACTATTTTGAGTGGTGTAATATGTTTGACAGACGCTAAGTGAGGTTCGCCAAGATGAAGTTGGTGGGCCAAGCCAAATTGTTCTGGACAAATGTCGAGCGGAAGATGGAGAGGTCTGGAAATGGCCCAGTCACATTGTGGGCTGAGATGAAAGAGATTTTGAGAGAAAAGTATCTTCCCCTCTCGTAACACTAGAGGCTTCTGAATCAGTGGCATTCCCTTTGCCAGGGATCAATGCCCATGACATATTACATCGCCAAGTTCAATGAATACATGATGTGATGTAACATCGAGGACCTATTAGTGACACTTTCCCGCTTTAGGATGAGCTTCCGATTCGAGCTTAAGCATGAGCTCATCCCTTACAATGTCAACACCATAGAGCATGCCTATCAAGTGGTGCAAGACCTTGAGCGATAACTGAAACCGCAGTTCGTGAGGGGATTCAACCCTCGTGAGTCCAATGTCAAGGCCACTCCCCAAGGAACCAAGCCTAGTATTGGGGGTCAATCCAAAGCCCTTATTGGTACTCAATCCAATATTAGAGATGTCAAGGATAAAGGTCTAGCTAGTACCAGTTCAAAGAGAGGTGAGCAAGTGCAATGTTACAACTGCCAAGGATACGGGCATTTTGTACATCAATGTCCTACTAAAGAGCAAAACAAGGCCCTCGTCATTGGCGGATTTGGATAAAGATGTGGCTAATCAGGGCAATTGCGAAGAAAAAGAATATCAGCCCGAAATTGGGGCTAGTGATGAAGAAGATGAAGGATTTGAGACTGCACCACTTGCAATCGTTAAATGCACCTTAGGCTAAACTATAGAAACTGATGATTGGCGCAAGAATTCAATTTTCCACACTTACGCAAAGTGTGGTGACAAAAACTGCAAGGTGATCAATAATAATGGCAGTTGCACCAATGTGGTCTCTACTAGCACCGTGGATCGTTTAGGTTCAATAGTCGTTCCTCACCCTTAGCCCTCTTGAGTCTCATGGGTTGATGCATCTTTGATTCCGATTTCTTAGCGTTGTCCCATTCCCATCCAATTTGGTTCATATACGAACACGTTGTGGTGTGATGTTTTGCCTATAAATGTAGGTTACATCATTTTGGGCAGACCCTGGTTGTATGATCACAATGTGACACTATTTGGTCGCTCGAATACGTGTTCATTTATGCACAAGAGTAAGAGGATTAAGTTGAATCCTCTCCTGCCCAAAAGTACCCTGGAAAAGGAGGACGTCAGGAAACGTGATCCTGAAGATGTGAGGAAATTTCAACTTGAGTCTCTCCCTATAATAAATGCCAACGAGTTTAAAAGGGAGAGACTAATGCTGATTTGACGGTGTATGCCCACATGGCAAGTGAGGTCACACTTAAGGTTAGTATGAAGATGCCACCTGAGGTTACACCCGAGGGTAGTGTAGAGTTACCATCTGAGGTGAGTTCGGTATTGGAGGAGTCTAGTGATGTTATCCCAGATGACATAACGGATGAGTTAACACCCGTGCGGGACATTCAGCATGCCTTAGATCTTGTCCCCAAGTTGAATCTACCTTCCTCACGAACAAATGAGTCCCGTGGAGGAAGCGAATCTTTAAAAGCAAGTAGATGAGCCTAGGAAGCCTATAGATCTTATTCCCGCGTTAGTCTCACATTGGTCATCAGAGTCTGCAGATGCATTTACACGTCATATCCATGATTCGCATGTTGAAATTAGAAAACGGATTAGCAGGAGCAACAAAATGTACAAGATATGTGTTGACTCTCATCGCAGGTCAGAAAGTTTTAGGTAGGTGACTATGTAATAGTTCATAATGCCTGAACGGTTTCCGCAAGGGATCGTTAAGAAACTACAAGCCCATAGTGCGGAACCTTAAAAGATACTAGATAATTTGGGACACGATGTGTATGTTGTAGATCTTCCACCTAACAAGGGTATTAAATCTACATTCAATGTAGAAGATCTTGTGTCTTTTAAGGGTCCAACATCTACGCCTACTAGCCTTTATTCAGACCATCACATTGATCCTAATGATATCCCTCCCAACTTGTCCTATGACCCTTGGCCTATACCCGACTATTCTTCCCAGCATCTACCTCTTTTGCCATACACACCTACCAATAGAGAAAAAATAGAAGATATCTGGGAGAAGCGAATGGTTTCCACACGACATTGAGGTTACCAGGAGTACCTCGTCAAGTAGAAGGGCATACCAAAGATAGTACATGGATCACAGAGGTAGAGCTTCAGCGACGAGACCCGGATCTCCTTGAGTGTCACCGCAGCTTTATTTCGCCAGAAGCAAAATCTCCTTAGCCGAGGGGAACTAATGAGGACATTCGAGCACCATACCAGAGAAGGGCTGAGCTAGTCTTCTTGTGGCTAGACGACCATTACATGGGGCCCACTTGGCCCAATACACATTCTTAACCACGTTGAGGACCTCACGTGCATGTTCGTGCATCTTTCAAGACCCCACATTGGGAAGATGCACATGAGCTGCATATAGGAGCTTGATGGACACATCGGACCGTTGGATCGAGCGCACACGATAATCAGACCATTGGATCGTCATCATCAGACATCTTGATCATGGAACCCCATGGGCCACGAAATAGTTTAGTTGTTTAGTTTGTTTACATGTTTCGTTATTTTTTGTATAGCTCATATTTGTATTGAGATTATGGAGTTAGGAAGAACTTTTAATTCATTAAGCATCTTTATGAGGAGAATCTTATTTAAGAGCGCCTTTTTGTAAAAGGTCTTTTCGATACTAAAGGGTTGTTGGACATCCCCACCCTAACCATTATGCACGTTATGAATGAAAGAGATTTCTCCTCTTTTGCTTTGAGATTGATCAAAATTCCATCTTATGGTTGGATTGGTGGTGCAAAGCCACGGGGAGCGATTCCCTAGTTATCTTTTTTGCTTTTCTCTCTTCTAATCAAGGTATTATCTTCCTTCTCTTTTCTTTTCTCTCTCTACTTTCCTCAATCTCTCTCTTCTTTGATTTTTCTTTTGTCTCCCTAGAATCCACATTCAATCAAACCTTAACCCATTCAAATCCTTACCCAACCAAACCCTGATTTTCAAAATCCTAATTCTTCACTTCTTGATTATCAAAACCTTAGATATCCAATCCCCAAAATCTAAAAATCCCCTAGCCAAATCATAAATCCCAAATTCCCATAACCTGAAACCAGTGTTCGAAGTATCGGTATCGCTACAAGTTTCGTTGGCTGGGGATACGGAAACAATATCGGTATCGCTGATAATCGGAAATGTGGGGAAACATAGAAAAAAAGGTAGAATTTTTAGTGAAACTTCAGGAGATACTAAAATACATACATTTGCATATTTAGGAATAAAAAAATGGCAAAAAGAATGTTTACACAACAAGTTTCCATTTAATGGGGGCTTAAAAGCATGTGTCATTGTAAGAAACAATATAACCATCCCATCCATCTCATCAAACCATCCAAACATCCATCCAAATATCCATCGATATTGCAAAATATCAACAACTCACGGTATTTTGTCAAGAAATCATCAACAAATGGAAAGGAAACAAAAGATTGTGGGCTTAATATCACACGTTACGATAACAATAATATTGAGATATTATCAATATTAGCAATGACAAATTGAACACTACATACAACCATATGCTCATAAAAATATTCGAAATACAATTTTTTTAATAAACATTTTTTGTGATATCTCTACGTTGGCGATATTATTGAAATATCATTGATACACTTGTAATATAAGCATCACCTAGAATTTACACAGTCGATAATATTGGCAATATCGATACATTGGCAACACAAGCGACGCCTGGAATTTACACAATTGAAAATATTGACGATATCGATACGTTGACGATACTTAGCATTACGTTGTGATACTTGGAATTTCTAATACTACCGGTGTTATCAGTATCGCTACCAATGTTATCGGTATCGCCAAGCTGGAGATAACGATAATATCAGAGATAATTTGAACACTGCCTAAAACCCATATTCCCAATTCTAGAAACCCTAAATCATAAATCCCTTAAACCCGAAATCCTTACCCGAACCTCAACCCTAATTCCTCTAAGCCTAGATTCCCGTAACCCATTTCTCACATTCCCTAGCCTTTAAACAACATTAACTGGTCAAAACTCTTACAAGACATGATTTCCATTGAATTCATATTTAACCCTATGCTCGGATGGGGGTTCTATCTCCCATAGGTCCCGGTTAATCAGGAATTTAAGAGATTCGCATTGTGGGATTGTTGTGGGCTTGAATTTGGACATGTCATGAATCTGAAATTTCTGAATTTATGGTAAATTAGCTTTATTTTGTCGTCCCATTACTCTAGTTAACCTGTCATTTAATTTCATGGCATCAAATTAGATAGATCATTCCGTCCTGCATCATGACTTTCTGAGGTTAGCAAAGTTATCTCCTGAAGCGAATGTTCCAATTACTCATTGTGTCTCTCTTTCTAGTGAAGTATTGGTTTGGTCTCCTCCATGCCGGAGGAATTTGATGGACAAGGAAGAGGACGAATTCATTTGGCTCTTGACATGGTTTGTTGCCACTATCCTTCCTTGGGTGGGATGTGATAGTGTGGATTAAGGAAAAGTCGGCACATATTTCTATCTGGTCGTTCTACAGGTTGATTCTAAGGTCATTGAGAGAGAGAGAGAGAGAAGAGGACACACCTCTTATGTTTGGTTCTATGGCACCCCTCCCAAGGCAGCGCCATTTGCCTGGTTGGTGGGCAGGAATAGAGTGCTTACAATAGATAATCTTCAAAAGAGGATGATGGTGATTCCCAAATTTGTGTAATGTGCATGAGGAAATGTAGTCAATTAATCACGTATTCACCATTGCTGTTTTGCTAGCAAGGTGTAGGAGAGATTCTTCGACTCCTTTAAAGTATTGTAGGTGATGCTAGGGTCCATTGATGGTTTCTTCGTAGCATGGCATGGGGATGGGGTTGGAAAAGGGTGGTACCGAGGCTAGCCATGTTGGTAGGCACTAGGCATTGGGCCCTTTCGGGGAAAGTAAAAATTCATGTTTCCAAAATTGAAGTGGGACAGCATCAGAGGTCTTTAAAAAGGCAAAGTTAGATGTAATGGGTTAGGCCTCAAGCATAAAGTCACGCGATGAATGCAATCTTTCTTCATTGTATGGGGCCATTGCCATTGTAATTTGCCTTAGATTTCCTTCTTTGGTGCCATTTTTCTAATAAAATTCGTTACATTTCGAAAAAAAAAAATCATCATCATCAATGTAGCCTTGTCACAACTATTTTAGTTGGCTTTACAAATCTTCTTTTGCCAATCATTCCAATCACAAGCCCCATCCTCAATAAGTAAAAAAGCCTTTCAACTCTCTTATCCTTTTTTCAAGCCTTTCTACCCTAATCAATAGTCCACTCCTAACAAGAGCTACCTCTAGCCTTTATCGCACTTGACCACAACATATCAATCTACTCGCCATCATTTTGACTCTTATTAGGACTATCTTAGGCTGCTTCAAATGACCTCATTCTTTCTAATCTTCCTATTCTTCCCACCTTAGTCACACAATCCTTCTTCGGCGTCTCTCCCATTTCGAAACACGCTTTGGCTCCTACTTCCTAGCTATTTATACTGGCTAACATATTGAAGCGGGTACTTCCCTACACCCGAACATGCACATGAATCTATTGCCGCCTTGTTTTGCACTTCATGCAACTATACTTCCCACACATCCATCTCAAAATCCTCATCTCCACAACAGAACCTCTATTCATGATGCTTTGCAATGGTCCAACGCTTTGCACCATATAATTTTAGCCAATGGAATAGTTTTCTAATAAAAATTTCCATAATCACACAACACCCTAAAGGCAACAATTCCACTACATCTGACAACACTTATTCAAACAAAACATCCTCATCGATCTTCTTTTGAATACTAGAGCCAAAGTAATGAAACACAATGCATTGAGAAACTCTTGATCATCAATTTTAATTAAAGCATCACCTTTATAATTGTTCTTACTAAAGTTGCATTGTGGTCTACTAACTTCTACGCCTCTAAACTCCAAAGGCTTCCTCCAAACTTCCAATTTCACATTTACCCCCTCTCTACTCTCATTGATCAAATCACATCATTCGCAACAATATAACCAAGGGACCTTGCTCTGAAGACTAGTGTTGACTACATCTGTAATAAATGCAAAAAGGTAACCCTTGGAAAAAAAAAAAAGTGCAAAAAGTTAAGAGCTTCATGCCAACCCCAAAAAAGATGACCCACTACTAGAGGGAACTCATTAGTCTCTGACTCTCCGCATAGGACATTCTCACTCTTGTAACAACACCCAGATATGCCTTTAATGGTGTTATTATATCAAATTAGGACCCCTTTGATCCTCATTGACCACCACATAACCTCTATGGGTACTCTATCCTATGCTCTCCCCAAATCTAGCAAACCATGTCTAGATGTGGTCTTATATCAATAATTTTGCATCAATTAATTGCCTTCGTAAATTCTCCAATTGTTGCTCTCCCTGTGTAATGACCCCAGTTCATGCAGTCTACTTTACACACTTGTACACACAAATCTACCTCATGTGGAATATAGTGGAAACTTAAACACCGTGAATTGGAAATTTCTCACTCATATATATGGCAGAATAATTGAATTTTGAGGACGAAATTATTTTTAAGGGGGGTAGTTTGTAACACCCCGAACTTTTCAGTACTTGGGTATTGAACGTTCTCAGGTATTACCATGAAAATCTAATTTAGTATACATATGTATGGGAACACTCTAACCTGAATATGACTGTTGGGAATAATTTTCATCTGCAGCTCAAGTCATCCAACCGTTGATTTTCAAGACAGACTAGCAAATACCCAAGAATTATCACTCGTTCAATCAAAACCAACTGTTCAATCAATTGTTCACCACCTAATAAGATACATGCTACTCTCATTGATCAAATCACATCATTCGCAACAATATAACCAAGGGACCTCACTTTGAAGACTAGTGCTGACTACATCTATAACAAATGCAAAAAGGTAACCCTTTGAAAAAATGCAAAAAGTTAAGAGCTTCATGCCAACCCCAAAAAAGATGACCCACTACTAGAGGGAACTCATTAGTCTCCGACTCTTCGCACGGGACATTCTCACTCTTGTAAGAACACCCTCATATGTCTTTAATGGTGTTATTATATCAAATTAGGACCGCTTTGATCCTCATCGACCACCAGATAACCTCTATGGGTACTCTATCCTATGCTCTCTCCAAATCTAGCAAACCATGTCTAGATGCTCTCTTATATCAATATTTTGCATCAATTAATTGCCTTCGTAAATGCTCCAATTGTTGCTCTCCCTGGGTAATGACCCCAGTTCATGCAGTCTACTTTACACACTTGTACACACAAATCTACCTCATGTAGAATATAGTGGAAACTTAAACACCGTGAATTGGAAATTTCTCACTCATATATATGGCAGAAGAGTTGAATTTCGACGACGAAATTATTTTTAAGGGGGGTAGATTGTAACACCCCAAACTTTTCAGTACTCGGGTATTGAAAGTTTTCACGTATCATCATGAAAATCTAATTTAGTATACATGTGTATGGGAACACTCTAACCTAAATCTGACCGTTGGGAATAATTTTCATCTGTAGATCAAGTCATCCGACCGTTGATTTTCAAAACAGACTAGCAAATACCCAAGAATTCTCGCTTGTTCAATCAAAACCAACCATTCAATCAATTGTTCACCACTAGATAAAGATACATGATCATCTACGTTAGCTTTGGACCACTCGATCATAGTAAACTAACTACCTGATCTCCATATCGGCTCATACACAAATTAAACCAAGATTCTGATCCATTCATCTTGTTTGTCGCCTATGAATATGCTTAACCTACCGTTAAATTTACGATTTAAAAAACTTGCACACATGAACAAGTCACTTGAATTTGACGTTGTACATTCTCTATATATGGATCACTCCAAAAACCCACTTTGTGTTCATCCATTTACGAAACCGACCATATGATAATTTGTATATATGATTAAGTTCGTAACCATCCAATTACTTTAATTTTTACCCCATCATCTGGCCGTCTATAATATTTGTATCTGCCAAATGAGTCATCCAAATATCGAAATAAACCAATCATCTCGAAGATCGTAGGATATAAATCAAAACTACCAGGTAGTTTTCACATAAGACGTTAATACACATTATTTTGAATTATGGGTAGACGTAAGCCATTAAAAATGCATCTTGGTCATCCTTAAGAGATCAAGACCCAAATTTAGTCTGTTGAAAGAGCACGAAAAATGGCGGGCCATGGTGAAGTTCGGTCCCAAACGGACGGTGTGCGCAAAAGTTAATACATTCAAAAATTTTATTTAAAAAGGGTAAGAAGAGAGATACCCGATCTCTGACATTGTATAATGATAACATATTATATTTAAAAATAGAAAGAGTTCCATCTTCAGCTTTCTTTCTTCGTTTGAACCAATGGCCGCACCCCACCATTAATTTGCCCTGTTCATGAAGGGACCCACCAAATAATTCAAACTGTTCACCAAAGATGGGCCCTGGGGAGGTATTCAATGCTAGGCATCTCCCCACCCAGTTGCATCTGGTGCAACACCACCTTCAAACGGAATTTTTTCCGTTTTTCTCTCAAACCAGAAAACCTGTTAAAGATAGAAATTGCTGATCTTCCTCCTCCTTATCCGAGTTGAAAGCACGTCTAAACAATCCCAAAATCCTAATTGGACTCTAACAAAATCCAAGAATAGAAACCCGTTGTTGTCTTCTTTGCGGCAACTCATGAGAACACCTGGAACGTGTTTTGTACAAACCCACCAATCGAAGCAATCTAGAGCCCGATTGCAAAACTACTTTTAGCCACTATTTGATCTAAAATTAAAGTCCATATCGTTGTTTGGTTTCAGTTAGTGTCTTAGTAGAGATGTTAGTCGTCCAGATGAGCCACTAGATGAATGGATGTGAACTCGGATCGAAGGCAATTCAAGAATCAACAACCAACAACAAATGAAGAAGGTGATCGTCGCTTTAATGGCAAATTTTGTTCCAGCCCATATTTCTTTGAGGTGATTATTGTGGACGGCTCAGATAGATCTAGTGGAGCTTGTGGGCTCTAAAAAAAATCGAAGCCCCATATTTGCTTCGATTGGTGGGTTTGTACAAAACACGTTTCATGCGTTCTCATGAATTGCCGCAAAAAAGATGGCAACGAGTTGCTATTCTCAAAAATGTTGGAGTTTAACTAGGATTTTGGGATTGATCAGACCAGTGTTTTAAATAGCGTGTAGCGTGAGCTACATAGCGTATAGCGTAAGCTACACGATACTTAATTCTTTTTAATTAAAATAATAGAAAAATATGATAAATTTTACAAAATGCATAATTCCTTTTGAGTTTTTAACTACGAATCTGGATCGTCAATCAAATATTTCCATGCAAAATGTCTCTCTTTGCCTTCAGACATCTCCGAGTGTGACCATTTTTTTTTTTAAATGTCACAAACTTACAATATGGACCACAATTTGGATGGTCCAGATTGATATAATGTAGCGCCACGTGTGATGAGAATGAGTCACCACCGTTTTAAAATAGGTGTTTAACTAGAATGGAAGAAAAACTAAAAAAAAAGAGAGGAGATTTCAAGTAGCATACGCTATCTGTGCTACACTGTACGCTACGCTACAAGCTTTGTAACTTACACTACATGCCCCGTAGCTTACGCTACCAGGGAGCTACCCACTTGCATACACTACGTAGTGTACGCTACGCTACGAGCACTACCGAAAACACAAGTTCAGACGTGCTTTCAACTTGGATAAGGAGGGGGAAGATAAGCAATTTCTATCTTTAATAGGTTTTCTGGTTTGAGAGAAAAACGGAAGAAATTTCGTTTGAAGGCGGTGTTGCACCAAATGCAACTGAGCAGGGAGATGCCTAATGTTGAATACCTCCCTAGGGCCCATCTTTGATGAACGGTCTAGATTATTTAATCGGTCCCTTGATGGACAGCTCGTATTAACGGTGGGGTGCAGCCAGTGGTTCAAACGAAGAAAGAAAGACGAAGATGGGACTCTCTTTTTTTAATATAATATATTATAAATTTATAATATAATATGCACTTAACTTTTGTTCACACCATCCGTTTGGGACCAAACTTCACTATGGCCCGCCATTTTTTGTGCTCTTTCAACAAACTAAATTTGGGCCTTAATCTCTCAAGGATGACCAAAATGCATTTGTAATAGCTAAACGTCTACCCGTAATTCAAAACAATGTGCTTTAACGTCCTATGTGAAAATTAACCGGTAGTTTTGATGTATATCTTCGAAATGATTGGTTTATTTCGATATTTGGATGGCCCGTTTGATGGATACAGATATAATAGACAGTCAGATGATGGGTAAAAATTAAAGTAATTAGATGGTTATGAACTTAATCATATATAGGATTATTGTACAGTTGGTTTCGTAAACGGATGAACACAAAGTGGGTTTTTGGAATGATCCATTTGTAGGGAATGTACACCGTCAGATTTAAGTAACTTGTTCATGTGTGCAAGTTTTTTAGATCATAGATTTGACGGTAGGTAAAGCATATTCATAGGTGACGAACAAGATGAACAGATCACAATCTTGATTCGATCTGTGTATGAGCGAATATGGAGATCGGGTAGTTAGTTTACTATGATCAAGTGGTCCAAAGCCAAAGTAGACGGTCATGTATCTTTATCTATTGGTGAATAGTTGATTGAACAATCGGTTTTGATGAACAATGAGAATACTTGGATATTTGCTGGTCCGTCTTGAAAATCAAAGGTCGGATGACTTGATCTACGGATGAAAATTATTCCCAACGATCAAATTCAGGTTAGAGTGTTCCCATACACATGTAGACTAAATTAGATCTTCATGATAACACCCAAGGACTTTCTGATGAGGACACAAGACCTTCTAAAGTCAACCAACGAAGAAAGCGCCCACCACAAGCATCTTCCTTATGGCTAGGCGACTATTGAGGAGCATTGAAGACCCCATATTGGGAGGACACATGTGTATGCGGTTTTTGGACGTTTTTGGATGTCTTCGGGCGCCCGAACTTTTGCGCAATTTGTTTTAAGTTCCGTTTTTGCTTAATTTTCAAGGTTATTTTGGTATTTTTCATGTTTTCTTATTGGTTATTTAAGAAGGCTCAGCCCTAAAAACGAGATTAGTTGTTGATTAATGAAAAAGAGCAAACCTTAGGTTGCCCCCCCCCCCCCCCCCCCCCCCCCCCCCTCTCTCTCTCTCTCTCTCTCTCTCTCTCTCATGGTGTTTCTTCTTCTTCCTTGATCTCCTTCTTCTCTTTTCTTCTTGTGCCCCTCCAACTTCTTCTAAGGTAAACTTGTTATTTCCTCTTTCTCTATTTCTATTCTTTCATAACTTCTAGATTCTAGATTTGAAATTTGATCCAAAATCCCTATTTCTCAAATTCCAAAATCCCTAATCCGAGAAACCCCTCGATCCCTCGGACTGGTGATTCATATTGGGTATTTGGATTAAGACCATGCAAGATCGGGAGGTTCCATCCCTCGCCGGATCCAACCATAGCAATAATTGAATCTCATACTTCGTGGTTGTGATGAATGGCCCACTCCATTGCATGTTTCCTTGTAATTTTCTTAGTTCATGATAATTGATGCTAGAGTTTACATTATTATTGTCTTTTATTTCCGCTGGATTATATGAGTTCATGAGCATGCATCATAATTAGGGCATCCTACGTCAAATTTGGTATCAGAGAATAGGCTTGCATGGTTATGTTTAGATCGAGTTATCAAATTAGGGTCTTGATTTTTAGGTCTGTTTTAGGAAATTTTCAGATTTAGAAAGTTTCCTAATTTGGAAAATTTTCAGATTTAGAAAGTTTCCAATTTTAGAAACTTTCCAATATTAGAAAGTTTCCTAATTTGGAGAATTTCCATATTTAGAAAGTTTCCAATTTTAGAAAGTTTCCTAATTTGGAAAAATTTTCATATTTGAGTCGCATCATCTAGAATTAATTAGTGTCAGTTCATTGTAGTTTAAATTCATCGCATTCATATTCTGAGTCACCCAGTCCGTAGAGTCTCCTCGTAGTGACTGGAGTATAGGCGTTTGAGATCTTCAGGGCCATTAAGTGTTGTCGTGTGGCCGTCGAGTCCCAATGGAAAGCCGAACTCCGATGAGTTGGCCTACTTTAATGGTCACATGGACCCAAAAACATTCCTTGATTGGCTTGAAGACTTGGATTATTTTTTTTATTGGTATGATATGTCGAATTACCGTTAAGTGAGGTTTGCCAAGTGAAAATTGGAGGGCCAAGCCAAGTCGTTTTGGACAGATTTGGAGCGACGAATTGATAGAGTTGGGAGAGCCCCGATCTCACAATGGGACTGAGATGAAAGAGCGTTTGAAAAAAAAAATGTCTTCCCATCTTTTATCAGTCAAAAGCCCTTAGCTCAGAAGAGAGTTGCCTCACATTCCCGTCTAAACATAGAACCAATATGGTCCCCTGCTTGTAAAGTGGTCCAACCCATTATTAAGGAAATCTCGGCTTCTGAACAATTTGAGTGTTAACACCAATTATATTTCCTTGGAAGCGAGATAATACCTTGGTGAATGGCCAGTTGGAAGAATCCAATCAGATTGTTTATGAAGTGGAAGAGTACGTGCCTAACGTCAGTAGTGAGGAAATGGAAGAAATTGAGGCATCGCTCATCATCGTTGAGGATGGCAAAGTGTGTGTTAGTGATGAAAAGGTCGAAGAAATTGAGACCGCACCACTTCCAGATGTCATGCGTGACTTAAATGATGTAGAGTCCCAATCTAAGTCTCTTACCATAATGCACACGAATGAATTTGAAAAGGAGACTAATGCGGATATGATGGTAGACACCCACATGACTTGTGATATCCCACCAGATGATTTATGGGATAAATTTTCACCCAAATTGGACATTCAAGACACAATCAATCTTGTCCCTGGATCAATCCTGTCAAGCTTTCCTCCATACCAGGTGAACCACGTAGAAAATACAGAAATGCAGCATCAATTTGATAAGCTTCTCGGGGAAGAATTCAATGAGGAAAGTTTGAGTTGGAGTTTTGTTTTGTGTGCCATGCCTGCCCTTTTCACATTAAAAAACGATGGCATACGGTGCACATGTGGGCATATCCTTGCCGTCCACAAAGCCTCAGTCAACTGTTACGCCACATTGCGATGTATTCACTTCATGCTAGATATGATGGCCAGAATCCATATTCCGCATCTTGATGACATTTTAGACATAATAGCTGATGCCAAGATCTGCTCAAGACTTGGTACTAATAGTGTGTGTTCTCAAGTGTTGGGGTACTTGAACATCATCCTTGTTTATAATACTTATAATAAGGAATTATGTGCCACCCATGAGAAGTGTCCTTTTGTTTCAGTTTTCCAAGTTCTAGGTCATAAGATTGTTTCTTTCCATAGGATTGTTTACTTTCAGTTCATTGATTTTTTAGAGTGTCCTTTAGTGTCACCCATATCTGTCATCCAAAGGTCTTCAAAGTCGGCCGATGCATTTGCACGACACATTCATGAATTGCATACACATATTAGACAGCGGATCAATAAGAGCAATGATAGTTATAAATATTCAGCTGACTCTCATCGTAGATTACAAGATTTTCAGAAAGGAGACTGTAATGGTGAGGACAAGGCCTGAGCGGTTCTCACAGGATTCCGCTAAGAAATTACAAGCGCATAGTGCTGGACCATTCAAGATATTGCAGAAAATTGGGTCCAACGCGTACCGGATCGACCTTCCACCTGAAATGGGCATTAATCCAACGTTTAATGTGGAAGATCTAGTCCGTTCCCCTAATCCTACCATTGATCCCCCGTCCCTTTCATGGCCTTTCTCTGAGTTTTCTTCACAACCTACTCCACCCCTTCCCCCACCCATTATTCGCAAAGAAGACATTGAGGCAATCATGGATGAAGAGATCGTTTCTACGAGAGACGGAGGTTTCCAAAGACACCTTGTCAAATGGAAGAACAAACCACCGTCAGAGTCTACGTGGTTGACTAAAGAAGAGTTGCAGATCGTTGATCCAGACTTGCTAGAGCATCACAAGAGTTTTAACTCGTCAGAGTCAAGTTTTTCTCACCCGAGGGGAGTTAATGAGGACACGAGACCTTCTAAAGTCTACCAACGAAGAAAGCGCCCACCAAAAGCATCTTCCTTGTGGCTAGGCAACTATTAAGGAACATTGAAGACCCTACATACGTGATTTGACACATTGAAGACCCCACATTGGAAGGACACATGTGTATGAGGTTTTTGGACGTTTTGATGTCTTCGGGCGCCCGAACTTTTGCACAATTTATTTTAAGTTCCGTTTTTGCTTAATTTTTAAGGGTACTTTGGTATTTTCATGTTTTCTTATTGGTTATTTAAGAGGGCTCAGCCCTAAAAACGAGATTAGTTGTTGGTTAATGAAAAAGAGCAAACCTTTAGTTGCCTCCTCCCTCTCTCTCTCTCTCATGGTGCTTCTTCTTCTTCCTTGATCCTCCTTCTTCTCTTTTCTTCTTGTGCCCCTCCAACTTCTTCTAAGGTAAACTTGTTATTTCTTCTTTCTCTATTTCTATTCTCTCATAACTTCCACCGTTCAAATTGTCGGTATCGCAACAAGTTTCGCTGGCTAGAGATAAAGATATAATATCGTTATTGTCGATAATATCGCCGATAACTAGAAATGTGGGGGGGGGAAAAGGGGGAAACATGATGAAAATTGTGGAATTTTTCAGTGAAACTTCAGGAAATGCCTAAATACACATATTTGCATATTCAGGAATAAAAAAACTGCAAAAAAAATGCATTAAATAATAAGTTTTCATTCAATGGGGCACAAAAAAGCATGCGTTCATAAGAAATCACTCCAATAGCAACGAAAATGATTTTATATAATACAAATGCAGCCACCATATAATAATTAAGCCATAAAATTAAATGAACTCGAAAAGAATACTTTTTTGCCATATTTCATCCCCACATGGAGTGACGAGGTGGCCCATAGTCATTATCCGGATCTCGTTCCCGTTAGTTGTAGTGTTGTTCACCAATATGTTGACAGTACTATTCCCATGTTATCCTCTGCTCATACCAATGGAGGTACTCTTATGTATCTTTGATAGTTGTCCTCCTCAAACTGTACGAGATAGCCCAAAATTGGGTACTGCTTAACATACATCAACGGCATTGGTTAAGTAGGGTCCTGAGGGAATATATCAAGTCCAACCCCGACTCCCTGATAGTATTGCTGTCAGTCATACGGGTACCCCGAATATCCTCCTGTCAAATGACCATAACTCGAAGAGCTATCTGCTGACTGCTCGTATCCACAAGTAGACGAATGAGACAGAATGTCAGAGCTGCTATGCGCATACTCGTGATATCCCCCATGTGTATAAGGTGGGACGGAAGTGGAGCTCCCCCGCTCTGAACCGATGTCCATAGAGGACAAGCTACGTGCGAGAGCATCCGCCGCGGCACGTCCGGCTTTTTTCTTTAAACGACGTTCAAACATATGTGTGGGCTCTGATGCTCTCACACGCGAGGGTGGACGAGATCCATGGTCCTCGTCTTAAATTGCATGGTCAAAGTACTGCTCCTAAGTGAACTGACCAACGGATCGCTGGCTCTGACCTCTCATGTACCCCCCACAACTGCCACCTCCACCCCCACTAGTACCACCTACATCAGTGTCGGTGCCTCTATCACCTCCGTCACCACTGTTGTCATCGTCGTCGTCCCCACGACCAGTGTCAAGTAGGGATTGAGTCTCATCATCATCACTCACTATGACTTGATGATGACGAGGCGGCCGTGAAGATGTCTCCTCGCCATCATCATGACGTCTCGAACTCCTCATCAAAGGATCAAAGGAGTCTGTATCTGCCCTCTGTTGGCTTACTACCTCATCGACATCAATACCAAGAGACGCTGCTCCCCCTGCTACTTGCGGTGCAGGGCTTCCATCTGCATCATCTAAATCAGCTGACTTGACCCACTCATAAAGTGGGTCCTCATCATCGTCACTTATTTGTGCCATGGTACCTATCGATAACAGGTCGAGCGGGTCCGAATTTTCCTCAATGTCTTGGTCTACCCGTAACTGCCTCTCTCTTAACTTCATATTGTAATGGCAGTAAACGAGCTTCTGCAGCTTATCGTAGCGAACTTGTTCCTCTTGCTCGTGTGTATGAGTGACCACGTGCTTCAATTCCTCTCACACGGAGAAGAGGATACAGTCTGTGCGAGAATATGGACTGCAAGTAATTGTAATGCAGGTGTGTCGACTCCGTACATCGCCCACCACTTACCTATATATCCATGAGCATCTTGTTTTAGTTTGGAGTGAGGACTTATAATACAGTTACCTAATAATATACCATATTACCTAATAAAAAATTATACTCACACGGCATCATCGTTTTTCTAGATGCTTTGGCTAGCGCGGATGAGAACGTACCCCCAGCATCTTTAAACCGCAACAACTGTAACATATGGATTCACATGTCACCATTTTAACTACCCATATATTTAAAGACTATGAGGAAGAAAATATATTCTATCGATTACCATCAGCGAGATCTACTCAAATTGCATTACCAGGTTACCAAATTCTGATCGTGCTAGCGATTCAGGGAACAACCGTTCGAACACCCTGTGGACGACCATCGTCAAATCACTATCTCCATGGTGTCAGCGTTTGTAATGAAATCTAGGATTTAGATAGTATGCTGAAACCCAAATATTATTTACTCAGGTTGCATTAACTTGCAAACATAAGTGATGCTCAAAGTGCAAGTGCAAATGGTAAAAAATATAAGTGAACGTAACAAACTTACCAGCCTAGTAGGAGTACATGATCAAGGGTCTTGGTCCATCGTTCATCGATGATATCGATCACCCACTTATGTGCATTGGGGATTGCAGTCCGTATCCCTTCTTTCATAATTCTCATAAGCTAGTACATTGACCCCAATGAAGGACACATCTCACTATCTACGGCGCGTAGGACACTGTAGATCGGTTTTAGAAGGGAAACAACATCATGAACTCTACCCCAGAAGGAATCAGAAAGCACTATTTTTTATGTATTCTTTGCACCATCGGTCTTCCTCTGATTCCACTCTAAGTACTTCTCAAATCTAAACAAATTCCTAAGACCCACACGGTGCCTATACAAGCTGTCGAGTGCAATAAAGTTCGTGGCGAACCGGGTTGCACCTGATCTAACGATGTCCCCTCTACAACACTCACGCATTGCAGCCAACAACCAAGAGTGATTATATATGAAGTTCGTCACTCTCCTCGCATCCTCGATGGTTTTCCTGATCGAGTCCCTCTGGCCTATCCTCTCGAGCATCAAATCAATGCAGTGTGCCGCACAAGGGTTCCAATAGAGATGGTACTTTGTCATTAATTTCTTTCCTGCCTTAACGAATGCACTGCCGTTGTCTGTCACAACTTGGATGACATTTTCAGGCCCAACACTTATAATGACTTGTTTCAAGAGATCATATATATAACGATGATCATTTATTTTGGCAGATGCATCAATAGATTTGAGGAAAACGGACTGCCCTTTACTGTACACCATAAAATTAATAATGGACATTTTCATGGGTCCTGTCCACCCATCGCACATGATCGTCACCCCATACTGCCTCCAGTTCGGAGTGAGTGCACATACCCAAGCACACATCTCCTCATACTCCTGATCAAGGTAGACACCAAGAATCTCTTTTGGCGTCGGAGGCTTCACACCAGGCCCATGTCGCTGCACCTCCTCAATCATATTTGTAAAGTGAGGACTGGCGGCTGCATTGGCTGGTATGTAGCTCAAAATGAACAATCTAGATATGGCGCTCCCCACTTTCTCTCCTGATCCCCTTGTTCCATATATTTTTTAACCTCTTCTGATTAACACCCACAATGGGTGCATCTGTAACACGAGCACTCTGTGTGCGCTGTAGTCCATGCCCGCCAGAACCACCACTACCCATACTGCCTCCCCCAAACCTTCTGCTGCTCCCACCGGCCTCATAGCGGGAGCCCCCAAATGACGGCCTAGTCTCGTTGAGCCTTCTCCTCTGCTCCCCCTCCCACTCCGATGCCCAAGACTCGTAGATCGCATCTCCGAACTCCCTCTTCTCCCACGTCGTAACACAGTCATCGGGATATGCAATCCCCTCGTCATCGTCATCGTTATCTTGCTCCTCAATAGTACGTAGGCCCTATCCAGGACCCCGCAGCTGTTTCCTGAGATCCTTCTCGCAATCCTTCTGTTGCAGCTTATGTGACTTCGCCTCAGCTAAAACTCTTCTCATCTCCTCCCTCACTGGCTTTGTTACACTAGGGCAGTCTTTCACGTTTTTAAACCCCCCTGCCAAATACTCCTTCAACCTAGACACCCCTCCACTCCGTATAACTTGGCCGCAGTAGTTGCATATGGCTCCATATTTATTTCCCTCCATTGGTCTTCCATGTTTCCACCTAATGTCCCTTGCTCCTCCTTTTCCAGATCCAAACGACATTTTGATCCCTAATAATAACATACACAATTGAAAAAAATGCTTGCACTAGCATTTGAATGAATGGCCATATGGTAACAAAAATGTACACTTAAGCTTTTATGTACAAAAAATGTGCTGACAAAAAATGTGCCAGATCAAATACTCAAGTGGGCCAAAAACATCAGGATTGAACAACCACATTTGAAATATTAGTGGGGTCACATAAGTTTTGAATCAAGCTAATATTTGTGTTTTCAGCTCATCCCACTTGGATGACATTACGAATGGTATGGATGACATATAAACATCACTGCTGGACCCAAGGAGGTTTCAACGGTAGGAATTTCCGTGCCCTCCTTTTCTTTTAGTGCGGTCCACTTGAGTATTGGATACAGGTTCATTTTTGGTCGCACGTCCTAAAAATGAGATGTAAAATCGGATGGACGGCTTGAATTTCTCACAAACATCACAGTGGGCCCACCTAGATTCTTAGTGCAGCAACTTCCTGCGTAAGGCTCGCACAAGAAAGCGAATTACGTCTAGAGTAACTCTATACCCCTACTGAGTAAACTCTACGGGGTCCACCGTGATTATGTATTTAATCCACTCCAATCATCCATTTTAACAGATAATTTTATGGTTTGAAATAAAAAATGAAGCATACAAAAATCTTAAGTGGACCACACCATAAGAAACAATGTGAATTGAACGTGTACTGTTGAAAAATTCTTGCGTGCGGCTAGTGTCTCACCGAGAAGGGGTGCGGCTTCGCTGGACCGAGGTGGGTGGATCCCTAATCGTGCAGTCCACAGTGTGATGTGTGTATTACATCCACGTCGTCCATTCATTTTGAAATCTCATTTTAGAGAATGATTTAAAAAATGAAGTAGACCCAAATCTCAGGTGGACCATAATATAGTAAACAATGGTACTCAACCATTAAAAGCTTCCCATGGGTCACAAAAGTATTGGGTCAAGCTGATATTTGTATGGTATCTTCATCCAGGTCTTTGTGACCTTTTCAACAGGTTGGATGGAAAATAAACATTCCAGTGGCCCCCATGAAGTTTTTAATGGTGTGGATACAATCACTACTATTTCATGTGGTATATTGTCCACCTAAGATTTGGATCTGCTTATTTTTTGGTATAATGACCTAAAATGAGCTTTCAAAATGCATGGACAGTGTAGATGTAAGGTATATACATGATACATCACAGTGGCCCCACAGTTGGGATCCACCGACCTCAGTGGATCCAAGGATCCACCCAAACAGCGTGCGACCCTGGCCTCACCTAAGAAGGTGTGGCCCTTATCAGTGGGCTTACCGTGGGGCCCACCTTGATGTATATATTATCTATCCATTCCATCCATCCGTTTTTCAAATAAATTTATGTCATTATACCAAAAACGAAGCAGATACAATAATCATGTGGACCACACCATAAGAAACAGTGGTGATTGATCATCCTACCATTAAAAACTTCTTAGGGCGTACAACGTACTTTAATGTTTCCTTAAGTGTTTATTTACCATCCAATCTGTTGATGATGTCACATAAACATGGATGAAGGGGGAAAACAAATATGAGATTGATCCAAAGCTTCTGTGGCCCATTAAGGGTCAATAACCACTGTTTCTTATGGTATGGTCCACCTGATAATTGGAGCTACTTTAATTTTGGAATAATGACCTAAAATGATCTGGAAAAGCGGATGGATGGCGTGGATACTTAATACATACATCAAGGTGGGCCCCACGTTAGCCCCACGGTAAGGGACGCAATGGCTTAGGTGACGCCGGGGTCTCACCTAATACGATATGGGGGGACCTTCGGTGCGTCGACGTGAGACGAACGCATGCGAACGTCACAAGTTCCATGGACCCCACCATGATGTATGTGTTATATCCACACGGTCCATCCATTTGGCCATATCATTTTAGCATGTGATCCAAAACCCTAAGAAGATCCAAATCTCAGGTGGACCATACCACTAGAAACGGTGATGAATAACCATTAAAAAAGTTTTGTGGGCCACAAAATTTTTGGATCAATCTGATATTTATATGTTCCCTTCATCAAGACCTTATTGACATTATCAAGAGCTTGGATTGAAAATAAACATTACCAAAACCTTACAATGGGCTATTTGGAATTTTTAATGGTGGAGCACTCAATCACACTGTTTCTAGTGGCATGGTCCACTTAAGAATTGGATCTGAATAATTTTTGTAACAGCATTCTAAAATGGGTTATAGAAACTGATGGACGGAGTGGATATACAAAATATCATCTATGTGGGCCAAACGGTAGGGGTAATACCCACTAAGTTGTTCCCGGGGTAACACCTAATTCCAAAAAAAAAAAAGGGGGGGGGCCTACCCTGCCCGTCTCCAGCAGCGAACGGGCAGGGGCTCCGAATGGGGCCCACCGTGATTTAAGTATTTTATCCACTCCGTCCATCCATCTTAACAGATAATTTTAGGTATGGTGCAAAAAAATGAAGCATATCAAAATCTAAAGAGGACCACACCACAGGAAAAGTGTGAACTGAATGTCTACCATTGAAAAATTCTCGGGGGACACAGAAGTTTTGGATCAAGCTGATATTTGTGTTTTCCCTTCGTCCATGTCCATGTGATCTTATGAACAGGTTGGATGACAAAAAAACATCACTGTGGGGCCTGGGAAGGTTTCAACGGTGGAAATCATTATTCCCACTATTTCCTGTGGCATGGTCCACTTGAGATTTGGATATGCTTAAATTTTGGGCTCAACCCCTAAATACAGAACAGGGTTCCGAAAGAGGGGAACCCTCAAATCTCCCAAAATCCTCCCAAAATCATCGGAGAATCCCTCTTTTTTCATCGATTTTGTACGGTGCATGGATCGATCACAAGGAAGTAGAAAGTGGAGATTTTCGAGCACTTACAGCGCACGGATTGATCGATTGGCCCACTGCAATGTCCGATGAGCGTTCCTCTTCTAAGATTGGCCCACTGTTACAGCACTCCTCTTCTACAGACAAAAGGTATGGAAATCCGACGGTCTCCTCTATTTTTCTCCCATTTTCTGTTGATTTTTTTTTTTTTTGTATTTTTGCAATCCCCCAATATCGGCCATTTTATTGACGATAATGGGTTGTTAGCTACAAGTATCCTGTGAAAGGTAGGTGGCTACAGCAATTTCTTTACGATGTCAGATCTTTTCGACAAATATCGATAAAATCGTCGAAATATCGGCGATTTCTGGAAAAGAAACGAACAACTGGGGTTTCGGTATCGCAACTGTAGCGACACCGACAATATCGCCGATATTATCGACATTTCGTCGACAATGCAAACACTGATAACTTCTAGATCCTAGATTTGAGATTTGATCCAAAATCCCTATTTCTCAAATTCCAAAATCCTTAATCCGAGAAATCCCTCAATCCCTCGGACTAGTGATTCACATTGGGTATTTGGATTAAGACCATGCAAGATCGGGAGGTTCCATCCCTCGCCGGATCCAACCATAGCAATAATTGAATCTCATACTTCGTGGTTGTGATGAATGGCCCGCTCAATTGCATGTTTCCTTGTGATTTTCTTAATTCATGATAATTAATGCTAGATTTTATATTATTATTGTCTTTTATTTCTGTTGGATTATATGAGTTCATGAGCATGCATCATAATTAGGGCATCCTACGTCACTTTCAATAACCGAGTATTGAAAAGTTTGGGGTGTTACACCCTGACAAAAAACCAAACTGATTTTCCAATACCCGTATTTCCTGTCTTAATCTTTGTTCCACCACCATCTCCCAAAGCTTCGCAATCTCAGAAGTTTGGTCCCTTGAAACTAGATGCAACTCCATGCATCTCTTATTCCTGTAAATAGCTAGTATAGTTTTTTTCATCCACTCACCCAGTATCTTTTTCTCTTGCAAACTTTATTGAAAACAGTAATTAGCCAAATTAATTCAATTTCACCTAACATCTTCCCCGTTTCTATAGGTATATGATGTCATTTGCCTCTCCGGCCTTTCCCTTGAGCTTGTTATGGCTACCTTTAGTTTCCCTATCCAAATTCTATGATAGCCCAAATGTTCTCCAAATGCCTCAAGGTCTAAGGTCCCTCCTTGTTCCATCCTTGTGCATGCATCTACATTTATGATTCAACAACCACTGAAAGTAGCCTCTCCATCTCTTCCTAATCTCTCCATCTTTCACCAAGACCCTTTGATCCTTACCCGTGATGCATCTTCCATCGTTTATGCCTCTACCTCAATTGTTCTTAACCTATCAAAAAGTTCATCATATGCTTTATATCTAGCTTTCCTCACTGCCTTGCTTCCTATTTATCATTTTTTATATATATTTTGACGCTTTCCACATTTATACTTCTCTGCCACTCAACTTTGGATGCCTCTATCTTCATTTTCTTTCTTGTCTCATTCCTTTCTTAACTCTTATACCATGAAGTTTCCAAGGAAAGATAATTAGAAAGACAAGGGTTTGGAAGAGACAATAGGCATACAAACCAAGGTGGTTGAACTCAGTGATTGCATTGTCAACGAGTTGTCGATAATATCGATGATAATATTGGTGTCGCTGCCGTTACGACACCAAAACCCCCTTTTTTTGTTTCTCTGCCAGATATCGCCGAAATATTGACAATTTTATCGACATTTGCCGACAATTTCTGACATCGTAAAGAAATCGCTGTAGCCACCTACCTTCCACGGGATAACTGTAGCTAACAACCCCTTATCGTCGATAAAAGGACCGATATTGGGGGATTGCGAAAATACAAAAAAAAATCGAAAGAAAAAGGGAGAAAAAAGGGGAGATTGTCGGATTTCCATACCTGTTGTCTGTAGAAGAGAAGCGCTGCAACGGTGAGCCAATCTTAGAAGAAGAACGCTCATCGAACATTGCAGTGGGCCAATCGATCGATCCATGCGTTGTAAGTGCTCAAAAATCTCCACTTTCTACTTCCTTGCGATAGATCCGTGCACCGTACAAAATCGGCGAAGCAAGAGGAAAATTCCAACGAATTTGGGGGGATTTTGGAGGGATTTAAGGGATTTGAGGGTTCCCCTCTTTCGGAACCCTCTTCCGTCTGCAGAGAAGGGCGTTCGAAGCCCTTTTGTGAAATGACGTTATGTGCGGAGTAAACTCTATGGGGCCCACCTAGAATGTATGTGCTTTATCTATTCCGTCCATATGTTTTTCCATCTCATTTTAGTGGTTGAGCCCAAAATTTAAGCATATCCAAATCTCAAGTGGACCATGCCACAGGAAACAGTGGGAATAATGATTTCCACCGTTGAAACCTTCCCAGGCCCCACAGTGATGTTTATTTGTCATCCAACCTGTTCATAAGATCACATGGACATGGATGAATGGAAAACTCAAATATCAGCTTGATCCAAAACTTCTGTGTCCCCCGAGAATTTTTCAATGGTAGACATTCAGTTCACACTTTTCCTGTGGTGTGGTCCACTTTAGATTTTGATATGCTTCATTTTTTTGCACCATATCTAAAATTATCTGTTAAGATGGATGGACGGAGTGGATAGAATACATAAATCACGGTGGGCCCCACAGAGTTTACTCCGCACGCTTCAGCGTGCGCACGCAATGGGAGCGGATAACCTGTGACCCCGGTCACAGAGATATCTTTGTGCCCATAGTTGTGTGGGGCCCATAGAGATGTCCGTGACAAATCCACTACATCCATCTGTTTTTAAAGACAAACGTAGGTCAGGATTCGAAATCTCAGGGAGATTCAAAACTCAGGTGGGCCACACCAACAAAACGGTGGGAACACCAACGTCCACCATTGAAACCTTCCTGGAGCTGACCATGATTTTTATATGTCATCCAAACCGTTCACAGAATTATTAACACTCAGATAAACTATAAGAAAAGATATCATCCTGATGCAAAGCTTTGTCACCGCTAAGTGTTCAATATCCACGTTTTCATGTGATATGGCCCACATGAGTTTCGGATCTGCATTATTGTTAGAATCCGGACCTTTCGTGGTCTTCCAAAACAGATGGACGGAGTGGATTTGTCATGAACATCTCTTTGGCCCCACACAGCTATAGGCACAGAGATATCTCTGTGACCGGGGGTCACAGGCAATCCGCTCCCCTACGCAATCGGACGTGAATTAGGTGTTACCCCAGGAACAGCTTAGTGGGTGTTACCCTAACCGTGTGGGGCCCATATTGATGTAGTTTTTATATATCTACGCCATCTATCTATTTTTTCATGTCATTTTAGGATGTGATCCAAAACCCTTAGAAGATCCAAATCTCAGGTGGACCATACAACTAGAAATAGTGATGAATAACCATTTAAAATGTTTTGTGGGACACAAAAGTTTTGGATCAATCTGATCTTTATATTTTCCGTTCATCAAGACCTTATTGACATTATCAAGAGCTTTGATTGAATATAAACATTACCAAAACCTTACGATGGGCTCTTTGGAATTTTTAATGGTGGGGCACTCAATCACACTGTTTCTAGTGGTATGGTCCACTTGAGATTTCGATCTGCATAATTTTTGGAAACTCATCCTAAAATGGTCTGTAGAAACGGATGGACGGAGTGGATATACAAAACATCATCCATGTGGGCCATACGGTAGGGGTAACACCCACTTTTTGTATATCCACTCCGTCCCAAGTTTTTAATGGTGAGCAATCATTCAAGACTGTTTCCTGTGATCTGGTCTACTTGAGATTTGGAACTACCTCATTTCTAGGCTCCTCATATGAAATGATATGGGATCATTTTAGGCGTTGCGACCAAAAATGAATGGGATTGAAGACTCAATGGATAGTGGGTATTACCCCTTCCGTTTGGCCCACATGGATGATATTTTGTATGATTAATCACCACTGTTTCTTATGGTGTGGTCCACCTGATTATTGTATGTACTTCGTTTTTGGTATAATGACATAAAATTATTTGGAAAAACGGATGGACGGAATGGATAGATAATATATACATCAAGGTGGGCCCCACGGTAAACCCACAGTAAGGGCCACTGTGATGTTTGTGAGAAATTCAGGCCGTCCATCCGGTTTTACATCTCATTTTTGGTCGACATGCGACCAAAAATGAACCTTATCCAATACTTAAGTGGACCGCACTAAAGGAAAAGGAGGGAACGGAAATTCCAACCATTGAAACCTCCCTGGGTCCACAGTGATGTTTATATGTCATCCATACCATTCGTAATGTCATCCAAGTGGGATGGGCTGAAAGCACAAATATTAGCTTCATTCAAATGTCATCCCACTTGAGTATTTGATCCGGCACATTTTTTATCACACATGTTTTTTAGCATAAAAGCTTCAAGTGTACATTTTTGTTCCCATATGGCCATTCATTCCAATGCTAGTGCAAGCATTTTTTCAATTTTGTATGCTACTAGGGATCAAAATGTCATCTGGATCCGGAAAAGGAGGAGCAAGGGACATTGGGTGGAAACATGGACAACCAGTAGAGAGGAATAAATATGGAGCCATATGCAACTACTGCGGCCAAGTTATACGGAGTGGGGGGGGGTGTCTAGGCTAAAGGAGCATTTGGCAGGGGGTTCAAAAACGTGAAAGATTGCTCAAGTGTAACAAAGCCAGTGAGAGAGGAGATGAGAAGAGTTTTGGCTGAGGCGGTCACACAAGCTGCAACAGAAGGATTGGGAGAAGGATCTCAAGAAACAGCTGCGAGGTCCTGGACAGGGCCTACGTACTGTTGAGGAGCAAGATGACGACGACGATCACGACGAGGGGATTGCATATCCCGATGACTGTGTTACGACGCGGGAGAAGAGGGAGTTCAAAGATGCGATCCACAGGTCTCGGGCATCAGGGTGGGAGGGGGAGCAGAGGAGAAGGCTCAACGAGACTAGGCCGTCATTTGGGGGCTCCCGCTATGAGGCCAGTGGGAGCAGCAGAAGGTTTGGGGGAGGCAGTATGGGTAGCGGTGGTTCTGGCGGGCATGGACTACAGCGCACACAGCGCCTGCGTTACAGATGCACCCATTGCGGGTGTTAATCAGAAGAGGTTAAAAAATATGTGGAACAAGGGGATCAGAGAGAGTGGGGAGCGTCATATCTAGATTATTCATTTTAAGCCACATACCAGCCAATGCAGCCGCCAGTCCTCACTTTACAAATATGATTGAGAAGGTGCAGCGACATGGGCCTGGTGTGAAGCCTCCGACGCCAAAAGAGATTCTTGGTGTCTACCTTGATCAGGAGTATGAGGAGATGTGTGCTTGGGTATGTGCACTCACTCCGAACTAGAGGCAGTATGGGGTGACGATCATGTGCGATGGGTGGACAGGACCCACGAAAATGTCCATTATCAATTTTATGGTGTACAGTAAAGGGCAGTCCATTTTCCTCAAATCTATTGATGCATCTGCCAAAATAAAAGATCATCATTATATATATGATCTCTTGAAACAAGTCATCATAAGTGTTGGGCCTGAAAATGTCATCCAAGTTGTGACAGACAACGGTAGTGCATTCGTTAAAGCAGGAAAAAAATTAATGACAAAGTACCATCTCTATTGGACCCCTTGCGCGGCATACGGCATTGATTTGATGCTCGAGAGGATAGGCCAGAGGGACTCGATCAGGAAAACCATCGAGGATGCGAGGAGAGTGACAAACTTCATATATAATCACTCTTGGTTGTTGGCTACAATGCGCGAGTGTTGTAGAGGGGACATCGTTAGACCAGGTGCAACACGGTTCGCCACGAACTTTAATGCACTTGACAGCTTGTATAGGCACCGTGTGGGTCTTAGGAATTTGTTTAGATCTGAAAAGTACTTGGAGTGGAATCAGAGGAAGAACGATGGTGCAAAGAATACATCGAAAATAGTGCTTTCTGATTTCTTCTGGGATAGAGTTCATGATGTTGTTTCCCTTCTAAAACCGATCTACAGTGTCCTACGCGCCATAGATAGTGAGATGCGTCCTTCAATGCGGTCAATGTACGAGCTGATGAGAATTATGAAAGAAGGGATACGGACTGCTCTCCCCAATGCACATAAATGAGTGATCGATATCATCGATGAACGATGGACCAGGACCCTTGATCATGCACTCCACAAGGCTGGTAAGTTTGTTACGTTCACCTGTATTTTTTACCACTTGCACTTGCACTTGAAGCATCACTTATGTTTGCAAGTTAATACAACTGAGTAAATAATATTTGGGTTTTAGCATACTATCTGAATCCTAGATTCCATTACAAACGCCGACTCCATGAAGATAGTGATTTGACGATGGTCGTCCACCGGGTGATCGAACGGTTGTTCCCTGAATCGCCAGCACGATCAGAATTTGGCAACCAAGTAATGCAATTTGAGTAGATCTCGCTGATGGTAATCGATAGAATATATTTTCTTCCAAATAGTCTTTAGATATATAGGTAGTTAAAATGGTGACATGTGAATCCATATGTTACAGTTGTTGCGGTTTAAAGATGCTAGGGGTACGTTCTCATCCGCACTAGCCAAACCATCTAGAGAAACGATGATGCCGTGTAAGTATAATTTTTATTAGGTAATATGGTATATTATTAGGTAACTGCATTATAAGTCCTTACTTCAAACTAAAAGAAGATGCTCATGGATATATAGGTGAGTAGTGGGCGATGTACGGAGTCGACATACCTGTACAACAATTACTTGCAGTCCGTATTCTCGCACAGACTGCATCCTCCTCCCCGTGTGAGAGGAATTGGAGCACGTGGTTACTCATACACACGAGCAAGAGGAACAAGTTAGCATACAATAAGTTACAGAAGCATGTTTACTGCCATTACAATATGAAGTTAAGGGAGAGGCAGTTACGGGTAGACCAAGACATGGTGGAAAATCCGGACCCGCTCGACCTGTTGTCGATAGGTACCATGGCACAAATAGGTGACGATGCTGAGGACCCATTTTATAAGTGGGTCAAGTCAACTGATTTAGATTATGCAGATGGAGGCCCTGCACCGCAAGTAGCCGAGGGAGCAGCGTCTCTTGGTATCGATGTCGATGATGTAGTAAGCCAACAGAGGGCAGATACACTCCTTTGATCCTTTGATGAGGAGTTCGAGACGTCATGATGATGGCGAGGAGACATCTTCATGGCCGCCTCGTCATCATCAAGTCATAGTGAGTGATGATGATGAGACTCAATCCCTACTTGACACTGGTCGTGGGGACGACGACGACGACAACAGTGGTGACGGAGGTGATAGAGGCACCGACACTTGATGTAGGTGGTATTAGTGGGGGTGGAGGTGGCAGTTGTGGGGGGTACATGAGAGGTCAGAGCCAGCGATCCGTTGGTCAGTTCACTGAGGAGCAGTACTTTGACCATGCAACTCAAGATGAGGACCATGGATCTCGTCCACCCTCGTGTATGAGAGCATCAGAGCCCACACATATGTTTGAGCGTCGTTCAAAGAAAAAAAGCCGGACGTGCCGCGGCGGATGCTCTCGCACGTAGCTTGTCCTCTATGGATATCGGTTCAGAGCGGGGGAGCTCCACTTCCGTCCCACCTTATACGCATGGGGGATATCATGAGTATGCGCATGGCAGCTCTGACATTCTGTCACGTTCGTCTACTTGTGGATACGAGCAGTCAGCAGATAGCTCTTCGAGTTATGGTCATTTGACAGGAGGATATTCGGGGTGCCCGTATAACTGGCAGCAATACTATTAGGGAGTCGGGGTTGGACTTGATATATTCCCTCAGGACCCTACTCAACCAATGCCGTCGATGTATGTTACGTAGTACCCAATTTTGGGCTATCTCGTACAGTTCGGGGAGGACGACTATCAAAGATACATAAGAGAGTACCTCCATTGGTATGAGCAGAAGATGACATGGGAACAGTACTGTCAACATATTGGTGAACAACACTACAACCAACGGGAACGAGATCCGGATGATGACTATGAGCCACCTCGTCACTCCATGTGGGGATGAAATATGGCAAAAAAGTATTCTTTTCGAATTCATTTAATTTTATATCTTAATTATTATATGGTGGCTGCATTTGTATTATATAAATTCATTTTCGTTGCTATTGGAGTAATTTATTATGAACGCATACTTTTTTGGGCCCTATTGAATGAAAACTTATTATTTAATACATCCTTTTTCCAGTTTTTTTATTCCTGAATATGCCAATATGTGTATTTAGGCATTTCCTGAAGTTTCACTGAAAAATTCCACAATTTTCATCATGTTTCCCCCTTTTTCCTCACATTTCCAGTTATCAGCGATATTATCGACGATAACGATATTATATCTTTATCTCTGGCCAGCGAAACTAGTAGCGATACCGACAATGCGAACACTGATTGTACTCAGTTATATTATTCTCCTTCACTAATAATAGACACAAAAGAACTCATGACAACTTATACATAATTTGTCTATAACTCATGACAGACATAATCTGTCTATGTGCAACGTATATGTAATACTCTATATGTACTTTATCTAATTGTACACGCATGTGGTGCAATCTACATGTGTCAATATTTCCACAGGAACATTTACCTAGTTTCAATAAACATGTTTGCCCCTCATTTCCAAATCCTTTCCCCCAAGGAAATCGAACTGTTTTTGTTTCAGAAAGATATGCGTTTGCTAGTTACCAGTTCAATGGTCAAGATTCACTAGGGCCATGTGAGATATATTCAGGACCTTCAGGAGGAGAAAAGGAGAATGGGACCTGCTTGGCATGGGTTCTGTTTTCCGCTCCACTCCAAATGCAGATTGCACCCTGTTCCTTCGTTTCCTACCAACTGCTAATTCATGCTACATGCAAGCTCTAAATTTAGGGTTGCAAACAACCTGGGACTGAGTTGGTTTGGGGCTGGGTTTGGAACTGATTGGCTGGGCCTGTTGGGTTGGGTGGGTCTACACGAGATTTTGATTATGCATGGCCCAGGCCACCTAACTACTTTAGATGTTTCCAGTAGCAATGGATCTGATACCACCAAATGCATGCAGGGTAAACAATCATCAGATGTTAAGATTCAAATCTCTTTTTTGTAAGTATCGAATCAAGAAACAGAAGTTGCTCCTCAACTATCATGCTTATTTTGAAGGATCACTAACAGTTCTGAATTCTGCAGTACATGCAACTGCGAAAAACTTGATTTAAAAAAGAGAAATTAAAAAGAAAAACAACAGCTGGTACGAAATTTTCAGACCCCATGTTGAACCACAACTTAACTTGATGTTAAACAGTAACAAACTACACCTGATTTGATATTAAACATAACAAACTACACCAAATCAGAGGATAAAAGATCATTCATAAATTCAAATGAACTTAACTCTTCAATCCAGCAATGCATGGTGGACACGTGGAATGTCTAAACAGTGGGAAAAGATCGCTGAACTGAGTTGCAGAAAAAGTAACTCTCCGAAACTTACCTTGCAGAGATTATTCAGAGAAGGTGTACTGTGAGTACGTTCATCCAGATATTTGAAGATAAATGACGTGTCAATCACTCTTGCATGATTTAGTTTTAGTGCTGTAGAAATTATTTAGAAAAAAAAAAAAAAAGAGTAAAGAGGAGAACAAACCACAAGCATGAAGCAGTAGAAAAGCAAACTCCCACAACAACGTAAGAATGTCAATTGGGGTGGCTGAAAGAGAACTACTGATCAGAATTTTCAACGAATTGATTAAATAGAGCTTCTTCCAGAGTGACAAGGTCCTTCCCATACCTTGTAGATCATTATGTAAACTGTGGCCTACTAAAATAGTTCCATGTGACAACAGCTTCATCATAGATTTCTACAAAATGCAAAGACCAGTCAGTAAAAGAAAATACAGGAGGAGACAGCAATTAACAGGTACAACTTACAATACCTGTATATCTACCAAAGAAGAGGTAACTCCTTCCAAATCCTTAGCAGAAATTCCAGTAATCTCAGTTCTGTAGTCGGCAACAGCTTTATTAGGGTTCACAAGTTTGTCGAGTTTAACCTGAAAGTGACACACCCAGAGCATAAACAACTCAAAAAAAGTTGAAATGTACAAATTTCATTTGAGCATTTGCTTTTGTCCCAACAAACAGTACATACAGATTCTTGCCTTGTAGTAACCCACTCATTCCTACTGTAGCCCCCCCCCCCCCCCCCCCCCCCCCAAAATCAGATGACCCTAACCATCCAAATAGGCTCCTGTTAATGTGGATCATCTGATGGGAGATATTGGATAAAACAATGTGACACATGTCACACGTCAGATGAATAGCTTAGGTTATGCATGGGTGGGGCTTCTTTGTAACATTGCAGGGTTCAAACAAAAAAGCACCATTGCCATTCATAAACCCAAAAAAGATTAAAAAAAAAAAAAAAAAAAAAAAAAGGAGCACCATTCCATTCAACTGATCATCAGATTATAACTCCCGACTCAAAATTAAAAGGTTAACACCTACAAGAATCCTAAATGGAAAATTTTCAGGATAGAAACATCATGCAAATTATAGAACTTATATTGCAAAACAAATGGACCTAGGCAGCAAAAGTACCACCAAATTGTGATCCACAAGACAAACTTTCACTACTGCCTCTGTCCCATCTTCACAAAGAACCATCTCACAGTCAACAGCCATCATTGCAGTTGATTTTATTGCCTTTGAAACTTTTCCTAACTTCGTAACCACCCACTCCTGTTACACATCCCAGCAATAAGATAATCAGAATATTACATGCTTCAGAAAGGATTGAAGGGCAAGCCAGATCACCTAAGAAGCTGATAAAGGCAGTGTTTGGATGCACGATAAAATTGAACTGCAATATTAGTTTAATTATGTGGAAATCATCAATTTGCAATTACCCTTCTTTCAACTAGTATTGCAGCACTATTGATGCAGGATGCCCTAATTATGATGCATGCATATGATCATATATGATTCAGCGGAATAAGACAGCAATAACAATTAAGAACCTCAGCATTCACCATCATAATCCAAGAGAATTGAAAGGAAACATGCAATAATGTGGGCCATCATCACAATCACTTAGTATGAAGTTCAATTATTGCGTGGAATGGATCCAACGAGGGATAGAACCCCCCGATCTTGCATGGTTATAATCCACACGTGCAATGAGATTCACCAGCCCGTGGAATCGAAAGATTTCACGGGTTAGGGATCAAAACTTGAGGATTAGGGTTTTGGGATCAAACCTCAAATCTTAGGATTGTAGAGAATGAAGAAAAGTAGGTTAAAAGAAAGGAGGATGAATAAGGATTACCTTAGAAGAATGTTGGAAGAAGAAGGAAGAAGAAAAGATAAGATTGAAGAAGATTGGAGAAGAAGATTGGAGAAGAAGATGAAGATCCACAGAGAGAGAGAGAGAGAGAGAGAGAGAGAGAGAGAGGTAGGAGGCAACCAAAGTTGTTTTCTTATTCAATAATCAAGTAGTAATTCGTGTTTGAGGCTTAACCCTCTTAAATAAGCACTAACAAAGAAGAAAATGTCCAAAATACCCTTGAACTTACGTAAAAACGGAATTAAAAAAATAACTTGCGCGGGCGTCGAGCGCCCGATGACCAATCAGTCGGGCGCCCGATGAGGGCCAAAATAGTCCAGCGACTAAACTTAAAAATCAGATGAATTTCGGGCGCCCGCTGACCAGTGGTCGGGCGCCTGATGACAGTGAAAACTATCCAGAGAGTATAGCAACAAATCGGGCGAATTTCGGGCGCCCGACGACCTCCAGTCGGGTCTTCTTTCCTCCTGCTCATGTGTCTTCCCACTGTGGGTTCTTCTATATGCCAAATCACATGTGTCGGGCCTTCAACTGCTCTTCATCAGCCACCTAGCCACAAGGATGACGCTTGAGGCGCTCGCTTCCTTCGTTGATACACCTTGAAAGGTCTGATGTCCTCGTCAACTATGCTCCAAATTGCAATATAAATTACTTCCAATCTGAACAATAGGGGATGTAACTGCAATTTGAGAAAGCTCCTCATTGTGAAAACTATGGAAGATGGTTAGAATTTGTTCCCTTTCACTTGATTGAACCAGTTATTACAATTCAATTCAATAGCGCATCATACCACATTCCAGCAAAAAACTTGCTAACTAAAAATGACGAATTAATGTTTTGTTTCCATTCAGAAATCTTTGAAAAATTAATGGAGTTTCGAACACAAGAACAACATTAAAAACTGCAGAAGCGAATGTTACCTCTTCCTCATAAAATTTTAATTAGAACATATAGGTTCCAGCAAAGCAAAGGGGCAGGAACAAGAGTAAATGCAAAAGCCCAGAAGCTCAAATGCTCAGTAAATTATGGGGGAAAAAGTTCTCAGCTCAAAAGAAGATAGGGAGGAATGAGGCACTTAAGATTAAACAATTCATATTATCCGTATTCATGAAACACAAATGGAACAAATTTCAAGGTTAATGATTAAGCAATTATGGGGAGGGGGCAATGTGCTTGGACCATCCTTCCTGCAAGGGGTAGATCAGGGGGCCATGTAACTATGTGGGATACTGACTTCTTTTTTCTTTTCTTTTTTGAAAGAGAAACTACTTTTTTAGGGCCAACGACCGAAAAAAGTAAAACAAACAAGATACGAAGACGAGGAGCAAAAACAGACCAAAGAAAACAGAGAAAGAAGAAACAGAAAGACAATCCCTGAACAACACCTTTAGGGAGCCCACTCCTTAATATACAAGGCTACCCAATAACGCACCCGAATCTCCGAACCTAAAAGGTTTTGGAAGCAACAAACTTGGCATCATCCAATCAAGGCTCGTAGATCGGAGAATCCCATACCAAACCGCATGAGAAAAGGAGTAGCAGATGAACAAATGATTCACAGATTCTTCAGCTTTCAAACAGAGCAGACAGGCATTTGGGAGGATGAAGGCTCTTTTGCGCAGATTGTCAATGGTTAGGATCTTGTTTCTTCCAGCCAACCAAGCAAAAGCGGCGACTTTCGGAAGTGCAACATAGCGCCAAAGGCTGGCTGTGTGGCTTCTAATGCTCCCCAACCCATACTAGGCAAGCCTCCAATAGAAAGGCTACACCAAGAATGCTCAAGACTTGCTAAACCGCCAGACGAGCTAATCTTGCACCTCCGACTCTGGCGTGACCCTACAACCGAGATAAAAGATCCACTAGATCACAGTACTCAACATCATTCAGATCCCTTCGTCAAGAAGGAAGCCAAATTCCCCCAGACTCCTAGTGAGAAAAACAACTAGCAACAGAGATATCTACCACCGGGCAAAGGTTAGCCAGGGAAGGAAAGGACACTCACAGAAGAGCATCACCATACCACACATCCTCCCAAAATCTCGCCCTAGAACCCTCCTTGATAGCAATGGACAACCCCCCAGCCAATGAGGGGGCCTCAGCGCCTATAGATTTCCAGATGAAGGAGGCCCTATACAGCAAAGACTCCCTAATCCACCAGCCCATAGAGGATCCATACTCAGCAGCAAGCACCCTCCTTCAAAGGCCGAAATACTCCATCCCGAATTCCCACACCCACTTACCCAAAAATGTCCAACCATCAGATTCCTACACCACCTTCATTTACAAGCTTACACACCTCATTCCAGTTCAACAAACTGAAGATGGTTAATGATCTGAGGAAAGTTAGCCACCTTAAAACCTTCAAATAGACCTTCAAATTGACCCCTAGATAATTTACCAAGGGCCTTAACCACCACGACAAAGAGGAAAGGCGACAAGGGATCCCCTTGGCAAAGGCCCCTAAGAGACCCATGGATCAAAATGGAAGGAAAAAAAAAAAATGTAGGAACCAATCCACTTCCTCCATTTCTCGCCAAAACCCAATGGCCTAGCATATAATCATGGAAGCACCAGTTGACATAGTCATAGGCTTTTTCAAGATCTAATTTGCAAACAACACCCTATCTGCCAACCTTAAGACGAGTCCAAAGATTCATGAGCAAACAGAGAGCTATCAAGAATCTGCCTTCCAGCCACAAAAGCACTTTGAAAGGGTGATATCGCCCTCAAAAGAACTACCCCGTTTCTCTAGCTCAGAATCTTTGCAACAATCTTGTAAAGACTCCCTGCTAAACTAATAGGCCTGAAATTATTGAGACTGCCAACTCCCTCTACCTTAGGAATTAGGGCAAAAAGAGGAACACCCCAACTCAATAGCTAAATGCCTTGAATAAAAATAAAAAAATAAAACAAGACAAAATCTTAGAATTAATCAAGTTCCAGAAATATTGAAAAAAAAAGCCAACGAAAAACCATCGGGGCTGGGCTTTATCCCTCTCCAAATGCCAGACTGCTTCCTTAGTTTCCTCGATGCAAACAGGGGCTTCCAAAGACTTGGCATCTTCCAAAGAAAGTCTCAAACAAAAGATTATCAATATTAGGCATTTGATACCCCTCATCCGACAACTAAGGCTGATCAAACTTAACCACAACATCGCAAATAGGACCCTTATCTACAAATCTTTTAACATCCACCACCAAATAGGAGATATAATTGGTCCACGCTTTGACATTGGCTATAACCATGGAAATATTTGGTATTCTTGTCACCTTCTTTTAGCCAAATATCCCTAGAACATTGGTACCTTTGATCGCTTCTTTAACCCTAGATTGGTACTCAGAAGAATACTTATCTCTTTTAGCACACTCAGCTTCTAAGAGTAGCCCGCTTTCCTCCATTATTTCCAGAGCTTGAATGTTGCTTAGCAAAGAATCCAGCTCCAACTCTACGAGGCCAAACACATCCCTTTTCCAAGAAACAAGATTAGATTTCAACAACTTCAATTTTTTGAATAGCTTGAAACGCGCCCGACCCTCAACAAAAGAAGACCACTATTCAAACACTAAGGCCCTAAAACCTTCAACCTTAGGCCATGCCAACTCAAATCTAAAAGGCTTTGGCCCCCAATCCAAGGCCTCAACCTCTAACAAAACTGGACAATGATCTGAGACAAGTTAATAAGACCAAACTTATGCAAAAGGGGATATTTCTAAACCCACTTGGGCGAGACAAGAAACCTATCCAGCAAAGCCATAGGTGGATTAGCTTGACCGCTGGACCAAGTAAACCTCACCCCTCCCATTGGAATGTCCACCAAATTATGCTTCAAAACCCAATCAGCAAAACCCCTCATACTGGCTAAGATTGAACCCCCATGAAGCTTCTCATAAACAAACCGGACTACGTCAGTACCACCCCCCTAGGAAGGGACCACCTGGCTAACACTGGGGAAAGGTCATCCCAAAACAGAGGATGCAAGGAGGGGCGATTTATACCCATAGACCCGATAAAATACCTAACTGAAACTAGAGGAGACCTCAAAAAGTATATTAATCAAATAGACCCCAATCCAACAATCTTCCTTATGACAAAGCAAGGGTTGCCAAGTCGCAATGATAACCCCTGACGCCCCAACTGCCTAATAAGCTGACCTTCTACCCTAGACACTCCATGAGACTCTTGTCCACCAACTGGAGCTTGGACTCCTGCAATACAATTAGACTGCCCTTGGACTGCTTGCCGACTGACTTTACTTGGATATGCTTTTAGGGACAACCAAGCCATCTAACATGCCAGGACAAGATCTTCATTGGGACACTAGGCTAACACCTCTTCCCTTCCTCTCACTCCGAGGACAAGAATCAAGTTGCCCCATCAAGTCCACTCCTAAGTTAAGAAGAACCCTATAGTCTTTAGGGGACCTCAGGGATCTTCTCAGAACCTCCTCCATCGAAAGACGCATGCCCCTTTGTTCCATCAGCTAGAAAAGGGATATATAGTCCCCGTCCTGGTTACCAAACACCACTCTGGGATGCCTAGTATGGCATATGGCATCCCTCACCCAACTTTTACTTTTTATATAAGTTATCAAACCCTCCAAACCACTAGTAGAGAAGGCTAAAGAAAGCTCATTACTAGGGGGGAAGCGAAAATTATCCTTACAGAACACTACCTGAAGGGGGCTATGTCAAGAGCATCATCACAGACTATAGGGTCAACTGCCTCACAGACTATCCGTCTGCCAAAGAACCCACCCCCTAATAAGGAATCTAAGGAGCAACCTTTACCAAGAAGGGAACCAGAGGTAAGGAACCATAGGCATTAGACTGCACAAGAGCTAAAGACCTGAGAGGAGTAACCGTAGGACGGGAATTCTAACGGAGAGAGAAAGACAAAGGCTATCCCAAAAAAGTTGCCTTAGCCGCCCTCCATTAAGGAATCTAAGGACGCATGGCCACTTTGCTAACGCATGTAGGCTTGAGAAGGCAAGAGATGCCGCCCTCCTTAAATGCTTTTGTATCAAACGAAAATTGACTGACATAACTATTGTTCAATGATCATTCCAAATCCGAATACCAGCCATGAGAGTCCACTTCCACACTCAAGGCCTATGACATGTCTCGATCATAATACACAACGAGGACACATGGCAATCTTTGGAGCCCTTCATCAGATGGGACGCCACGAGACCAAATATAGGACATTCGCTGCATGGGCAAGCCAACAAATGGATCGGGCTCGGATCAAGGGCCCACAACAAAGGGGTCGACTGACGTCAGGGAGGGAGGCACCACTCGGCTCACAAGAATACAACTGAAAGACACCGAGGTCCCACGTGCCCACGCAAACAGGACAGCTGGGGACTCACATGCCGAAGGTTCTGGAACACACTCGCACGAGCGAGGAGGATCTGGTAGACGATGGGAACACTTACCTATGGACCACTAAAGATCGTGGCTTGCATCAACTAAGAAGGCACCCCTCCAGTCTACCTCCATGGAAACATATGGGAATGAGATTGGCGAGTCGTCCCCAGCTCCCCTCAACAATAGCTCTGACTTCAAATTTAACGTTCCCTACCATCACAAACACAAACAATCCGAGTCTTTCTCCAGGGCTCTGGACGGTATGCACTCGTATGCGGAAAATACGTGGGGTATTGGGGTACTACTACTGGGCGTAAAGGTTACCTACAAGCGGGTAGCTGAGACAGGTGTACCGACCCGTTGCTGGCTAGTGGGAAAACCAGGGTATTGCACACCAACTGCCGTAGAAAGTCACGTATCTACTTTTCAAGTTGATCCCCCACTGATTTTGAACATTATAGCAAAGACAAAGTAGAGAGGCATATTTGACAAGTTTGCTTTAATGAGTGATTCTCCTACCCAAAGATAAGTGCCTACTCTTCCACCTTGATAACTTTCAATTTTTTCAATGACCCTATCCCAAGGTGTTCCATAATGGTACCGATGGTCGTAACGGCCACCACCGTTATCATTATGATACAAGTCGTAACAACCATGATGGCTCTTTCTTTTTTTTTGGGAAAAAAGAACAAAAAAATTTGTTTCAAGGCCCTTATGGGTCATCTTTCTGTAACAGTCGTTATAGCTGTTTTGGCCCCGTTAACACGTAATGGTTATGACTATTACTACAGCTGTTACGCAACCTTTTTGGCATACCATGGCGGCATGGCCTATCCCAAAGACGTTTTGTAGGTTTCCCAACACAGAGTTAGCTCAAGTATATTATCAGAAAAGATGGCAGCTTACTGACAAAACACCCTCGCAAACCTCTCCACTTCTTCCTTATATGCATGGATTCTCAACATTTCGCTATTAAAAATGTTAACTTTCATCCCCAAAATTACTTTGAAGCATCTCACAATCTTTCTCAAATTATTCATCATCTCCTCTTCGCTTCACAAAAAAAAATTTGTGCTGTCGGCGAACTGAAGGTGGGGAATTCGAGGCCCCTCTTTTGCACTTTGAAGCCCTTGATAAGCCCCACAAATGCTCATTTCTCTCCAAACAACTCACAAGAACTGGTCGAAAACCTCTTAAAATCTAAACCCAATTTTTTTTGGAGAAAAATAGACGTTTGACCTTTTTTCTAATTTTTTTGGTTTTCTACAATGGTGGGGCATTGTCTCTCAATATCGTCGATACATATCGCATATATCCAACGGTTTCCATATTAGTATCAACAAATGTGTCACACCCTTGGGATACGAAAATATATTGGTTATTGCATGGGAAATATTGGGTGTATCACGTAATGTTTCGCTGTTTTTGGGCAATATTGGGAAAGATTGGAAAATTGGCCAAATTTTTCAGTGAAACTTCAGGGGATGTTGAAAAAGAAAACATCATTACACACTTGGAAATCAAAAGATTACAAAATACAAGTGCGCATAATAAGTTTCCATTGTATAGGGTTCTAACCTATGCGCTCTTTCAGAAGTGATGCAATTATATTCAAAATTAATTTATAAATCATAAAGGACATGGATGAAAACACAGCTAATTAATTATTTCCAAAAATTGCACAATGCCATACAAGTCATTGAAATTAAACTGTACGAATTATGTCTCATAACTAAAAAATTAGGTTTTATTTCCTTGTCTGATGATGTGATTGGTGGACATTTATTAGACAGTTAAGAATGAAAAATATTCAATTGTCTTGTTTCAACAAACAAGAAAGATGAAAACACAACTAATTAATCACTTCTAAAAATTGCACACATGCCATACAAGTAACTGAAATTAAATTGTTCAAATTATGTCTCATAAGACAATGAGATTGGTGGACATTTATTATACAGTTAAGAATAAAAAAATATCCAATGGTCATGTTTCAATAAACAAGTATCCATGAATCAAAGGTCGGGATCATTCAAATAATCTGATTTTGGTACCGTGACTTAGCGATAGTGGGTTCCACAATTTAAATGGTTTAGTTTGAGTTAATATATGACACGTGTACAATTTATGAGTGCATATGTATCAAGTGATATACTTGCTAGTATATGACACGTGTAAGATTTATGAGTGCATGTGTATCAAGTGTTACGTACCACTGCATTTTGTTGATGGAAGTGGGGTTTGCAAAGGGATCACAGCTCACATGGGATCCACGGTGATGTTTATGTGAAATTAACCCTAACCACCAGGTGCGTCACGCCATTTTAGGCCCATCACCCAAAAATTAGGCCCATCCATGATTCAGGTGGACCACACAATTGAAAATAGTGTACAAGGCAATACTCACCCTCTACACTGTTTCCCTCAATGTAGCCCACTTGAATCATGGATGGGCCTAATTTTTGGGCCTTGTGCATAAGTTTTGGTGTGTCATCTAATGGTCAGAGTGGATTCCATTTAATCATTACGGCAGGCCCTGTAAAAATCAAGGGTGGATGTCCCTCTCCATATTGTTTCCTTTGGTGTGGTCCACCTAAATCACGGGACAACCTGATTTTTTTGCCCTCGGCCTAATGTTGGATTACAGATCTAATGGTCAGAGTGGATCTCACATACACATTTTTTTAGAGGTAACAACAACTTTATTAAGAAACTCGTAAAGCGAGAAAAGAATACAACATCAAAGAAAAACACAGACTCGAAAGGGAGAGCCATCCGAAGCGGCTTTGACATATATCGCCCAATCCGACGCTAGACCTTTAACTTTCCTAATAGCCTCAATGTCTCCCCCACATTTATTCCTAAAACATCGCCCATTCCTAACCCCCAAATAACCCAAAGCAAAGCCATAATAATCAACATCCAATAAGCTTTCCCACTTTTGCCAACTCTACCTCCATGCCAAGCCCAAAGTAGATCCTCCATGTTCTACGACATCACCCAATCAGTGTGAAGCAAGCCAAGGACATGATCCCATATTTTGCAGGCGAAAGGGCAATGAATGAGAAGGTGATCAATCAATTCCTCGTTGTCCATACACATCAAACATATGTTGGGGAAGATTAAAGACCTCCGAAGAACATTGACCATAAGAATTCTCTCCCAGCCCACGAGCCAAACAAAAATCGCTACACAATGAGGGGCTCCATAGAACCATTGGTCGAACAGATGGAGTAGACCAACCGAGCTATGCAACTCCACAATCAAGATGAAGAGCGATTCGATAAAAAACTTTTCGGATCGGTGTCTCAACCACACCATCGAATCACACTCCTGAGCTACCGTCCTAATCTTCTCAAGTAATTATAACCAGTGTTTTAAATATCAACAATATCGGCCGATATATCCCACGATATATCTTGTATCCCACTTGTGCGATACGAAACGCACAAGTAGTGCGATATATCCCACATGTTCGATCCAGTGAGCATTTTCAATTTTTTATCCTTTTTTTTTCTTCTGTGAATCATGTTAAATCAGTGTTAAATTGTTACATATCCATGATTTTTCATGTTTTGCACAAAAAGACATGATTGGGAGCTTCGATTTTGAGATTTGGAGGAGATGAGCTGAGTTTCAGAAATTTGAAAAAATAATTTTTTTTCCAATTTCTCGCAAATCAGTTGCAATCTTTGTGTTCAAACATAAAATCAAACATGTACATAACCTGATCTAGTGATTCTTCTTTTGCTTTTAAATGTATTGCTTCTATTCCCACACGTCTTCTTACATTTATAAATTATATGAAATGATTTGAATATACTTGCATCAATTCAGTTAAACAACGCATAGATTAGGACCCCATATAAACAAAACCTATCATGTGCACTTGTTTTTTGTAATGTTTTGATATATAAGTGTGTATTCATGTCTTTTTTAACAATCACTGAAGTTTCATTGAAAAAATTTGATCAATTTCCAAATGTTTTCCCATGTTTACAACAAGAACGATACATTACGTGATACAATCGATATATCCCATGCGATAACCGATACGTATCTATATCCTAAGGATGCGATACGTAACACGATACCGATATTTTGAACACTGATTATAACAACCCCACAAACTCGATGATCTCATCCTCTGACATATTCCTACAACACGGCGGTAATCTAAACCCCCCATCAATCGAGAAGCAATCTACCACAAGAACAAAACAGTCAAGAACTAGACTAGCCACTCTCGAAAAGATCTCTTGCATCGCGTAGCCACCACACTGAACATCTACCCATAACCAAATGCCACACCCGTTATCGAGTGCAAAGGAGATAACCACTATGGACCAAATGTTTTGTCGAAGCCACTGCTTTCCAAAGCACAGAAGCTCTATAGAGAGGAGGTTTCAAGAACCAACCGCTCTCCTCAATGCCATATTTGAAAGCTATCAACTCCCTCCAAAGCCTCCCCTCTTCTGCACCGAATCTCTAAACCCACTTCACAAGAAGAGCAGTATTCATATCACCCAAGAGTTTGAGGCTAGCTCCCCCATCCTTAATTGGCCTACAAACTTCATTCCATCTAAATTCTAAGGAGATGAAACTTCCTTCACTTGCACTTTTCCATGAGAATCTCTTCTTAATTTTTCTAGCCGATCCAACACTAACACTGATTTCATGCATTTAAACATAGACATAAAATAGATGGGCATATTGGAGAAAGTTGCCTTGATGAAGGTCAATCTGCCCCCCAAAGATAGATAACGACATTTCCAAGTAGCCAATTTTCTTTCAATCCGCTCTATAACCTTCTCCCAAAGGTGCTTGGCCTATCCCTATATGTCGAAGGAAAGTATCCAGATTTGCATATGAAGATGCTTGCATAATGATTGAGCTCATCACCCTCCACATGCACTCCTAGCATTTTGGATTTAGCCATGTTGATCTTCAAACTTGACACAGTTTTGAAAGCTTTGAAACACAGTTGACAACTTTTGGAAGATCTCACATACACATGAAGGTGGGCCCATCAAAAATCAAGGGTGTGCCTCCAATAAAGATTATTTTTAATATATTAGCTTAAATCTCTGAAGAGGGACACCCACTGTTGGTACGTGGATTTTTAAGCCCTAGCACCCACCCTTGATTTTTTACAAGGCCCACCATGTAGTATGTGATATCCACACTGACCATTAAACGTGTAAATCTCACGTTAGGCCCAAGGACAAAAAAAATAAGCTGACTTGTAATTCAGGCAGGCCACACCAAAGGAAACAGTTGAGAGAGACGTCTACCCTTGATTTTTACATGGCCCCCCATGGTGATTATATGTAATCTACTCCAACCATTAGATAATATATATATATATATATATATATATATATATATATATATATATATATATATATATAATTTAGACATGGGGCCTAAAAACAGGCCCATTACATGATTTAGGTAGGCCACACGAAGAGGAATAGTTTGGAGGGTGAGTGTTGCCCTGTACACTGTTTCCAATTTTGGGGTCTACCTGAATCACGAATAGAGCGGATTTCTAAGCCCTAACCCTAACTTGGGGTGACACACCTTGTGGTTGGGGTGGATTTCACACAAACATCATGATGGGGCCCACTAAGCATAAGTGCAAGAGAGAGAGAGAGAGAGAGAGAGAGAGAGAGAGAGAGGAGGGAGGGGGGGAAACGTTAGCAACAATGTATGTGTTTTTTTTTCATTTTCTTTGATTTTTTTAGAAAAGAACAAAACGCGACCCCCTTTTTTTAGAAAAAAGAAACTTGTCTCTTTTTTCTTTTTTGAGAAAAGACGAAACCCTTCTCTCGGCAAAGATGAAACAGTGGACCAAATCCATGATTGTGTCAGGTCATATTAGCTCTCATTTCCAGCATTGTGTGATCCCAAGAAAATGGTCACAACTCTCTCGTTACAGGTCTGATCAAGGTAATTTTTTGTTTTAATCCTAAGATTTAGATGGTGCACCTAAGATTTAGATGTGTTTCATTTTTTTGCTTATAGCCTAAAATGATATGGCAAAACGGATGGACGACATGCATATAAAACAAATACATCAAGGTGGGCCCCACGCTAAGGGCTGCATCATTTTAGGTGAAGCCGATGCCGCACCTAATCCGCTCCCCTCAAAAAATGGGTTCTTCTTCTTTCTTCAAAAATTCTGCTTAGATGGGTCTTTTGCCAAGAAACAGATAGAAGGAAAGAAAAGAGAGCCAAAACTCAACTTTTTTTAAATGAGTTCTGCTTCTTTTTGTAAAAGATTATGCTTAGATGGATTTGCTTGGGAAGAATTTGATATAAGGATAGGAGAGATATCAAAAACTCCACTTTTGGAAGATGGGTTCTTCTTTCTAAAGAAGATTAGGCTTAGATTGATCTTTCGCCAAGACTCGAGAGTTGGATTTTGGCCCACTTTTGAAAGGTTAAATGGTATCCAAATGAGAGGGGCTGACATGAGATTTTGAATCGCGATATTGATAATACATGGCAATGTCATGCAATATTATCACCGATATTGGGAAGAGCAGCAGCTACACCATGGTTTCGTATCCCTGACTTGCGATGCTGATAATATCGGCCGATATTTTCGCTATTGAAAACACTGCATGTATCTACAATAGTCGAGAGTTTTATATGGTGATATATTGAAAATATCACAATGTAGTGATATCTCATTGAGACATTGCAATATCATAGAATATTTTGTGAGATATCGGGGAGTTTGATAGCTCCCCCATGATTTCATATAATTGGTGTGAGATACAAATAGTGTTAGCTAATCCTATCAATATTTAAATCATTGTTTCCATGTTATTCCCGGATTGGCTCGGGGTGCTTCACTAAGAGAGGTGCTTGCTTCTTAGTGCTTTTTTTCATTTTGGGTAACCAAGTGGTGTAGCCACCTCCTTGTCGCAAAAATTTAAATGAGGAAGAGATGTAGAGAATTGTTGCGCTTGCTTGATCTTATGCAATGATGGAAACCATCCTTGGATGATGTCTAATGGATGTGGGAAAATGCAACGGTTAAGGAGCTACTTGGCCAAATCATTCCACTTAGGGGCCGTTTGGATAGGGGTAAATGGAGGTAAATGGGTGGAATTGGAAGTAAATGGAGGTAAATGGTATTTGGGGTGTGTTAGGATGGAAGTAAATGGGAGTAAATGTGCATGTAAATAAAATCCTCTCTATGAGAGAGAATTTGGAAGTAAATGGGGTGAAATGCCTTTTTGAGCTCCCTTGGAAAGTCGCACGTGTAAACAAAGGTGCCACTATGCACATGTCCGCCATACACGTGTCACACTAATGATGCTTCCCGACAATCCAAATATTGGCTACATCACTAAAATCACACCAAAAGAATGATCCAAACCATCTAAAGGATGGCCATCTAAATGGACGGTTAAAAAATGTTCGTAAGTTGCTTGTTTGTTATCCTTACGTTTGTGGCCCACCCGAGGCTCGAAATATCCTCATTTTTTTTAGTATACATTTAAATGGGCTTATTACAATCATTCTATTAAACATCACATATGTACACTAAGTTAGGATATTAAAGCCGATTTGGGATATCACATATATTCATGTGAATATATTGAAATTTTCAAATGCATTCCAATTCCTCCCATTTGCGTCCATCCAAACAAAACATTTTGATTTCAATTGTATTTCATTTACTCCCATCCAAACACAACTATTCAAAGTCATTTATTCCCAATTCATTTACCTCCAAATCCATTTCACATTTACTTCCATTTACAAGCTCCCAAACGAGCCCTTAACTTTGTGTAACCCATCTTCTCAAAGAGTTCAAAATGGTTGTTAGAAGCTCAATATTGACAACAGCTCTACTGAGGACCCAGTGCCTTGGAATCATTCACTAAGTAAAACCAAGCAGGGTTACTAGCTATTAGCATCAAGGTGGACATTGACTTTAGTCAGTTAGGCAAGGCACTTATTATTGTTGAGGGGACTCCTCTACAATCGCATGGGCCTTGGGAAAGGACAACTTATTGTGGAAGGGGAGTCCTTCGCAATTGTATGGGCCTGAGGAGGAGGAGGAGGAGGAGGAGGGCACAATTGCTAGCTATCAGTGTCAGGGTGGACATTTCTCCAGTCAATTAGGTGGTGCACTTACTGTGGAAGGGAACTCCTCTTCAAGCACATGGGCCTTAGGGAAAGGAGTACGAGGAACATCACATTGACCAGATTGACAATCAAGAAAGTTTATTCTCATGATGGGTTCAGGTTCCTTCTCTATTTATGTTCCTTGCTTCATGACACCATGGAAAATGCAAAACAGATGCATGTACAGGATGAGTGGCATTAAGGTGGCAACAAGATGTTATCTTCTGAGCAATATAGCATGTAAATGTGGCTTTCATGTGTCGCTCATCATGAACGTGATGCACAACAATTGTTAGGTGATCTTTTTCACTAGGTGGATATACAAGTACCATTTTAATTTTTTCTTTGCATTCTATTTATCAGCATGGTATTTGCTCTATTTGCCATGTCGGCACTACAATCTAAAACAGGTGCCTTACCTGTCTCTAGTGCGTCATTATTAAGCACTAGAGCTATATCATAAATACGTTTGTTATGTGCAATCGCATATTCACATATATGCACAGAAATCGCATATGCGATCATGGCATATGCAATTCTGGCATGTATGTGATCGCATATTATGCATATGCGATAATATGCGATCGCATATTGGCCAACAGTCAGAAATCTGACAGTTGGCACATAAAAAAAATATTTTTTTTTTTTTTTGCAAAAAAAAACACTTTTTCCCCTATAAAAATCCCTCCAAACTCATCCATTTGCAACAGTCTCACCCTAAACTCTCCCCCAAACTCTCTTTCTCTCTTCTCTTACATTTCTTAATCCAGGTGGTCCTAAATTCCTAATCTCTTTTACATTCTCTCTCTCTTAGAAGTTGGAAGATTAAAGCATCAATTCAAGAATAGATTCATTGATTCTCATTCAAGGAAGATTCAAGTTTCAAGAATTAAGATTCAAGGAAGATCAAAATTTCATTCTCTCGCTTTTTCTTTCTCTTTATTTTTTTCCCTCTTTCTTTTACATTTTCTTTCAAGTGTAGGGCCCATAAGCTACATTGCTAGTTGCTACAAGGCCAAGCCTACAACTACAAGCCTCTAGGCCCTCCACGGTTCTACTTCTACCTTACAAGACTAAAGAGTAAAGAGTTAAGGAGACAATTGTTGAAGTCTCAAGTCTACAAACAAGTGAACAACTACAAGTCTTGACTCTTGAAGTTTCAAGTTTCAACTTTCTAGTACTCAAGTGATAAGTCTCAACTCTCAAGTCTCAAGACTCTCAACTCTCAAGTCAACTAAACTCAACTCATTCCCTCTCTTTCTCTCTCTCTTTTTTGTTTCTTTTGTAATTGTGTATTTTGTAAGGCTCTCTTACTCTTACTCTCTCCTTTCCCTCTCTATCTCTATTTTCTAGTTCTCTACATTGTATCTCTCCTCTCTTTCTATTGTTCTTCTCTCTTCCCTTTCTTCTCTTCTTCTACAAGAGTACTAGTGGAAGCGTCAAGTGTGTAAGTGTAGCTCTCTCTCTCTCTCTCATTTTAGTTTTTACTTTTTAATTACAAATTTACAAGTTACATACACCATGTCATCTTCCCAATCTTCCTCTTTGAAACCTTAGTCAAATGACCCGAGTTGGAAGTACGGGAACTATCGTAGTGTCACGGATATAACTCACATAGTATGTGAATTATGTGGGTATGTGGGTTCCGGTGGTATTGCTTGGCACAAGCAATACCTTGCACATACACTGGGGTCAAATGCAAGAGCATGCGACAAAATTACTCCAGAAATCTGAAGGAGATCATGGAGTATATGGATAAACAATCGAGAAAGAGATGCGATGGTGCCCTATGTTAAGAAGAATATATGGAACAAGATGCATATGAAGATATAAACGTAGATGAAGCTAGCCCCCCCCCCCCCCCCCCCCCCCCCCCGTCGACAGGCCAGTCTAAACCACCACCAAACTCGAAAAGAGCTCGTGGGCATGGACCCATGGATAGATGTAAACCACACTCCAAGGATATGGCCGACCAAAGGGGTAAGAGCAGAGGGCCAGCTCAAACAACTTTAGAAAACCGGTATAAACAAAAAAGATAGGAAAACCACTATTCAATATATTGCTAAGTGGTTTTACCAAACCTGTGTTGCTTTCAACACAATAAAATCGAGAAGCTTCAAAGTTATGGTTGAGGCAATAGGTTAATTTGGACCTGGGCTTAAACCTCCTTGATATCATGAAATGAGAGAGATGTCCCTCGAAGCCGAAGTTGAGCATACGCGATCCTTTATAGCCGATTAAAGGGAATCATGGAAAACATATGGGTGTTCGCTCATGGCTGATGGATAGACAGATGGATCCGATCGGTCTCTCATTAACTTTCTAATGAATTGTCCAACTAGGACAATGTTCTTAAAGTCGATGGATGCATCAGGTCATTCTCATACTGCAAACTATTTATTTGAATTACTAGATAATGTAGTTGAGGAAATAGGTGAGGAATACGTTGTCAAGGTAATTACAGACAACGCAGCTTCATATGTAACCGTCGGTCGTCAACTTATGGAAAAGAGGCGCCGTTTCTTTTGGACCTCTTGTGTGGTCCATTATATTGATCTGATGTTAGAAGATAGAGGTAGGTTATTTTTACAAGTGATTGCAAGGGCAAGAAGAATCACAGTTTTTATATACAAACATGCCCTTCTTCTCAGTCAAATGAGAAAACACATTGGGGGCAACTTGCTACGTCCAATAGTCACCCGTTAAGCTACAACCTTCTTAACACTACAAAGATTAAACAAAAAAAAAAAAAAAATCGGAACTTAGAAACTTTGTAGTGTCGGCCGATTTTACAAGTGGAACTTGGTCAAAGAAGGCTGAAAGGAAACATGTTCAACAAACAATCCTTTCATAAAAATTTTAGACACAAGTGGTAAAAGCGCTAAAAGCATCTGAGCCCTTAGTCACTGTGTTCTGTGTTGTGACTAGTGGACGGGGATGAGAAGCCGACAATGGGTTACATTTACGATGCAATGGAGATAGTGAAAGTTAAGATCATGGACCATTTTAATTATAGAGAGCGTGATTACAAGCCCATTCTAGATATTATAGATAAAAGATGGGGCAGCCAAATGTCATCTCCATTGTATTCGGCTACTTACATCCTTAACCCGGCCTATTTATTATCTTCTCCCAATCCAGTTGCATCACTTGAAGTATCATATGGTTGGATTTCTTGATGTGTTGGAAATAATGGTTCCAGATAGAGAAGAACAGGACAGGATCTCAGCTCTACTAGACTTTTATACAAAGAGTTATGGTATATTCTCAAGGGAGATCGTCATCAGGCATCGAACAATGAAAATGCCCAATAAGTAGTATGAAAATGTCTCTTACAAATAGTTTTTTACAATCTAGTGATCTATAAAGTAAAGTCTAACCTACTTAAATTGTTTTTCTCAGCCGATTGGTGGGCTGCCTATGGAATAGACCCGAACAGGAAGGATCCAGCTTTAAGAAGTTGGCCATGAGGATTCTTGGACTCACGTGTTCTGTCAACGGTTGCGAGCGCAACTAGAGCACGTTCGAGGCGGTAAGTTTGGAAAAAATGAAAATGTTAATGTGTTAATGTAAGCAGCGTTCGCATTGTCGGTATCGCTACAAGTTTCGTTGGCCGGAGATAAAGATATAATATCGTTATCGCCGATAAAATCGTCGATAACCAAAAATGTGGGGAAAAATGGGGAAACATGAGAAAAATTGTGAAATTTTTCAGTGAAACTTCAAGAAATGCCTAAATACACATATTTGTATATTCAGGAATAAAAAAAATTGCAAAAAGAATGCATTAAATAATAATTTTTCGTTCAATGGGGCTCAAAAAGCATGCCTTGCTTGTAAGAAATCACTCCAATATCAACTAAAATGAGTTTATATAATACAAACATAGCTAGCATATAATAATTAACAACAAATCCACTCCGTCCATAGGGTGGGCCATCACATTTTCACTATATGTCATTGAATTATATCTAATAAAACACTTAATTAGGCCAAATAAAGGTGTAAAATTATCTTAAAACTCTAAATTCAAGTGTTGTAGCCCACTATGCATATCTAAATCTCAAGTGGACCACACCACAGGAAACACTAGTGATTGAGTGCCTCACCATTAAAAATTCCAAAGGTCCCATCGTAAAGTTTCGTAATGTTTATTTGCAATCCAACCTCTTGATAATGCCAAGAGGATCTAAATGACGGGTAACTGGGTAAGTAGAAAGATCAGATTGATCCAAAAATATTGTGGCCTACAGAAAGGTTTTAATAGTTCTTCATCACTTCTTATGATTAGGGATCTCATCCTAAAATGAGATGTAAAAATAGATGGACAGCATGGATATACAGAAAATACATCAAGGTGGGCCTCACACAGTTAGGATAACACCCACTAAGCTGTTACCTGGGTAACAGCTAATCCGCTCCCATCCACGTCTGGCAGGAAATCAGATTGCATACTGAATTACTTGATACGCTTTTGTCGTACTGAGTAAATTATGTTGGGCCCACCGTGAATGTATGTAGTTTATCCATGCCGACCATCCGTTTTTCCATCTCATTTTAGGAGTTGAGCCCAAAATTAAAGCATATCTAAAGCTCAAGTGGACCACACCACAGGAAACCGTGGGAATAATGATTTCCACCATTAAAACCTTCCTATGGCCCACAATGAAGTTTATTTGTCATCCAACCTGTTCAAAAGATCACACGGACATAGATGAAGAGAAAACATAAATATCAGGCTGATAAAAAACTTCTGTGGCCCCCAAAAAATTTTCAATGATAAATGTTCAATTCACACAGTTTCCTATGGTGTGGTCCACTTAAGCTTTGGATATGCTTTATTTTTGGGTTCATGCCATGAAATTATCTAACAAAATGGATGGACAAAGTAGATCAAATACATAAATCATGGTAGGCCCCACAGAGTTTACTCAATACTCAGTACGCAATCCACTTCCGTCCGGGCGCAGTTTGGGTGGATCCACCGAGGTCAGTGGATCCCTAACTGTGGGGCCCACTGTGAAGTATTTGCCTTACATCCACACCGTCCATTAGATATGACGGCTCATTTTAGGGCATGATCCGAAAAATGAACCATATCCAAATCTTAATGGACCATACCACAGGAAACGTTCGTGATTGAAACCCCACCATTGAAAACTTCATGGGGTCCATGGTCCACCTGATATTTGGAGCTGCTTATTTTCTATGGCATGCCCTAAAATGAGTTTTCAAAACCAATGGACGGAGTGGATACAAGTCACATTCATCACGGTGGGCCCCACAGTCAGGAGCGCACAAAATGTTCTTAATGGTCATCCACCATTGTTTCCAGTGGTATGGTCCACCTGAGATTTAGATCTAATTAATGTTTTGTATTACTTCATAAAATGATCTTCAAAAATTGATGAACGGTATGGATATATAGAAAACACATCAAGGTGGGCCCCACACGATAAGGGCAATACCCACTAAAGTGTTACCTGCGCAACAACTAATCCACTTCCTTTTAAGACTGTGTGCTGAGTATTTAGGTACGCACGCTATAGCGTACTGACTAAACTTGGTGGGGCCCACTGTGATTTGTATGTCTTATCCAAACCGTCCATACTTTCTATAAGGAAATTATAGTAAATAAGACCAAGATTTAAGTATATCAGAAGCTTAGGTGAACCACACCACAAGAAAGAGTGTGAATTGAACGTATACCATTAAAAGCTTCTCAGGGGCCACAAAAATTTTGAATCAAGCTGATATTTGTTTTATCCCTTCATCCATTACTTTGTATCCTTATGAAAAGGTTTTATGACAAAAAAAACATCACTGTGGGCCCTAGGAAGGTTTTGACAGTGAAAATCATTATTCTCACTGTTTCTTGTGGTGTGGTCCACTAGAGCTGTGAATATACTTTAATTTTGATATTAACCCCTAAAATGATCTGGACAAACAAATGGACGGTATGGATAAAACACATACATTCAAGGTGGGCCCAGTGAGTTTGCTCATTACAATAAAGCGTACCACACACTTCGCTTCCAGATTTCCAAAAGCTTGAAAAAAGGCCTTTCGTCTGCGAAGAGGGGTTTTCGCCGAAGAAAGGGGGATTTTCCATTCGGGTTTCAAAACCCTAGATCCAACAAAAATCAGAAAGAAATATCCCAAAATCCTCGATTTTTCGCTGATATCATGTATTTGCGACATCACTCTTCCAATCGAAAGAAGAAAACGGCAATTTTGAGGTTTTTCCTACCTTTATCGAAGACGGGAGCCGTCAATCAATGCCCACGAGAGTTTCGATCAACCAGGTATTACCGAAATCAAATGCTTTTTTTTTCCGATTTTCACTTATCAAACTGTTATCTTCTAATTTTTTTTCCGTGGTTGATGTTATTCTCGGCAAGAATCCAAAATTATTGACGATATCGCCGATATTTCGCCGATAATCCGGAGAGAAACGAAAAACTGGGGTTTCGGTGTCGCTAGTCTAGCGACACCGATATTATCGACATTTTGTCGACAATGTGAACACTAAATGTAAGTAACTTAAGACTTACAGTTTCAGTTTGGGATAATTGTAAAACTAATGCCAAATGCACTTTCTTTCATGCAGATTCACACCAAGAAAAGAAATCGCCTTAAGCAAAAGAAACTCAATGTTGAACCTCCAATTTATATATTGCATTGCCCAGTACATCACATTATATGCAAGGTTTTCATGTTTAAAAGGCTTATCTAATGCATGTTTTGTAATTTCAGGAATGAGAGTGGAATTCACCTAATTGGAGACTAAAAAGAGCCATTTGAAGCCATTGGATGAAGTAGAAAGAGAGGAGAAGAAAGGAAGAAAGAAGCAAAAGGAGAAAGCAGAAACAGAGGCCAAGACCGGTCGTCCATCGCCAGGACCGATCGTCCGACCGGTCCGATTATGCACAGAAGGAAAACTTTCAGAGAAGGTCACTGGACCATTCACGACCGGTCGTGCGACCGGTCGTCCGATGCCCAGACCGGTCGTCCGACCGGTCTTTGAATTAAAAAATTAAATCCGAATTTTGGCAAAACTCTCTGGACTAAAAAGTGACGTTTTGCGACCGGTCGTGCGACCGGTCGTCAGGGAGCTCAGACCGGTCGTGCAACCGGTCGTCTGCGTAATGACGCTTCTCCGTGAAGCTCCGAAATTTTCTGCGCAATGCGTAACCTTACGCAATTTCTGGATGTTTCCGACACAAGGGGCTTCCACACTATAAAAGGACACCTAGGGGCTCTTCCTAGGGCATCATAGAAGCCAAGGAAGGTCGTGGGAGAGGATGGAAGTTGTTGTGGAGCGTCAGCAACCCTCCAATTTCTGGTTTTTCTAGTTTTTATGCTTTCTTATTTCAGTTCTAGTTGTAGTATGACAATGCTCGGCTAGAATCTCTCAGCTAAGGCTGAGAGGTGAAGCTTGTAGCTTATTTCATGTTTGATTCAGTTTAAATCAAGTAATTTCAATTCAAGTTTGGATTTTTATTTATTTTAGTCCCTTAAGTTGGTAGTTTGAGATGTTTTATAAGAGTTCATGTGCTCTGGACATGAATTCCTTGCAATTCTCTGAGATTATCATATGATGCTTGTTTAGATTCGAATTATAGTAATCCTTGAGCAGGCCATAGTCCATAGGCATGGCTGTTACTCCGAAGGCTATGATTTTGAATTCTACATTGATTGAATGGGACTAAAACTTGGAAGTTCATCTTAAATAGAATTGAATGTGTTTGAATGCTTTATTTTTCAACTAGATGAGAGATAGGACTTCAAATCTAGTTGTGATCTATACTTGGATAGATTGAATTGACATGGGATTGCTACAAGTGGATCCTTGAATGCCTTAGTACCTTAAATCACTGATTTTCCATTAAGTTACTGTTTTAGTTTAATTACTCAATTGAATCCTATTTCTTGCAAAACTGAGTTGCTGAAATAGTTTGAAAGTTGTTCTAATTCCCTGTGGATCGACCTCGGTCTTACCGAGTTTTATTACTACATCACAGCCTTGCACTTAAGGCGAGCGAACACTCAACGACTTGGTCTTCGTCCAATACAATCAGAAATTGCGAGAAAAATTTCAGACTAGGAAAGAAAAGCCTGATTTTTATGACCCTATCTGCTTGGATGAGCTAGAGGGAGAAAACGAAAGGCTCATAGAAACGGAGGAGTCGGTCTTTGCTAGAGAGGACCTGACATGGGCGTAAGTTGAAGATGCCACGTACAAATCGACACCTGAAGAAACTACTGCTCGAAGACGAAGGAGAAGAGGGAGCAAGTAGTAACAGTCAGCCCGTGGTGGAAGAGATTGAAGAGATAGAAGGAGCTGATGATCAAGCTGAAGAAGAAGAACCACCGTTGGATGTTTATGAAGTATTACTACGTACAGACGATGAAGAAACAGAAGAAGTGTGTGTAGAAGAAGGAGATGACTCAAACGACGATGATGATTGTGATGGTGGTGGTGATCAATTGCCACAATGGCAAATAGATCAATGTATATAGCATTTACTATTTAGTAATTAGTATTAAATATCAATGTATAATTTTGTTAGTTCTACAATCAATAATAAATAAATAGCTTCTTCATCTTGTCTTAGTTTTGTTACTTCTTACTTTTATAGTTCTTAGTTCTTAGTAGTAGACTAGTAGTACTTACTAAGTGTATCATTATTAATTAAACTTGTATAATATAATTAGTTATTTGTATTATTTATTAAGTAATTAACATAGGGGTTAGAAAAGCTACCCCTATTTCCTTTTTTTTCATTCTTTATAAATTTTTTCCTTTTTTATTTTCAAAAAAAAAAAAATTTGAAAAAAAAAATATACGCAGTTGCATATTCGATTGTGCGATCGCATATGCACACAAGCATATGCAATCGCACATGATCGCATATGAGATTCAACTACATTGGGTATCTTATGCTATTACCTTTGCTAGATGTATTTGAATACTGACATGAACAATTTATCTAAGTAAAATGCTTCCTGGATTACCATCCAATCATTTTGGTATGACCACATAGCTCTATTGTCTTGTAGCTTGAAGGCTATGAATTGCAATTTGTCAAGAATCATAAACGAAATGTCTCGTAGCTTGAAGGCTATCAATTGTGATTTATCAAGAACCATAAACGCAAACCTGCTTGCTCTACATAAACAAAAATCAGAACAATACACTCATCAATATCATCATCTAATGAATCCTGTTCCACCATTCCACTCTATCAAGGGCCATAACTTCAGTTAGACCATAGGTCATCAAGTCTTTTCTTACTACCTCCCCTCACATCCTTTTGGTCATTCCCCTTGCCCTTCTAGAGTCTTCAACTTGTACCAACTCACTGTGAACTGGCACAGTTCTTGGTCTGTTTTGCACATAACCAAACCATCTAAGCCTACTTTTCCTCATCTTATTACCTATCGACTATCGGTACTACAAATTCCTCGAATGCATTCAATTCTAATTCTATCATTCCTTGCCTTGCCACTCATCCATCTCAACATCCTCATTTCAGCTATGCTCATCCTATGAACATGTTGTTCACTAACTGCCCAACAATCAGAACAATACACTAACAGATCAAATTTCTTGTTCTTATGCTGCAAAATCCACCCAGTGCTTCCTGTCTGCAGCTGTGTCACATACAGAAATATCGGTTACTTCGTCATTCTCCAAATTAGCGATCAAAATCAAGGCAAATATGGCTAGGAGGCCATTTTGGGTGTTCCCGGTTTTTATGACGGAAGGGATGTGTTCTGCCCAAATTTCCATTCAACTAATTTCAATACCATCTTTAAGTTATTATGATGTTGATCTTGGGCCAGAAACACGACCTTAGCATAAATTGCACCCTCTCCAAACACGTCATTTTTCCCCCAGTCTGCATGGATAATGGATCCAAAGGCAGTTTGTCGTACATCCAAATGGTAACTAGGATTCTTCCCAATAGTTTATTTTTCTTTAAGAACCTATATTCTGTGGATGTCCTTATGAGCAAAATAAACAAAAATAAATCTAATGGACAATAGAAATTTATAAAGATCAGCCAAACTGAAGTCAGGTGGGCAGCCAGTCATTGAACTGGTGCCAAACAATCACAAGAACTATTCCAGTTCACGAGCCTTCCACATATAGCTAGGACAAGGTGACAACGACAATGATGATGATATAATGACGACAGCAATTATGATATAAATCAGCCAAAGAGATGTAAGATCATATGAAAACTTGCAGCATAAGCATGAAAGGACAATTTACATTGTAAGCTGATAAATAACAGCATATACAATTAATAGCTAAATAAGAAAAGTCAGGACTGAAAGTGGTAAAGGACCTCATTAAAGGATGTGATAGGGTCATAATATTTTCCGTACAGGGGGTGTTCAATAGTTAAACGGACCAGCCTCTGCACTGCCACAATAAGAAACCAACAACGATCAGTATAGATTCAAGAAAACTCAACTCTATTCGCATCTGCAAAAGTTTGCATCCACTGGAATTGTAATTTGCACATATGATATAGGAGAATATGAAACAGGACAAATTTATGATATAGGAGACCATGGAATGTGACAAATTTTAAAGATATAATCCATAACAATTATCAAAGATTAACATACAACAGCCAGTTGGACGATAACATGATCAACTTATCATCCAACTAGCGCATAAATGTCGACATGTCGAGTGCGTATGACATCCAACAAGTCCAATAGACTAATGCATAAATGTTTACCTGTCAAGCGTGTACAGCATCCATCATGTAAGAGGTTGGGGCCGCCAAGAAGAATTCCAATCAATCCAAACATCATGTTAGCTAGACCATAGAAAACAATGGACAGCTGCCTACCTCCTCCAAAGTGCAAGTGTGGATAGTGGATCCAGTGATCTGTCTGACTTTTATGCTAGGTGTGTTCATGGTGGGCCAGCTTGTAGAATGTCATACAAACATGGCAAGTACGCATTCATGCACAACTTGTTGCCGTGTTGGATGCCGTACGGTCGAGAGATGACTACAATATTCTCATTTGTCCAACAACACCATATAATCTCCCCCCTTCATTAATTGCGTCCTTTGTGTGTGCAAGAGATTTTACCAACAAAAGTGTGTTTTTGAGAGAGAGAAACCTCCATTGTAGAAATCTCCTCCATATAGTGAGAGAAACCTCTAATTGAAGGCCCTGATGAGAAGGTTTTGAATTTTGATGGATTTCTAGGAGGGGAATGGGACAAGATAGATAGGGTTTACTTACACCCATTTTTGTAATAGAATTTTTTGTAATTGCTGTTTTTTCAGTTCTAATTGGATCAATTTTGTTCATATTTTAATCGGATGCTTCAAAAATGCATGTTTGTTGATATTTTGAAAGAGAGAACATTTTATGCAGAAAGGTATTTTAGGGCATATTTTTTAAATAAACATCATATAAAATGGCATATTGCTACCATGGTCGTGGGTTTCTTGTGTTTTTTGTGGGATTGGTGATTATCATAAAGATTACCAACATCTTCATCCACAACTGAATGAGTGTTTATCTCGCATCAAGTTGATGAGACCTGCTTTTCTTATGCAGATGGTAACTTTACTCTTCCATTTCAATGGGAGCTGCAAGTTCAGTTACCTTGTTATTCTCCCATCTCCAAATCCATTATTTCTTCTTCTTCCACCTCCAATGAGAAAATCTCCTTCTACTTTCTCTGTTATTGGTGGAGATTCTCCTTCATGACCATCATCTTCTTCAACCCATCCTCTTAAGATATTATCATCATCAACCCAAGAATCCCCACTCTCTCCCTTCCTCGCCTACCGTCTGACCCTGCTCCCCACCTTCACTTCATTCATCCCGTGGGGCGCGGATGAGGTGAATCCGGGGTAACAGCTTCGTGGGTGAGTCCCTGACCATGGGGCCCACCTTGATGTATCTGTTGTATAGCCACTCCGTCCATCAATTTTTCCAACTCATTTTTAGGGCATGGTCCCAAAAAATGAAGCAGATCCAAATCTTAAGTGGACCACACCACAAGAAACAGTGATGATTGACCATTAAAAACTTCTTGAGGGCCACAAAACTTTGGATCAAGCTGATATTTGTGTTTTCCCTTCATCCAGGTCTTTGTGACTTTATCAACAGGTTGGATGGAAAAGAAGCATTATTGATGTAGGGCGTGCGTAACTTAGCCTAGGATGAATGAGGCGAGATCAAGTTCCACATTAATTCAAATAATCATCATGCAAACTCAAGCACATCCACATGGAAGATAAAGAATTTCATATTCATTTCTAAAGTGGCCTAGGCTAATCACTGTGTGGTGCATAAACTTATAAAGAAATCACAAAAGTGGCCAATTGGAAGTAAGGACTTCCAATCTAGCATAGGTAATATACCACATCCGCATGAGGAAAAAAAGGGTACCAATAAAATTCAGATTTAGGGAATTAGGGATTTAGGGTTTATGAAGGTGGTTGATGAGGGTGGTTTGATGGGGGCGAAAAAAAATCAAAAACAAAATGTGGGATGAGAGGGCTTTGGTTTAGAGGAGTCGTGGATAAAGGAAGAGGAAGGAAAGATGAATACCTTGAAGGAAGAATGAAAAGAATATCTGGAGGAACTCACCACCAAACTTTGATATACTCTTCCACACTTTGATTGGAATGGAGGATTTCCATACAAACCCTAAAGAATAAGGAGGAGATTCCACTTTCTCACAAGAAGAAGAAGAAAAAAATTTCTTTTCTTTTCTTCTCTCAAAACTAGGCTAGGGCTAGACGTTCCCCCCTTGTGCTTTTATAACTTGAATTTTCAATATTTACAAAGATGCCACTACTCATAAGTATGATGGCCCACAACCAAATAAGCAAACTACCAGTCAAATAACTAATCTAAACCATCCAATAAATCTAAAAAAATAACAAAAACATATATATATATATATATATAAAATCACTTGTAAACATATATTTACAAGTGATCTGGAAGACCTGATGGCCCGATCACCAAGATCCAATGGTCGGATCGACTCGAAACTAAAAACTTATGGCTAAAAACTCCTAACAAACAACTCACATGAATCATCCCGATGTGGGGTCTTCCTGATGCACGTCCAATGCATGTGGGGTCTTCAACGTCCCAGCAGGCCCCACCTAAAAGTCTTCATCCATCCAAAGGGAAAGCTACGAGGAAAATGATGGTCGTCTCCGTCTCTAGTAAACTCGTGTGAATCCTCTGATGTCCCCATCAATTATGGTGGACCCTAGGAATTTTTTAATGGTGGGCATTCAATGACCATTGTTTCATGTGGTGTGGGATCCACCTTTGGCCAATCTCCTCCAACCACGAGACTTTTGCATCACCATGTTAGAATCCAATTTTTGCTAACTCAGCTCCACCCTCCTGATCTTGTCTCATTCCTCCTCTACCTCTTGGTCGCCCATTAACCCCTATGTCTTCTCCTCTTGCCCAACTTGCACCTATTCCCATCTCAAATGCTCCCTTTCCACTTCAATTCTAATTTTGAATTGAATTTACTCCACCCGCAGATCAACAACATCGAAGATTTCCTTCTCTATACTAATGCACTCGAACACTAGCAAACTCAAGCAGGCTTAGGCTAGAAACTATGCCCAAACATGCACTGGCTTTCTTCACAGCCACAGATATCCGAGCATCCAGGGGGATACAATATATTGTTAAATGGAGTTCAATGCTTTTTTTTTTTTTTTTTTTGTTAAGATACATGAGACCTACCCAAAGTAGCTAGGGAAAAGCTAGGACCACATTCAGAAACTCTCATACAAAAGATGAAGAGACAGTTGATGACTTATTTATGCTTTGCCCTTTCACGGCCAAAGTGAGGGATCACTTCCTTTCTTCTTTCAACTCTTCCCGAGTTATGCCTAGCAGTGTGAGAGACCTCCTTTGGGCGTGGCATGGAGGAGGCTTGATTATCAAAAAAGGAAACCTTTGGCATATGGTGCTCTTGGCCGTTTGGTGAGGAATTTGGAATGAAAGGAATAGGCGATGCTTTGAGAACGCCTCCCGGTCTACAAAGGCTGTGATCATGCTTGCAAAGGCCTCCCTTAGCGAATGGGCCTCTATTCTCAAAAGCTCAGCTTGATTGTAGTTTTCTTTCCTCTTGATTTCGCTGGGTCTTTCCCTTTCTTGTATTCTTTTCTCGCTGCTTGTTGCTAGCGGGCCTTTAATAAAATTCCGTTACTCCACACACACACACACACACACACACACACACACACACACACACACACACACACACACACACACACACACACACACACACACACACACACACACACACACCACACACACACACCACACACACACACACACACACACACACAATTATTTCCAGGAAAGACTACTGCCAATGCTACACTACTGCCATCACATAACAAGAGATATTTAATATGACAGAAATAGTATTTTTAAAGCAAAATAACCTATATAGAATTTGAAGTTATCCGAATTACAGCGTAAGCCTTCTGAATTTCTAATGGACACCAATGCTACACTACTGCCATCACATAACAAGAGATATTTAATATGACAGAAATAGTATTTTTAAAGCAAAATAACCTATATAGAATTTGAAGTTATCCGAATTACAGCGTAAGCCTTCTGAATTTCTAATGGACACCAAATAATGCAAGCAAAGATCACATGCACCACTAAGAAATAAATTCTCTAACCCATACTTGTTGAGGGGATTCGCCATCTGAGGAGCATTTAGCAAGTTCTTCTATTCTTTCACGGTTCTTTATGATTTTGGCAATGAACTGCAATAAAACGGCAAGGAACTTTTATTGTTTTGATAATAAGTAAACCAAAGAAAGAATAAATTACATGATACAGATCCCATTAGATTACTTACCTCTAAATCTTCCTCTTTTGTGAAAGTTTTTAGAAAAGCAATCAGGGTATCAATAGATCTCTTCGCAGGATCACTTAAACTAGAACCAAACCTCTTATCATGGAAATCCAAAAATTCCTTCCAGCCTCCTTTAGCACCCTTCATTCCTTGTTTTTGGACCAACTTTACAATCTTGACAAGAGTCTAACCAAATTACAAAGTTAATTTTATGCAATAAGAAATGTCAACATCATGTTAGAAGCATTTGGGACTTCAAATCATCATAATAGCAACCAAACTGCCATTTAAAGAAGAAGATGGAGAATGCGAAGAAGAAGAAGCAACAAGCTTGTATGGAAGTAAAGTACAAAACAAAAGGACACTGTCAGAAACAAAATAAGAGGAGTCCGGATCCTCTGTTGGCTCCAAGCAGGAAAACCATGCTTGGAGCCTTTTCATTGGTCCACGTCATCACATAGGTCTGCAACCATGTCACATCCTCATTGCAACCTGGTCACACCTCAGTGGAACCTGATCACACTGACGTCATGCAGTGCGACATGGTCCAATGAAAAGGCTCCAAGCAGGGTTTCCCTACTTGGAGGCCAACAGAGGATCCGGATTCAAATAAGAGAAGACCTAGGACCACAAGCCCTCCCTCAATAGGTAGCCATGGAATAACACATGTTAAACCCAAAGTCTTTTGACCAATCTAACCCAATAGAGGAAGGGGAATCTTCAACATAGTCTTTCCCTTTGTCCCTATGCTTTACAATCTTTCTTGAATTTTACTATAGATACGTGAGAAAAGAAGATACATGTCTCTAACTTGTGCCAAATAGTTCCAAAAAAAAAAAAAGTCAAAAAAAGGTTATTGTTGAGACACGCATAGGGATGTGATGCGCACAGATGAGCACAGACACGCGTATGTGCGTGCTCTTAACCACATTTTCAGTCAATATCCACTTTTGGATATGTCACATGAAATACACATGGGAAGGAAAAGAGTGCGACAACACACTGTGGAAGAGGGTACAGGCTACGTGGAGAGAGAGAGAGAGAGAGAGAGAGAGAGAGAGAGAGAGAGGACCCGAGAATGGTTTCAATGATAGGCACCCCCATCCCACTATTTCCGGTGTTGTGGCCCACTTGAGTTTTAGATCTACCTTGGTTTTGGATTAATGTTGATGACTAAGAATGGTTTCAAAGGTGGGTACCCCCATCCCACTATTTCTGTTGTTGTGTCCCACTTGAGTTTTACATCTACCTTGGTTTTAGGTTAACGTCCTAACATGAGCCCCCGCAACTGATGGATGGAGAGGATGTCACACTAACCTCACGATAGGGCTTTTTTGTTACATGGGCTCCCTAAAGATTCCATCTGATAGAGAGTGAGTGCAAGGTAGATGCAAAGAGGAGAGAGGATAAAACAAGTTACATAAAGAAAAAGTAAATGACCAAAATACCCTAGTTGAAGATCCAAAACCTCCTTCAATGAAGTTTACTAATCCTCCAATGACTAATCGTGTGGGTATGTCCATAGCTACTTGCATTTATACATATAGTAGAGATAGGGTGTATTTGGTTTCACAATAATCCAAGAAATTGTCTACTCTTGAAGAAAGTGCTTTACATTCAAATTCATCATAACCAAGCTTGTTCAAATTCCTAAAATATTATCAATCTTAGGAGTACTTATTAAATGAAATTAGCTACATACTTCAAATGAGAAAGTTACCCATCAAGTTCAAATTTGTGCAAAAAATTTATCCCCAAGTACTAGCTGGCAGCAACAAAACTTTCCCCAATCATGGATGATTATCCAACCATTCATTCTTTCTCAAAAAGAGGATCATTCTTTCTCTCATAAATTAGTTCCAACAAACTTGTTTCTATTCTCAGAAACACATTGAGAAGAAACTTTGGTTAAAATCATACCTATATATTCTGTTGTGTTTTCTATTGATGGGAATCAAAGCATGGTGTTCTTGATTATTATCTGCTTAAATCTGTTGCATTTGTTTCAACTTTAAGTCATAGCATTTGTTTCTAAAACAATCATTTCCAGCAACATCAAGGATGTAAAAACTGGAGAGATGCTCCAGTGCTCTCAGAACATTGTAAGTTATAGTGCTCCTAGTTGCATCAGTTCACTTTGACAGTCCAATCAATCAATCTGAACTGTCCAATAAGTCCATAACACTTCTCATGGGCTACTCAGAAAAAATACCTCTGATCGGATTATCCAATTCATCCTTCATTTGGCCTTATTTTAGTATAACCATCCTTTCTTCTAAGCCATTGATGGGATGGTTATGATTGCATAACAAAAGCAATTCTCTGGAATTGTAAGCAACCCATGATGATCCTAATAAATAAATAGATCAAACTGTTGGTTGGGATTTGGGCCGATGTCTGTGTAAATGATCTTGACCATCCATATTAAAGGGCATTGATGAAATGGTTAGCATTGATCAAATCATGTGATGTTTGCATGGTAGCCCATAAAAGGTGCATTGGACCTAATGAACAGTCTGGATCAATGAATTGGACTGTGTTAAGTGTCCCAATGCAACTAGCAGCACTATAACTAATGGTGCTTCGAGCGCATTGGAGCATCTCTCAAAATGGGGTATTTATCTCCCAAAACAAGATGCGGAGGCCCATTCATCTCTTTAAGATTCCTGCTTCAAATGCAAGTTTTAGAATCGATGCCATCATTTGCCAAGGGGCCAAAATAGCTACTACGCAGTGTGTCACTTTCTTCAAATGAAACAAATCCCATTCGTATTCATACGAATATGGGAGCGTTTGGATGCGCTATCGGAATGAATTGCAATTACTTGTCCAAACAAGTGCAACTTTCTCAGCATCCATAGATTGAGGGCGTGCGCCCCAAATCGCAATTACACTACCTTCTACCCAGATTAAAAGAAACCCAACTCGAATTCCATCATTGTGAACGCTAGGAACCTACTTACGAATATTTTGCAATTCAATACACTTTTGCATCCAAACGCGCACTATAAGCATATGAACATTTCCCCTCTACATGCATACATACGTAAACACATACCTCCTTTTCTAGTTTATCCATTGTAAATGTGAAGTTGGAAGATGGGGTTGAGAGCAGAAGGAGATTTCAAATGCCTGCTCTGCCGCTGCTGTAAACCCGCGACTGGTTTTAGGGTTTTAGCTGTCCTACAGCAGGAGTAGTTTACAGCTGTTGCGAGTCGCGCGAGGAGAAATTCGGAAGAAAACTCTTGCATGAGTACGCGTAGACACCGGAAGGACACTGACATGATAGACGAACTCGGTCTTGGCGGTGGGCCACCGTGATGTATTGATTTTATCCACACCGTCCATCCATTTTACCGGATCATTCTAGGGGATAAAAATAGGCATATCACCAATGATTTTTGTGGTCCATTTTTTAGCTCATGTCATAAAATTGAGCTAATAAGACAGATGGACCGCATGGATATTAAAACCCAGCCATTTTGCTGGCCCATTTTAGGGTATGAGCTCAAAAAATGAAGCAAGTCCGAAGCTCATGTCGATCACACCACAGGAACTGCAGGGATAATGACACCAACTGTTGAAACTTCCTAGGCCCCCGCCGAAGTCCTCATTTGCCTTCCAACCGGTTAATAAGGTCACACAAAGCTGGATCAAGAGAAAGCACAAATATAGCTTGATCTAAAACTTTTGCTCTTTTAGTGGTAGCATTCAATCACCAATGTTTCTTTTGGTGTTGTCTACTTGAGCTTTTGATATGATTTATTTTGGGGCCCACACCCTAAAATGAGCTGGCAAAATAAATGGACAGCGTGAATAATGTATGCATTATGATGGGCCCTACAGTGACCAACACCTAGACAAGTGATGTTGTGGTCACCACCAAATCCTCTTCATTTCGGGGCTAGAGCACCATCCCTGTGCCGTGATTATCCACTCTAAGAATGACACGTGAAGGGAGGGTGGGTGAGTCTGGGGTAACAGCTTAGAGGGTGAGTCCCTAATCATGGGCCCCCCTTGCCTTGATGTATGTATTGTATATCCACTTTCCAACTCATTTTATGTCTGTGGACACCATCCCACACACGTAGACATGAGGAACTGGCCCTCACTTCCTTCCCCGGCATCTCTCTTTTTTCTATCAGTTATGGTTTTGATCTAGTTTAAGTATAGGACTGGCTTGGAGACAAAAGTTTGTTTACCTTGGAACCACCACTAGCCAATTTAAAGTTTAGAATTTATGGCCGATTAGAAATTATAGAATCGCTTACAATTCTCTAACTCAAGTGACTCCTACGGTTGGTCTGCGACTATAGATTTTGAGTAAGGGCTTCAGTTACAGAAAAAAAAATAGATTATGCACTGTTTTCCACTTGTGCAACGCACAGCTCTATTTTATGGTATTTTACAGTTTTTATGAGGATTTAAATGAATTTTTGGTGTTACTGTATCTAGTCGTGCTTCGCAAAGCTTAAAACTCTGGGCAGACAAGATTTACGACCTTGGGTGAGCAACAAAACAATAAATGGAACTTAACATTACTCTGCAGGGTTTACAACCCCGGGTAAGCAAACGAAATGAAATAGCAAGTAGATAGGAGAGAATATTGCAGAAATAAAATAAAAAAATGTGAGTATGCGTACTGATAGTGCATTGAGAATGTGTGGACTGAAACGCAAGTTAATTTAAAATATGAGAAAGAAAGGAGAAACTTGACATTCATTTTTCTGCAAAATGAGTAGTTAAATGTCTTCGATTCCAATCCTACTCTTCTAACTTCAGTAGCTTCTTCGACTTTGAATATTTATGCTTTTAGTTTAGGAGAATAAATATGCAATTGGGCTTTTGAGGGGGGTAGAGGAGTGGAGAAGATTTAGCACATGTACCTTTAGATAGATGACGGTGTCGACTTTGGCTTGACTCAGCATGACTATGAACAATCCTAGGGCTTCTTCAGCAAATTCTCTGCCTTCCCACTGCCGTATACTATGTTTCCCCTGCAACATTGATTCTCTGTAAAAGCATACGCAGTTGCAAACTTTGCCTATTTTGGGGGTAAACACAATCCATGAGGGGCCATTTCTGGAGGAAACATTGGGCACATGTCCTTGCCCTACTCTGCTCCAGACCTATTGTCCTAGCCCGAGCCTCCAGTTGGACCTCGCATGTCTCTACTTTGACAAGCTCCAACCTCCTGCTGTGCTCTGGGCCATTTTTAGGTATGGTGCGTTGATAGTGTTTTGGAGTTGCAATGTTCTCTCGCTCGCCCCACTGCCTGTTTGCCTCGGCAATGGCTAATCGGATCCAATGGTTGTTTTCGAGGTACCTTGAGGATCCTTAATCTGGACCTTTTGTGTGATATTGGCGCCGTTGGAGTTAGGAAAATGTGGTTTTGATTTGTCTGCAACTAATTGGCACTTTGGAGAGAAAAAGGTTGAGATGGGGCAAGTGGGCTATGGCTCCATCTATCCATGTTGTTAATCATTTTTGGGTTGCATTGATTGCTTTTACAAATTTTCCCTTTGGGATTTTAGGATCCTAGTGTCAGCCCAGTGGTGGACTTTATCAATATGTTGAATGTTTGATAATCTACAGAGACCTAGACGATTGCGCAAGGAAACAGGCTGGCAAGCCACTTGATTGGCTGATCCAGAATGTTGGTTACCTTTGAAACCCATCATACGTCATACCTTATCCAATTTGTACAATCATATTTGCAACCATGAGCCATAGTGCCTTTGGTTAAAGCTAGTATTGAAGTCGGGAGTAGTTTTAATCTCATTTATGGTAGGATATCTACAATGTCATGGTTCAAAAAATAAAGTAGATCCAAATCTCACTAGGACCACACTATGGGAAACCATAAATACCCACCATAAAAAATTACTAAGGCTAATTGTGATGCTTATTTTCCATCCAACCTTGTTATAAAGTCATAGTGAGGGCCGGGGACAATATAAATATTAACTTTATTCAAAACTTTTGTGGCCCATAATAAATTTTAATGGTCAATGACCATAGTTTTCTATGGTTTGGTCCTCTGGTTCATTTTTTTGGGAACGTGCCCTAAAATGAGCTGAAAAACTGCAGGGTGGACTGGTCATGCAGCATATACATCAAAGTCGCCCCATGGTTTGGGACTCATCCACTAAGTTGTCATCCCGGACAAAATCAGGGTCCATTAGAGAATGACTTTACCTGAAGAAGGCATTTTGCTCGGAAGCGAGGCAGATTTGTAAGAAATCCACCCCAAAATGGGGCAATCCAAGACTCAAGTGGGCCACACTACATAAAACAATGGAAAGAGAATGCCAACGGTTGAAACCTTCACAAGGATCCACCATTATATTTATATGCCATCCAAACTGTTCATAAGCTCATTCCACTGGATGAAATTGAAAAAGAGAGTAAAAAAAAAAAAAAAAATTTGCCCGATCGTAATTTATGTGGCCCCATTAAATGTTTCAAGCTTTCCCTCTCCACTATTTCCTGTTGTGTGGTCCACTTGAGGTTTGGATCTGCCTCATTTTTTGGTTCATGCCCTAACATGAGTTGGAAAAATAGATGAACAGGAAGATTCCTCACAAACATCACGGTGGCCCCCACACTGCAGTAAAGTAACAGGCAATTGCGTCCACAACCGGCTGAGCCCAGTTACACTTTCTCACGATTTATAAGCTCGGTCACCCCTGCGTAAAACATTCACGTCCGTGAGACTGACCGTGTTGTAAGTATAAAATCCACTCCATCCATCAGCTTTTCCACTTGTTAGTATGCCCCAGCAACAGAATTCAGATAGATCCAGAGTTAAGATTGGTCACACCATATGGAACAACGAGGATGAGATACCAACCATAGATTTGTGTGCTAGGCTACCATAGGTGTGTATCTTTCATAAAACCCATAATAAGGTAGTAACCCACCAAGCCGAAGACAACATACAAAAATCAGCCTGATGAAAAGAAACTCTGGTGGGCCATGCTTAGCAGTATTTGGAGCAATTTACGTTATTTCCTTTCTTACAGCACTTATTAGTTTTTAATCGAGCTTACCTTTTGCTAGTACCGTTCAAAAAATGGTTCTCTACTGATGGACGGTGTGGATTTTACATATACAATATGGTGGGTCCAGTTTTTGTGTTTTACGCTCCATGTTGTAGACGATTCCGACCATCTCTCCCAATTTTGCTTGTAGAATCGCTTTTAATCACCACTAGATTGCTTTATTAGATTACTTTTACTGTCCATCAGAACATTACTGACATCGTGAAAGCTATATTCTAGCAATCATAAGCCATGGATGATCTTGACCTTTAAATCTTAGATTTGAATTTTGGATAAAACTCAGCAATCGTGGGTTGGTGAATTTAATCCATTTAATTTGAGCTAATGCATTTGGCATAGTCACCCATATTACGGATCATGAGTACGAATCGTCTGTTTCGGAAGTGGATTGCTTCTTACCCCACCTGGAAAGAATCGGTCGTGGCCGGGCTCGTTTGGCCCGTGATGTATAGGTTTTATCATGCCATTTTTCATATCATTTAGGGTATGGGCCTAAAATCACCCAGATCCATAGCTCAAGTGGTATACCGAGTGAAGATAACCTCGCATCAATTCCCAAAGAAGGGCTGACTGACATTGTGGTGTGACTAACAGTTGGGGTGGGTGTTTGGCTAACAATGTGGTGTGACTAACAGTGGGGTGGGTGTACTAACAAAAAAAAAGAGGGTATGGACCTAAAAATGAGACCGATTCATGGCTTGTGGTCCATACAATGGGGATTGAGCATCCATGATTAAAAACTTCTGGGGCCTACGGAAGTTTTGGATCAAGCTGGCATTTGTGTTTTCCCAACATCCAGGTTGGTGTGACTTTATGAACAAGTTAGATGAAAAATAAACATCATGATAGGCCTTAGGAAGGTTTCAGCCATGGGCATCATTATCACTATTGTATCCTGTGGTGTGTTCCACTTGAGCCTTGAATATGCCTCATTTTTTTTCTCATACCCTAAAATGATCTATCAAGGGCATCATCCCTTTCAAACCGAAATCAGTCGGGGCTCTGCCAGGCCCACTGTCATGCATGTGCTTTATTCATGCTTTCATCCATTTTTTTTTTTTCCAGATCATTATAGGGTTTGAGAAAAAAAAAAATGAGGTAGATCCAAGGCTCAAGTAGTGGAGATAATGATGCCCACAATTGAAACCCTCCTAGGGGCCATGGTGATGTTTATTTGCCATCCAACCTGTTCTTAAGGTGGCATAGATCTGGATGAAGGGAAAACACAAATTACAGCTTGATTTGGCCCCCAAGTTTTTCATGGTGGATGTTCAATCCTCACTTTGTGCTCCGCTTGAACCTTGAATCTGCCTCGTTTTTGGGCTCATATCCCAAAATGATCTGGAAAATGGATGAACAGTGTGGATAAAACCCATGCATCAAGGTGGACCCCACAGCCCCCACTTGGACTGATTCCATCCTGGCAGGGGCAGGAGGCAATCCGCTTCCGTCTGTTTACGGGGCACTGCAATTTCCTGTGCCTTTGATTTTGATTCACCCAGTGTCATCAGAGCAAATTCCAGAAATAAATAAAAAATCCCCAATGTCTTGCAGGGAATGAAAACCTGAGAATTTAAAACAGAATTTTAAACCTTTCCCAAGTGTTCCTAGGAAACTTAAGTGTGTCAATCACACAAAATTTGAGTGAATTTAATCACTCAGAAGTATTTCCAAAGAATCCAGAGGAAACATAAAAACCAGGGAATGAATTCCCTTGGCAACGAAAACAGGTCCCTAGTAATCCCTATATAAATCCATCCCCTCCCCACTGAAATTTTGATCATTTTCTTCTTTAATCACCCTCTAAAAGATCTTTTCAAATAAAAACAAGTTAAAACATGAGAAAGTTTCGGCTGTGCCTGAAAAAGAAAAACCAATGAAGCTTCCATTCTCTTCTTGAAATATATTGAATCTTAAACACTAGAATGACCATGCATGTTTTCTTTTTCCTTATTCTCTTCTTTCCTTTTTTTTTTCCCCTGTTATGCACAGTTTAAAACAGGGTTTTGATTACTTTGGGCCAAGCCTTCTAATCATATTAAGGGGTAGTGATGTGACTTGTGCTGCACTAAACCCACCGGTCCTTATTTTAACTTGGGTTGTGTCAGGTCAGGTTAGGCATCGCAAATCATGGTTTTAAGATTCACACAGAGACTTGTCCAAGTCGACTTGGATTTAGTACCCATGAGTCAGCTCGCATTCAGTAGTAGTACCTAATCTGATTTTGGTACCCTGACTCAGACGAACTGGGCAGATTCAGCCTCAAGTAGGGTGATTCCCAACTTGACTAAGAGTTGAACAACTCTATCCGAATCACCGGGTCTTTTAACCAGGGATGGAATCTAGTAACCCAATTTTAATTTGGGTCAGAGTGACACATTACCCCAGAGAACCCAAAGATGCACATTCAACCCAACCTAACTCAACTCATCCCCAATCAACCAGAGTTTCAGTCACCCATTGCATGTAGCTTGACATAAATTGTCTGAATCAAGTTCCATTACACAAAACAGGAGATTCAGGTTAGGTTCAGATTGGTTTATATGAAACCAATTTTGGCTCTTGGTGAGGACAGGATGAAAATTGGGTTGGCTCAGTTTGGGCCAACAACCGTGCTTTCGGTAATGAATTCTGGTTGACCCCAATCCGAGTCAACCCAACTCAAGTTGCAACCCTAACAAGGGGTAGTTTGGCATGACAATAAAGTCAGTAAAATTCCACCTATATAGGTTTAGAAATCCTCTACAGTCAATCCACTGGTTCCACAGAATGCAATGATTCTTAATACATGGCATTTAGCGACAAGAAGGGTTACATTCATCTTTCTTTTTTCTGCTTGATTGGCATTCCCTGTTGTTAATGTCTGTGCATGCTACAAAACAATTATGCACTGTCACACTTGATATTTAACAAATTCTTAAATTAAGCGAAAAAAAAAAAGAAAAAAAAGAAAAAAAAAAGAGAAAAGAAGAGAAAATGAAAAGATAAAGAACAATGCATAAAAAAACCTCCTCTTCCCCCATGCTTCATCTCACTATGGACCATCAGATTTACCCTGATGAGATTGATATAGAATATTCCAATGCAGACCCAGGATCAGATTTTCAGGCAAAATCCGCTTCCAGCATGCTCCTAAATTTAAAAAGAAGAAAAAAGAAAGAAAAAGAATCAGCATGGGTTTATTTACCATGTGTCCATGTGCAAATAGGTGTATGATCAGCATTATGTCAACCTGCACGAAAGTTCAATCCTTAGGAAGGCTTGCATTGTTGGGTGAAGCAGGTTTCTTTCCTGTGTAGCGCTGAAAAGAGGAGAATAAAAAATAAAAAAAATCATGGAATATCAATCTCGGAGGTTCTAAAAATACAGGAAATGAAAATCCCACAAGTTTTGGGATGTAACAGGCCCGAAACAAGTACCTGTTTGCCAAAGGAGAAGGGAACGTATTTGTATTTGATCATGTGCTTGATCTGTCTCTTCATTGTGAGCATGAATAGCATCAGCCAGTAGAAGAGCAGGATTGGCCAAAATACAGGCACATCAAACACGCTGAAGAAAGTCATCACAAAAGCAATGCAAAAGGCTTTCGTTATGGAGTACCTGCAATGCAAGAACAAAAGGACACTCAGTCCCATGATTCCATCTAGTGTTCGAAGTGTTCCCGGGTCATATTGGTGAAGCTGCAATGGAAATATCAGGGATAATTCTCTCTTTGTCAAAGGCAATTGAGTTGGGTTTTCTTTTTCTTCTTTAATAATCTATTCCTTTTATTTTTTATTTTTTAAAGGTGAACATTTTATTCAGCCCAAGGCAAAAAGAAAAGCAAGAAACAGCAAACAACACAAAGGAAAATGATCCAGGATGTTCCTTGGGTGGTTCCATGGTTTTAAGACTTGGATTTGGTACCTACCCAATCCAGTTCAATACCATGAGTCGCCCCCCCAAGCCAACCCTGACTCTGGTGAGTTGGGCTGATGCAAACCCCCCCGCCCCAATAGTGCAAGTTGGGCCAATACAGCCCGATTCAGGCAAATCACGATTCGACTCGAGACCAAACGAGTCGACGAGTCTAAAAAACATGGGTGGTGCCCATCGTGAATTGGCCATGGTAGAAAAGTCTCACTGACATGAAAATCTTAACCATCTAACTGACGACCTACAAAGGGATGCTTGGAAGAGAATTTACAATATCAACATTCGATGGGAAAAGTTCCACCAATCAGATGGATAATAGGCTCTCGTTTTGTGCCATGTTGAAAGAGTAATTGCAACATCAGCACTGGATGGGAAAAGGTCTACCAACCACGAGATTTGCAGAAGGAGGTCCATCCATGGTGGGACCCAGCAGATGTACAGTCTGGATAACAGGCTCTTCTGCCGTGTGCCCAAGTTGAGTGCAGAGCACAGTAAGGAAATTGGTGCCCCACGATTCCACATTTACAAGAGGTAAGAATTTAGGGTGGAGGATCCTAAACATCTAGAGAAACCATAGATCAGCTTTGAACACAGTCACACCACAGCAAGTTAAAGGCACTTCCATCTTCCTTGCAATAAATATGACTACCACATCCTTACCAATAAATATACAAGGATGGACATCCACAAAGTTAAACATGTCTTCAGAATAAAGAAAAATGTATATAGAGAATCCACTCATCAACATCAGAGTAGTACTGCAAATTAGTAGACAAAGATTGCTCAAATATTACGTACTTTTCCTTCTATGGAGAGTAAGTGGCAAAGTACAAGTGTTTCGTTCTGAGGAGTTGCCATATTAAGATAGAATGCAAAATGCAAAGCAGAAAGGTGTGATGATGACAGTCAGTATAGTCTCAATTCTATCTCATGTTGGAGACCAAAAAAGAAAAAGAAAAAGAAAAAAAAAAAAAAAACTGAGAAAAAATGATATATGCATGACAAAAGGCAAAAACAAACACACAAAGGCCTACTTACATGCTCACCAAGTAGCCTTTTGCCAGTCTCAAGAGTGCTCAACACATTTAAAAGGCCTAAACAAAAAGAATGTACTTGTCATAATGGTTTTTTTTTTCTTAATTTAAATTTTTTATTTTTTTCTGGATAACAACTCACCTATTATATATGTTGAAAAGGCAAACTGACATCTGTATACCTTTGAACCTCCAACAACTAAAACAGGCCAGTGAAGTGCTGCTTTTCAACTAGCTCCAATGACACCAAACAAATCCATCACACAAAATATGAAGAACATGCATATGAGGATGAGGTGCGTGTTAGGGAAGATGTAGTGGATGTGTATGGTGATAGGGAAGAATCGTTAGTTGTCCAACGAATTATGCTATCGACGCCTCGGGTAGTTGATGGGAGGCGATGGTTGTGACACAATATCTTCCACACCACTTGTACTTCTAGTGGGAAAATATGCACAATTTTGGTAGACGGGAGAGGCATTGTGAACATTGTCTCATAAGAAATGATGAATAAATTAAAACACAAAGGACATCACCATCCACAACCATATCAAATTCGTTGGTTCAAGAAAGGGGAGAAGTTTCTGTTAACTTTAGGTGCTTAGTGTCCTTCTCTATTGGATCTAAGTACAGGTATAAGGTATGGTGTGACGTGATCCCCATGGATGCATGCCACATTTTGTTAGGGCAACCGTGGTTGTCGGGACTAAGATATGGCATATTTGACTCGGGCCAACACCTATTCCTTTGTCAAGGATGGTGTTAATATCGCATTGCACCTAATGAAACATCTTCCAACACCCAAATCTGATAAAGAGGGTAAAAAATCTTAAGTGTGCAGAAGTTTGAAGAGGAAAGTAAGGAGACTGACATCATTTATATCTTAGTTGCTAAAGAAGACATGAAGCAATGAGATGTTTTGCCTTCTATACAAGAGCTCTTTCATGAATATAAAGACTTGGTGCCTTAAGAACTCCCAACCAGATTTCCTCCTATGAGGAACATTTAGCACCATATTGATTTAGTGCCATGTTCAAGTCTACCGAATCTTGCATGCTTTCGGATAAGTCTAGTCGAACATGTAGAGCTCCACCAATAGGTTACGAAGTTACTACAGAAGGGTTTAATTCGGGAAATCATGTCACCATGCATTGTTACTGCATTTTTAGCCCCTAAAAAAGATGGAACTTGGATGATGTGTGTGGGCAGTCGTGTGATCAACCGGATTACTATCAACTATCAAGTACTGGTTTCCTATTCATCGCTTGGACAATATGCCGGACATGTCACATTGAGCAAAGGTCTTTTCAAAGATCGACCTGAGGAGCAGATGTCATTAGACACGTATTCGGCCCAAGGACGAATAGAAGATCACATTTAAGGCTCGAGGTAGATTGTACGAGTGTCTACTCATGCCATTCGACCTTTTAAATGTGTTGAGCACTTTCATGAGGCTAATGACAGAAGCACTCCACCCTTTTATGGGAAAGTAATGCAGGACGACTAACCACTTGCTCTAAAAGCTCGAACTGATAGAGCGTGGCGAATTAATTCATTTATCTCATAGCCAATGCTCCTGCTTCACATAGGCCAGGCCCTATGCCAAACCCTCGTTCATGGGCCCCGCCCAAGGTGTTCCATAACGGTAACGGTGGTCGTAACGGCCACCACCGTTACCGTTATGATACGGGCCGTTACGGACCCCGTATCAGCCGATACGACCCTTTTTTATTTTTTGAAAAATACTGTTATAAGACCGTTACGGGGCCGTTACGGTCCGATACGATACGGGCCGTTACGGCCTGTTTTTTTTGTAACGGCCGTTTCGACCCCGTAACGTGTAACGGTCATGACCGTTTCTGTTACGTATCAGCCGATATGTAACCGTTTTGGGATACCTTGGCCCCGCCTCACACGGATCGCCCACCCCGAGTATGCCCCCACCTCACATAAGCTGCCCCACTTGAGCCAGGTGTGAAAATGCCCCTGCATTAGAAAGTTCTTAGTTGTTTATTTTGATGATATTCTTGTTTTTAGTCCTGATTCATCTATTCATCTTAATCATTTACAACAAATATTCGATGTACTATGGAGAGGGATCACTATTTGTTAACTTGAAAAAATGCTCATTCCTTGTCGATGGTGTTTTTTTTTGGGGGATATATTGTGTCTGTAGAAGGGATCGAGTTTGATCAAGAGAAAATCAACACCATTGCAAAGTGGCTTGCCCCACAAACCCTTCCCGAGGTTCGTTATTTCCATGGCTTGGCAACATTTTACCAGAGATTTATCTAGAATTTTAGCACCATCATCACACATGTCACCGATTGCATGTGGGGAGGCAAGTTCGAATGGACTAAAGCATCATATCGAAGCTTCCATCCCATAGAAAAGAATATGACAGATGCTTTAGTTCTTGCACTTTCGGAATTTGATAAAGATTTTGAAGTGGAAACTGACGCTTCAAATGTTGGCACTAGCGTGGTGTTGAGTCAAGAAGGGAAGCCGATCGCTTTCTTTAACGAGAAGCATAATGATGCATGGAAGAACCACTCCACGTAAGATTTCGAGTTCTATGCAGTGCTTCACACGTTGCAACATTAGAGACATTACTTATTTTTTTTTGGGTTAGTACATACATCTCATTGCTAGTACACACACCCACACTGTTAGTCACATTGCAATGTTAGCCACCCCCCAGGTTGGGAATCGATACCATGAGCTCAATGTTGAAACGAGGTTATCTTCACTCAGTCTACCATTGTCCCAAAGGTGTGGGTGTATTAGAGACATAACTTGATTCATCAAGAATTCATTTTATACTTGGACGATGAGGCATTGAGATGTTTGAACTCCCAAAAGATGTTGAGTGCTCATCATGCGAAGTCGACAACTTTCCTACAAGAATATACTTTCCTTTTGTATCACAAAGTTGGAAATTAGAATAATGCGGCAGACACTTTGAGTATGAGGTTGGTTTTACTAGAAACTTTTGCCATGGAGGTTGTCAGATTGAAAGCATTAAAAGAACAATACAAAGATGACCACCTTTTTTTATGCAAAATACTAAGTAGGTGTGTGGATGGTTGAGATCTAAAGTGTGAATTCATCTCACATGATGGATATCTGTTCAAGGGTTCTTGCATGCACATCCTCGAAGGATTGTTGTGAGAAAAGATTCTATTTGAGTTACATGGACGAGGACTAGGTGGATACTTTGGATGAGATAAAACATTGGCCATGGTGGAGGAAAAATACTTCCGGCCTTGTATGCATCACGATGTCACCAATACCAAATCTCCAAAGTTCATGTGCAGAATATCGACTTTTATATGCTGCTTCTTGTTCCGGTTGCACTATGGGTGGATATTGCTATAGACTTTATTTTGGGTCCTCCTGAGACTCAAAGGGGAGTTGATTCGATTTTGTTGTGGTAGAATGTTTTTCAAAGATGGCCCACTTCATTCCATGCAAAAGGTTGATAGACGCTATGCGTATTGCCAATATATATTTTACAGACATTGTGCGACTTCACAAGGTACCGAAAACAATAACTTCAGACCGTGATTCGAAGTTTGTAGGACACTTCTGGCGCACTTTATGGAAGTGATTTGGACTAAGCTTCAATTCTCTAGTACATATCATCCACAAACAGACAGCCAAAACGAGGCAGTCAACAGGAGACTAGGTAATCTCTTAAGGAGTATTGGAGGCGACAATGTATCTTAGTGGGACTTAACTCTATCCCAAGCTAAGCTTGCTTACAACATTTTAGTAAATCGTACTATGAGAAAATCTCCCATTTGAGATTGTAAATGGTGAACTCCACATCATGTACTTGGCTTAGTACTATTACTAGTACAAGATCAAGTGAGCAAAGATATCAAAGACAACAACACCAAGTACCGAGAAGCTAACGAACATCAGCATGGGAAGATATATAAAGAAGGTGACTTAGTTATGGTCTATCTCCGCAAAGAAAGGTTTCTAGGGGAAACTTACAATCAGCTCAACTCTAAGAAGTAGGGCTCTCAATGGGTCGGATTTGGATCGGATCCAGTTGGATCTGGCTCCAAGTCCATATATCTGCAGATGGATTCGGATTAGATTCGGATGATCGGATCCAACTCGGATCCAAAAGGTGATATCCATATCCGATCCATTTATAAATTGTTAAATCCATTTCCGATCCAAAATCCATATAACCATCGGATTCGAGTCGGATCTAGGTCCGAATCCACCCTCATTACAATCTAAAAAATATATATATAATATAATATATTTAATTTAGTAGAAAAATGATGCAATTCACACTATTTACTGTTTTATGGTCGACCTAAGAGTGGCATGTCTCAATTTTGAGACATGGCCTAAAATAATCTGGAAAACGGATGGCCAATATGAATATAACATATAAAGTAAGGTGACAATGAGTCGGATCGAACTCGGATATGTTCCTGAGAATCCAAATCCGGTCCATTTAAGTAATCGGACCTATTTTAAGATCCAAATCCGCATTATACGGATTTAGAGCGAATCGGATCTCGAATTTGACCCGCTCCATTGAGAGCCCTACTAAGAAGATAGGTCTAAGCCGAGTCAAGAGGAAGTTGGATAACAAAGCCTATGAAATCGAGTTATCACATGACTTAGATATCTCACCAATTTTCAATGTGGCAGATTTATTCGAGTACCATGGTGAGGCATCTGACGTGCAAGATGAAGCCATTATCGATATAGATAAACGACTCCCAAAGAAAAAGAAGAAGTTGAAAAGGTGTTGTGACTAAAGACATGCAACACTCGTTGGGGCCAATACATGCAATATTTGGTGAAATGGAAGAACAAGCCCCATTTTGAATGCACATCGATTATGGGTGACGAATTGAAAGGATTAGACCCCAAGCTCTACTACTTGTATGAAGCGTGCAACTCGTTTGAGTGGAGTTCTTTCCAAACCAAGCGGAATGATGGCTCGCTTAGGCCTAGTAAGTTGTAAGCCCATAGCCCACCGTAGGGCCCAATATGTGCTGATTTTTTTAATGTTTATTTATAGATTGGGGGCCTAAATCAAGGATTGTAATTTACTATTTTGGGAGATATGGGGCGAATTTAAATATTTGATTGAAGATATGAAGGGGATGTGATTGAAGATATGGAGCTGATTTAGAGAAGTGATTAGGGTTACTTTCTATTTTTGCTTTTACTATTATTAGGCTTTTACCATCTTAGGTTAGATTAGATTGGCTCAAAATAAATTATGAGTGATTTGAAATCAATCTCTTAGTTATGGTGATTTTTATTAAAGATTCATTTACAGTTTTTTTTTTTCAATTACATATGTAAATGGGGATAAATTGCTAATAATGATGTTTAAAGGGTGTTTGTTTAAGAGGAAAATACACATGCATTTGCAACTCAAAAATAGTGACCAGATGCATGAAATTCAACAGGGAAGGGGTACTATTACAATCCGTGGGTCCCAAGGTGATGTATGTGTGTGATCCACGCTGTCTATCCATTTTACCATCTAATTTTAGGGCAAAAGCCCAAAAATAAGGCAGATTGGAAACTCAAGTGGACCACACACTGCAGGAAATAAGGTGGTTAATGACATCAACTGTTAAAAATTGAAACCTTTTTAGGGCCCACAGGGATGTGTATCTATCATCCAACCTGTTGATAAGATCACACTAACACAAAGGGCATATACAAATATCAGCTTGATCCAAAACTTTTGCGGCCCCCAAGAAGTTTTCAACGTTGGGTTTTCAATTCCCACCATTTCCTATGGTGTGGTCCACTTGAGCTTCAGATTTCCCTCATTTTTTGGCTCATCCCCTAAAATAAGCTGGCTAGACGAATGGACGGCATGGATAAGATACATACATCACGGTGGGCCCTACAACTTTTACAAATGAAAATTGTATGAATGTAATTTACAAAGTGGGAAGTTTAGCAAACAAGCTCCCTGTCAACATCAACCTTGGGGCTGCTGCTGTAAATACACAGGTAAATAATTATTACTTATTTACCTTGAAATACATCGGTGAATAAAAAAAACACCCCCTTAGGGTCTATGGAAGGGGAGGTGGGTGTAGGAGTTAGTCCTTCCAAATTTTTTATAAGTGTGAGTTTCTTTTCTTAAGCACTGTAAGAAGTTTGATACCAATAAAGTTATTTCTCCCTCTACTCAAATATTCTTATGAGTGTAATTCTTGTCTATTTCTTTTTTATTCGTGTCGATATCTCATTGATTCGACAACTGGGTCACCAGAAAGAAAATTTTGTTTACAAGGGAAAGGGAAGGAAAAGAAACTATTGGAAAGGAAAAGAGTTCCTAATTTTTTTAAAATAATAGTTTTCATCAAAACTATTATTGTTTAGGAAAACAAAAATTTCCATGGTAGCTACTAGTATGCGTGACATTAGCACGATGGTATATAAAGTATTGTGTCTACATGTATAACAAAGGTAGTGTTAGTGTGTGTGAGTACGTCTTCTATGTTCCTTTGGAGTATCATTTGTACTCTTTTTTCTACTTATAATAAAAGAGAGTGCTAGGGGCCAAGCTCTCTATGCACATTTGATCCCTTCTCTTAAACTCTCCTTTCTCTTCAATCTTCTCTCCTCTTCTACTCCTCTTCTTTCCTTTCCTTCGAAAACCTCTCAAATCTACTTGGTATCAGAGCCTAGTACCTCACATTGACAGCAGCTATAGGAGATTGCTAACGTTAGCTACCGTATGGCTGACGTCAACAATTGTACGGATCATACGACCCCATTTGGATCGAGAAGAATATGGGTTGGTAGATCTCTATTTTAGAAGAATTATGGCGATTTTTGCGGGATTTTTAGGAATCATCTAAGGATGTTATGCTTGTTTTTCACTTTCGACGGAAAACCCCCAAATCTCAATTTTTCTTTGATTTCTCCCAAATCGGTGGTTGTTTCTCTAGATTCTCCTTGCAAGGTGGGTCGGTTTGACTGTGTTTGACTTTCCATTGAGCTATTTTGGAAAGAAAATGAGATTTGGAGGTGCCGTGGAGCCAAAACTAGGGCCGGTTGTGCCTTTTTTTGGTCCTGGGGGATCTGACCGTACGCCAGAGCTCTTGTGCATGCACCGGTGGCTGATTCTCATGGGTGAGACATGTTTGCATTGAGTTCACCCTGTATTTGACACATTTTGCTGAGTTTCCTCTACTTAACTGTTGTTAGAACCCTCAAACCACCATCTAGAACTGAAATTTCTTAGTTTTTGTGTGAATATTGCTGTCCCTTAGCTCTTTTTGTGAGTTTATTTGTTGTGTGAGCTGTATGGAAGACAAGATGTCATCAAGTTCTGGTACAGCACCACCAAAATCACATCCTTTGTTGATCACCACAATTAAGCTAAATGGTGATAATTATTTATAGTGGGCTTAGTATGTAAAGTTGTTTTTCGGAGGCCGAGACAAACTTTCGTATATACTGGATGACACCCTGGATTCTATAGATGCTAATTTTGAATCTTTGACTAAGGAAAACTACCAAGTCATGGCTTGGTTAATAGTATAGAGCCAATTGTGAGTAACTCCGGCATGTTTCTAACTTCAGCAAAAAGGATATGGGATACACTTCATGACATGTACTCGAAGCTCAGAATATATCAAGAATGTTTACGTTGTCTTAGATATTGGAAGGTTTCAACAACATTCACGGTCCTTGAAGGAGTACTTCTCTGTTCTTTGGGGAATGTGAGATGAGTTGGACCTCTATCATCCCCTTCCCTCTAACTACATGCAAATTATGAGCTCGTTTCGAAGCAGTGTGAAGAAACCAGAAGCATGCAATTTCTTTCTGGACTTAACCTTGAATATCATGGTGTTTGGAGGCAGATTGTTGTCATGACTCCCCTTCCCTCTTTAACAACTATCTATGCCACGTGCCAAAGGGTCACCATATCATTTGTCTCTCCCTTTGTTTCCACGGATCAATATACACATGATGTTGGAGATCGATCTTCATTTTGTCATGATGCCAAAATTCCTCTACGGAGTACTCAAGGACATGGACATGATTCTTGATCGAGTACTCGAGGCAGGGACCATGATGTTTGATCGTGGAGGTCATGGTCGCGGTGGACGAGGACATGGATGTGATGGTCGCTATTGCACCCATTGTGGAGGTACTAATCACTTTGTTGATCAGTTGCTGGAACTTGTTGGTCGCCCATCTTGGGCAGGTGTATCTATGGCTGGCACTTGCTCCACTGGTTACGAGCAGGCTTCAGATCTGACCACAACAAAGAAGCCTACCTCGAGTGACTCATATCTCGTGAGGCCTATGATGCCTTGATGCGATTGCATGTGCGTGAGATCCCTGACAGTTTTAAAGCCACCATAGCCCAGTCAGATACTACTCTCCATGTGGCCTCTTCCCCTACTTCCTGGGTCATTGACTCTAGAGCTACCTCACACATGACTGGTAAACTTCATCTGTTTACTTCCTATGATCCGTCTATCCAGCCACACTCGGTCACTGTTGCTGATGGCAACCAAACTCCTGTAACTGGAGCTAGTTCCATCAAGCTCTCTCCTATATGAGCTTATCTTTTGTTTTGCATGTTCCTAGTTTCCCTTTCAATCTATTATATGTTAGCTCTCTTACCAAATCCTTAAATTGTTCAATAACTTTTTTCCGTTCTCATTGTGTTTCAGGACCTCCAGACGAAGTGGACGATTGGTGGGAGCCGTGAACGTGGAGGAATTTACTTTTTTGATGATGCACTTGTAGTAGCTTCTAGTTCCTTGTCCTTAGATAAGGAGTTAGTGTCTCGATGGCATTGTCATTTAGGGCATCCATCCGTGTCTAGACTAAAACTTTTTTTCCCTTCCATATCTATATCTAACCCTTTGAACTGTGAAACTTGTAAGCTCTCCAAACATCATCAGACCGTGTTTCCTCCTAGTTTTTCTGAGAGGAAACCCATGCCATTCGAGTTGGTCCACTCTGATGTTTGGGGCCTTGGCCCAATTACCTCACTTTTTTTTATATAAATATTTTGTTACGTTCATCAATGATTGCACACGAATGACCTGGGTTTATTTGTTAAAATCCAAGGGTGAAGTTTTTGATATGTTTAAGCTCTTTTATAATGAAGTGCTCAATCAATTTCAATGCTCCATCAAGGCCTTACATTCAGATAATGGGGGCGAAAATATGTCGAATGCTTTTTTATCCTTTTTGCAGGATCATGGTATCTTATCCCGTATAACATGTCCTCACACTCCTCAACAAAATGGTGTAGCTGAGCAAAAGAACCGTCACTTGCTTGAAGTTACTTGTGCCCTCTTACTTGGTATGAATCTTCTGAAACACTTTTGGGATGATGCTTTACTCACTGTTGTTTTCTTGATTAATCGCATTCCATCTCACATTTTGTCACACAAGTCTTCCTTTGAACTCTTACACCCATGGGACAAACCATTTCCATTGCCCCGTAGGATTTTCGGGTGTACATGCTTTGTTCAAGTTCTTGATGGAAGTAATGATAAGTTGAGTCTTCGAGGCATTAAGTGTGTTTTCTTAGGTTATGCTCGGTCTCAAAAAGGGGTATAAGTGTTATGATCCCTTGACCTGTAAACGTCACCTTCTTTGAAGAGATTTCATACTTTTGTGCTGAAGGGAAATCTCTGCACAATCCTTTTGCTAGTTAGAGGGAGGTAATAAAGTCTCATTCTATACCACTTCCAGTTGTTTGTCCCGATGATGATGTGGTATCTTCCCCATCTGTTCCTGAGCCTACTCTTGTGTATCATCAACGAACTAAAACTTCCATTGATCACCCTCCTACCGCTTCATCCGCTCCTGCTGGTGGTTCAGGTATAAGTTCTGACCCTCATTCTCATGCTAATCTTCCCATCGCTTTACGTAAGCCTTCCCGCACATGTACAAAGCATCCCATATGTAATTTTGTCACCTACCATCATCTTTCACCTTCTTTCAAGTCTTTTGCAGCTTCCATATCCACCTCAGTTACCCCGCACACCTTGAGGGAGCCATGAGTAGCCCTAACTAAACTAAGGCTATGATGTAAGAAATGCACTCTGGAAAAGAACAACACCTGGGAACTAGTTCCTTTACCTATGGGAAAACAAACTGTTGGTTGCCGATGGGTTTACACCATTAAGTACCGCCCCGATGGTTCTGTTGACCGTTATAAGGCGTGATTGGTCACAAAAGGTTTTACTCAAACATATGGCGTTGACTACTTTGAAACCTTCTCTCTAGTGGCAAAGCTCAATTCTGTTCATGTGGTTATCTCAATGGCTGTGAACTTGTCGTGGCCCTTATTCCAACTAGATGTAAAAAATGCCTTTCTACATTGTGATCTTGTTGAAGAGGTCTCTATGGATCAACCCTCAGGCTTTTCCATGCCTCAAGGATCTTCCCTTGTATGTCAACAATATAAATCAATTTATGGTCTCAAACAATCACCACGTGTCTGGTTTGAAAAGTTCAATAGTGCTCTTCTGGACTTTGGATTTGTTTGAAGCCAAGCCTATCCTTCTCTCTTTGTGTGTTGTCGACCCATGGGAGTTATTGTTTTAATTGTCTATGTGGATGACATTGTGTTGTCTGGAGATGATACAAAGGGAATGATGGATGTCAAATCCTTTCTGCAAACTCGTTTTGAGGTCAAGGACCTCGGGACTCTTCGGTATTTCTTGTGGATTGAAGTTGCTCGGTCGAAGTTAGGTGTGGCTCTCTCATAGAGAAAATATGCTCTTGATCTCCTCTCCGAGACAGGGATGCTAGGGTGCAAACCTACCATTACGACTATGGATACTACTCTGAAACTCTCTCCTGATGATGGTGCTTGCCTTTCTGATCCAAGGATGTACCATCGGTTGGTTGGCCAACTTATTTATCTCACTATCACTCGGACAAATCTTTCTTATGTTGTTGGTGTTGTCAGTCAATTTATGCATGCCCCTCGCACTGCTCATCTGACAGCTGTGTATTCCTTCGATATCTCAAGTCTACCCTCGACAAGGGTTTGCTCTTCCAGTCACACAGTCATCTTCATCTTTCAGGCTACTTCGATGCTGACTGTGCTGGAAGTCTACATGATCGACAGTCTACCACTAGATAATGTATATTCGTAGGTGGCAATCTTGTCACCTGGAAAAGTAAGAAGCAGTCCATTGTTGCTCGCTCTTCTGCTGAAGCCGAGTACAGAGCAATGGCTCTTGCAACATGTGAACTTGTTTGTCTTTGCACCCTGTTACAAGAACTAGGCTATCCTCCCTCTAGACCCATTCCCTTGCACTGTGATAATCAAGCTGCCATTCACATTGCCAGCAATCTCGCATTTCATGAGCGCACGAAGCACATTGAGGTCGACTGTCACTTCATTCGGGAGAAAATGACTAACAAAGAAATTGCTACTCCCTTTGTTCACTCTGGAGACTAACTAGCCGACCTCCTAACCAAGTCTCTCAGCCGAGATGCTCTTTTCGTATTACTGGCAAGTTGGGCATGATTAACATCTATGCTCCAACTATAGGGAGTATTGTATCTACATGTATAATAAAGGTAGTGTTAGTGTATGTGAGTACCTGTCTTCAATGCTCCTCTAGAGTATCCTTTGTACTCCTTTTCTACTTATAATAAAAGAGAGTGCTAGGGGCTAAGCTCTCTATGCACGTTTGACCCCTTCTCTCAAACTCTCATTTCTCTTCAATCGTTTCTCCTCTTCTACTCCTCTTCTTTCCTTACCTTCCAAAACCTCTCAAATCTACTGGTGGCACATGGAGCACTGGCAAATGTTGCACAATGGCACACTTGGAGCACTTGAGAATGGATAGAGGCACATGTTGCACATTGGCACACTTGAAGATGGAGGCACATGTGGGAAGTTGCAAGATGGACAGAGGCACATATGGGACATTGGCACAACGCACATGTGAGTGCTTGAAGATGGACAATGGCACATATGGGACCTTGGATGTGTCACACATGTGGGGCACTTGGCAATGGATGACACGTGTCATATTGGCACAATGGCATATGTGGCAAATTAGAAATCCTCTTTCCTACAAGCATGGGAGAAGTAATTCTTTAGGGGGGGGGGGGGGGGTTAAAGAAAATAAATAGTCCATTTTCCAAGAAAATTCCCGTTGTGGGAAAATGCCTTTCCTACAAAAAAAAAAAAAAAAAAAAAAAAAAAAAAAAAAAAAAAAATCTTTCTCAAACACATGGAAGTAGTATAATCAGAAAGGACCTTTCATTTCTAAGAATTCAAACAGGTTGTAAAGGAAAATCTCATTAAAAAGCAAACAGCAGAAACTTCATTTCCTTTCGTTTCCGTTGAACATAACATTGTCTTTCCATTAATTTCCTTCAATCCATACAGTCCTAAAAAACAATTTCCAGCAACCAAATATCAAAAAAAACACACAAAAATCTGTGAATGATAGAATAAGGAGAGAAGTTTCTCAACTCAAAACTAAGTTTCTAACCCATCTCGAAATAAGAGGTGTAGACAGGGGCTGTGGCTAGGGAATAACGCTAGATCCAGAGTTAAAGAGTGTTCTTGGGTTTGGAAAACAAAGATTTTAAGTTGTCTACTTGGAGAGTCAAGGTTTTGCCATGTGAAAGGGGGAAAGGGTGTCCTCTTGTGTAAAAACAGTTAAAGGTAAAAATCATCTAATCTTTTATTATTTCCTGAAAGGTCTACATAAATAAAGCTATGGAATCTTACATAGCTGGCAAGATAAATACAAATACTAACAACTAAGAAAATCTCCTATTTAAACACAAATACTAAAAACTAAATAAATCTCCTACTTTAGAACAGTGTTCGCAGTATCTGTATCGCGTTACGTTTCGCACCCTTGGGATACAGATACATATTGCGTATCGGTGGGAAATATCGGTTGTATCGCGGAATGTATCGCACTTTTTGGGAAACACGGGGAAACATTGGAAAATTGATTGAATTTTTCAATGAAACTTCAGGGATTGTTAAAATGGACTTCAATACACACATTTAAATCATAATATGTTAAAAAAAAAAAGTCCACATAAAGGAGTTCCTTTGTAAAAAGATCCTAAGCTATGCGTTGTCTGACTGAACTAATGCAACCATTGTATAAATTGATTCCATAACATATACAAATGTTATAAGACATTAATGTAAACACAATCAATACATTGACAAAGTCAAATAAGCAAGAGAGCTGAGAAATATACCTATGGATGCAACTGACTGCTGCTTAGACCCACATAGAGTTGCACGGTGGCTCGTAATCATCGTCAGCCCCCCTACGCCCTTACAATGTTGATTTGGATCCATCATTACTCTCAATTTGGGAGGAATTGGAAAATTTCGAAGTTCCCCCAAATTGGGCCACATACACTCGAATCATGAAATTGAAGTATGTGAGATTTATAATTTGACTTACATGTGGATTGACGACTATTCCAAAAGAAATTTTTGAAAAAAATTCATAATTAATTATTTTTTAATTAATTAGTAATTAAAAAATTAATTAAATATTTCGATTTTGGGGGAAAAATGTTGCCAATCAATAGATAAGCACTCCTACATCCTTTAAACGCTGTTTTTAATCCAACATTGCAAATAATTTGGGAGGAATTGAGAAATTTTGAAATTTCCCCAATTTCCCCCAAATCGAGCCACATACACTTGAATCATGAAATTGGAGTGTATGTGATGTATAATTACTAACATAATAATTATTATTCTGACTTACAAGTGGATTTACAACTGTTACAAAAAAAAAAAAAATCCAAAAAAATCTCATAATTAAGTACTTCCTAATTAATTAGTAATTAAAAAATTAATTAAATATTTTCGATTTTGGGGGAAAATGCTGTCAATCAATAGATCGGCCCCCCTACATCCTTAACATGTTGTTTTCAATCCAACATTGCAGCTAATTTGGGAGGAATTGGGAAATTTCGAATTTTCCCAAATTTGCCCCATATCTCAAATCTCGAAATCAAAGGTTGAAATACTTGATTTTTCGTGCAGAACATGAAGAATTAAGTACTTCAACTCATTTAAAACAAGTTGTAGTTGAATTGAACGAAAATAAAACGAGATTTGAAGAAAAAATCCTCACCGAGTTCAATAGTGGGCCACCTTTGGATTTCCTTCGAAAGCAACCGTATCCTTTAAGATTCTTGCAATGGAAGCTCCGTAATCTTCCCAAAATCAACTTAAGTATGAGAAATTTGAGAAAAAATAGGCCTCCAGACGTTTTTTCTCCAAAAAACCCAAAAAAAACCAAGCTACTCCCACGTTCCAGACGTTCTGGACGATATTTAGACGATATCGTCCAAGTATCGACGATATCTGGATTCGCGTGAAGAAAAAATGACGATATCAAGCCGATATATCGTGCGATATCGATACAAACTGCGATATTATCGATATCGCACGATATATCGTGCGATACCAAGGAATCAGACAGTTTTTTTTTTATTACTCAGCCGATATGTATCGGCGAGCACCGATATCGATAATATCGGCCGATATTATCGATACAGTAAACACTGCTTTAGAAGAGTAAAACAGCAACTACTAACCACATCGGCACGCATGACTCGCGTGAATAGGTTGGGCATGTAATATTGCCCCCCTCTAAAGCTCGCATGTCCTCATGGCGTGAAAATCAAATCACTCCATAGTTCCCATGTAGCCTCTTTTCTTGGCATGCCAAGAAACCTCCACTGTTGAATCAGGGTCAGATTCCGCTACCAGCAAATCAGGTGGTTCTAGTTCCTCAATCATGAACCTGCATTTGTTTACAACAATGGCCCGGTGTGAAGTGTTCACTGCAGTAATAGTAGACCTTGATTACGTCTAATCCTCATCTCTCCAGGACTGATCTTTTTAATAGGAGTCATGACCGCTCCAGGCCAAGTTTTCAGGTGGGATTGCACGGGTGCAACATTTGACCCTATATTTATAGACCCTCCCGAATCTGTGGGCATTGGCGCGTGACTAATTGTTGGTTGTAAAGACTTTTTCAAGCATGCAAGCTTCTCCGCCTGTCAACTAGCCAACCACATCGCCTCCTGCAGAATAGAGGGTCGAGACATCAAGACTTTTTGGCCAACCTCATCATGCGGCCCTTGAATGAATGTGCCCATTAGAGCCCGATTTTACCTCCTTCAATGCAATTAGCAAGGCGCTCAAATTCATCTTAATAGCTTTGGATGGTCCCTATTCCTTGCCACAACTTCGCCAACATACCATCAAGATTCTCATAATCGGTTTGTCCAAAACAAAACAACATGGCTTCTGTCATTCCCCTTTATAAGATGTCAGGGTTCGCATGTCTGTACCATTGAAACCACATTAACGCACGTCCATCCATATGGAACAAAGTAAGCAGAACCTTCTCATTTTCTACTATCCAACGGTAGTGGAAAATTTTCTCAGATTTGTAAATGAACTCCAATGGATTGTGCCCATCAATGTGGGGAAAGTCAACCTGACCGAAACACGGTTGAATCCTTTTGTCGCTTTGTTTGTTTGCATTCGCAACACTGGATTCTCCAATCTCCGAGTGCTCTCCATTGATGATGGGGGGAAGTCGCAAGATGAGGCACTCCAGCATTTGTTGGATTAATTCGAACTTGGTGTTCATCTGATCTAATGCTTCATCCAAGTGCTCCATACGTTGCTCCATTAGACTTGGCTTCATCTGCTACCTCTTTGTCTTTTTTGGCATGCCCCAAGAAGGGAGGCTATGATACCAAATGATAGGGTCCAAGCCCTATCAAGCCCACTTGAAAGAGGGGAAGGGTGTCCTCTTGTGTAAAACACAGTCAAAGGTAAAAATCATTTGATAATTTCCCAAAAGAACTACATAAATAGAGCTACGGAATCTTACCTAGCTGGCAAGATAAACACAAGTACTAACAATTAAGCAAATCCCTTATTTAAACACAAATACTAACAAATAAATAAATCTCCTACTTTAGAGAAGTAAAAACAACAACTACTACCCACATCAACATGCAAGAAATGCGTGAATAGGTTGGGCACGTAACACAAAATTGGGCTTCTGTTGGATATCCATGAAGATAAAAGGGTCGTGATTAGGATGTTGGGCTGATTGGGGATTGCAAGGGTTTAGGTTAGGGAACAGTTGGTTTTGGGGATTTGGATTATGGTTATCGTTGTGGGAAGGTTAAAGGTGGCATGCTCATTAGATGAGTTGGTAGCGATAGTGTATTGTTTGTGAGTGATCCAAGGTTCAATCCCTGGTACTTTTACCTTTCAAAAAAAAAAAGGGTTAAAGGTGGCCTGTGGCTAGGTTTTGATGGTGAAAAAGAGAAGGGCTGGGTATTTGAGATTTTATGGGGGCTGTGGCTGATTTTGATTATGGATTATGGTTGTTGGCAAGATTTGGGCTATAGGAAAGGCTAGATTCAGTTTACATACCACTAACATTGAAGAAAAGAAGGAAAATAATTGGTTGTGGGTAATATCCAACAGTCCACTAGTTGCATATTTGTATTCCCAAGAATTCCCCAGAAGAAGAAAAAAAAAAAACTACTAAACGCCATTAGATCTGGAATCTTCACCATTCTTGAATCCTATGACATGTCAAAGTACCTAAAACCAATAGAAAATGTAAACATGGCATACAAATCTAAATAGGAAACTGAACAGCTAATTAAAGGACTCTAAATCACTAAAGCACTTTCTATAACCCTCTTATGTGATTTATGCACGACCATGTGGACTTTGTGGCGCCTACAGTACATATGCATGGGCGAACGCAGGTATTTCTGGTACTTCCTGCAATTGCTGCAAACCAAATGGGTTAACTAGGAACACAACCACAATTGTGATCAAGTGGGGCCCAATCTGAACTTTCTTTCACAAACAAGTGCAACCAGGGACAAAGATGCACCACAAAGATTGTTTTTAAAGCCATAAATAAACATTGAAACTTGACCTGGCCAATCATTGAATTTCTTGTGTTATTCTTGCCTCCTTATTATCACATGTTGTTGAAACAAACTATAGACGAAGTTAATATCATTCTCAAGCATATGAATGACTACCATGGTTCTGAATAACTAGGAACACAACCACAATTGTGATCAAGTGGGACCCAATCTGAACTTTCTTTGACAAACAAGTGCAACCAGGGACCTAGATGCACCACAAAGATTGTTTTTAAAGCCATAAATAAGCATTGAAACTTGACCTGACCTATTAATGAATTTCTTGTGTCACTCTTGCCTCCTTATTATCACATGTTGTTGAAACAAACTATAGATGAAGTTAATATCATTCTCAAGCATATGAATGACTACCATGGTTCTGAATGTCGGTATTGAGGGACATATTGGCCCGACCAAAAACGATACGAAACGGACGTCGCCTACTGATATCGGTTCGTATCGGACAATATCGACCTGTATTGGTTGAAAAAAAAAATTAAGCCAAAGAATTAAGGAATATATCAGGAAAAAGAGAATAATAAGATATTCAAGAATCAATCTTTCTTTCTTTTTTCTTTTTTCTTTTTTCTTTTTTTTTTTTTTTTTGTATTTTGGACATGCATATGATGGCATATCGGACCATTCTTGGATGAAAATGTCATCTATCAGTTTGACTTGTGAAGGACAACTAAATGGGCCCTAATTGAACACAAATCAACATGATTTGGTGATATAGGGCCCATTACATTGAAATGGAACAAGAAGAATATGAAAATATCAAAACAAAAAGTGAAGGTTTACCCTTCTTTCCGATTTTTCCTATAATGATCCACTTCGCTTCAGTTTTTTGAATCCCATTCAAATCATTTGTTTTGATCCCAAAATAAGTTTAGATCTAGCATAAAATGAGCTTTTAAGCTTCTTCCATGGTTTAAATGAAAAAAAGTAGAGGAGACATCAGTGAATTTAAAAAAATAATAACAATAATACGCATCAGGCTGATATGACCTCGTATCGTGTATTGTCTCATGCCAATACGGATACGACACGGCCATATCGGCCTATACAACACCGATATTCATATCTATGATGACTACATTGTGATGGGAGCTGTTATATTTACTTAAGATGAATGAGCAAGGGAACCTCAACTATTTGGTTCAACAAAAAAAAAAAAGCACTTTTGAAGCCAATACCCATGTGCCAGGATACTTATTGGGCAAGGTTGTTACTTAAGCTACAAACTCGTCTCCCATTGATGGATACACATGGGAAGATATGACAAATGACTAGAGGTTGCAAAGCTGGAGGATGATGATGTATATTAAATAACAGATCAGGTTGACCAAAGAAAATTAACAGCAAAAGGGGGTGTTTGGACGCTACCCTTTGCACTCCAAAAATGCAAGCCCCAGGATTTTTTCTTATGCGTAGCTGTAACATCAACATATTGAAATTGGGAGTTCTATTTTCAGGAATTACTAATTTAAGCTAGAAGGCACTGACTCTTTAGGCAAGATGACCTAGAATTAGTTACAATGCACATACTTTTCATGTAAAGACAGAGATTCTCATGATGTTGCTTTTATAAGTATGATGCACAGATACAAACTTGAGCTGATTCCCTCAAAACTCACAAAAACTCCACCAAAATATACCAGCAAAATAACCTATGGAAATTCGACAATTCCTCCAGCCACTTCGTGGGGCCCAACTCCAACTTCCATGATGTCGTTTCTAGATGGCCACCTCCTTATAAGAATTCATCCATTTCTCTCACTACTCCCAATGCAGGACAACACACTCATAAACCAAACAACTACCAAAACCCTAACATCCATACTTTCAACCTAGATAGGTAACACTCTCAAGAAAGTATCCCAAAAGCATCTCCAATGGTTAATACAGATGGATAATATCCAGGAAAGGAGTCAAAGCACCCATCTGCTAAATCTGAAAAAATTCTTAACAACAGCACCAACACTAGCCCTTTCATTCTCATTCGGCTATTCATATTTTGGATCAAACAGCTCAGGCCATCAACCATAGCCAAACAGATTGAAAGCCATTATGAGCTCAAATACAACTACCAAAGTGATTGATAATTATGAGATCCAAACTTGTAAACAATTGCCCTTAGTTGGTGCTTTTGTGTTTCGTGCCATCCTGACATGCCCACATTTTTTCAGGGTTCTTGAGCTTCTTGTAGCTTGTAATTGGCCTTTTCAATGTTTGGTTGGTAATAAAAATATTGCTTGTGGTCTGCAAAAAAAGGTTCATCATTGTGTGTAACGCCCCGTAAAATCGCCTTCCTTAAGACTCGAACCCATGCTTGAACCCACTAGACACATATCACCCTTCGGACGAATAATTGTCCGCTACATGACTTAGAGAACCATAGTTTCATGGTATCGGGAACTTAGATACGCGCGTAGGAGTCCGTTCCGCCGCCCATCCCGAGACTGTTAGGCCCGAAACTTGTCGGGGACCACCCACGTACTGGGCTTGACACTCGTAGGCGAGCGTTACGTCGAAATCAGCACCCGGAATCATAAATTGTAGTGTCCTGTAGTTGCACATGGGAATGCAAGTATACTAGCACTGTACCTTTAGTAAATAATCATTACTCGATTCACTTTTCTTGTGTGGGCCCCATGGACCCTTGCATGGCCATGGAATGTGAACCATGGATTTCAAACAAAAACCAGCACATGATCCCCAAACATGGGCCCCGATCGACAACCAGTGATCGTTGAACTGATGTCGCCTTAGATCCGGCAATCGCCATAGTCCAATCGGTCCTAAATCATACCCAAACAAGGATCTCAACATGGTAAGGCCATCCTATAGGCTGGATTGGCCCAAAGGGGTCAGGTGGGCCCCACATAATCAAAACTGGGCACAAAAGGCCACTTTTATTTAACTTAAATCATTGGGAACTATATGTCCCAATTCCCCCAACCCTTATAACCTATTTTCTCATCCCTTTCTCTCATTTCTCAGCCAATTTTCTGAGAGAGGGTGTGTGGGAGAGAAAGGGAGAGTTGTGGAAGAAGGATTCTCAAAGAGAAACCCTTGCATGCTACCCTACCTGAACCTAACCGCCTCCACATCACTCTAGCCGGCTTCTTTCGCGATTGGAGACCTTCCCAGACGTCGGTAGAAGTAAGTCCATGACAAATTCCCTATCTTCTCTAGCTTCTAACATAGGTTTTCCCCTTTTTCCTGATTTTCTAGCACCTTCTTGCAGGATTTTCCTAATCCTCCTCCAAACCAAGGTGTGTATCATTTACCCCCGTGTTGCCTTGCAACCAATGCCTACAATTGTAGTTGATTCTTTCAATTTCCAAGTTTAGGAAGTGGATTGTAACTAGGAAAGTTACAGGAGATTGGTAAAAGTTCGTTGTCTAGGGATTTGGATGCTAGGTGTGTGCTAGGGCCATTTGCATGCTCATATCATCCTACACATGTTCTCATTATGCAAATCTTCTACGCTAAGATGTCTTAGAACTTCTACCAATATGTGATAGCTGAAATTCTAGTATTACATGTTTTGTAACTTGAATTATGCACGAGCTAGGGAATCGGGAAGTGTTTGGGGTGACGGGTAGTAGCTTCCGACCAGACAAGTACAATAGTTGAGGCGGCCGCACAAGATCGGCAGCCTCGGGAGCGAGGTGGTCGACTATGGTGGAAGTCAAGGCGATCGGCTGTGGTCAAGGACCACGCGAGCGGTACGTGCTCAAGGCCGGTCTTCCCTTTGCTTCCCCTAGCCGAAGACCCTGGCCCACCACTGGGTTGGGTGGCAATATATGTATCAAATGTTTGAATGTGTTTCCATCACTTATGTATAATCCATGTACCTGCGCACCCTTTGATAGGCCCACTAGAAAGCATACGGCGTACCGATCCCTCAAGATTCATAAGCCGGGGATGGTAGTATGGGCCCTATTCCTGTGTTGTCGGCCTACGCTAGGGTGATGCCTCCCCGTAGTGTTCGTTGAGCACCGTAGAGGTGACACACCTACTACTTGACTATGGGATAGGGCGATGAACACTATTCCGCCTGTGTTGGGCGCGTCTGACGAATCGCCTCCAAACCAGGTACCTCGGGGCTGTAGACCCGAGATAGGATCGAGGGGCTACTGGCTGTGACCTGCGTTCGCCCCGCAGGGAGTCAGGTGGTCCCAGTCGGCCAAATTGATAGAACGTTGGTACAGGAGCTTCGCCAACCGGCTATTTGATAAAAAGGATTTAATTAATTACTTGACTAATCATGTATAGTTAAGCATGGCATACATTGTCTGTGCAGGTGAGGTGGTGGTGCCACCCACTGGCGGCTGTGACAAGCATCGGTGATCGGGCATGCATCTGCATTACATGCACTCATCTCACTTAATAACCATGCTTGTGATACTGTGTCATTCTTTGATTCTATCTTTGGAAAATGAAGTTATTATCTATATTATTTGTATTGGTAAATGTGTAACCTAAGGAAATGAAACCACTAAGTTAGCCACTCACTCCCCTTTCTAGGGTGGTGGTTTAAACCACCAACCAGATGACCCATGTGACCCAGGTATACAGGAGGCGATCGAAGCGACCGAATACGTAGAACTTGGAGAGAACGCCGACAAGTATCTTCAGTATGCAGGCGATCAGGACTATTAGAGTTGAGATGTCGGGAGTATTCTTTTGGAGATTGGCGACTACACGGCATTCTTCTACAACCTTTTTGGGACAGTATACTCTGAACTTGTAGTAGGGGACCTAGTGGGCCCCAATGTGAGGAAATACAGTCTACGTACATTTTTTGGGAATTATATATACACATGTTCCTCTTTCTTTTGGAAATGTTTTGCCCATGATTAAGTTGTTTATTCTTGGCTAATCTACAATTCTGCAATTAACTGCAATACACTCACGCATCGTATAATGTGGAGCCCGGGATATCGAGGGCCGAAGGCAACCATGGACACTGGCATCCGGGGTGCCGCAAGTGTTGGTATCAAAGCCAAGGCATTAGAAACAACGGGACTATGGGTATGGACTTACCAAAAGAAAGGAGACAGGGAGTGGGGGCGAGTAAAGCTTAAATCTAGGACAAGATTGATCTAGTCAATCTTCGTAGATGGGGGCTGATTATAAACCCCTTGAATTAGAGGGTACGTGTGTGACGGGTAGAGCTGGGACACTAATAAGTGGCCCAGGATAGGATTGGGGTGAAGGAAGGATACTCAAATGTGGGAAATGATAGAGGAATAGGACCCAACTTGACTTAGAGACCTTGGGACAGACCTGTCCGGTACCAATGGACAGTGCCCGGTACCACCGGACCCCCCTGGACACTCATAGAGCAACCCCCACAGGCATGTCCGGTACCACCGGACCCCCCTATCCAAACATTTCAAACCATACCAGACCTGTCTGGTACCACCAAACAGTGTCCAGTACCACCGGACCCTATTGGTCCAGACCTGTCCGGTACCACCGGACGGGCCCACCAATGCACGTGTGGGCCACTTTAAAATGCACTTTTCCTCTTCTTTTCATCTCACTTCTCCCATTTTCTCTCTTCTTTCTCATTTCCTACCAAGCCCTAGCTTTCCAACTCTCCAAATCCTCCCCCAAACTTCTAGAAATCTTACCTCATTTCATCTCCAACTTCAAGAACTCATCAATGGCGGCCTTCCTCTCCGCCATGGCTTCTTTCTTTGTTATCCCTTTCCTTGTTGCTCTCACCAGAAGCAAGATGGCCGCTGCCGGACCTAGCCGAGAGGCTTCCAAGAAGAAGAAGAGCGACTAAGGGGCGTCTTCTTCAAGCCAATCATGTGGTAGGTTTGCTAAACGACCGGTAATCTTCGAACGGCCGGTAGAAGACGATATTTTTTAGAAATATGGGGCTCTCAACGCCTTAAGAGAGAAAGGATGGGGCCCAGTCTTTAAGATAAACGACCCAGCCAGCGAGGGGTTAACGCGCCTCTTCTATTCCAAGATCAGTAGCCCTAGCTTTGACCCCTTGGGCTTTGACATAGAAGGCGGCGGCCAAGTGTACCACATTGACGCCGAAGTAATCGAGGAGGAGTTGGGAACCGTCTACATCGACGAAGATGATAGCAAGCCACACCAGGACAAGTAGGATCGGATCCGTGCCCTGTGTGAAAAAATGGCTAGCTGGAGGTCCAACGCGGGCCTGCTGGCTTATGACATAAGGATGGAGAATCGAGTCCTCCATCAGATTTTCGCAGCAAACGTGTACCCACGAAAGGGAAACACCACGGAGCTGATTGGTTCATCGTCTTCACCTTCTTCCTCCGATATTTCCCGATTAGGTTCATCCGGTGAATCCTTTATCACCCGCATCCATTGAAGGGTATTGATACCGATCGGCTTAACCGGCTCAAAATTCCCCCCTTGGTCCCACGATTCGGCATCGTCGGGCCAAACGGCAAATGAGGCGCACAAACGAAAGGGCCGGTGGTTTGGCGCGAAGTGTGGAGGCAGCCTTTACAATGTGCCTAAGTATAAGGGTCGAAAGGCACACATCCTCACCCCGCGTCACTTGATAGAGCACCTCTATCATGAAATATGACAGCTCCGTGGTGTTTCCTTTCGTAGGTACACGTTTGCTACAAAAATCTGATTGAGGACTCGATTCTCCGTCCGCATGTCACTAGCCAGCAGACCCGCGTTGGACCTCCAGCTAGCCATTTTTCCACATAGGGCACGGATCCAATCGCACTTGTCCTGGTGTGGCTTGCTATCGTCTTTGTCGATGTAGACGGTTCCCAACAGGATTCCCAACTCCTCCGCGATCACTTCGGCGTCAATGTGGTACACTTGGCCGCCGCCTTCTATGTCAAAGCCCAAGGGGTCAAAGCTAGGGCTACTGATCTTGGAATAGAAGAGGCGCATTAACCCCTCACTGGCTGGGTCGTTTATCTTGAAGACCGAGCCCCATCCTTTCTCTCTTAAGGCGTTGAGAGCCCCATATTTCTCAAAAACATCGTCTTCTACCGGCTGTTCGAAGATTACTAGTCGTTTAGCAAACCTACCACATGATTGGCTTGAAGAAGACGCCCCTTGGTCGCTCTTCTTCTTCTTGGAAGCCTCTCGGCTAGGTCCGGCAGCGGCCCTCTTGCTTCCGGTGAGAGCAACAAGGAGAGGGATAACAAAGAAAGAAGCCACAGCGGAGAGGAAGGCCGCCATTGATGAGTTCTTGAAGTTGGAGATGAAATGGGGTAAGATTTCTAGAAGTTTAGGGGAGGATTTGGAGAGTTGGAAAGCTAGGGCTTGGTAGGAAATGAGAAAGAAGAGAGAAAATGGGAGAAGTGAGGTGAAAAGAAGAGGAAAAGTGCATTTTAAAGTGGCCCACACGTGCATTGGTGGGCCCGTCCGGTGGTACCGGACAGGTCTGGACCAGTTGAACCAACGGGGTCCGGTGGTACCGGACAAGTCTGGTATGGTTTGAAATGTTTGGACAGGGGGGTCCGGTGGTACCGTACACTGTCTGGTTTTTCCGGATAGGCCTGTGGGGGTTGCTCTATGAGTGTTCAGGGGGGTCCGGTAGTATCGGACACTGTCCATTGGTACCGGACAGGTTTGTCCCAAGGTCTCTAAGTCAAGTTGGGTCCCATTCCTCTATCATTTCCCACATTTGGATATCCTTCCTTCACCCCAATCCTATCCTGAGCTACTTATTAGTGTCCCCGCTCTACCCATCACACACGTACCCTCTAATTCAAGGGGTTTATAATCAGCCCCCATCTACGAAGATTGACTAGATCAATCTTGTCCTAGATTTAAGCTTTACTCGCCCCCACTCCCTGTCTCCTTTCTTTTGGTAAGTCCATACCCATAGTCCCGTTGTTTCTAATGTCTTGGCTCTGATACCAACTCTTGTGGCACCCCGGATGCCAGGGTCCGTGGTTGCCTTCGGCCCCCGATATCCCGAGCTCCACATTATGCGATGCGTGAGTGTATTGCAGTTAATTGCAGAATTGTAGATTAGCCAAGCATAAACAACTTAATCATGGGCAAAACATTTCCAAAAGAAAGAGGAACATGTGTATATATAATTCCCAAAAAATGTACGTAGACTGTATTTCCTCACATTAGGGCCCACTAGGTCCCCTACTCCAAGTTCAGAGTATACTATCCCAAAAAGGTTGTACAAGAATGCCGTGTAGGCGCCAATCCCCAAAAGAATACTCCCGACATCTCAACTCTAATAGTCCTGATCGCCTGCGTACTGAAGATACTCGTCGGCGTCCTCTCCAAGTTCTACGTACTCGGTCGCTTCGACCGCCTCCTATATACCTGGGTCACATGGGTCATCTGGTTGGTGGTTTAAACCACCACCCCAGAAAGGGGAGTGAGTGAGTAACTCAGTGGCTTCATTTCCTTAGGTTACACATTCACCAATACAAACAATATAGATAATAACTTCATTTTCCAAAGATAGAATCAAAGAATGACACAGCATCACAAGCATGGTTATTAAGTGAGATGAGTGCATGTAATGCAGATGCATGCTCGATCACCGATGCTTGTCACTGCCGCCAGTGGGTGGCACCACCACCTCACCTGCACAGACAATCTATGCCATGCTTAACTATACATGATTAGTCAAGTAATTAATTAAATCATTTTTATCAAACAGCCGATTGGCGAAGCCCCTGTACCAACGTTCTATCAATTTGGTCGACTGGGACCACCTGACTCCCTACAGGGCGAACGCAGGTCACAGCCAATAGCCCCTCGATCCTATCTCGGGTCTACAGCCCCGAGGTACTTGGTTTGGCCGCGACTCGTCAGACGCACCGCAACTCGTCAGACGCGCCCAACACAAGCGGAATAGGGTTCATCGCCCTATCCTATAGTCAAGTAGTAGGTATGTCACCTCTACGGTGCTCAACGGACACTACGGGGAGGCATCACTCCAGCGTAGGCCGACAGCACGGGAATAGGGCCCATACTACCATCCCCGGCTCATGAGTCTTGAGGGATCGATACGCCGTATGCTTTCTAGTAGGCCTATCAAAGGGTGCGCAGGTACATGGATTCTACATAAGTGACAGAAACACATTCAAACATTTGATACATATATTGCCACCCAACCCGGTGGTGGGCCAGGGTCCTCGGCTAGGGGAAGCAAAGGGAAGACCGGCCTTGAGCACGTACCTGCTCGCGTGGTCCTTGACCACAGCCGATCACCCCGACTTCCACCATAGTCGACCACCCCGCTCCCGAGGCTGCCGACCTTGTGCGGCCGCCTCAACTATTGTACTTGTCAGGTCGGAAGCTACTACCCGTCACCCAAACACTTCCCGATTCCCTAGCTCGTGCATAATTCAAGTTACAAAACATGTAATACTAGAATTTCAGCTATCACATATTGGTAGAAGTTCTAAGACATCTTAGCATAGAAGATTTGCATAATGAGAACATGTGTAGGATGATATGAGCATGCAAATGGCCCTAGCAGACACCTAGCATCCAAATCCCTAGACAACGAACTTCTACCAATCTCCTACAACTTTCCTAGCTACAATCCAACTTCCTAAACTTGGAAATTGAAAGAATCAACTACAATTGTAGGCATTGGTTGCAAGGCAACATGGGGGTAAATGATACACACCTTCGTTTGAAGGAGGATTAGGAAAATCCTGCAAGAAGGTGCTAGAAAATCAGGAAAAGGGGGAAAACCTGTGTAAGAAGCTAGAGAAGATGGGGAATTTGTCATGGACTTACTTCTACCGACGTCTGGGAAGGTCTCCAATCGTGAGAGAAGCTGGCTAGAGTGATGTAGAGGCGGTTAGGTTCAGGTAGAGTAGCATGCAAGGGTTTCTCTTTGAGAATCCTTCTTCCACAACTCTCCATTTCTCTCCCACACACCCCTCTCTCAGAAAATTGGCTAAGAAATGAGAGAAAGGGCTGAGAAAATAGGTTATAATGGTTGGGGGAATTGGGACATATAGCCCCCAATGATTTAAGTTACATAAAAGTGGCCTTTTGTGCCCAGTTTTGATTATGTGGGGCCCACCTGACCCCTTTGGGCCAATCCAGCCCATAGGATGGCCTTACCATGTTGAGATCCTTATTTGGGTATGATTTGGGACCGATCGGATATGGCAATTGCCGGATCTAAGGCGACATCAGTTCAACGATCACTGGTTGTCGATCGGGGCCCATGTTTGGGGATCATGTGCTTGTTTATGTTTGAAATCCATGGTTAACATTCCATGGCCATGTAAGGGTCCATGGGGACCCACACAAGAAAAGTGAATCGAGTAATGATTACTCACTAAAGGTACAGTGCAAGTATACTTGCATTCCCATGTGCAACTACAGGACACTACAATTTATGATTCCGGGTGCCAATTTTGACATAACGCTCGCCTACGAGTGTCAAGCCCAGTACGTGGGTGGTCCCCGACAAGTTTCGGGCCTAACAGTCTCGAGACGGGCGGCGGAACGGACTCCTACACGCGTATCTAAGTTCCTGATACCATGAGACTATGGTTCTCTAAGTCATGTGCGGACAATTATTCGTCCGAAGGGTGATATGCGTCTAGCGGGTTCAAGCATGGGTTCGAGTCTTAAGGAAGGCGATTTTACGGGGCATTACAGTGTGTGAATGCTTTTCTTCTAACTGACATTTCTTAGACGAAAGAAGGTAAGGATCCCTTCAGGCAAGGCTTGAACCCGGCAGCTCTCTCCTTGGGGCTTTCCAATATTCTCTAATTTTCAACTTTTTCCCGTTTTCTTTGTGTTAGAACTGCTTCTCTCTCCTGAGAGGCCGTGGGACTGTGGAAGTAACCATTTTTTAGTTTTGGCAGTTAGAGGAACTACTTGAAAAACGGCACTCTAACTATGCAGGCATACACTTCAACTCTATACACGTGTGAGATTATTGACCATAGGATCTCCAACCTCACTTGATTTCGGGTACAATGCATGTTAAGAGTGAGGTCCACGTGTTGAACGACTTGGATCTTGCACAAAATTTCAACAGTTGCATGTGACATGCACAGGTGCATTGCGCACAAGGTACACAGAACGGATGCCCATTATGCCAGGTAGGAAGAGATAAAGTGCATGGATGTCCTTTGCTCATCAAATGGATCAAGATCCACACATGCCTTTGGGAATTTTCAAAATCCCCATTGGGTAGCATGCCCAATTGCCATAGCCCTAGTTCTTGCTCAACGGAAACTCACCTCAACAACAATTTGGGGCTGACTCGACCGAAAAGAACTCATACAACATGATTCGAAGAGATACATCGTGCGCATTTATTGTCATTAGTGACTATCACTATTCCTTAATTCGAAGAGGTACGGTATGAGTACACTGACGACGATAATTTTAGACCTATTTATACAGACGTTCTTAGTGGAGAGCATGTAAGACATGACTACTTGTTCTAAGAGATGCAACTTTGCCTATCCAGTACGTCCATCCGCGAGTGTTTTATGAGAGTTACACATTAGTGGGTGTAGTGGTCAATTGGGTCATGATAAGACCTTTAGCCTTGTTGGAGATAGATACTTTTGGCCTCGTCTAAAATCAGATGTTGCAAAGATTTGCCAGTTATGCAGGATTTGCCAACTTGCTGAGAGTTAAAAGAAAGAGAGTGGAATGTATCAACCGCTACCAATCCCGCATGCTCCGTGGGAAGATTCAACATGGACTCTGTCCTGGGTTTGCCAAAGACTGCTCAGAAAGTTGATTCAGTATTTGTGGTGGTTGACCATTTTCAAAGATGGCTTATTTCAACCATGCTCGAATACAACAGACACTTTCAAGATTGCTCAATTATTTTTTCGAGAGGCTGTTCGTCTTCATGAGCTTCTGAAGACAATTATGTTAGATCATAATACCAAGTTCATGAGTTATTTCTGGAAAACTCTTTGGGTAGCAACGAGAACCAAGCTATAGTTCTCTAGTGTCTACTACCTCAAACCGATGGTCAAATGGAAGTGGTCAACTATAACTTGGGCAAGTTATAACGGTGTCTTGTCCGTGATCATTAGCTACGTGGGACCAAGTAATACTCATGACTAAATTTGCCTACAATAACTCAATCAATAGGTCCACAAAGATGTCACATTTTGGAGCAGTAACTAGTATATGACTGCATCTTCCAATTGATTTGGTTTCTCTACCAATAGAGTTGAGACCAAGCGCGAAAGCTGATGACTTCCACCATATGCAGCAGGTGTATGATGAAGTTTGACGCAATATCACGACAAGTAATGAAAGTTATAAGCAGTATGCAGATACAAAATGTCGTTTTGTTGAATTTGCAAAGGTGACATGGTTATGGCCCATATTTGTCTTAAACGGTTGCCCCATGATACCTTGAAGAAGCTCCATCTTCGCAATGCGGGACTATTCAAAATCATAAAGAAGATTAGTGCCAGTGCTTATGTTTTAGATCTCCTACCACATTTATCTATCAGTCCTACTTGAAGATCTTTCCATCTATCGTGGGCACCATACCAACGATAGTATCGAAGAACAAGCCATCATACTTTCGACCATTTTGCTACTTATAGACACGATCATTGATGTTCTCAACGACCAGATCGTCTCCACACGATACGGTGGTTATCAGAAGTTTCTTGTTCGTTGGCAAGGACAATCTCTCTCCAATGCCACATGGATCACAGTTATAGACTTTCACCGTTTGAATCTTGACCTCTATGAGCAATATCAGGACATTAACTCGCTGGAGTTAAGTTCTTTCAAGCAAGGGAGGACTGATGCAGACTGAACTAGGCTCGTGATCCATGGGCCAGGACTGCCACAACTGGCCCATTAGTAAGGAAGCCCAAGCCTTCTATTTAGGTGGCTAACTAGCAAAATCAATCAGTTAGCTATGCAATAATCAATCAGTCAAATTTTCTTAATTACATTTTTATCCCTTAGGCATTTCTTTATTACTTTTCCAATTCTATAATAAGTCATTGGTTGTCAATGACATTATGAATCTTTCTTATTAGTACGTCTAAAAACTTATTTAAGGACCTAGCATGGGTAGTATTAAGGCATCTTGGAAATGAATGAAATTTTCTAATTATTGGTTTGCTTTGCTCGTGATTCTTATACTTAGTTGAAGGTGCCTACGTTTGGGTGCATCCTTCCCATCAGCCAGCTGCGCCACGGTGGCATGTGGAACACTACAAATGTTGCATATTGGCACACTAGGAGCACTTAAGAATGGATAGAGGCACATATTGCACATTGGCACACTTGGGACACTTGAAGATGAAGGCACAATGTGGCACATGTGGGGAGTTTCAATATGGACAGAGGCACATATGGCACATTTGTGGAGTGCTTTAAGGTGGACAATGGCACATGTGAAGCACTTGGAGATGGATGGCACATTTGACATATTGGCACAATGGCATGTTGGCATATGTGGCAAATTGGAAATCCTCTCTCCTACAAGCATGGAAGATGTAATCTCTTTAGTGGGGGAGGTGAGAAAATAAGTAGTCCATTTTCCAGGAAAATTCCTGTTGTGGGAAAATGCCTTTCCTGCAAAAAATCTTTCACAAACATAGGGAAGTAGTATCATGACAAAGTCCTTTCCTTTCCAAGAATCCCAACAGACTGTAAAGGAAAATCTTATTAAAAAGCAAACAGCAGAAACTTCGTTTCCTTTCCACCAATTTCCTTTCATTTTTCTCAAACATAAGATTGTCTTCCCTTTCATTTTCCTTCAATCCAAACAGTCCTAAAAACAAATTCCAGCAACCAAACATCAAGAAAAATGCACAATAATATGTGAATGATAGAATAAGGAGAGAAATTTCTCAACTCAAAACTAAGTTCTAACTAACCCCAAAATAAGAGGTGTAGACAAGGGCTGCAGCTATGGAATAACACTAGATCTAGAGTCAGGAGTGTCCTTGGGTTCGGAAAACAAAGTTTTTAAGGTGTCTGTTTGGAGAGTCTAGGTTCTGGAACCTGTCATTTGGATTTTGGAAGCAAAATAGGACTTTTGTTGGATGCCCATGAAGATTAAGGGCTGCGATTAGGATGTTGGGCTGATTAGGGATTGCAATGGTTTAGGTTAGGGAAAGGGTTGGTTTTGGAGATTTGTATTGTGATTATGACCATGGGAAGGTTAAAGGTGGCCTGCTTGTTAGATGAGCTGGTAGAGGCAGTGTAGTGTGTGTGTGAGTGATCCAGGGTTCAATCCCTGGTACTTTTAACTATCGAAAAAAAAAAGGTTAAAGGCAGCCTGCAGCTAGTTTTTGATGGTGAAAAAGAGAAGGGCTGGGTACTTTGCGATTTTATGGGGGCTGTGGCTGATTTTGATTAAGAATTATGGTTGTTGCCAAGATTTGGCATGTAGGAAAGGCTAGATTTGGTTTACATACCACTCACATTGAAGAAAAGAAGGAAAATAATTGGCTAAGGATAATATCTAACAGTGGGATAACACGAGTATTTCTGGTATTTCCTGCAATTGCTGCAAACCAAATGGGTTAACTAGGAACACAACCACATTTGTGATCAAGTGGGACCCATTCTGAACTCTCTGACGAACAAGTGCAACCAGGGACCTAGATGCACCACAAAGATTGTTTAAAGCCATAAATAGGCATTGAAACATGATCTGACAGATCATTGAACTTCTTGTATTACTCTTGCCTCCAGATAATCATATGTTGTTGAAACAAATTCAATTCTCAAAATAAAATAAAATAAAATAAAATGTTGTCGAAACAAAATATAGACAAAGTTAATATCATTCTCAACCATATGAATGACTCAATTGTGATGGGAGCTGTTACATTTACTTAAGATGAATGAGCAAGGGGACATCTACTATTAAAAAATTGTTTTTGAACCTTTCAAATTAATTTTTTAAGCCATAATCCATGTCCGGGACACTTATTGTGCAAGGTTGTCACTTCAGCTACAAACTCGTCTCCCCGTCGAAGGATACTCATGGGAAGATATGACAAATGACTAGAGGTTGCAAAGCTGGAGGATGGTGGTGAACATTGAATAACAAATCGGGTTGACCAAAGAGAGTTTGTAGCATAAGGGGGTGTTTGGATGCCATCATTTGCACTCCAAAAACGCAAGCCCCAGGATTTTTCTTATGAGTAGCTGTAACATCAATGTATTGAAATTAGGAGTTCTATTTTCAGGAATTACTAATTTAAGCTAGAAAGGGCACCAACTCTTTGGGCTAGATGACATAGAATTAGTTACAATGCACATGCTTTTCATGTAAAGACGGATTCTCATGATGTTGCTTTTATAGGTCCAATGCACAGATACAAACTTGAGCTGATTCCCACAAAACCCACAAACTCAACAACCAAAATATACCCACAAAATAACCTGTGAAAATTCTACAATTCCTCCAGCCACTTCGTGGAGCCCAACTCCAATTTGCATGATGTCATTTCTAGACGGCCACCTCCTTATAAGAATTCATCCATTGCTCTCACCACTCCCAACATAGGACAACACGTTCATAAACAAGACAAGTACGAATGCCCTAACATCTATACCTTCAACCTAAATAGGAAACAATCTCAAGAAAGTATCCCAAAAGAGTCTCTAATGGTTACTACAGATGGATAATATGCAGAAAAGGACTGATCCACTAAATCTGACAAAACTCCTAACAATGGCACCAACACTAGCCCTTTTATCCTCATTCGGCTATTCATATTTTGGATCAAACACCTCATGTCATCACCCATAGCCAAACAGATTGAAAGCCATTATGAGCTCAAATACAAACTACAAGATGCCCGCCTTTTTTCAAAGCTCTTGAGTTTCTTGTAGCTTGTAATTGGCATTTTCAGCGTTTGGTTCTTCGTTGTGTGTGAACGCTTCTCTTCTAACTGTTTTGGAGTTTTGGCAGTTAGAGGGACAACTCGAAAAATGACACTCTAGCTATGCAGATTAATTCCATACAGGATGTCCAACCTCAATCTTCAACACCATACACGCATGAGATTCATGCCCACAGGATGTCCAACCACACTTCATGGGGCCAATGCATGTTAAGAGAGAGGTCCACATGTTGAATGACTTGGATCCTGCACAAAATTTCAACAGTTGCATGTGACATGCCCACGCGCATTGCACACTAGCCACATAGAATGGATGCCCATTATGCCAGGTAGGAGGAAATAAAGTGCATGAATGTCCTTTGCTCATCCAACGGATCAAGATCCACGCATGCCTTTGGGAATTTTCAAAATCCCCATTGGGCATCATGCCCAATTTCCAGGGCCCTAATTCTTGCCCGACAGAAACTCACCTCAACAGCGATTTGGGGCCGATTCAACTGGAAACAACTCATACAGCAAGCTGCCAATGTTTGAAATGGCGCCCATTACAGCGGTCTTTATAAACGCAGACTACTCGATCAAATGCATTACGACAAGATTGAATTTGAATAAAAGAAAGACGCGATCACAAAAAAATCGTAACCAAATGAAGGAAGAAATGGGCGGCAGATTCACGCACCAGAACTTGAATTCGGGGAGGCGGCGAACGAACGGGCGGAATTCGTCAGAGCCACGAGTGGGGAGGGTGGGCCCCTCGACGAGCTCCTGGATCTCGGGGTCCACCTGAGGGGAGAGGAAGGCGATGAGGAGGTTGAGGATGTAGATGCCGAGGCCGTAGGAGACGATGTAGAAGCCCTGGATGAGGTAGACGCGAAGGACGTAGACGAACACGAGCGCACCGAATGCAGTCCACCGCCGGAGCACGTGAGGGGTCGACTTGTCGAGGAGATGCTGGTAGCGGCGGGAGATCGTGGCCGTCCATTGCGAGACCACCGAAGGGGAGAGATCGATCCCGCCGATTGTATCTTCCCCCCCACCACCGGTTGTAGCTGTAGAATCCATCTTCTTTGGCTTTCTCTCTTTTCTCTCTGTTGAAAATAACGGAAGAGAAAAGGGGAGAGAGAGAGGTAATTGATTTTTTCTGAGCAGGGGCACATGTGCTGACGTGGCGTACTTGTGCGACATCTGGGCCGTTTGTCAGGTGGGGTTGGACTTTTACAAGCCCTCTCTCTTCTTTTTCTATTTTCTTTTTGGAATCGAACTTGCTCGTACGGTGGACAGGCATGCAATGCAACGTAGGTCGTCGGTGATTTATATCCGACCGTCAATGTGAGATCGGCCCACTTGATGACTGATTGTCGTCAGTTATATGTGGGGGCATAAATGCCGGCCCCGGCCCACCTATTGATTAGCTGGATCTTGCAGGAGCGCGGTTTAAGTGGATCCCCGGATCTACCGAGGTGGGTGGATCCTGAATGTGGGGTCCACTATGATGTACGTTCATTATATACAGGCCATGCATCTGTTTTGGAATCTGATTTTAGGACATTATAAAAAGAAATATAAGCAAATCCAAATCTCAGGTAAACCATAATACAAGAAATAATGGTAACCCAACGTTAAAAACTTATGGTCGGACCTAAAAGATTTGGATCAACCTGATATTTGTGTGATCTCCTCATCCATGTCTTTGATAACTTATCAATAGATTGGATGGAAAATAAACATTCCAGTGGCACCTGTGAAGTTTTTAATGGTGAGGATTCAATCAAGACTGTTTCCTATAAGTATGGTCTCTTAAGTTTTGGATCTGCTTCAATTCGGGCGCGGATTAGGTACTTCCCCCGCCTGTCCCGAGCTCGAGACAGGCTAGCTCTCTGACGGCCACCCTGATGTATGGATTTTATCCACACCGTCCATTCTGTTTTCCATGTCATTTCAGGACAGAGTGCCAAAAATGAGGCAGATAAAAGGTTTACGTGGGCCACACCACAGTAACCAGCAGTGCTAATGATTTTAACCGTTGAAACCTTCATAGGGCCCACTGTGATGTTTATTTTCCATCCAATCTGTTCATAAGATCATATAGACCTGGATGAAGGTAAAACACAAATATCAGCTTGATCCAAAACTTCCTGTGGCACCCAAGAAGTTTTCAACGGTCAGCTTTTAATCCTCATTTCATGCTCCAATTGAGCTTGGATCGATCACATTTCTAGGCTCATGACCTGAAATGACATGGAAAACAGAATGGACGGTGTAGATAAAATCCATACATCAGGGTGGCCGTCAGAGAGCTAGCCAGTCTCGAGCTCGGGATAGGCGGGGAAGTACCAAATCCGCGCCCCTTCAATTTGGGCTCATGCCCTAAAATGAGCTGTAAAAATGAATGAATGGTGTAGATGTAAAGAACATACGCTCTACTGGCGAATCAAATGAAGACAGCAATTAGATACGGCTCCGGTCCTACCCAATACGGTGAGGTTTTACATTGGTGTATGTGTTATATATTCGCTTTCTCCATCTGTTTTTCAAATCATTTTAGGATATAACCCAAAACAGATCAAAAGTTTTGGATATAATTCAAATCATTTTATTATAGGCAACAAAAGTTTTGGATTGAGTGAATATTTGTTTTCTTTTTTCTTTCATCCAAATTTTTGTGACCTTATCAACAGGTTGAATACATTATAGTTGCCCTAAGAAGTTTTTAATGGTGGATAATTCAATAAACACTGTCTATTACAGTATGATCCAACCGAGGTTTGAATCTACTTCATTTTTTAGCTCATGACCTTAAACTAATCTGAAAAAACGGATGAATGGAGTGGATATACAATACATATATCAAGTTGGTCCCCACGGTAAGTGCTGCACCATCTTTGGTATAGCCGGGGCCTCACCTAAGCCGCTCCCACGTGTTTAAGGCTTTGGAATATCCAATCCACGCAGATTAATAAATCCTAGACCCCTTTGGGAAGGGGCGCGGTCGAGTGGTACCTGTTGTTACCAAAAAATGGTTAACAGAAAAAGATGTAAATCTACGATCTGGACGGTTGAACGAAATTGATCCCTCAATATAAGATGATGGAATCCTTTGATCCTGCAAAAGAGCACAGAGGATAAGGGGGGTGGCTGGGGTCCAGCCAAAGACCCTTCCGATGCCTAAGTCAGTGATCTTGAGTAATCGGATATTTTTAGTGTAAATCGATATTAGCTTGCGTACCTTGATAATGGTGAGAGTACCTTTATTTATAGACTTAGGTTCCGAGATTGCTTGCCCTTTGGAGAGTCGTGATTCTAGCAGACTGCCAGTTGGGTTCCTGGGATCTTAGGATCTGCGTATATCAATCGAAGATCCTTATCCCTAAAAGCTGGGGATGTCGATCTTTCCTCCTGATATCTTGGTGTGAGCCCAAGACTGTAGTTTTATAGCTCAGCTCGCTTAAGATAACCTTCATTACATCGGACCGAGCCGAACGGTTTCCGTCGGGTAAACATGACCCGATTCATACCCGGGGCCTGAGATGGGTCGGCTCGTCCTTATCGGGTCGGCAGATAGCGCTTTCCATTCGCTCGGCTCTTTACTCATAACAGAAGCCCCCTTTTTACCCTCGAGGGTGTTCTGCTCAGCTCGGGGGTAAAAACTCAAGAGGAAGTTGCCGACCTAGATGATTTTTGTCGTTTTGTATCCGTGACGCCGTCATTTCGATGAGCGGGAAAATAGCATTAAATGCGTCCCTCGATTTATCGAGGGCATTAAATGCGTCTCTTGATATATCGAGGTGTCATCATTTCTCCGTACAAAGCGATATTGCCGATATGATTTAGTCGAACGGGGTGCTGCCGCGTGTCCTGAACGGCGCAGCTTTTCGAATTCGTCAAGTAGAAAGTTGCCATGTGTCGCTTTCGCATTGAATGCATTGAGACCTGCGCAAGGCCCAAATCCTCTCCCGAGTATATAACTCAATACTTAGCCGGATTTTTGAAAACCTTTCTTCATTCTATTTTCTGCATCCGTACCCTGGTTCTTCTTCTTCCCCATTTTCTTCAACTTTCTTCCTCCCAGCGGCTGTGCCAGTGTTCTGGTACGCTCCTTTTCTTTTCTTCAAAGAGCTTTTCCCCCCTTTCTCTCTTTTTCTTTTATCTGAGAAATGTCGGAACCAGAGACTTCATGCTCTGAGGCCATCCTCAAAGTGAGGTATGATGACCGTGAATCTGATCTACCTCTCCTCTGTCATGAGGGAGCAAGTTCCAGTGAATCAGATTCAGGTTTAAGGGTGGAAGGAGCCACCGGAGAGGGAGAATCTGAGCCCCCTGAGTCTGCCGCCGGTAGTGCCACGGCCAATAGAGAGCCCTTTGAATTAGATTCTGTGATCTCGCAGATTTCCCAGGAAGAACTGGACGCTGCGAAGGAGATATACGACATCCCTGACTATATAGATTTTAGGGTTCCTGACCGAGCCGATAGGCCGAGCCGACCCGGAGCCGGGGAGGTGGTCATCTCTTTGATGCACCTAGAGTCTGGGCTGAGGTTACCCTTACATCCTTTCGTGAGGGAGGTCCTTAGCGTCTTAGGTCTATCTCCGAGCCAATTGCAGCCGAACGCATGGAAGTGCATGGTCGGATGCTATATACTCTGGCAGAGACTAGGAAATAGGGAGTTTACCTCCAATGAACTTTTTTCTATGTATATTCTCAAGTCCTTGGGTGGCCAAGGGCTTTATTATTTTTCGTCGTTGCCGGGCCAGGGCGGCTCGATTATCACCTGTATGCCCTCCTCCACCAAAACTTGGAAGAGGAAGTGGTTCTTCGCGTCGGGCAGTTGGGAGTGCGCGCCGGACGAGCCTCAACCCCTGAAATTCCGAGTCCGAGCCGACTTCGCTCTGCCAGGTCGGATGAAGTCCCGACCTAACTGTTTTTTCCCAATTCTTTCGAAAAATAAATGTATACATATTTTTTACTCAGTGTCGGCGACCATTCGGGTGGCGTTATCTGTAGTTGAAGAGAGACAGATTCACAAAGCCCGAGCTGTACCATCTGCAGAAAGGGACTTCCGGAAAGTAATCACACTTAACTCCGTTGCTGAATCAGGTCGGTAATGCTAAGTTGATGATTTACTTTTCTGCTCGTCGCTTCACTGTCCTCGCCCCCCTTTCCTTTGTTTTTTTTATGTATATAGGAATGGCTCCGAAGGCAATCTCCAAGCGGAGGATTCCAGCTAAGTTTCTGGACCGAGGGCAGAGCTCGGATTCTACTGAGCCCCCTAGGAAGAGGGCGGCTACCGCCGAAACGCAAGGATCGTCTCGCCTGCCCCAATCCTTCGTCTGCGGTTCAGGACAACTTCCCAGCTCGGACTCTGCGCAGCCCAGAACGGAGCCAACAGAGCCAACGGGGCCCAGAACCGAGCTAACGGGGCCCAGATCCGAGCCAGTCGTACCCAGAACGGAGCGAACGGCTACCCCGGCGACATCTTCTGATGAGCCGGTGATCAATGTGCCCGATAGCTCGAGTTCTCGGGCTGAACCCATCCACATATCCGTGCCTGTCTCTTCCCAGATTTTCCCTCCTGCAGCAGCTGGACCTGACCGACCTGCTGCGGGTGCCTCCTCTTCTCAACCTCCTCGACCTCGCACTACCCCGGCTGTGCAACGAGAGGACCGGGTCGAGATGCCTCCGCTTACGGAGCAGTACTCAAACTGGATGGAGGGTATCAATGCGTACATGCGTGTTAACCATGCCATCCCTCAAGACTTGAATATTATAGCTTCTTCCGACCCGGATCAGATGGTTGGGGTGGTGCTAGAGAGTTGCCTCAGGGTAACTTTTTGAGCCTCTTTATTCTCTTTCCCATATACTTGTGATGCTTTCTGTGTTGCTTGCTAACCATATTACTTTCGCAGGATTCGGCTGCACTTATCATGATCCGTAAGGTGATGGCCGAGCGAAATCACCAGGCGCAGAAGGCTCTGGCCGCTGCTGCTTCTTGGAAGAAGAAGACTGAAGCTATGAAGGCTGAGCTGGACAAATGTGTCCTTCTTCTGAAGGAAACTCAGTCCGAGCTGACGTCTTCTCGATCCGAACTGGTGTCCACCCGATCCGAGCTGGAGTCTTCCCAGTCCGAGTTAAAGGTGGCGCAATCAGAGCTGGAAATATCCCAAGCTCAGGTCCAGTCTCTAGAAGAAGCTCTGAAGGAGGCTGAGACCAAGGCCGTATCCGACGGGAATAAGGCCGAATCCCTCGAAGCTGCTTTGAAGACGGCTGAAGAAGAGAAAGTGCACCTGGCCGAGCTTCTGAAAGAGGTCCAGCTAAAGCACCTGGCGGAGATTAATGGGGCGAAGGCTGAGTACGAAAACTTGTCCGCTATTTCTGAAGATTTGTACAATAACGGACTTTAGGAGTACAGACGCCTCGTGCTTAAGCACTTCCCAACCCTTGATCTCACGCCAGTGGATGAAGACGAGGAGGAAGAGGAGGAGGAGGCGCGGGTCGGAGGTGACGGTGCTGGCCCGTCTGGCAAGGATTAGACCTCTTTCTTTTCTTTTTTTTTAAATGTACACAATAACAAAATTTTGAATACAAGCCCTTGAGGCAAATTTTGATAATTCTGTTGCAAATTTTTCTTTCGTATTGCTGTTAATGTAACGAATTTGCATGGTCGAAGCGACTTGAGGCTGGCTAGCCAAGTTGGCCACCTATATGCCCGCCTGTCAGTAAAGTTAAAGGTGCTATACTGATATTAAGTCGTGTTGAAAAAATCATCGTAGAACAACTCTTAGGAAAGAATTTTATTCAAATAATCGTTCCAAAGAACATATTTTGTGCTGAGCACAATTCACCGTTCATGGAAAATAGATTTTGAGATGTTCGGCATTCCACGGATGAGGGAGTGGTTTTCCCTCCATGGTTTCGAGCCAATAAGTGCCGAGTCGACGTGAGCTAATGACCTTATATGGTCCTTCCCAATTAGGGCCGAAAACACCGGCCTTGTCGTTTATATGTACCTTTTTTAGGACGAGGTCACCAGCTCGAAATCGTCTTTCCCGCACTTTGGAGTTGTAGTACCGTCGGACCCTCTGCTGATATGCTGCTATACGTACTTGAGAAGCTTCTCTGGCTTCTTCAAGTAGGTCTAAGCTTATTCGCAGTTGTTCTTCATTTTGGTCGGGTCTATGATGGCTCGTCCTGCTCGTGGGCAGTCCGATTTCCACAGGCACAACGGCTTCGGCTCCAAATGCCAGGAAGAAAGGGGTTTCTCCAGTAGTAGACCGAGCCGTGGTTCGGTAAGCCCACAGCACTTCGGGAAGTTCTTCCGCCCAAGCCCCCTTTCTTTCTCCGAGCTTTGTTTTGAGATGATTCTTGATAATCTTGTTGACTGCTTCGACCTGACCGTTGGCTTGAGGGTGGTGAGGAGACGAGTATACATTTTTAATGCCCAGTCCGGTGCAAAATGTACGAAACCCTTGATTGTCGAACTGTCGCCCGTTGTCAGTAATTATGGTATTTGGGATTCCGAAACGACACACAATCGCTCTCCAGATGAAGTCCGTAGTCTTCTTTTCTGTGATGGTGGCTAGTGGTTCTGCTTCAGCCCACTTTGTAAAGTAGTCGACGGCGACGATTGCATATTTAACTTGTCCTTTTCCTGTTGGGAGTGGACCGATGATGTCGACCCCCCCATTGAGCAAATGGCCAAGGTCCAGCCATGGGTGTGAGTTCTTCAGGTGGCAAATGAGGTATCGGGGCGAATCGTTGACACTTATCGCATTTTTTTACGGTTTCTCAGGCGTCTTGCTGGATAGTGGGCCAATAATATCCCTGTCGGATTGATTTCTGTGCAAGTGCTCGCGCCCCGGAATGGTTCCCGCAACATCCGTAGTGGATTTCACGTAATACATAATCAGCCTCCTCAGGTCCTAAACACCGCAGACACAGGCTGTAAATACCTTTCTTATAGAGGACACCTTCTATCAGCGTATATCGAGCTGATCTATAGCGGACGCGCCGAGCTTCCTTATGGTCATCAGGCAACTCCCCTGATCGTAAGAATCGAATGAAAGGATTTCTCTAATCAGGATTTTCCGATATCGGAAAGACTCTCACGGGCTTAATTAATGATATGCTGCGCTGAGGGAGGAATTCGATGGGTATCATTCTACCAAGCTTGTCGTCTGCTGATGATGCAAGCTTCGCGAGAGCGTCTGCGTTTGTGTTCCCATCTCTTGGGATTCGAACAATTTCATAATGGTCGAATTGCAACAGTAGCTCTCGAGCTTTGTTTAGATATGCCGCCATTCTCCCTCCTTTTGCCTGATATTCAGCGGTTACCTGCCCGACCACAAGTTGCGAATCGCTGAATACCCGTACCGATCTTATTCCTATTTTCGAGGCGAGGCGAAGACCGGCTAGGAGGGCTTCATATTCTGCTTCATTATTGGAAGCCCGAAATCCGAACCGAAGTGCGTACTGAATCTTGATCCCGTCGGCTGAGGATAGAACGAGACCGGCTCCGCTACCCTGTGAATTGGAAGAGTCGTCGACGTGCAATGTCCAAGAAGGTGTGACATTTGTTGCCTCTGGATGCTTGACAAGTTCACGATCGCACTCAGCCTCGTGCGGGTCGGTTAATTCGACGATGAAGTCTGCTATAGCTTGTCCTTTGATTGCTGTACGAGGTCGGTACCGTATATCGAATTCGCCCAACTCGACAGCCCATTTGACGAGGCGACCTGATGTTTCAGGATTTTGCAGTACTTGCCGTAATGGCTGATCGGTCAATACGGCTATTGGATGCGCTTGGAAGTATGGCCTTAACTTGCGTGCCGAAGTGATTAAAGCCAGGGCGAGTTTTTCGATTTGAGGGTATCGTGTTTCCGAATCAACCAAGGCCTTGCTAGTGTAATAAACAGGCCTCTGTATCCCCTCATCGTCCCGGACTAGAGTCGAGCTGACCGCCGCTGCTGAAACTGCTAAGTACAGGAGCAATTCTTCTTTATGCACTGGTTTGGATAACAGCGGTGGGGAGCCGAGGTAGGCTTTCAGCTCCACGAAAGCTTGCTCGCATTCGGGAGTCCATGTCATTTCTTTGCATTTGCGCAACTGTTTGAAGAAGGGAAGACATCGGTCGGTAGCCCTTGAGACGAACCTGTTGAGTGCTGCGATCCTTCCTGTGAGCCGCTGAACATCTTTTATTGTGCGAGGTGAGCTCATATCGAGGAGGGCCCGAATTTTTTCCGGGTTGGCTTCAATTCCTCGCTGATTAACCATGAAGCCAAGGAATTTTCCAGAGCCCACTCCAAAAGCGCATTTGCTAGGATTGAGCTTCATACGATACTTCCTCAGTATTTCGAATGTGGCACGTAGATCGTCGACGTGATCTTCTATGCGCTTGCTTTTGACGAGCATGTCATCGACATATACCTCCATAGTTTTGCCTAGTTGATCTGCAAACATCTTGTTTACCAGCCTTTGGTAGGTTGCCCCGGCATTTTTGAGCCCGAAGGGCATAACTTTGTAGCAGTAGAGCCCCCAGTCTGTGATGAATGCGGTCTTTTGTCGATCAAGAGTATGCATCTGGATTTGATTATACCCGGAAAAGGCGTCCATAAAGCTGAGAAGCCCATGCCCGGCGGTTACGTCAACGAGCTGATCTATCCGTGGTAGTGGGAAGCTGTCCTTAGGACAGGCTTTGTTCAGGTCGGTGTAGTCCACACAGACCCTCCATTTTCCGTTCGGCTTTTTGACGAGGACCACGTTCGCCAACCAATCTGGGTAACGTATTTCTTGGACAAATCCCGCCTTGCGTAGCTTTCGTACTTCTTCAATTATTGCGTACCTTTCCGTGTTGAAGGTGCGCCTCTTTTGACGGATCGGTTTTACGGTCGGATCGACATTGAGCCGGTGGACCATTACCTCCGGAGAGATGCCGGGCATGTCTTCATGGGACCACGCAAAGACATCTACATGCTCTTTTAAAAAGTTTACCAAACCATTGCGTATCTCGTCTGTCAAGCGTGACCCGATCTGGATGACTCTGGTCGGATCGGCCTCCGTCAAGCAAACATCAACTAACTCCTCTACTGGTGTTCCACGCCCCTGCTCATCTTCTCTTGGGTCCAGGGAGGACGCGTGAGAGACAGTTGATACGGTGCTTTTATTTTTCCCCCTTAGAGAAAGTTCGTAGCAACGCCGAGCTTCTTGCTGGTCTCCCCTGACTACGCCGACCCCTTCATCAGCTTCGAACTTCATCGTCAGGTGATAGATCGAAACAGCAGCTTTCAGGGCCCGCAAGATAGGTCGGCCGATAATGGCATTGTAGGCAGAAGGGGTGTTCACAACGAGGAAATCAACCATAATCATTTTTTGATTAGGTTCTTCCCCAACAGTGACCGGTAAAGTTATTTCTCCGTCCGGCATGACGCTATCTCCCGTGAATCCAGTTAATGCTGTTTTAACTGGTCTTAATCGGGAACGATCAATCTTCATTCTTTCGAAAGCTGATGCGTACAAAATGTCTGACTAGCTTCCTGTATCGACCATCATACGGTGGAGCCTTTTGTTTGCTACTACCATCGAGACGACCAGAGAGTCGTCACGAGGATGCATAATTCCTCGGGCATCTTCTTCAGTGAACGTTATAGCCCGAGATGTAACTTTTGCGACTTTTGAGGGTCGGCTGGCAATGTTCACAGACAACCCGGACGGTCCTGGTTCTGGCTGGGATATTCTTGCTTGTCGCACATAATTTTTGCGCGAATTCCCAGAATCTCCAGTTGTCGGACCGCCGAAGATCATGTGAATTTCCTCCACAGGATTGTTGTTTGGTCCTTCGTTTGGGTCGGTTGACTGATCTTCGTTCCTCCGATCGTCCTGATGCTGAGCGATGTAGTCTTTCAGAAACCCTTGTTGGATAAGGATCTCTATTTGTCGCTTTAAATCAAAGCAATCCACGGTGTTGTGACCGTGGTCTTTGTGGTACAAACAATACCTTGATTTTGACCTTCTGTTGGGGTCGGTTTTTATTTTCGCAGGTCGTTCGAAGTTGAATCGGCCTTTTTTCTGCCAGATACACTTGCTCTATGGTTTTATTGAGTGGCGTATATTTTTCAAACCGCGGAGCAGGTGGTTTCGCTCCGTGGCTAGTTCCGCCCCGAGCCGGTGACCTCCGTTCCGACTTCCGCTCCGACTTATGTTTCTTCGAGCTGCTGCTATCCTGACGATCTTTGTTCCTGGTCGTTGGTCGATGAGCGTTAACCAGTTCTTCGGCATTGATGTGTTTAGCGGCTCGATCTAACAACTATGCTACTGACTGGGGCGGTTCTTCCCTAATAGACCAGAGAAACCTTCGGTCTCGTAATCCACCGATCATGGTGTGTAGTAACACATCTTGCGAGAGATTCTCAATTTGCACTGCTTTGGAATTGAAGCGTGCGAAATAATCTTTCAGGGACTCGTCTTCCTTTTGCTTGATTGCTGCGAGGTGTGTTGAATGTTTTCCCGGGTCGGTGCTTCCGATGAACTGCGTGGCGAAGGCTCGGCTCAGCTGAGAGAATGAGCTGATTGTGCGGGGCTTTAGGTTACGAAACCAAGTCCATGCCGAGCTTGTCAAGGACAATGGGAAGGCCTTGCACATGATGTGTCCGTTGGCTCCGAGGAGATCCATGCGGACTTTGAAGTTTTCTAAGTGCTCCGCCGGATCTCCTATGCCAGAGTACTGCTTCAACTAGTGGACCTTGAACCCTTTGGGAAGGGGTTCTTCACGAATCTCGTCGGTGAAAGGTGACTCAGATGAGTCGACCAGCGCGTCCACTGCGATTGGAGCTCGACCTCGCTGTGCTCTCTGAATGTCGCCCATTTCTTCCCGCAGTTCCCTCAGCTCGGCCTCCAGTGGGCCCAAGTTGTTATCGACCCGATCGCTGGCTTCTTGATCAGCTCGCTCATGCGCGAGACGAGCTGTTCTTCATTTTTCGAGTCGGTGCCGCAGGTCGCTGGCAGGCAAATCCGTTGCTGGCCGAGACCTTGCCTCGGTAGTTTTGCTGGCGGTCTCGCTTTCTTCGACCGGAATGGGCTGCCGGGAGCGTTGTGACGGCCGAGTCTGGTGAGAGTGTTGGGATTGTTGAGGCTGAGAGTGAGTATGCCGCGGCTCCTCGCGGTCTCTGTCATTCACCATGGCTGGATGGACCAGACCGGTTAGCAGAGCTTTGATTTCATCTAACCTCTGATCCACGTAGCCCAATCGTTCGTCGACTCCCCCCAGTTTGTGGTTGACACCTCCTACCTGCTCTTCGAGAAGGGACAACCTGACCCCCTGGTTGGGAGATCTCTCTTGTCCCCCCTGCTGAGCAAAAATAGGAGGATTTCTGTCGAACTGGATGGCGGGGTTGTCAGAGAATGAATCCTCATTCTCGGAGATTTGATTATCTGAAGGTCCAGTGATCGCAGGAGCTTTCCCTTTGTATTTTCTCTTTCCAGCCATTGCGGAAGAGAAGGAAGATGTTAAGATCGTCTTAGACGATTGGGTGAGAACACGGGCTTCCTAAAGGAAGAAGGCGTTTCCCACAGACGGCGCCAATCTGTTGTTACCAAAAAATGGTTAACAGAAAAAGATGTAAATCTACGATCTGGACGGTTGAACGAAATTGATCCCTCAATATAAGATGATGGAATCCTTTGATCCTGCAAAAGAGCACAGAGGATAAGGGGGGTGGTTGGGGTCCAGCCAAAGACCCTCCGATGCCTAAGTCAGTGATCTTGAGTAATCGGATATTTTTAGTGTAAATCGATATTAGCTTGCGTACCTTGATAATGGTGAGAGTACCTTTATTTATAGACTTAGGTTCTGAGATTGCTTGCCCTTTGGAGAGTCGTGATTCTAGCAGACTGCCAGTTTGGTTCTCGGGATCTTAGGATCTGCGTATATCAATCGAAGATCCTTATCCCTAAAAGTTGGGGATGTCGATCTTTCCTCCTGATATCTTGGTGTGAGCCCAAGACTGCAGTTTTACAGCTCAGCTCGCTTAAGATAACCTTCATTACATCGGACCGAGCCGAACGGTTTCCGTCGGGTAAACATGACCCGATTCGTACCCGGGGCTGAGATGGGTCGGCTCGTCCTTATCGGGTCGGTAGAAAGCGCTTTCCATCCGCTCGGCTCTTTACTCATAACAGTACCGATACCACCGTAAGCTTACGATGGTACATATGAGATGTTGGGCATCCAATACATCCATCAGATGCGCCACCTGATATTACCACCAGGTGAAAAACATCAGTCTTATCCAACCATCAAGTGAGCCACCACACATGGAACAATGTGAGAGCGGACGGTCACCTTGATTTGTGTGGAGGGTCCACTGTCTAGTATATGTGAGATCCGCCAATCAGACCTTCAGTATGAGATCCGGGCCATTCAGACCCTTCATCTGATCTGCATGAATGTTCAGACCGAAAATCACGTTGTTTTGGAATCAAGTGGGCTCAAGCGGCGGACCGGGATGGTTTTTAGTACTTGGTAATAAAGGGAGGTGACGGACGCAGATTTCCTGCAAAAGCCTTTCGCACTACGTTCCTGCGTTGGGATGCTAGGTGGGGTCCACCATGATGTTTATGAGAAATCCAATCCATCCGTCCGTTGTTTTAACTCATTTTAGTACATGCGGGCAAAATTTTGGTGGAAGGAAAACTCAAGTGGGTTACATGAGAGGAAGCAGTGTAGATTTAGTGACCACCGTTGAAACGTTCATATTGTCGCAAAAGTTTTTCATCAGCATAATTTTTGTGTTTTCACTTCATCCTAAGTGGGAATGGATTTATAAACGGTTTAGGTGGCATATAAACATTAAGGTGGGGCTCAGAAAAGTTTAAGCAGTAGGCATTTCTTTCTCCCAAATTTCCCTCTCGTGTGGGCCACTTGAGTTTTGTATCTATCTCAGTTTCTTTTTCATGTACTTAAATGAGGTCACAAAACAGATGGATGGAGTGGATTTCTCAAAAACATCATGTGGGCCACACATAACATCCTAGCATATGAACTTCTTGCAAAGCCTTTGGCAGGAAATCCGAGGCCGAGGTGATGACCTTCGTACATAACGTGGAACTATATTTACCATATTTACCAAGTACCACTCAAGTCACATGTTTGGAAGTAGCGTGGTTTGGTGGATCCCCAGATCCAGTGAGGTGGGTGGATCCCTAAACGTGGGTCTACCTTAATGTATGTTCCTTGTATCCAAGTCATCCATCTGTTTTTAAAACTCATTTCAGGGAATCATACCAAAAATGAAGTACATCCAAACCTTAGGTAGACCATAATACCGAAAGCAATGGTAATCAACAATTAAAAACTTCTCATGGAGCACAAGCTTTGGATCAACCTAATGTTTATGCGGTCTCTTCATCTAGGTCTTTTTTACCTTATCAATAGGTTGGATGGAAACTAAACATTTCGGTGGCCCCTGTGAAGTTTTTAATTGTGAGGATTCAATCAAGAATGTTATTTGTAGTATGGTCTCTTAAGATGTGGATCTACTTCATTTTTTGGGCCATGCCCTAAAATGATATGTCAAAATGGATGGGCGGTGTGGATGTTAGGAACACACATCACATGAGCTAAAATTTACACTACTTAGTGAATATACATCTTATGTGTGAATGTGCCTATCTAGTGCCTAGCATACATTCCAATTAAGCATTCATAATTAAACAATTAAACCACAATGCATAATAGAAAATATGCTCAAATATCAATCACAAACACAAGCATCTATAGTGTTTCGACTACATGTCTACTCTACTCCCGGTTTAAGTACCCACCCCTTGAGCACGCCGACATTCACTAGGGAGTTTAAATCAGGTTCCTCCCAACCTAGGTGTTTTAATTTGGATCCATTTTACCTGGGAGTTTACATGTTCCTCCTAACCTACACATTTACACCCATGTTGATGGCTCCCCTTGGAGACTAGTTTTAGGTCCGACAAATGTGCTAAGGATCGACAAATGCCCCTAGACTTTTAGGCTCAACAAAAAAGTCAAGGATTGACAAACAACCCTAAATCAAGTTTGACAAACAAATTCTACACTCAATTCCCACAGGGAATAGAGTGGATGGACTCAACACAAATTGATAACCTTACTTGTCGGATTTGAGTTCCGTTGATGCGTCACTTTGGGTTGCTTGATCTCCGCTCTCCCGTGCTTCAATCAGCTCCTCTTGTGCTCCCATGATGTTGTTGCCGATGCTTTAACAATACTCTAGCTCCAACGATCAATCACCTTGCATTTGATCTTCTTGAGATGACTAAGGTGATGGGAGGTAGGCTTGAGATCTCTACAACTAATGAGAATGGGTTGCCCAGAGAATCTCACCTATGATGATCTCATCATAGAATTTAGATAGGAATATGACTATCTAGATCGGTCCAAACTCTAGATATCGAAGATGGACAAGTGCATCTTCATCATGAGCTTGGAATACTCTATTCTTGTGATGAATCATAAGAAATATAACTTGTTAGGGTTGGGATTTGAGCCTCTAAGGGTCTCCAATGATAGTGGCTTCAAATTCCTCAAAATCTCTTTTCTAATGCTTAAAAACGTCTCTCCCGCTTAAATAGAATTTTCTCTAAAGGTCATAAAATGGGTAAAAAACGATCGATCAGAGTGATCTTTGATATATTGAAATGGTCTGTTCAATATATCGAAAAATCTGTCTAGAGAATCAGCAACTTTGCTTGATAAATTTTCAATATATCAAAACACTGATTTCGATATATCGAAATCACCAATTCAATTTATCGAAGAAAAGTGTCCAGAAAGTTGGTAAGTTGATAGACATATTTTAATATATTGAAAATGTCATTCCAATATATCGAAGTCATATCGAAACTGGACTCCGACATATCAAAGACCTATCGAAAACTGATATTTGGACTAGTTTGATTACAACAGCTTCCACCTCTTTTATTAACCTAATTTATCATGTTTTTCTATATGATCTAAGGCTAATAAGGATGACTAAAAGTTTTCCTAGTTGGTCCAAGTCATCTAAGAGGTTTTGAGTATTTTGGTTCAAATGGTTAAGGTCAGCAAGGCATCTCATTTACCTGTTCTTCTTTGTTGATGCTTCTGATCTACTTAAATCTTCGATCTTCAGCTTGTCAAGGCTTAACCGACATTACAACTCAAAGGACACACGTAATTGACAAATAAGGTGCACTAACAATATCCCCCTTTGTCAATCACGTGACAAAGACCTAACCTAAGACCGTGTACATGGTCCATACCAATGACACTACCAAAACATAAATACATTACATGTCAAAGGAAAACAAACATTACAACTCAATTACATTAAGACATGTATACTAACAATGCTCCTCTTGTTTGCTCCCCCATAACCTGTCAACTCCTACAACAAAAATAAAAAACTTATTTTGGTGGGACTTGATATTTCTCCCCCTTTTATCAGCAATTGACAAACCAATCTCTCCCCCTTAATGGTACACCAATTAAGTTTAGAGAATAATAGATTAGAGTATCGCAATTATAACTATAAATACATGCTCACTAAGGAGAGTATAGGGTACATGAACATTAAAATATAGAGCATGCATGGAACATAATTAATAAGAACATGTAAGCATCGAAGCATAGTTGATCATTCTCAAGATGTACATTAAAGCAATGAAAACTTAAGACTTATAACACAATCAACCAACCTCCCCAATTTATGTATATCATGACCAAAGCAAATATTAGCAACCGTAACAACGTACAGATTTAGATTTGGATGATTTCCTTTTATATTTATCACCCTTCTTGTCGTCTTGTCCCGACCACTCCTTCTATCGAACTTGAGGAATCTCTTGAATTTTTTATCAAATTCATTATCTTCATCATCGCTATCTTTTGAAGACTCACTCTTAATTTTCTTTTACTTATATCAGTGTCTATATGAAGTCTTCAATGCGACGTTCTTCTTCTTAGAGGAGGCCTTAAAGTGTAGTTCATGAGTTTGTAGGAAATCTATGAGTTCTTCTACTTGTATGTTATCTATGTCTCTACACTCTTCTAAAGCGATTACCTTGAAGTTAAATCTTTCTGGGAGAGATCTAAGAATTTTTCTACAAATCTTACCTTCCGGAACCGTTTCTCCTAAGACAAACATGGAGATGCAAATATCAGACAATTGTGTGTAAAACTTCATGAAAGTTTCAGACTCTTTAATTTTTATATTTTTAAATTTAGTGGTCAATAGCTAAACCTTCGAACATCTTACTGTGCTAGTTCCCTCGTAGGTAACCTCTAGTATATCTCACGCTTCTTTTGCAATTGCGCATGTGAGAATGCACTGGAATTCTTCCAGGGAAATCGTATAGCAAATCGCATTAAAAGCTTTAACATTTACTGTGTATTGAGCTCTCTCATTGTCATTTCATTTTTCATTATCTTTGGGAATAATAATGGTCCTACCATTGACCTCCACTTGTTCTGTGGGCATGGAATATCCACGTTGTATACTTACTAACACAAATCGGTCCAATGATTGCAAGAAAATCCTCATCCTAGGCCTTTCAATTAGCATAGTTGGACCCGTCAAAGAATGGTGGACGGTTAATGGTATTCCCATTTCGGTTAGACATTATGCTAGTGCTCCGATATTGGATCTCACTTTAGATGGTTAAGTCCTTGAAGAGCAATCCACTCTAATACTAATTGAAATTGCGTCACTTTGATAACACTTGTGGATGAGTATGCGTGCAGAAGCTTAGAGGAGTAACTAGAATTATGATAAAGTCCTATATGGGGGTGATTAAGACATTTTTGAAATTCTTTTTGCCTATTTAAAATGATTAACAATTAACACTAAGTAAGCAAAAACACTTCGGCTTCTAAGCCTAAGTTGGTCCAATCACAAGACTAGCATATGATGAGCAATTAAGCTACCTAATTTAAACATGCATAGATTAACATATGATTAAACTAATTAAGCACTTAATCTATGCAACCTAAATAGACTATGAGAGGATGGATTATATAAGCTCAAGTCTACTTTAATTAGTGAACATACATCTCGTGTGTGGATGTGTCTATCTAGTGCCGAGCATACATTCCAATTAAGCATTCATAATTAAACAATTAAATACAATGCATAATAAGAAATGTGCTCAAATACAATCCCAAACATAAGGATGTATAGTGGTTCGACTTTGGGTCTACTTTACAACTGGTTCAAGTACTCATCCCTTGAGTATACCGACATTCATTAGGGAGTTTAAATTAGGTTTCCTTCCAACCTAAGTGTTTTAACTCGGATCCACCATATCGGGGAGTTTACAGGTTCCTCTCAACCTACATGTTTACACCCGTGTTGGTGGCTCCCCTTTGAGACTGGTTTTAGGCCCAATAAACGTGCCAAGGACCGACAAACACTCCTAGACTTTTAGGCTCAATAAACAAGTCAATGATCGACAAACGATCCTAAATCGAGCTTGACAAAAAAACTCTACACTCAATTCCCATCGGGAATAGAAAGTATGGACTCAACACAAATTGACAACCTTACTTGTCGGATTTAAGCCCCGTTGATGCGCTGCTTCAAGTTGCTTGATCTCCGATCTCTCAGTGCTTCAATCAGCTTCCCTTTGTGCTCATCGGATGTTGTTGCTGATGTTTTGCCTAATACTCCAGCTCCAATGATCAATCGTCTTGCATTTGATATTCTTAAGATGACCAAGGTGATGGGAGGTAGGTTTGAAATCTCTATAACTAATAGGAATAGGTTGTCCTAGAGAATCTCACCTACAATGATCTTATCATAGAGTTTAGATAGAAATATGACTATCTAGATTGGTCCAAACTCTAGAAATCGAAGAGGGACAAGTGCATCTTCATCATGAGCTTAGAATGCTCCATTCTTGTGATGAATCACAAGGAAGATGACTTGCTAGGGTTAGAATTTGAGCCTTTAATGGTCTCCAATAATGGTAGCTTTAAACTTCTCAAAATTTCTCTTTTAATGCCAAAAAATGTCTCTCCCATTTAAATAAAATTTTCTCCAATGGTCATAAAACGGGCAGAAAATGGTCACTTCGATATATCAAAATGGTTTGTTCATTATATTAGAAAATCTGTCCAGGGAATCAGTAAGTTTGCTGAACAAATTTTCGATATATCGAAATACCGATTTCAATATATCGAAATCACCAATTCGATTGATCGAAGAAAGTATCCAAAGAGTTGGTAAGTTGCTGGACATATTTTGATATATAAAAAATGTCATCCCAATATATCAAAGTCCTATTGAAACTTGACTCCGATATATCGAAGACTTATTGAAAACTGCTATTTGGGCTGATCTGATTACAATAGCTTCCACCTCTTTTATTAATATAATTTATCATGTTTTTCTATATGATATAAGGCTAATAAGAATGATTAAGAGTTTTCTTAGTTGATCCAACTCATCTAAGAGGTTTTGAGTATTTTGGTTTGAAGGGTTAGGGTCACGAAGGCATCTCGTTTACCTGTTCTTCTTCCTTGATGCTTTCGCTTCACTTAGATCTTCGGTCTTCAGCTTGCCAAGGCTCAATCGATATTATAACTCAAGGACACGTGTGATTAACAAATAAGGTGTACTAGTTGTGGACCCTCACCGATTTTCCGCGCTCCCACATGACGTTGTTCTCGCCCCTTCCCCTTTCGGGAAAAGAAGGAGAGGAGGATGCGTGAGTGCGAAATCGCCGTTTGTGCCATTGTCTTGCCTCGTTCTCGGGGGCTTTGTTTTAGTTGTCGTGTTAAGCTGGATATGTTTAAGTGAGTTTATATAAGACCAGAGTCGCCACTAGCTAGTTACTTCAAATCTACAGTCGGCTAGACCCCGTAGAAACGTTAGAGAAGGGAATCCGAAGATTCCTTCCTCTAAAATGACTCCTGTTGATCTGCGGTCAGAGATTCGAGGTAAGGGATCACGGTTACAGGGTGGGAAGAGGTTAAACACCCCACACACTGCCCGCACCGAAGTACGGTCTCTACTTCACAGAATCGATCGAATGCTTGAAAGTCTAGTTTAATCCTCGTATATTCTCATGGATGACATGATGCATGAATGCGGGTCTGAACAGTAAGAGTTTCTGATGGGCAGGTTTCAACAACAGGCAAGCCCAGAGCGTACGCTCGAACTGACAGGTGCTTAATGTAAGACGTATGCAGTGTGCTTGAATGATCAAGGTGTTTTATGGTGAAGCATGAATGCAGGTCTGAACAGTAAGAGTTTCTGATGGGCAGGTTCCAACAACGGGCAAGCCCAGAGCATACGCTCGAACTGACAGGTGCTTAATTTAAGACATATGCAGTGTGCTTGAAGAATCAAGGTGCTTGTAGTGAAGCAGGGGGGTTAGAAGAAAAGTAAATGTTGCACTTATGCTAGATGCAAATGAGATGATGCTGGAAAAGAGTAGCTGGGTGGACGGAGGTGTCGCAAGGATTGGCTTCGAGTGGCTGGATCAAGATTTGGATGGCTTGGGAGGCTTGGACCAGTGGCCAGGCTGGGCTGGACCAGGGCTAGACTCTCCTCACTCGGGCTCTCCTTGGTGGAAAAATGGGCTAAGGGGTGGAGAAGGACTCGGACCGCACCCGAACTGGCTGGACTTGAAGGGATGTTGAAATGAGAAGGGGAGGGGGGTATTTATAGCAGTGAGCAGTGGCAGAGATCGTAATTTATCTCGGGCGGCCTGCCATAGGCCGCCCGTACGGCCGCTCCTCGGTTTCCAGCGAGTACGGTCGCTCCCTCGGGGCTGCTGTTTGACTCGCTGGGTCGACTCAGTGAGTTGACTCAGCGGGTCGACTCGGTGATTTGACTTGACGGGTTGACTCGGTGTTTTGACTCGACGGGTTGACTCAGCGGGTTAACTTAGTGAGTTTGACCTTTTTTTTTGGGATTTTTTGACTGGCTTTTTTTCTGGTGGATTTTTCAGGCTGATGTTTAAGACTGGGTTGACTGGGTTCAGGCTTGATCTGGGCTATGGAATGGGGCTTACAAGGGTGAGTTTGGCTAAGTTTGGACTTGGGATTTGGGGGTATGGCCTTCCATTCATCCAACTATCTCTACCAACAGTGTAGCCGAAGGTGGGGTGTCTACACTAGTATGCCACAAAAAAGTGCATTAACAAACATTTCTTCTTAATACTAAACTCTTTGCTCCGGTGTGGTCCACCCATATTAAGCTTTGCCTTGAAACTTTGCCCAAGAACTTCAAATTAAAACCCCTTTTATGTGAACGGATTAGATTTATTTTACTACCATCCAGTGGGCTCCACATAGGATTATGTATGGTTTTAAAGGGTGGTGCCATTGGCTGCGAAACACATTTTATATGGATTTTCCTTGTCTTCGTAGCTTGAAAGGGGAAAAAGATTTTTGGAAGTGGGGTTTCTAGGTCCCACTAAGGCAATGTATCTGATCTTTTTATCTTCGACATCGGTGGACTTCCGCCGTTCTTCTTCCCTTGTCATGTGACTTCGATGGTCTTCTTCCATTGCTTTAACTAGTGATGCACGGCTAAGCTAATGGTCGGACTTGATTATAACAGAGATGAAGCAATCTCAGGAGAAGAAGAATACGGAAGTTGTAAAGCGAATCTCCAACGATATGTTGAGATTTAAGAAGAAGACAACTGACTCAAAGCAATATGTGTCGAGAAAGAAATCACAAGACTAATGAGTAGTTTTTAATCTTTTTTTAAACTTTAAATCATTCATAGAGGCCATCGACGATCACATTTATATATATCTTTTTTAAAACTTTAAATCATTCATAGATGATTCTTTGTATAAATTGATATATTCCTACCCTTTTTTATTCTCAATGCACACATTTATGTGTATCATCAACGAGCCATAGAGGCCATCGACGATCCAATCCATGACTTTTGGGTGGAAACCTTGTGTTCTCATTAGAACAATGTGTCCCATCGACGAGCCACATAGGCCATCAGCGAGCTATGACTTCTGGGTGGGAACCTTGTGTTCCTCGTTGGAACAATGTGTCCATTAAGCAAGCCATGATTTTTGGGTGCGAACCTTGTGTTCCTCATTGGAATACTGTATCCCATCGGCTAGCCAGAGTGGCCTTCGACAAGTCATGTGTATCATCGAAGTGTCATGTGTCTCATTGGAGTGACATGAGTATCATTAGAGTGCCATGAGATTGTCTCATGGGAGAGACATGTGTTTCATCAGAGTGTCATGAGATCGTCTCATGGGAGAGTCATGTATGTCATCGGAGTGCCATGTGTCTCATCGGAGTGCCATGAGACTGTCTCACAGGAGAGCCATGTATCTCATCTGAGTGCCATATGTCTCATCGAAGTTGTAATGTATGTGATTTTACGATGATTTATTTAGTATTTTATTTAATTTAAAAACTTAGATTAAACATTATTAAATTAAAACAATAATATTTGATAAATATAATGTTGATAACATACATGATGTGTCTCTTTTTGAATAATTGAGTAGAAAAAATGAAATTATAACCCATTTTACATGTGAATAAACTTTAGTAATTCACTTATAATTATATGTTTCATTTAGTGGATTACATTTGAACCATAGAATGATAGAGTGAGTTATGTAGAATCCAATTATGTGATCTGATCGACCTAATTTTACCTGTAAACCCTTCTATCATAATTGTTTATTCATATTTTGATCATCGTGGCCCGCTGATGAGATCAAATTTAGTTCTAATCCATTGATATTATAAAACGTACCTAGTAGAACCTTTGTGACCGTTAAAGTTTCAATCAAAGTCCGATCAAGCCATTAAATCATTTTCCAACACCAAACCAATGGTCAGTTAGCTGTAGAACTTTCTACATCACTTTGTGACAACATTTTAGCCGTCCATGTGAATTTTTGTTATTGGATTAGTCTCTGATACCATTCTGTAAAGCCACGAAATTCCGCACCCGAATATACCGCCTAAGCACGAATTTTGAAGTGATACTAAGGCTAATAAATGCAGAAATATAAAACAACCACACACACATCAATCAACCATAAAATGAGAGATTACCTCTTATTCCATATTACCTATAAATCAGAATTTAAAAAGGGTTCTACAATCCGTAAATAATGTTCCTCTCAAATTCTTTTATTATTCTACTATTAATCTCAGAAGCTAATTAATAAAACTTAGAAATAAATAAACTCGTCTTTAGCAGCGTTAGCACCTTCCTCCACTTGCGTCGTCGCCTCTTCAATTTGCACCTCGTCTCTTGCAGCCTCAATTTCGTCTCCATAACCTACAGTTCCTTAAGAAGGGTGAACAAACTTTACCCTGTGAGTAGTACTTACTCCACTCTATTATATGATTTAAACATCCATATAATATGTAAAAAAAATCATAAAAATGATGAAATAATAATTTAGATGGTATGCTTCACAATGTTATACACACACGTTCCATCCCACTATAACACTTAGACAAATACTGGAGATATACTCCCACAATGAAATCTCATGCCATACTGTAAATCAACCATACACATGGCCTTTAACACAAGGACTTTAGTTTGGATTAAAGATCGGACGGAGTCGAAAGTGATTCGGACCGTCAGGATCGTAAATCGGTCGTATCTCACAATCCGGAATGAGTTACGGGACGTATAATATATTAATTTGGGGTAGCTCGAGCTACTTTAGCCAACCAACCCCACTACGCCAGGTTGCCCAAGCCGGAATCACGAGATTCGACTGTATCGACGGTCATTAGGCTAGTTTATTTTCAATTTTACTATTTATAGTAAGTTTTAATTCGATCATAACTTTGCATCTGTAGGGTTTTAGAGTTAGTGCCCAATATGAAAAGGGCTTAGAATATTTCGTAGAACAACGTGGTTAAGGCCGTTTGATAACTTTCTATTCTTGGCTGAAAACCAAGAGTTCTAGTAGGATTGAACGACTTCTATAAATAGTAAGTTTACTATTTATAGTAAGTTACATTTTCTAGGAGTTTAAGTTGGAGTTGGAGTCTGATACTTTGCATAGGGTTTAGTTTCCTATTTATATGCATTGTAATTTCACTTGTATGTCATCTATATAATGCTTCACCATCACAACCAATCAGGTGCGGTAACTTCTCAACACATATGAGACGACATAAGCCCAACACCAGTCAATCACACGTCTTATCACATGACACACGTACGCCATAGACCAGTTAATCGTGGTACCAGACTTGGAGAGAGACTATACGAGTTGCACGTATTCCCAGACTGATTAATTGTGGTAACGCCTTAACATGCGAGACAACATAAGCTCAAACCGACTTTATCGCGGTACCGATCTCGTAGATCAAACTCGCAAGCTGCACATAAGCCCGAAACCGAATATTGGTAGATAAGGTATACCACACATCATAAAATCATGAATCATGCATACTCATCCTAAATCCATATAACCTTCCCACACATAGCCACATTGACCGATATAACCAGAATGCATCATACGCTAGGGCAATGACTATCTCTCTTGCCCCTGTCCTGACCATAATCCCGTAGGACACACCATCACCACACGTCACTCTATGCACAATCACACAATGTGTATATGCATTTAATGACATAAGCACTTATAATATATGTCAACACATAACTGAATAAAGAAATACATTAAAATAAATGAATTAAGCATGCACCAAGAATATAATATTAAGTAAACAAAATACAACATCAGATTACATAAAACATACGATCAGAATCTTGATGTTTACATATATTGAAATCTGATTCATAAATACATCTTGTTATCCCATTTCCGTGACAATTTGAATCAACTAAATTGGAGCTAAAATGAGTAAGATATGTTCTTAATAGCAAAATAGCGCATATAACACTTGCTGGCATTTTATATGTGTATTTGTGTTTGTAGTGAAAGGAGAGAGACTTCATAAGTTCAAAGCTAAAAAAAGACATCTTAGAGTGATTTGAAGATCAAGTGAAGAAGATAAGAAATGAAGAATCGAAGTGAAAAAAGTTTAAGTTAGTCATGAAGAAAAAGTAAAATCAGCAATTTTTAATCAATCAGAATTCAATTTCGATCGATAAAAAATTCCATAAGAAAATCAAACAAATCTCTTGACTTAAAATCTCGATTCATCGGAATGATTTTGATCGATCGAAAATTGAATCTCGATCAATCGGAACTCAGTTTCGATCAATCAGAAAATCAGATTTTCAAGACAAATTCTACAAATATGATTTTTCGATTGATCGAAATTGAGTTTTGATTGATCGAGATTTAATTTTCGATCAATAGAAATCATTCCGATGTATCGAGATTTTAGTCCAGAGAGTTGTCTGATTTTCTGATGAAATTTTCGATTGATCAAAATTAAAATCCGATTGATCGAAAATTGCTGATTTTGTTTTTATTTTTTTTTAGAACTTGAACTTAGACTTTTTTCACTTGGATTCTTCATTTCTCGTTTTCTTCACTTGATCTTTAAATCACTCTAAGAAGTCTTTTTTTAGCTTTGAACCTATGAAATCTCTTTTCTTTCACTGTAAACACAAATACACATATAAGATGCCAGCAAGTGTTTTATGCTGCTATTTTGCTGTTCAAAGCATATCTTACTCATTTTAGCTTCGATTTAGTTGATTCAAATTGCCACGGAAACGAGACAACAATATGTATTTATTGAATCAAATTCTAGGGACATGTAAACATCAAGATTCTAATTGCTATGTCTTATATAATCTGATTTTGTATTTTATTTATTTAATGTTATATTCTTGGTGCATACTTAATTCATTTATTTTAATATATTTCTTTGTTCAGTTATTTGTTGACATATATTATAAATGCTTATGTCATTAAATGCATATACACATTATGTGATTGTGCATAGAGTGATGTGTGGTGAGGGTGTGTCCTACGGGATTATGGCCTGGGTAGGGGCATGAGAGATAGTCATTGCCCAGGGTATGATGCATTCTTGTTGTATCGGTTAGTGTGGCTATGTGTGGGAAGGTTATATGGTTTGGGATGAGCATGCATGATTTATGATTTTATGATGTGTAGTATACATTATCTACCAGTATTCGGTTTCGGGCTTATCTACAGCTTGTGGGTTTGATCTACGAGATCAGTACCGTGATCAAGTCGGTTCGAGCTTATGTCATCTCGCATGTCGAGGCATTACCACGATTGATCAGTCTGGAAATATGTGCAACTCATATAGTCTCTCCCCAAGTTGGTACCATGATTGACTAGTCTATATGGCGTACGTGTCTCATGTAATGAGACGTGTGACTGACTTAGTATTGGGCTTACGTCGTCTCATATGTGTTGAGACGTTATTGCACTTGATTGGTTGTGATGGTGAAGCATTGTGTGGATGACATACAAGCGTGAATCCAAACTAAAGTCCTTGTGTTAAAGGCCATGTGTATATAGTTGATTTACACGTGTGGTATGAAATTTCATTGTGGGAGTATGTATCCTGATATTTATGTAAGTGTTATAGTGGGATGGAACATGTGTGCATAACATTATGGAGCATACCATCTAAATTATTATTTTATCATTTTTATGATTCTGTTTATATGTTATATGAATGTTTAAATCATATAATGGAGTAGAGTAAATACTCCTATTCGCTGGGCAAAGTTTACTCACCCTTCTTAGGGAATTATAGGTTATGGAGACAAAATTGAAGGCTGCAGGAGACAAGGTGCAAACTGAAGAGGCGACGATGCAAGTGGAGGAAGGTGCTAACGTCGATAAAGACGAGTTTATTTATTTCTGAGTTTTATTGATTAGCTTATGATATTAGTAGTAGAATAATAAAAGAACTTGAGATGAACATTACTTATGGTTTTTGGAACCCTTTTTAAATTTTAATTTATAGGTAAATATGGAAGAAGAGGTAATCTCTCATTTATGGTTAATTGATATATGTGTGGTTGTTTTATATTTCTGCATTTATTACCTTAGTATTGCATGAAAATTCGCGCTCGGACGCTGAATTTTGTGGCGTTATAGGAGTGCCATGAGACTGTCTCATGGAGAGCCATGTCTATCATCGAGTGTCATGTGTCTCATCAGAGTGTCATGTGTCTCATCGGAGTGCCATGAGACTGTCTCATGGGAGAGCCATGTATCTCATCGAAGAGCCATGTGTATCATTGGAGTGCCATGTGTCTTATCGAAGAATCCATGTGTCTCATCAGGGTGCCATGAGACTGTCTCTTGGGAGAGCCATGTATCTCATTGGAGTGCCATGAGACTGTCTCTTGGGAGATCCATGTATCTCATTGAAGAGCCATGTGTATCATCGGAGTTCCATGTGTCTCATCGGAGTGCCATGAGACTATCTCAATGGAGTGCCATGTGTCTCATTGGTGCTATTTTGACCAAAAACCTGATTGAGTGACTTATAAACATCATGGTGGGGCCCCACACAGTGCAGCGGCAGTGGCCCCGACTCGTTACCAATGGTGGCTTGTTCAATATCCACCGTTTCTCATGGTGTGGTCCACCAGAGTTCTGAATCCAGTTGATATTTATGTTTTCCCTTAAATCAACCCACGTGGGCCTCTGCTTATGGTTTGATGGCAAAGAAACATCATAGTGGGTCCTAACAAGGTTTCAACAGTGGACGTCACTGTCCCAACTGGACTCATAGTGCCAAGGGGAACCCATAGTGCTCAAGGGGATTCCACAGCGCCAGGGGGAATCCACAGTGCTTAGGGGGTTTTATAATGCTCAGGGGAATTCCATGGTGTCAGGGGGAATCCATAGTGTTCAGGGAGATTCTATAGTGCCAGGGGGAACCCTCAGTGTTCAGGGGGATTCCACAATGCTCAGGGGGAATCTATAGTGCCCAAGATAACATATAAACATTAATCTCTCGTGATTAGCGTAGGGGACCCCCTGACACAATTTCAATTGGTATCAGAGCGGGTTGTTCTTTAAGGACTTAACCGTTTAGAGTAAGATCCGATACCAGATCTATAACACGATGTCTACCCAAGAGGGAAGTAGTTTTATCACTCGACCACCGTATTTTGATGGGTCAAATTATGCATACTAGAAGGCCCGGATGCGAGTATTCTTAATGTCCCTTGATCCAGTAGTATGAGACATTGTAGAAGAGGACCGCACCGGTGGAAATGGTGGATCGAGATGGAGTTCCGGTTACCCAACTCAAACCAATGATAAATTGGAGTGACTGAAAGAGGTCTCTTTGTGGCTACAATGCTAAGGGTCTTAACGCAATCTTTTCTGCTGTCTTATCCAATGAATTTAATTGTATATATAATTGTGAGACTAACAAATTAGCTTGGGAGATCCTAAATACCACACATGAGGGAACGTCGATCGTCAAATGTTTCAAATTGTAACTTCTCACCACATAATTTGAAAATATTAAAATGGGTGATGATGAATCTTTCATGGAGTTTTATACTAGATTGAATTTAATTTATAACTCCACGTGTGGCTTAGGGGAACGGATTTCGGATGAAAAAATTTGTAGAAAAATACTTAGGTCCCTCCCGGAGAGATTTAGCTCCAAAATCATAGCTTAAAAGAGTATGGGACATAGATAACATGAAAGTAGAAGAATTTTTAAGTTTCCTACAAACCCATGAACTACACTTTAAGTCCTCCTTTAAGAAGAAAAATATCACCTTGAAGACTTCACATATGCACTCACATAGGCAAAAAGAGATTAAGAGTGAGTCTTCCGAAGATAACGATAATGAAGATGAAAAATTTAACAAGAAATTCAAGAGATTTCTCAAATTTGAGAGATGGAGAAGTTGTGACAAAAATAACAAAAAGGGTGAGAAACTTAAAAGGAAATCATGTTAATCCAAAACAGTCTAATGTTACAACTATGGTGAACATGGTCGCATTGCCCAGAATGTTCGGAAAAGCCTAAATTAAAAGGAAAGAAGGCTATGACTACAACATGGGATGACACGAAAGAGTCAAAATTTGAATTCAGTGACTCTACTAGTGATGGGAGAAAAAAATGAGTGAGAATACTCATGGCCTCCACCCCTCCCTCTCTTCCTTCTAATCTAAGAGAGGATCTCAACCATTATCCCTTTTAGGAGAAGTCCCTTTTAGGAGAAGAAGGAGTTCCCAACCCCTCACCTCATGCTGAATTTTATGAGAGAGTTGTGAAAATTAGTTACCCTTAAGATGATCAAACAATAAATAATTAGTGAGGGTAGCTAGAATCTGGATACAATAGGTAAATCCGAGGATTTTAGCCTTATTTGTGAGCTCAGAGGCAAATCAGAAGATTCAAGTCTCATTAGCCCAACATTGATAGTTTAGCTTAGTTTTCGATTGGTCTATCTTATTGTTAGACTATCACCCTGCTTAGATTAGCTAATCTTGCTGAATTTTATGCTTAATTTATGCTAATCTATACTTTGGTCATTATGCTTTCATGTTTATCTTAAATGACCAATTATGCATTATGAACTATGCTTAGATAGTTACATTTTCTTATTAATCATGTTCCATGCATGCTCCATGGTTTAATGTTCACGCACCCTATACTCCCATTAGTTAGCATGTGTTTGTAGTTAAAACTGCGATACGCTAATTTATTCTCAATTTCCTTAATCGATGTATTATTAAGGGGGAAAGATTGATTTGTCAATTGCTGATAAAAAAGGGGAAGAAAGATTAAGTCCCACCAAAATAAGTTTGCTATATTTTTTAGGATTGACAGGTTATGGGGGAGCAACCAAACAGGAGCTGCTTAGTTTATACATGTCTCAAGTTATATTTCATTCAAATATTAATGTAATCAAGTTCATGTATTTTGTTTTGGTAGGTTAGATTTTTGTTTGTAATTAACAAATGGGGAGATTGTTAGTACACTTCTTTTTTGGCATACTAGTGCATCTTATTTGCCAATTACGTAGGTCTTAGTCTAGGTGTTGGATGAACTTAAAGAAGATGAAGACCGAAGACTCAAGCGGACCTGCTACATTAAGAAAGAAAAACAGGTAAATGAGGTGCATTGGTGAGCCTTGAACCTTAAGCCAAACCAAAACCCAAACCTCTAGATGACATTAACCCATTAGGCATACTTCTAGTCATCTTAGATTGGCCTTAGGTGTCCCAAAAGATCACCTAAAGAATGGCCCGAGGGGTTAAATACTGACAAAAGGGGAAAAAAGATCAAGTCCCATTAAAACAAGTTGTATTTTATTTTGAAGGATCTATTTGTTGTTATAGGGAATTGATGGATTATGGGGGAACATTTGAAGAAGAGTATTACTAGAGTTGTTACATGTCTTAGTTGTAAATTTTTATCTGACATGTAATTTATGATGAGTTGTTTTGGTAGGTTAGGTTTTTATCATATAATTGACAAGGGGGAGATTATTAGTGCACCTTATTTGTTAATCACGTGAGTCTGTGTGTCAATGAGTCGGTTGAGACCGAAGACACATGAAGACAAGAAGCATTAAGGAGAGAAGAAAAAGGTAAATAAAGTGCCTTGGTGTTCCTAACCCTTGGAATTAAAACAACCTAGCCTCTAAATGACCAGATGTCGGTAGGTAAACCTTAGGTGGTCATTCATTAGCATTATCAGTATTTAAAGAACCATAAAATGTAAGGCTTTAGAGGCCTAAAGCTGTCGTAAGCAAAAGTGTCCAAAACAACAAAGCTTGGTGTGCAGTCAGTCGATCCATCGATCGATCGACCACTCCGATGTCGATTGACCGAACAGGTCCAAATCTGTCCAGTGAATAATTGCCTAATTTTGGTGAATTTCTAATAAACGATGATTGAGTTTGATTGACTGAACGTGAGTTCAATTGATCAATGACCTATGATCGATCGATCGATACTAGCCGTTTCTGCCATTTTTTTTTTCCATTTGGAACTTCAAGTCTATATATATGACATTCGGGCTTTAAGCATTCTTATAAATTTTTAGTGCATTATAAGCCACCGTAACTCCATATTATTAGAGGCTCTAATATTAGGAGATTCAATCCATCTTCCTTGTGATTCATCAAATGTTAGAGCATTCAAAGTTCAAATGAAGTTGAACCTGATCTCCTTGATTCTCTAGGATTTTAGACACTATGCCTATAAGTAAAACCTTGTTTAAATCCTCTAGGAGACAAATATAGGTAAATCATTCTAGGAAATTAACTTCTCATTAATTGTAGAAGATCCCACCACCCTCCATTTGTCTTATTCACCTCATCGGAGCATCACAAGCAAGGCAAGCCTATCGTTGAAGCCGAAGAAGATCGACATTGAAGTTTGGGAAATCAATTGAGTTACGGATTCAAGCATATGAGAGCATGAAGATGCATCTCAAGAAAGACGCATTAAAATAGCCTTAAATTTGACAAGTAAGGTTATCAATTTGTAGAGTCCATTAACTCTTTTCCCGTGGAGAATTGAGTGTAGAGTTTGTAAACCTAAACTCGATTAGGTTCTTGTGTAAGACCTTAACTCTTGTGTTGGGTTTAAATCAAAGTCTCCAAGGGGAGCCACCAGACATGGGTGTGTACACGTTAATCTCCATGGGGAGCCTCCAGCAGGAGTAACCATAGACCCTTGAATTAGGATCGGGGTTAATTGGTTAGCCTTCATTATTAGAAAATCGATTTTCCCCAACTGCTTACAGTTGTCGGCATTGCCAACGGTTCGGCAAATCTCAATCTGTCATCCAAAAAACCCTTTCTATGGGTGTACTGGGAGGTGGATTTCTTGCAAAAAGAACCCATTTGTGAACCTAAGTGGGGCCCACTATGATGTTTGTGAAAAATCCATCTCGTCCATCCATTTTGTCAGCTCATTTTAACAATTGAAACAAAAAATGGGCTGGATCCAAGACTCTAATTGGGCAAAAAATGTGAGGATTAAACGTCCACAGTTGAATATTCTTAGGGCCGTAAAAGTTTTAAATCAGGCTAATATTTGTATTTTCAGTTCATCCTAGTAGGAATGATGCTATGAACGGTATTGATGGCATATAAACATCACTATGGACCCCAGGGAGGTTTCAACGATAGAAATTTACCTACCTATCTTTTCCTTTAGTGTGGCCCATTTAAGTGTTGGATTTGCCTCATTTTTCGGATCATGCCCTAGAATGATCTGTTAAAATGGATGAACGGAGTAGATAAACCAAATACATCACGGTGGATCCCACGAGCCCCTATCTGGACCGTCTGTCTCTAGCTCTAGTGGGGGCACCACGGACGTGGGTGACGCGAACACCACCCGACAAGCTGATGTCAAAGCTCTATGGGTCCCACCATGATGTATTAGTTTTATCCACTCCGTCCATCCATTTGTACAGATCATTTTAAGGCATGAAACCAAAACTGAGGCAGATTAAAAGCTCAAGTGGACCACACCATAGGAAATAGCGGGGATTGAACATTCACCATAGGAAATTTTTTAGGGGCACATAACTTTTGGATCAAGCTAATATTTGTGTTTTCCATTCATCCCTCTCTTTGTGATCTTATGAATAGGTTGGATGACAAATAAACATCACCTTAGGCCCTAGGAAGTTTCAATGGTGGACATCATTCTCCTTACTGTTTACTGTGGTGTGGTCCACTTGAGATTTTTATCTGCCTTATTTTTTGCATTATACCTTAAAATGATTTTTACAAATTGATGGACGACGTGGAAAAAAATACATCATGGTGGGGTCCACAGATCACATGGAAGCAAACCCTATGATGTGTCAGACTCACGGATTTGAAAATAATTAAATTTTATTTAATAAACTAAATATCTCTCCCTCTCTCACGCACGCTCTCCCTCCCCCTCTCACCCCCCCACTTATCTTCTAGCAAGCTACGCCTATCTCTCTCTCCCCCATGAGATTAAGGTTCAGGATTTGTTCTTCTGCAAAGCTTTCGAGTATTAAATTTGAAGGTTTTTGTTCTTTTTCTTTTTTAGGTGATTTTGTTGAGAGATTGGGATTTGGAAGTGCTAAAGAGGAACCTCGGAAACACACACCGCCTACACTTTAGGTACACTTTCTTCATTTAAGATTCTTGCAATATTATATAGATGTACATATGTTTGTGTTGAGCCCATTAAACACCAAAATGCCTAGTTATGTGTAGAGGTGGGCAATGATTTGATTTGAGTCGAACATGGACCAGATCGGATCGTTCAACTGCTTGAGTGGGTGTGTTCGAACAATGTTCGAATAGGGTGGCTCTGTTCGAACTCAATTTGGTCTGGCCCAATCATGTTCGAACATATGGATTTTGGACAATTTTTACGAGTTCGAACAAGTTCAAACAATTTCACTTTTTTTTCACATGAAAATATTTTTTCTACTACTAAATAGTAAGTACCGATTCACAAATTACATTTCAGAAATGACAAATCACAAGGTTTAAAGTTGCCCATTTCACAAATTACATATCACAAATGACAAATCACAAGGTTTAGCCACAACTAAATCTCTAGTGAACCACACCACAGGAATGACATTATGATGGCATTAAACATGACTATGGACTCCAAGGAGATTTCAACGGTAGGAATTTCTCTACCACCTTTCCTTTAGTGTGGCCCACTTGAGTCTTGGATCCAGATCATTTTTGGTCTTAGCATCCTAAAATGATCTCACAAAATGGATGGACTGGCGTGGATTCCTCACAAACATCACGGTGAGCCCCACCTAGATTTCCAGTGCAGGAACTGCGCATGGCTTGTGATGCGAATGTGGGTTGGCTCATGGCTGGTGATGCGAACACCTACCAACAAGCTGGTGTCAAAGCTCTGTGGGCCCCACCATGATGTATTTATTTTATCCACTTTGTCCATCCATTTGTACAACTCATTTTAAGGTAATAAACAAAAAATGAGGCAGATACAAAGCTCAAGTGGATAACACCACCGGAAACAGTGAGGAGAATGATGTCTACCATTGAAACCTTCATAGGGCCAACAGTCATGTTTATTTGTCATCCAACCCTCTCTCTCTCTCTCTCTCTCTCTCTCACCTCTCCACACACACACACACACACACACACACACACCGAGTCGAATGAACGAGTCGAGTTCGAGTTCGAGTCGAGTTGAACATGACTATGATTGAAACCGAGTCAATTTTTTTTTTTTTGAACGCACCCCGCATGTTCGAACATCGAACGCACCCTGCATGTTCGAACAAAGTTCGAACAAGAAGATTTTATGTTCGAACAGAGTTTTACCGAGTCGATCTGAACAGTTAAACTTGGTTTGTGTCCAACTCTAGTTATGTGTTAGTTTTAACAGGTGGATCTTGATCTTTACCTCTTTATTTCTATCGCGTCTTCTATTCTTGACGTAATTCAAACATATTTCTTACTTCCACCAAATCATGCAATAGGAAACGAAACGATGATCTTTGAACACAACCTGGTCCAAAGCCAGTCCATATGATGTCCTCTTTGGACCAAACACTGGTGGGTCATCAATGGATCCAAGTCAGCCCATGAGATAAAGACTTGGGTCCAAGCCCAGACCATTTTGTAAAGCTGAGGCATTTGGGCTTTGGATTGAATGGCCCACTAGCGGTCAATAAGTTGAGTAGACATGGGCCTACTTTTTGGGCCTTTACATACATGCGAGCTCATGTCCACTCCACTCCAAATCCAACTCACATATTAAAAAAAAAAAGCGCAGAGCCATTCATCAGGTAGGGCACAGTTATTGAAGAGGGATTGGGGCCATTCAGGTGGTGCACAGTGAACATGACTTAGCTAAAAAAAGGCGGGTCTACTATCAGGCGGGCCATTGTGAATGAGAAAATTGAATGATTGAAAAAAAGATGACCAACCATCTAAATTCAGTGGAGGTTTGTGTGTGGCCCACCTGATGAGTGAACCATCCAGATTTTTGGTTAGGGAATGTTGATGGTGCTCACCGGATGGGATAGCTGGTCCTTAAGACCCGTGTGTTAGGTGAGCAAACGTGCGCTTGGGCTTGGACTTGAAATGATACTAATTGCAATTTGACTAATGGTATTTAGCTTGATTGAATACATACATGCGTGTGTGGAGGGAGAGGGAGCCTAGTAAACCTTTGTTAACCGTCAGATCATGATAAGATGTTGCTAAGAAATGCACCCCACTTGACCCACTACCTCCTAAAAGGTCAAAGGTGGCAGGACCCACTTTTTAACACCCACCAAATCAAACAGTCCATTGGATTTTGTTTTTGTTTTTAATGTAAGTAGACTCGTTTTTTAGTTTAATTTGATTTATAAAAAAAAGCAGTGAGTTTTCATAGTCTATGCTAATGACATTTTATTTAAGTGAATGGTAGATTTTACAATTGGATTAGGTGTTGGTTTGAATAATTTCGATGTGGCTATTTTGCAATGTGTAAGTGCATTTCTTATTATTTAGGTGTCAGACACTAAAAATCACATTGTTTATATGATCTGATATGCCTGATTTCAACTCAACTATTCAACTTGGGACGTGGACCACTTTCTCTTCAACTTTCCATTTGATGATCACCAATGGGGGATGGTTGGCATCGTTTGGCTGCCCAATGTGGATGGCTTGATTGGCATGCATGCATGCAGTGTGTTGGGTTGCCATATTGTTGCGAGTTGGGGGGAAAGCATATTGTAAAGCTAATGTTGTATTATTTAGGGAAATCAGAATGGGTGTACTTGTATTAGAAATACTTCCAACTTCTGAATATTCCAAGTGCTCTTAGTTGCGTTGGGACACTTACACAGTCGAATTCATTAATCCAAACTATTCATAAGGTCTAATACACTTTTTATGGGCTACCACGCAAACGAACCATGATTTCACCAATACTAACCATTTGATCAATGGAATTTAACATGAATGGTCAAGATCATTTAGACAAAAATAGACCCAATACACAATTTGATCAATCTATTTGTTACGGACCATCATGGGTTGCTTATTATTCTAAAGAATAATGTTTTAGGCAATCATAACCATCCATCTATGGCTTGTAAAAAGGATGGCTATAAAAAATAAGACCAAATAAGAATGGATTGGATCATTCCTTTAGTGCTATTTTGTCTAAAGCCCATGAAAGTATTCCAGCCTTAAATGGACAGTTTAGATTGATTGACTGAAGTATCCACGTGAACTGATGCAACTAGGAGCACCATAACTTAATAGTTCTCTGAGAGCACTGGATCATTTCTCTTTATCAGTAATTGTCATATGTTTTTTTTTGTTAGAACATGGAAATGCATGGATGGATGTGAAGATATTCATTGAAGTGATGTGTTTCATTAACTTAGCACTGTTATTCAATAGGATGGTAATATTGACGAGGATTTACTATTGATCTTTTCTCCATTTTTTAAATTTCCAGCACTCTTGAACAGACCAATTTCCAGGCTAGCTAGTTGTATTTAGATACATGAAACAGTAGAGTTCCTCACTCCTTGTTTTTGCAGGAGGGATACTAGGGGCAACCGAGCTGCACTGCACAGTGAATTTCAGTATCTCTTGGGAGGGGGGCATCAATTTCTGCAAGTTGTTGTTCTGCTCATGCCTTCCCAGAAGTTATGTACATTGTCGTTATTTCTGTTGCTCTCATTTATAGGACTATTCAAATGAATACTTACAACAGGATCTTTCTTGGTTGGTCAGAATTAAAGAATCATTATGTAGGAAGGGCTCAAAAGAAGGCTAACCCAGAGAAGATGCTAAGTTGCCAGTTCAAGGTAAGGCATAGCCAACAATTTCTGAAGTTTCAGGTAAATTTTTTTTTTTGTATGGAAGTAGCTTTCGAGGAAGCAAATTATAATCTTTTAGTTGTAACTGAAAACACAAAATACAAATGATAATAGGAGTAAATTGGATGTATAGAAACATGTATCCGTCCAGTCCATGCCAGTAGGTGCCGGATATGGCTCAGGTATGACAATTGCACTTATAAATAAAACATTGATTATGAGTGGGGCATCATTCAAGATTATCAGAGAGAAACATGGAACAAAAATAAAAAAAAAATTTAGAAAGCAGGAAGAGGAGCAAATATTCCAAGTTAATACAACTTTCTTTCTTTCTTTCGTTCCTTCTTTTTCTTTTTCTTTTTTGAGATTCCAATTCCTACAACATCAAATAATGAAAATCAATTTCCAATTGCATTCCACTATGGATATATTGTTTGATGACAGGATATCAATGCGACAAACAACTTAATCTATGCTTCTGGTCGATTTGCTTTCAGGCCATTAACATGAACATGAAATATGAATGAAAAGGAACACCACTACACACAAAAAGCACTAGATATGATCCATCCATCACATAACATATATGACTCACCGACTAGAATCAATTTCCAATGGCTATGAATCCGTATTTGGTCCAAGATGCAGCAATTTCCTGGCTGGGAGAAGGCTTACCTAAGGTATTCCTCCTAACTCGACTAATGGCTATTTGCACCATTTCTTAAACGGTGATGACTGTGGACTAGTGTAACTTTTTGGAAAAAAAAAGGGTGGTCCAGAATGTGTTTGTGCCACATGTTTGCTCTTGATCGGTGCCCGCAATTTGCTGTCTAGATTGATGCTTGTGAATGTCAGTCAGTGTCTCGTTCAAAACAGGAGGTTTTCAACCGGAAGTTGAGAAGCCAGGAATAAAGAAGGCAGTTAGCGAGCCGTTTGCAATCTATCGGAAGCTCCGGTGTTAGAGCAATTGTGAAACTTGCCTCACTGACCCTCGCCACCAAAGATTGCAGAATGGTGAGAAAGCAATGGCAGTCTAGCTGCCTTCTTTAGCTTTTTATCTTTGGTGTATTGATTTCTTAAATTTTCAGGTTTTCATGAGAGATCATGTTCTCTGACATTGCATAGGTGTTGGAATTGGTAGATGTCTGTGCCCACCCAGGTTGTAGAGAGCATAAATAAGTGTGAAGTGGACATCAGAAGAGAACTATTCAGCGGTATATTGGTAGCATTCACTCTCCTTTCCTACAATTATGATGCTTCAAATCTGAGAATTGGACAAATGCATTTTTATGGAGAACTCATATTAGGAAATGGCTTTTTCATTGTCAGGTAGTCTTTTTGCTTTTGTATAATCTCCTCTGATTGAATATTCTCTGTGCTAAAGAGGAATAAGAAACACAAATGAATAGGATTAGACATAATATTGCAGACAGTATGTGTTGTATGCATATCAGGTATTTGGGGAAATGAACATGATACATTTTTTATAGCCAATGCGCAACTATGGAAACTCTGCCTAGAAGTGATGCGGCAGCTGGATGGACTGGATTTGCTCCTATGTGCTATGCTGCTGCATGTGTGACATTAGACATAGCTTGGGAGAAAATGCCAAAGACCCATCTACCAAGTACTACAAGGTTTGACTGATCCTAAGGTGATGATTCCATTTCCGTTCAAAGATATTGATAAACACAAGAAAGAGTTTATGTGGATGGACGAACAAGATGTGGATGCGATTGAACTTGTGTTCAACAGGAAAAAGATTAAGGCGAGGAAGAACTGGCTCTGCCAATTCGAGGTAAAAGATAAATACCATCTAAGTTTTGCTGTGGGTTGCACATTGCTCTTGTGGCAGAGGAATTTGTTCGTACATCATGTAAGTCTCAATCATAATCATGGGTAATGGAATCCAAGACAAACTAAGTTGCTTAGTCTAAATTGGTGGAGGCTGGGAGCTTCCTGTCATAAACCAGCAACTATTTTCTCAAGCATTTTGTGTTAACATGGCATAATGGCATTATTCTATGCGCATTTATTTCTTTGAAAGGTTGTTTGTACTCAGCTGGAATGCATCTTGTTACTTTTTCGAGTGTGTTCTTGCCGAGCTTTTACTCGAGGTACAATCATTGTTTGAATTATCCCAGTTACTGTCTTACTAGAGAGAGCAATACAATCCTAGCCAGTACCTTGAAAAGGTGTTTTGTTTTTTCCCTGAAAGTACCTGAAAAATTCCTAATTTTTTTACTTCGCATTTCCTAAATGTTCCTAAGAATTCGCATGTTTCTACAAAATCATTAGTAAAAAAGTATTTCCAAGACATCCTTGGCTTGCAATTGCATCTAATTATGTCCACAGCAGCTAATGTAACTTGCCTGTTGGATTAGCTCATCATCTCCATAGCCACTTTAACTAGCAGCTAAGGGTACCAAGTTAAAAAAATAAAATAAAATGACAAAAAAGGATGCCTTTACACATTTACAATCTAGGATTTTTTTTCAAATATATGATTCTTTGGTACTTTTTGGACACATCCAAGTATAAATATGGATCTTTTTGCTTGTTTTCCCCAATAAACAGTCCGAATTTCTTCCTGTTGCCACACTCTGCTCCGGCTCATGTGGGCCACCCAGTCTGCCATTAAAGCTGGTAGAGAGAGGGTTTTCTGAAACCCATCATCTACGGTTCCGGTAGCCGTTGCGGCAGTAGTAAGAACTGCCATTAACACTGGTATAAAAAAAAAAAAATCAGACCTGATTTTTGGTTGTCATCTAGTCTTCTCGATCATCGGCGACCAACGAGCCATTACAACATTCCATCACCAGAGACGGGTACAATGACATAGGGCTTTATCCGTTATTGTCTGTTCAAGTGCTCCTCTGCTATAGCCTGGAAAGATTGAAGCCACCATCAATGGCAGCAACGAGCGGCGCCCAACAGAGAAGATGGTCTTCCAATCCTCTGTGTTGTGGCAACCATTGATTCTGGAAATCGTTTACCAGGGTTTGGGGATTCGGCAAGTGTTCCCCGATCGGATTGCGGGGTCCGTCGGTTCTTTCGCGGCAGAAGCAGGGATATAGAGAGGCACAACTGCTGCTTCTTTTAGGTAGTATTTTTTCTTTTTTGCTTTTTTTTTTCTTTTTTTCTCCAGGGCTGTTCAAAGAAAGAGCCCCTTGACAAGGCCTTTTGTTTTGGTTTGAGACAGGCTAGCGCCCATCCAATCATCCATTGGCTTTTTTGTTAGTAGTGGGCTGCGGTGTGAAATTCAGATGTGGACATGTGTGGACAGTCCATGGTTTTTTTTCCCAGCTTATAGGCCTAATTTATTGACCTATTTGCTAACCATAATTAGGCCCTATTTGGACCGAGAACCCGCGGAATCTAGGCCCATCTCGAAAGCCTTGCTTAATGCTCGTTACATGCCCATACCTTGACCCTGTTTTAAGGTCCGTTTATGAACCTACCGTTTTGAGCCTGTTTGCGTAGGCATTCATGATCTTTAGATTTGGACCATCTATGTAGGTTACAATGAGCGTACAATCTGGATCATTTACTTAGATGGACAATAAAGCATTTGAACCTCCCATCATGAGGACCTTAAGCATCAAATCTAAACCGTCCACTATATGAACCCTAATGACAGACTAACTATCCATCTGATTCAGGTAAAATGTTCTATATGTTTTGATCATCTTGTGAATGTCAAGGGCCAGACTTGTATCGCTCATTGATGACTAACAGATCATATATATAGTCTTGATTTACCTCAGTTGCAGGCCTATTACCCATACTCCTGAAGCTGACATGGATTGTTGATATAAAAGGAAAAGGGAGAGAGAAACCTAGTCATCTGTTTCCTTTTAAGATCACTTATATTTCAACAATTGATGCCAACTACTTTCTCGGCTAAATTGGACTGTTTGATTGATCATTTGTTGAGGGTAGGATTATATTCTTGACCTTGAAGTTTAAATGCGTGGAATTGGATCTGGTTGTGTTAGCCACACAATGACATCAATCAATAAAGATTTTACAAATTTTGACTCTTGATATTAGGATTCGGTTATAGGATTGCATGTAGTTGCATTCAGGTTCCATGCGGACAGTGAAGAAAATGCAAACTATCATCGTTTGGTAGGGACATGAATGGTGTGGAGTAAACGATGCTAGTAGTGTAAAGCTGAGAAGACCAATTTCACCTGCGCGTGATGAGTGGCTCAGATTTACATGATTGGCATTGTTTAGATTCATGTTTAAGAGAGTCACTTGCATGTCATAACTACCTCCCACAGGTGGAGTGATGATGATGTAACCGATTTTCACCAGGATTAATTGGTCGAGCCCATCTTTATCCTGAGCAATTCAATTGAAAGCCTCAATCAATTGAATTTATGATAATTTTACCTAATCTTCAGTTTTATTCGTGAATTGTTTAAAGTAAACATATTGGCTAATGTGAGTATTATGTAATCAAATAACATTCTAACTCATTACAACTCAGATCCCTTTTTAACCAGGTCTAATTATCCCTAAAGGAAAGAGTTTATAAATTTAGTCCTAAGGAGCATGGCAAATGACCTTACCTCAAGAAAGAGGAAATGTCTTTATGATGGTTGGTGGAGTTGTGATAATGGCTGCATTAACATTAAGAAGTCCAGCTCAAGCTACACCTTTATGATGGTTGGTGGAGTTGTGTCATGGAAGAGTGTGATAAAGTTGACGACAATCTTATCCATTGTGGAAGCTGAGTTTATTGCTTGTTATGAAGCATCAAATCATGTACTATGGTGATAGCGTTTCTTATCAGATTTGCAGGTATTAGAGTATATCTCGAAATTATTGAGAATCTTTTGTGATAACTCACATATGGATGGTTTCCTTCTCTAGTAATAACACGTATTCATCCAGGTCGAGGTATATTGATATCGAGTATCGTGTTATGGAGGAAAGAGTTCAGAATCGTCTAATGTCTGTGGAGTTCATTGACACTAAGTAGATGATTAAAAATCCACTCTAAAGGGCTCCCTATCACTCTATTTCACGAACATATAACATCCATGAGAGTTATCGATCCCACAGATGTATTCAGTTTGTGAGAGTTAAGTGTGATCCATTTTACACAGACATATATATAGAGATTTCATTTATAAAGTTTTGATAATTTTGATATAAACTTTGTTTCTGCTTCTCCTTAAGTATACATAATTTATTTTGAGTAAGAAAAACTAAAGTCTTGTCTCGTTCAAGGCATGTGAAAGCTCCAAGACCTCTTGAGGATAGACACATATGATCACACTGCATGTGTGAAATTACTCCTTTTGGATCAACACACTTGTATAGGCGTATGCGTGCGGAAGCTTGGAGAGCAACTAATATTATGGCTAAGTCCGGAGGTTTTAAATGAGGTTCACCACTCAACCATTACCGGAGTTTTGGACATAGGCTAACTCTCAATTCGACGCACGTTCACTCCCATGTCGGAGGCTCTCCTTTGGAGACTAATTTTGGCCCGACAAACGTGCCAAGGAACAGCAAACGTCCCTTACAGTTTAGGCCTGACAAACATGCCGATGATTGACAAACAACTCTAGATCGAGTTTGACAAACAAATTCTACACTCAACTCCCACAGGGAATTGAGTGGATGGACTCTCAATAAAGACAACCTTACTTGTTGGATGAGCCCCCTTGTTCAGCACCGCTTCGGGTTGCTTGATCTCCGCTCTCCTGTGCTTCAATCAGCTTCCCTTGCTCCCCCGATCGTGTTGCCGCTGCGTTGCCAATACCCCAGCTACACTTGATCAATCACCTTGCTTGTGATGCCTTTAAGATGCCCAAGGTGATAGGAGGGTAGGTTTGAGAATTCTACAACTAATGAGAATGGGTTGCTTAGAGTTGCTCACCTACAAAGATCTCATCTTAGAGCTTTGAATAAGGATATGATTATCAAGAAAGATCTAAACTTTAAAGATCAAAGATGGGCAAGATCATCTTCTTCTTTAAGCTTGGAATGCTCTATTTTTGTGTTAAATCACAAGGAAGATGTCTTGTAAAGGTTTGGATATGAGCCTCAAATGATCTTCAACAATGGTGGCTTCAATCCTCTTAGAATCTCTCTACTTCCCCTAAAAATGAGCCAAGCCTTTAAATAAACAAAGCCCCAATGGCTATAAAACGGCTATAAACAGCTCTCTTCGACCGGTCGCCCGACTGGTCGAATTACAGCTAGGATAGTGAAAAGTTTGCTATCTCAAATCAGTCTGTCGCCGACCAGTTGTATTATCCCCAGAGACAATGATATTCTGTTTTAGCATGATATCCATTTTGGCCTATTGCCGACCGGTCGGGCGACCGATTAGAGCATGAAATCTGTTGTTTTCTCGGTTATATTTTGCAGCTGATCATGTAACCTCTTGGCCATTCTTTAGGTGATCTTTTGGGGCATCTAGGGCCAATCTAAGATGACTAAGGGTATCCTAATGGTCACGGTTAGGGCTGGTTATGAGCCAAGTTAGCTCAAGAAACTCGATCGACTCGACTCGAAAAAGCTCGCCTTGGCTCGACTCGACTTAGTAGAACAAGTCAAGCCAAGCTTCATTTAGGAGCTCAAGTCAGAAATCGAGTCAAGTTCGACCATTGGGTCACTCGACTCGACTCGACTCGAAACTCGGCTCGATTCAAGCTCGACTCGGCTTAAGCTCGAGCTCGACTCGTTTCATATAGATATTTGTTAAAAAAAAAAAAAAAATCCTAATCTTCTTATTTCTTGGTTCTCTCTCCCCCCCCCCCCCCCCCCACACACACACACACACACACATTGGGGTCTAAGCTTAGGACATATAAAATCCTCACACGTTGGGGGGTTTCTTAATCCTACTATTTTGTTCAGGTAAGAACATTCATTGTTGAGAATATCTAATGGATTGAGTAATTTCAAGTATGAAAAAAGGTGAGCACACAATGGTTGAGTGTTTTACACGCTACACAAACATAAATGCTATGGTGAGACCACACACCATACATATCTATAAAATAGGGGCTATGATAAGACCAAACACCATATGCAACTATTGATTGCAATTTTACGAGGGAGGTGGTGCATCTGATCAATGAATCAGCTGGGCCTCACTAAGGCATCTCTTTTACCTGTTTCTTCTTCCTTGATACAGCTGGTCCGTCATGAGTCTATAGACTTCATCTTCATTAAGTTCAACTGACATTAGACTCACTGACTTAAGTGATTGACAAACAAGGTGCACTAGTATGCCACAGAAAAGTGCACTAATAATGTGTAATCCTCATACCACACTTCGTAGTCCTTGATCTATGTCGTTAAGGCTAGTGGTATTCGTCATCATATTTAGTCTCACTTCATCAAGATTAAATGTTGTGATGGTTACCACAATTTAATACTAGTAGTCTTGATGGACCAAATTGTAGTAGCATTGTCCATATTATCCAAAGTTGCATCCTTAACTATTAAGATGTTTCTCTTCAAAATCATAAAATATATTTTCGATATGTTTTAAAATTAATCCTTGATATTAATCGATGTGACCCAAGTGGAAGAATCTAAGAATTCTATATTGTGGAGATAATTAATCAACGGTCTAGATGTTCCTCAGTGATTTTTTTTGTTGGTACACACACCTCATTATTAGTCACACTGCAATGTTAGCCACCTCCCACTTGGGAATCGATACCAAGACCTTAGTGTTGAAACGAGATTATCTTCACTTAGTCTACCAATTGAGCTATGGATCGAGGTGTAGAATTGATAATGTGATCGGGCATATTTGGTAGACCCCATTCAAGTTATAATTAATCTAAGATCGTGTAGGGGAGGTGCGCTACGGCTATGTTACATGCACAATGTTCTAGTTAGATTAAGATTGTCAAATTCGTGTGGAGCCTAAAGGGGAAGAGTTTCGATGGGTTTTAAACTCTCAATCTTCAGTAAATATAAAAATAGAGTGGGGTCCCCAAACCTCCACACGTATGAAACTATTTTTCCATCCTGGTGCTTCTCTAAGGGTATAAGGTGCAGAAGATCCCAGCAACTCAATTCAATTCCAAAGATAGCATCTCAACTAAGTGCGAATTTCAATTTGGTTTTCTCGGCTCCCATCTCCGATGCACTAATTGATCCCTTTCGATTCCACATTAAAGTCTAACATGGATATCTCACATACATTACAATGGGCCCCATGTATTCTATCATTGCATGGACTTCCCATAAAGCAATAACAAATGCATGTACCATATATTCTTGTGAAGAGATACTAGGTGGGGGTAAAATTGTCTTGTTAGAAATTAACTTAATTAGGATTGTTTAAAATCCAAAATGTAATATGGGAAAGGAGTTATATACAATGTTTAGAAAGGAAAGGGTTCATTTATAAATATTCCAAAGGAAGGGATTATTTACAAATACAATAAAGAGAGGGCCATCCATGAAAAAAAATTCAAAAATAAATTACTTGAAAATGACAGGTAGGCCCAAGTCATGTGAGATAAACCTAGTTCGTACTCCATTGGTGTACCAAATTAGTTACTTGTCAGGCCATCATTGATGGCCCGAGCAATTATATAATGTTAGACCTGAGGATACACACAGTTAACTCGAGCTTTAAGTATTGACAAGTAGGCTCTACTATTAAATGATCGGGACCATCTGTCTCTTGGGCCCCACATGCAATGGTCACGCCCCAAAATTCTTCTTGTTTCAAAGCAAGTAAGCATCACGGTGAGAACTAGGATGGTTTTAACAGTGGCTGTTATTATCAGTGCTGCTTTTGTCTGTTTTGTGCTCCACTTGATCCGTGAATCTGCCCCATTTTTTGTTTTTTTAGATATAAAAAAAAGAGAGTGAATTAGCTGTTACCTCTACCGTGTGTGGCCTACCTTGATATATTTATTGTATATCAACCCATTCATCTGTTTTTCCATCTCATTTTAGAATGAGATCCCGAACATAAGAAGATCCAAATCTAAGGTGAAGCATACCATTAAAATGAGTGATGAATAACCATTAAAAACTTTTTGTGGGCCACATAAGTTTTAGATCAATCTGATATTTCTAATTTCCCTTGATCCACATCTTCTTGACATTGTAAACAGGTTGGATTGCAAATAAACATTAATAAAATATTATTATAGGCGCTTTGGAATTTAATGGTGAGGCACTCAATAAACACTGCTTCCTGTGGTGTTATCCACATAAATTTTGTTACCCAACACTAAAATGGTCCGGAGAAACGGATGGACAGAGTCGATATACATAAAATCATCAAGGTGGGCCCCAAAAGATAAGGCCAGAGGGTGTGAATAAAACTCATACATCACTGTAGCCCCTGTCCGTTCCTAGCTAGGGGCGGGGTAGTACCTAATCCGAGTCTCTGTCAAACGGCAGGATGCGCCAGGGCGCGTGTATGTCTTCTGCGAGAGCGGATTGGGTCTCACCCCTACACGCAGTTATACGACAAGGAACGTATGCATGACATCATGTCCTTGCATTGGGCTGGACCACCGATTAGATATTCTGGCCAAAAGATAAGGCCAGTCTACCATCAGCTAGGGCAAACATACACTTAAACAATGTGAGTAATGGACGGTCTAGAAGAACTTGCATCTTTTTCACACTGATTTAAAAAGTGGGTTGCATCTGATAAACGGAACGGATGTCATAGGCAAAGTGTATCCGCGTGTTGAGATCCCAAGGTTGCGGATTACCTTAGTGGGTGTTTATCTTATTGTGGGGCCCACCATGATGTATTTGTTGTATATCGACTCTGTCTGTCAGTTTTTCCAGCTCATTTTGACGCACGGCCCTAAAAAAATGAAGCAGATCTACGTCTCAAGTGGACTACACCCACCATTAAAAACCTCACAGGGCCTTCTCCAATATTGTTTATGGGCCATACAAGCTGTTGATAAGGTCACGCAGGCTTGGATGAAGGGAAAAATCTAAAACTTTACTGGCTCCAAGAAAATTTTCAGAGTGGGCATTCAATCCTTATTATGTCGCCCACTTGATGGATCTGTTTCAATTTTAGAATGGCATGTATGTATAAAAAATCCATAATTGTGCGACAATGGTCATAGAAACACCCACTAATGTGCTACCTACTCAGCAACATCTAATCTGCTGCGGTTTTTATAACCAGTAGCGGATTAGGTGAGACGGCTTCACTCACGACGGTGCAGCCCTTACTGTGGGGGAACAGCTTGATATGAGTATTTTGTATCCATTTTTTTCAATTATTTTAGGGCATTATCCTAAATATTAATAGATCCAATTATCAGGTGGACCATATCATAGAAAATAGTGGTGATTGACTATTAATGAGCAACAAAAGTTATGGATTAAGTTGATATTTGCTTTTTCCCTTCATCTAAGCTTATTTGAAATATTAAGATGCATCTTAAAGAGTTTTTAATGGTAGGACATAATATAGCACAAGGTTTTCTAAATATGGAGCAGGTGATAGAAGTGCTCGATTGATTCAATATAGATGAACCTAGAAAAGATGATTAAAGGTTGTAAAATATAACTAACAAGAATTCTGAGATTGACTATTAATGGGCTACAAAAGTTCTAAATTAAGTTGATATTTGTTTTTTTCCCATCACCAAGACTTACTTGACCTTATCAACAGATTGGATGGCAAATAAACAGTATGGAAATATTAAGGTGGGCCTTAAAAACTTTTTAATGGTAGGGCGTTCAATCACCACGGTCTCTTATGGTATGGTCCACCTGATAATTGGATCTGTTTAATTTTTGAAATAATGCCCTAAAATGATTTGTAAAATCGAATGGACAGCATGGATACAGAATACATACATCAAGGTGGGCTCCACTGTTTCCTTCTTTAGGGTTTCTCGTTTGTTGTTGTATCTTTTCAATCTCTGCCCTCAGTAATAAGAGAATTTTTCTCGCTTATTTTCCAAAAAAGAGCCACACCATCTTTAACACGCACTCGTTTGTACATTAGATATTTGCTAGAAGTACATCTTTATGCATTGCGGTAGCATACTTCGAGACTTTATCCTTTGGATATTTGGTTACATTTGGATGATCCAAACCGTTTAATTGATGGTCCTCAGCCTGGATGGAAGATATGAGGAAACGGAAATCTTACGTTGAAATATTTCAACCATTTGATCATTTAATTATTTTCCTTTGCATACGGACCGTCCTGTTAATCCTTGAATTTATCAAAGAGCTGAAATGTTTTAGTGTGAGGCTCATCGTATAAAAGGATTGGGTCATTGAAAAGGAAATCAATCGAACGGCTAAATATCCTATTGTAATGTGTCAGTATGTATCCCACCAAACCTGTGTCATTACGTCTGGTGAGGATTCAGCACGTGTATGGACCATGAAGAAACAGTTTCAGAGAAAATATTTTGAGAACAGAGTTCAATTTGTGGTGCTGTCCCATGACAGATCTGCACCATGGAAATGGTAGGGTCCACCGTGAGCACCACCCTTGTTGAAAACCAGGTCGATCAACTCACTAGGTGGGGTGCACCTGTATGTTGAGTCAGGTCGCGGTGGTCCATTGATTCCAGCAGTGCGGTCTGAAATTTGTTCTGGATGACCATGTGAGGCCCACCATTCTTTCTTGGTACTGATGTATCACAGCAATGGATACTGCTACTGCCTAGATTGAGCTCTTGCAACTGCGACATGAAATAAGCACATGAGTTCATTGGACAGCGGGCCACTATTAGATCCAAGCCACCAGAAGCATGTTTGAAAGTTGTTCACTGTATAACTACTCCACCAGCCCCTCTCCATCCAGAGCTTGCCCTACAATCAACCGGGCGTGGTTGGTAGATCTCCAAGGAGGTGTAGGGTCCACTGTGATGTATGTGCTTATATCCATGCTGTCTATACATTTTGATGTATGTGCCTTATAATTTTACAGCATCATACAAAAAATGAAACAGATCCAAATCTTAGGACCATAATACAGAAAACAGTGGTAATTAACCATTAAAAACTTCTCATGGGCCACAAAAAATTGGATCTAAGGTGATATTTTCATAGTCTATATATTTATCTAGGTCTTTGTGACTTTGTCAATAGGTTGGATGTGGTAAATAAACATTCCAGTGGCCCATGAAGTTTTTAATAGTGGAGATTTAATCACAACTGTTTTTGTAATGTGGTCTACCTAAGATTTGGATCTTCTTTATTTTTGCAATCATGCCTAAAATTAGCTTTCAAAATGAATGAAAAGTGTGGATCTAAGTCACATACATCACAGTGAGCCTCACAGTTGATGATCCACTGATGGGGTATCCACCCAACTCCACCTGCTGGAGATAGTGTGGGCGACACCTAATGCACATCTAGCCTGGCCAAGCTCCGCTCCAAATGTGAGAGTAGCTGGTTGGATGATAGGTAGTTGTATGAGCCATACAAAGCATGTTCGAAAGTTTCAGTTCGATTGTATATGCACTCTTCCCATTCCAAAAATGAAACAAATACAAATCTCAAGTGGACTACACTAGTAGTCTTTGACTGCTCACCATTAAAAAGTTCCCAAGGTCTGCTGTAATGTTTATTTGTCATCCAATCTGTTGATAAAGTTAACCGGATGTAGATGAATGAACGAGATTAATCCAAATCTCTTGTGACCTTGTGAAGTTTTTAATAGCAGGAAATTCAATCCTGACCTGTATCTGCTTTATTTTTCGGAACATGCAATAAAATTAGCTGACAAAACAGATGGTTGGCGTGGATATGCATCTTATGGATGGAGGTGGGCCCCACGGTGAGGGATGCACCCACCAGGCTAGATCCGGGTTCGCACCGGATCCGTATTAAAAAGTTGACCCGGATTATACAGTCAATACATGCGTCGAGAAAATGGCCTGATTTTTTTTTGTATGGCCCAGATGTTGCGCATGTGCGCCAGACTGGAAATCTGGGACGCCCATTGCCTGTGCCGGGGATACATGAAGTCCCTGTAGTCATAAACTGTGTGAGGCCCACAGAGATATCCATGATAAATCCACTCCGTCCATCAGTTTTGCAAGACCACAATACAACCGAAATCTAAAAATCAGGCGGATGCAAAACTCATGTGAGCCACACCAGGAAAAAGTGGGAACGGAAACGTCGGAACGAACCATCATGTTTCTATGCTATCCAAACCGTTCTTGGCGTTATTACCCCTCAGATGAAGGCACAAATATCATCCTGGAACGGACCCCAAATGTAAGCACAAATGTCATCGTGATACAAAACTTCTGCGGCCCCACAGAGTTTCCAATGGTGGGCGTTGGACGCGGATTGCCTGCGAAAGCCTTTTCGCAGGCATCTCCTGCTCTCGGAATTTAGGTAAGGCCTACCGTGATGTTTGTGAGAAATCTACGCCGTCCAATCGTTTTGTGAGATCATTTTAACCACTGTGACAAAAAAATGAACTGGATCCAAGAATCAAATGGGCCGAAAACGTGACGATTGAACTTGCACGGTTGAAATATTCGTGGGCTACAGAAGTTTTGAATGAGGATAATATTTGTGTTTTCAGTTCATCTCAGTAGGAATGATATTATGAACGGTATGAATGGCATATAAACATCACTGTGCACCCTATAGAGCTTTCAACGGTAAAAATTTCCCTTACCATCTTTTTCTTTAGTGCGGCCCACTTGAGTTTTGGATACAGTTCGTTTTTTGTCGCACGGGCTAAAATGAGATCACAAAACGGTTGGGCAGCGAAGATTTCTCACAAACATCATGGTGGGCCCTACCTAGATTCAGGCAATCCGCGGCCGTCGTACTGTGGTCTTGAAAAACTGATGGACGGAATGGATTTGTCACGGGAATCTCTGTGTGCCCACACAGAGTCCGCATCCGGGAAATCTGGTCCAGTTAATTAATTTCAACCACGGCACTTTTGGAAATCTGCGCCAAAATGGCAGACTATAGTACATTAATATAGTAGGAAGGAGAGCAGCTCGTGTGACCCGAGCTCATGCTCACCATTGCCTGATCGGGCCCACCCAAATACATGGTTAGATGATCGGACCTTTCGAACTACTGGGTTCCACCCTAGATGGGCCATCATCCAAAGTTCACAGTCATCAGACAGCTTATTCCATGGATTTTCCCATTTGAACAATGACCATTCACTTCCTTTGTTTTCAACCATCCATTCAAGTGCCAATTTCAGAATGTACCAAATATACATGAGTGCACACGATATGGGAGTTCTAGATACCACCTGCACATGCAGCGAAGTGGGTCCCACCAAACAACACGTGTATGAAAGATAACCATAGATAGTGGATCTGGGAGTCCGTACTTTTAAAGGATAAAAATTAATGGTTCAAGAGATGCTCTTTGCCCTCCATTCCATACACCACCGTAGGCGAATTGCCTGTGCCCCGCAAGAGGAAGTTACTGCAGGCAAAAGCTTTGTGGGCCCACTTCAAAGCCTGTGTGACATCCACTCCGTCCATCACTCTTGGAAAGCTCATCTTAGTATATGAGTTCAAAAATTAAGCAGATACGAAACTCAAATGGGCTATTCCAGAGGAAACAGTGGAGAAAGAACGCCCACCATTGAAACCTTGATGGGCCCACAGAAGTTTTGGATCAGGATATTATTTACTTGCTAATTCATTCCAGTGGGAATAACCTTATAGACGGTTTAGGTGGACTCATAATAGTTTGATTGGTGGGCGTTTTCAACCCCACTGTTTTCCTGTCGTGTGGCCCATGCATTTAGCTGTTCCATCCCATGCGTCTCGGTACGGTACGCTTGTCCCCACCCAAGTTGGCTGTACTCCCCACCACATGCAGTTTATTGCACTGAAAATCACCGATATTTTCCTATTTCTCGTTATATTCTCGTTGAGACATTTTCATTCTCTCCGCTGGAATTATCTCACTATGGTGTCAGTTTACCACCGATTTGCATCTCATCAACTGGGTACATGGTTCATTTGTTCTACAAGACTCGTCTCAGTCGACTCGTTCTCAGTCGGTACCAACACGAGTCACCCTCCAATTCAAACTCGAACAAATCCAAACAAGTTGCTGAGTCCAAAAAATAAAAATAAATAAAAAAGACCATCATTGTTTGTGTAGCATGGATTTATTTATGTTCATCGTAACAATTTCAGTTATAGGCCACTTTGTACATGGACATTAATGTTATGGTTAGGCTCATCTACTCGGAAGTGAAGGATTCTATAATGGGAATCATGGTACACATGTGGACTGTTGCTACATTTTAAGAAATGGATCAGCATTGCCTGCTGTTGCATGGTCGTATGAAAGTACTCATGTGCATATGTCTGGCGCATGCCAAGTAATGAAATTATACTTTTTGTACTGTGGGCCCATGTGTAACAAGTGCACATGGTATAGGTATTTCTTACGGGACTATAAAAGTTACAAAAGATTCTAACAACCTAGTTTTACAAGCAATCCATTTCTTAATAAAGAAAACTAATCATGATTGGTTGGTCTACAGGCAAGGACACCATGGCAAGTCATGTCAGCATGTCTTTCTCACCACCATGCCACTAGAGTAGCACATCTAAGGGCTATCCAAAAAGTAGGCCCATTGTGAGGATCACCCATCTCTAAAATCAAAGTCGATCGATCCACTCTTATGGACTGCAATGGTATGTTAAGTCAGACCTTTGGTTATCTAATTGATTCTATCAGTGTGGCTCATGTGATGAGAAGACTGGCCTAATTTTTGTGACAGGTGATCTTCATAATGGGACCTTCCGTTTGCATGGTATGAGTATACCTGCATGACAATTTCATTATCTGCTTCACATTGATCAGCTTTTATAGATTGCATGTAAACAACTCACAATGTACAGTTCCCTGGATGAAACTAGAAAGCACACTGGCTAAAATAAAAGGTTCTCAGTGGGCCCACAGAATTGTCGTTCCGAGAACCATTAAAGAGACCGTTCACCAAACTCATGCTAAAGAAACACATATGTGTGAGGATGGGAACACTGATCAAGTACCCCAGCCTCAAATTCAATAATCCAGAGAACCTGCCCCAGCCTCAAAATTAGTATGTCCCACTTGACCAAACCATGTCGAAAAATTGGCCACTACAAATAAAATGCCTGACAGTCTAACTTCAACTCGTAGGCCAACTGATTTTTAGGCCAGGGCACAGTAAGCCTCACCTCATGAATAGACACAATCTCACAAATGTGTGACACATTAAAACATTGGTAAGCATGCCTAAGATGACCAATTATCATTTCATGCACGTTTACTGGACTCACTTATCATTTGCCGACAAGTAACTTTACTTCTATCGTTTGAGTACATGGTACCCTTTTGCGTGTTCAAATTGCCTTAGATATCCTAATAACAGCTAAGATAAACTTACTTTCCCCATGAATGTAACTATTTTTTTAAATAAGAACTCTTTATTTCCTCCCAAAGGCTACGTCTCCCAAAAAAAATATAATTTGGGACACCATAGGCAAGAGGAGAGGAAGAGAAAAGAACAGAGTAGAGAAACAAAGTAGAGAAAAGAAAAAGAGACCTACACCTGAGCCAAGGAAAACCCCACATACCTAGCCAGGAGCAAAGTAAGAGAGCCAAGCTAATAATAATAATAATAAGAAGCTAACTCAATCTTAAAGATAACACAAATAGAGGAATTGGACGGGACAATAGCAAGCTTAGAGATAAGTGCTTTCCTCTACTTACTAATTATCGTCATTTCACCCTAATGCTTAGTAATCAGAGATCTCAAACTCCTAGCGAAGCCTCATGCTCCAAGAGGAAGAGTTAGGCTTTAAAATCGTATAAAAGCAGTCATCATTATGCATTTTGATGAGAGTACTTGAAATAACATAAATTACTCTCCTTAGGCAAAAAAGAATAATAGGAAGGCTCCTATCCCTTTACCCCTAGTTGTCAACATTAATGTTATAACCCAAGATAACCTTGAAGGAAGGAGAGAAGTGTAAGAGACCAATCTTTGGACAAGTAATCTCATTACAGGAAAGCATCTAAGAAGGCCCATGGTGATTAGCCGGGGGCCTCTACTAAAGAAATGAATAATGCTTGAGAATAGGGCGGAATGATGTTGGGAGATTCCAGGTTGCTGAAATATGTGCTGGAGCAGTATCGATAATGAAAGGCCCAAAAATAAACAGAATATATCTAAAAATGATCTCCTTTGGGAGGAAAACTTTATTAAAAAATGGTCCTTTCTTTCCCTCCAAATATGTCAGGCAAGAGTTAGGAAGCGGAGCTTCTCTTCTTTTTTGGGTTAGTACACGCATCCCACTGTTAGTACACACACCCACACCACGTTGGGAATCGATACTAGGACCTCAGTGTTGAAACGAGGTTATCTTCACTCAATCTACCACTGTCCCAAAGGTGTGGGTGTTGAAGCGGAGCCTACTCAAAAGATTATAAGCAGGATCTATAGAGTTTACAATAAAATGAGTAACCAACCTGAGTATTAGTGAGAGAAGAGATTGTAGCGATGAAGAGCTGTTAGTGGATCTTCTCCCAAGCCCATTACATATGGGCATTCAAAGAAAACATGATCAATTTCAAATAGTAGGGACAAAAATGACGATTATAACTATCAGAAATGATATTCAATCTTTACAACATATCCGTAGTCTTAAAGCTTTTGAGAAAAATCATCCAAGCCATAATAAAGTGTTTAGAGACGTTACCCTTGAACTAGACTAACTCAGTCTAAGAGAGAAAATCTCCTATGGATAAACTAACCTAACCTGCAACTAGTCTAGTAATACTCTATCAAATGTAAGTTTTTCTAAATTTCATAATGACACTGTAGGAGGTTAAAAATGTCTCCAGTGTATTGCAATTTAGAAAAAGTCAGGGTTAGGTTCTCCCTCCCATTTTGTTCTTATTTATAAGAATAATAAGAATATGGTAATCCATAGGAATATCCTATTGGATACACCATATGCCACTCTAATGCTTCCCTTCAAGCTGGAGCATGGGTATCCACCGTATCATTTTGGACACAATCTAAGAAAGACTAGACCTAGTGACACCCTTCATGAAGACATCAATCAATTGCTCCTTAAAAATAAGAAGATGGGTGTTGATAATGCCAATAGTCAGCCTTTCACAAATAAAGTGACAATTAAACTCGATGTGTTTGATGTGCTCGTGGAATACTAGATTAGAAGTGATGTGAACTGTTGCCTGGTTATCACCAAAATGTAGTATAACAAACCTAATAGAAGTGTCCTAATTAAAAAAGAAATGAGCACAACCAAATGCTTCACTCCATTACCCATCACCCTATACTTCGCTTTTGAAGAAGAATTAGCTACTACAAATTATTTCTTACTCTTTTAAGAAGTGAGATTTTCCCAACAAATATACAAAACTCAATAGTAGAATGAGGATAATATAATCACACGCCCAATCGACATCACAATACGCCTGAGTATTGAGATGACCATGATCGGTATATAAAAGACTTTTGCCATAGGGTAGCCTTAGTGGAGCGAAGGATGCAATGAACAATGTCAAGATGATGTTCACATGGAGCTTATGTAAAATTACTGATAACACTCACAACATAGGTGCGCCAATAGTTCCCAACATTAGTCAATGGAGAGGATCTTTGTTGAAAAGTCAATGATTTGCCTCAATTAGTGCCTCGGCTAGATGAGACCATAACATGCCTGTAGTGGCTAAAAGATCAAGGGCACACTTCCCTTGGGAGATAAAAATGTTGTTAGTTGAGCGAGCAACTTTAATCCCAAAGAAGTATTGTAGTTGTCTTAAGTCTTTAATTTGAAGTTGATAAGCATAAAACTTCTTAACTAATAATGTTTCAACAATATTATTGTCAATTAAGAAATATCGTCTGCATAAACAGCTAGAACTGTGCTTTGGGGCCTTATGTCTTAATAAAGACAAAATTATCATATTCTTGCCTCTAAAATCTAACTTGAAAGACAACATAATTAAATCTCTCAAATCAAGCTCTTGGGGATTATTTGAGACTGTTAGAAGAGCCTTCAAACTGGGTCCCTGGACCGTGCACCGACCGGTCATGACCAGTCGAACAGTAGAGGCCTGAATGGATTTGGAGTAACCTATACTCTAAACTTTTTTTTCCTATATCCATCAATCCACTATCTGTCAAAATGTTGCCCATCTTACTGAAAAAGCTGTTGATTCCATTACTTCTCTCATCTACAAACTTACCTTCCTGGCCTTTGTGTGGAATATTTGGAGAGAAACGAACAATCACATTTTTAATAATAAAAGTTCTCCAAAAGAGATCATCTTTAAGAATATTGTTTGGGAGATGAAGGCTAGGGTCATTTTCCTGTTTGGCCCCTCTATAGATGCTAAAGCCCCTAGCGCTATTTCTACTGCCTGAGATTTTCCTACAGGCTTATAGTTTTTAGTCCCCCCTACTCGACATCATCCTTGGCTTCACAGGCCTCATTTGACCTGGACCTTAGCATGTGCTAATATTGTGCCTACTATGGTTGGACTTCTCAGTTACTCTTCCAATGATTCTTTCCGTTTGGGGCATAGTTTCTGATTATAACACTTAAGGGAAGATGGACAGATGTTTGCATTTTATTACCTCTACCTTTTTTCTTTTTATTGATCACCATGTAGGATCTAGCATTTTGGTGGAAAACTAGCAGAGCGCCCATGTCATTGAAGACCCATTTGCCTCTACTTGGGAGATGCACTTATTTGCTAAGAGTCTATGCTCCTTCATTACTTCAAACAATTGCTACATTGGGGTTATTCTTGATCATCTGAGATCTGCACTCTCTACTCTGATCGGCATCCATTCGTGGTCTAATTCCAGATTTATCACAGGGATAGAGATTTAAAATTTATTGTGATGCCTAGCCCGGGCTATGGGTTTCATCTTTCCTTAGTAGTTCTCTTTCTTTTCCTCCCTGTCTTTCTTTTGTTTTCTCCCCTTCTCTTTTCTCTTTCTTTCTACCTACGCTCAGGATGTGCGTTGCTTTTTGTTTCCGTTTTCTTTTCTTAGTTGGGGTATGCCCCATTCTGTTGTATCTTTTTTCAAGCTTTGTCCTGGGTAAGTAATAAGAGAGTTCTCCTTGGTTGCTTTCCGAAAAAACTTCTAACACTTTACAACTCAGACCCTTAACACAGGATAACTAACCCTAACAACCTCGACCCTTAACATATGACAACCTAGACACTTAACATGTGACAACTCAAACCCTTAACACATGACAACCCAAACACTTAGCACATGACAACTTAGGCCTTTAACACATGACAACCTAAACCCTTAACACATACACGACAACCTAAATCCTTAAAACATGACAACCTAGCTCGACCTGACACTTAACACCACAAAGACGTTGTTTGTGTAGCCCATTGTCGAGTATGTGTCGAATCCACTTTTTCCATTGGAGTCAGCATTTCATAAAAAGCCATACGCCAAAGAATAAGCCACATTCGCATATAAAGTGAACCACACCATTAGGAAACAGTTGAGAGCGAACGACTAACATTATCATTTGTTTGGGCTACAAGGAGCTCATACGAGGCTAAAGTTAGAGTATTCCCACTAAAATAATGAGCCACGAAAAGAATGAATAAATTGTATCTGCCTTCAAGTGGGGCCAATTATCATGCTATGGCCTCCTCATGCATTGGGAGTGGAGCTTAGAAGCTTTTTCTAATAGGAAAAGCAAGTAAGGGGCAATTTTTCAAAAGCAAGGGCATTTTGGTCCATAAAAAAGCTAAAAAGGTGTCATAAGCTTTAAAAAAAATTGAAAAAAGGGGCTATTTTCTTGAAATGGCCATACATAGGCACCATTTTGATTAAAAAAAATGGCATTTTTTAAGCGTAGGTTGCCCTAAATATTACAAATGAATGAACAATCCAAATTATAGCTGTCAACGGTCGAGCTTCAATGCTACCCAACCCAATGCACACACAGAAAGAGAGAGAACACCGAGATATTGCACATTTCTCGCGACCTACTTATGCAATATGTATACATGTATGTGGTCTCCTACACCAGTTCATGACACTCCTCCTCATTAAAAGGGAGGAGGACCACAGATTTTTTGAACAAGCAGACGAACTTCAACTCGAAAATTCTTGGGAGGTTGATATCTACACTCACCATCGTTGATTTTCACATACCCCCATTTCTCAATTTTGGGAATCCAAATAGTACAATGGGTGCTCCTTTTACCATTTCACAAAACCAAAAAAAAAAAAAAAGAAAAGAAAAGAAAAGAAAAGGAATATAGGCCAATACAAATCAGTCAGCATCGGTGTATACAGTAATTCCCTAGCTAATGTGTCACACGGTCATTGAATGGGTCCCAAAATGATTAACCAAGGTACAAGAATTGTATGAATGGGATGATCCTAGCCATGCAATTGATGGACCTTTCACTTTTAGTGTCAGTCGTCTCTTTACAACCCTCCATCTGTTGGTCACTAACATGATAGAAAAGTTTATCTGTTCATTTATATTTTTCTACTGTGGACGTGGGGCCCACCAAATGAAAGTTTTGGATCACCGATCTTATTGAATTTTAACCCAAGGAGGCTGACCGGCAATATATACTTGCGAGCCTAACTAGATATTGATTCTCCCCTACCATCTCAACAATGCACTAAATGATCAGGACTGTTGCTTTGGTGCCCCTCTACTTGGAAGGGCCATCGCCGAAAAATCACTGACCATCCAACTACCTTCTTAGTTTTATAGAGGCATGTAAGTGGACGGTTCAAACAAAAGTTGATTAAGGAATAGGCTGTGGGTCCACATTCGATGGTCAAAATTTACAATGATCGACGTGGCTAAGATAATACCATCCATATAATGATGGCCCACCACATCAACAGTCTCGATCACCTTCAATTTGTGCGTTGTGTAATGAGCAGATTGCTAGAGATGGCCGAGAATCCACAATTCCATATATGATATATTTCCTGATCCGGTGCACCTAAAAGAACGTTGGGAACTAACACATGCTTTCGAATGTATGGTAATCCCCATACATTCAATCTGACTGGGACCCACAATTGCTTTATATGTCGAATCCAAACCGTAAATTTTATGTACGCTCTCATAGTAACCGTACATCCAAACTATCATTAATTTGGAATGGCAATAATTTCTGTTTTGTGGACCCCACACTTCATCTGCAAGTTTCTACGGTGGGTATGCCCCCATGAATGTACCACAGGCATGCATCAGGGTGGAATTTTGAATATAGGCCGAGGGCATCTAATGGACGGATTGGATGGAAATCAACCACATGCTTATCCATGCATGGAGCTACCGTTAAGTGTACTAAACTACGGATGCATACCATGCAGCAACGGACGCGGATTGCGTCCGACCTTAGTCGAACCTTTAACCGTCCGACCAGAACTGTTTGAGGACCCACTGTGATGTATCGGTTTATCCAAGCCGTCCATCCCTCTTATAAGATCATGTTAAGGAATGAACCCAATAGTAAGGCAGTTCCAACGCTGTAGTCCACCACACCAAATAGTAAGCTTGGTTGCATTAAATGCGCATAGCATAATTCAAGTTGCATTAAATGCAAGAGTTGTCTCTGGTGTGGTCCACAACACCTTTGGATCTATCTCATTTTTGGGTCCTTCCCTTAACATGATCTCAGAAAATGAGTGGACAGTGTGGATCAACCGATACATGACGTTGGGCCCTCGCACAGAACTGGTCGGACGCTTAAAGGTCCGACCACTGCAGCAACAGTACACTGTGCATGCATGAAACTCAATCCAAACCGTCCAAATTGTGGACAGTTCTTTAGATGGGGTTCCCAATATCATATTCAGTGGACGATCTTATTCTGCTAGAGGCCATTTGGTAGTTGAATTCTGCACATTAGCATTTCTCAAATTGCCGTACATCTGATGGCCATAAATCGATCAACAAGAATTATTATTTTGTGCCCCACCACCAGCCATGCATTAATGACTTGGGCGGTTTGGATTGAAGTGAAGTAAATGCACGCCCACCTGGGACGCAGATTAGGCGAGGCACTCACGTGGGGCCCACCTCTGTGTTGTATATCCTCTATCTGTTTTGCCAGCTCATTTTATGACACAATCAGATCCAAATCTCAAGTGGGGCATACAGTAGGGATTGAATTCCCACCGTTTAAAACTTTTCCTGGGACACAAAAGTTTTAGATCAAGCTGCTAATTGTGTTTTCCCTTCATCCATTGATGGGAATAAACATAACAGTGGGCTTAGGAAGTTATTAATGGTGGGCTATCAATCATCACTGTTTTCGTGTGATGTGGTCCACCTGAGATTTCAGTCTGCCTCATTTTTTGGACCATATCCTAAAGTGAGCTGGAAAAACGGATGGACGGCGTGGATATACAACACAAACATCAAGATGGACCCCACGGTCTGGGCCTCACCCAATCCGCTGCTTGCCCACCTGTACAGTGCATGGTGGAATCGGATTGCATGCGGAGTAACATAGAATGTATATGCTTCATCTATTCCGTCCATATGTTTTTCCAGCTCATTTTAGTTGTTGAGCCCAAAATTTAAGCATATGCAAATCTCAAGTGGATCATGCCACGGGAAACAGTGGGAATAATGATTTCCACCGTTGAAACCTTCCTAGGCCCTACAGTGTTGTTTATTTGTCATCCAACCTGTTCATCAGATCACATGGATCTGGATGAAGGATAAAAACAAATATCATCTTGATCCAAAACTTCTGTGTCCTCCAAGAATCTTTCAATGGTAGACATTCAGTTCACACTTTTCTTGTGGTGTGGTCCACTGTAGATTTTTATATGCTTCATATTTTGGAACCATACCTAAAATGCTCTGTTACGATGGATGGACGGAGTGGATAAAATGCGTAAATCACTGTGGGCCCCACAGAGTTTACTCAGTACGGAGTTACTCAGTACGCAATCGGCGTCCGTGCATGGTACTACTCTCGGCAGTTTAAATCCCAGTTCAACTGGGAGCGGATTGCCTGTGAACCCCGGACACAGAGATATCACTGTGCCTGGGGCTGTGTGGAGTCCACAGATGTGTTCGTGATAAATCCATTCGGTCCATCTGTTTTAAAACTTCTGTCATCCCCACACGTTCAATCCCTACTGTTTTGAGTGGTAGGACCCATTTGAGTTCTGGATCTTCCTGATTTTTACCCTTAAGTCTTATTGTGGTCTTTTAAAACAGATGGACGGAATGGATTTGTCACGAAAATCTCTGTGGGTCCCATTTTCCTAGTCAACTCCCATTTTCCTGTCCTTGTTTGGCCACTCAAAGAACGGCTGCCGTGGCGTCAGTTGCGGAGAGGTTTTGTGATTTTTTTAGGCGGGAAGACTAGATTACGAAGCAAATTAATACGTTTTGGAATTTAGATTGTAACGAAAATGTAGTCCGCAGGCTACCCGATTTCTGTAGTCCCTCAACTTACACTGTCTAGAGTGATTTGACCTAACATTGATGAAATCACGGACCAATGTCTTGCATGGGCCGAACAAGTGGGTTCATTGCTCTCGGCCAATCAGAGTCCAAGAGATTAACCATAGCAGGTCTTGTTGTCGATGGGCCATAGAGCTTCGATTGGAGGGCTAGACTCGTTTGTTAGACTTGCATAGCCCTATACTTTTTTTCTTTTTGTTTTTTTTTAAATACATGTACTCACTAAGCGACATGGATTTAGAGGTAATTAGTATCGAAGGTATTTAAAATACACAATTTTATTACATTTTGCATACCATTATTTGCTGTTGTTCAAGATTAAATGCCTGATCTTTTACTTGTTTAAAGGTAGGAGGGTTGTATGTGTAACATGGCTAAGCCGCTAGTCTTTTATACACATGGAAGATTGATGATGCCGCAAAATAATCAAATTATCAGTTGCATCGATCACTAAACTAACATAAATAGAGTGACCCAAATGGTTCAAACATTGGCCATATAAATTGAAGATTAAAAATGTTGGTGAGTTGGCTTGTTTATCATCCTATGCTTGTAGCCTAATTAATGTTCAAAATTTTGTAATTTTCTTTATCAAAGTAGATATTTCAATAATCTTATTACAATTATTCTACTAAATATCACATCTATGTACTAATGTAGGGTATTAAAGTTGATTTAGTAATCAAATTTAAATTCTTCTTCTAAATATATTACATGATTTCAATATATTGATAGCAAGCGAGCTCAGTCCAATTTAAATATCAGTCCGGGTAGCTGGAGCAACTGTGGATGGAGCATGGCTTAAAATTTGCACTTTGAATATACCATTAACTATCTGATTTTCCTTTTGGATTTGGATTACCACTCACTATTCTACTCTTAACCATTCATTTGATAGATATTAATTGAATGGTTAGGATTCCTTGATTATATGATTTTAGAGATATTGTCCATCCATAATGGGAACCACAATTTTGATGGTTTAGATAGCTGTACATCAATTCCACATTTGAGTAGGATGAGTCGCTGATTTTGCACGGATGCCAACCATGCAAAAGGACAGCGGTCTGCCGGACCACCAATTATTTAGTCGATGACTCCATTGGGCTACTCCTCTCTCGCTGAGTGGACCTACTGAAAGCTGTGGTAAAGAATAATTTGGTGGTCCTGAAGGCTACACAGTGAAATCCAAACGACTGGTCCCACTCCCGCTCACGACTTGGTTTTGTCTCCGTCGCCACTCAACACAACAAGCATCTGTCGCTGCATGAAACTTACATCCACAGATAATGCGATGATCTGAACCGTCCATCCTCTACCCACTACCTTTCATGACTCGTATATTAAAAATCACACTGAAAACATTATCCTCCTACTTTTTTTAACGAGCTGCTGCGATCTGTTGATTATTTTCTTGCTGATGGTCCATATTAGGAATTCAATATCTATGGTCAAACTAAGTCTCATATCTCAAGTCTCCTAACGAAACACCCAGAAATAGACGGATCTGATTAATCCTACCATCTTATCTACGGTCCCCAAGGATGGACACAGATGCTCATATCCATGAGTCGTGACGTAAGAAAAACAACCTCTCCACCGTCATTCGGTGTAATTCCGTACAAGAACACGGAGAACGTTGAGATGAACGGAATTGGCTTCTCTGTAATGCAGATTACGACCGTTTCTTATATCTACTCTCTCTCTCTCTCTCTCTCTCTCTCTCTTCCCGACAATGGAAGGTGGGCTTCCCATGCTCAACTGTCTGTTGCAGCACACTCTCAGAAACCTCTGCTCTTCAGCTTCTCCTCCTCCATCTGATCTCTCTCACTCTTCCAAATGGGTGTATGCTGTTTTCTGGAGAATTCTACCCCGGAATTATCCTCCACCAAGGTATCCAAATATGGCAAATGTCTTCGAAAATCCAAACACCCATTTCTCTATATTCAAATCCAAACAACACCCATTTCGCTAAATTCCGTTATGTGTTTTCAGATGGGACAACGGTGGGAGTATTCTGGATCGCTCAAAAGGAAACAAGAGAAACTGGTAAAAAACAAAAAACAAAAGAAAATAAAATGGCCCATTTCTCCTTTTCATGATCTTGAAGAGTTCTGTTGAAGTCTGTTTGTTTTAGGATTCTTGTATGGGAAGACGGGTTCTGCGATTTCTACGAATGCGAGCGGGCGGGGAGCGGTTACATTAAAGGGAAGTTCGGGGCCGATGTCTTCTTCAAAATGTCGCATGAAGTCTATAATTATGGAGAAGGGTGAGTAATATCGCTAGTAATTCTTTCCTTTCTTGTTTTTCTTTTTAAAATGTGTTAGAGATAAATAGAGAACAAAATGCAGGCTGTAGAGTGAAGAATTGTATGTTTTTTTTCGATGGTTCTACAGATTAATGGGGAAAGTTGCGGCAGACAACGGTCATAAGTGGGTGTTTAGAGAAATTGCTACCGAGAACGATCCCAACTTCTTCTCTTCATGGAACGGATCGCTAGACGTTGTAAGAGACTTCTAGTACTTGTGTTTGTTTCAGGTTACTTCTCATTTGTGTATTCCATTTACTAAGATTCCTGTTTTTCTTATGATGTTTCAAACAGCAACCCAGAGCATGGGAATCTCAGTTCAATTCTGGAATTCAGGTATGCAAAATTAACTAAATGAGTAACTAACAGTAAGAATAATGAAGAGAGAATTCTATATTAGGGACTAGATATTTTTTTTCCCTTGGATGTCCATGAGAAGATCCATTGCATGTGGCACATGGGTGTGAGATCCCTACCATTCATTCATTTGGTGGGCCATATTATGGATGGTTAGAGACCCAAAAGTTGCAGTCCTCAGACAATGCTAACAGCAGAGGACTTTGGACAATTAAAATAATTGACTGTTAAAAAATGCCTGGCCAGATCCGTCAATTGGTGGGATGGGTACTTGGGTTCGCTTGACCGATGGTGATTTTTGGGTGCCTCCCACATGCGGCCGGCAGATGAATGGTCTAGATGTTTTACATGAGTGCCATGTGCGCAGGGATACTGTATTGTATAACTAATAAAAGTTTCTAGCATGGATATTTTCTCTAACAAATGGTAGTAGTTGCAGTAGTAATAGCAATGCCAGTTTCTTTCATGTAATATTTCACCAACACCACTTTTTTCCATGTAATTTGGCACCTGGGGTCCACCCAGACGATCGCGATCATCGCCGTTAGAGAAGGCATAATCCAACTGGGTTCACTCAGTAAGGTCAGATCCTCCCCTCAATATCTATTCTTACAAGTGTTAATCTATATTGAAACACACCCATTTGGTATTTCTAATAAGATCATAACCACTGAATTACTATTTCTTTTACTCCATCATTGTAACCACCATGCATGATTGGCCCCTTTTTTTTTTTCAGATCACAGAAGACCTCAACTTGGTGATCAACATACAAAGGAAATTCAACTACCTTCAAAGCATCCCCGGTGTATTCGCAATGCAAAGACCTTACACAACTCAATTCCACCAACCAAACACGTTGAAAATCGACAACCACATAGATTACCTAGACAATAAACAGCATGTTGGGACGGGCGGGAAGAGATGCTATAGCGATAAGCTAGAAGAATCATCCATCAGCAAATCCATCAATCTTGGTTGGAATAATCCACAGAACAGAGGAGTCTTTTGGTCAGTTCCCCCTCTGTTGCCACCCATGTCATGTAGTCTTGGAGCATTGTTATCAAAACTACCGTCTGTCGTTCCCCCAAACCAGAACCACATCGAAACTCCAAATTCAACAGGAAATACCAACGGATCAAAGACGGTCACTAGCTTAGGCCAAATCCTGGCTCTAAAACCCAACATCTCAATCTCTGAATCCCACACTACGATAATGAACGGTACATCTAATTCAGAGAGCCTAAACCTGCCTGAAACAAAACCCAAAACCCAAAAACTCAAACCAAACCAATCTTGGGTAGATCCAGCACTGCAATTAAAGTTTCAAGCACAGGCAGATGAAGAATCAGCTCCTCATGGGCTCGACCACATTATTCAATAAAAACGGATAATAGTTAGTTTTGTTAATGTCTTCGACCGATGTGTTGGATCAAATGTTCATGCACCAATGCATTTATGTTTATAAAAACTATGGGAAATTTAGTTCGTATTAATTGTGTATTAATATTCGTTGAAGTTCGTCTTGCAGTCATTATTAGTCAGTGCAAATCCAACTGTCATGTCAGTTTGCTTGTTTTTATTTTTACTGAGAATTGATCACCTACATTCATCTGTAGGCTTTTTCTAGCCACAAGATGCTTTAATGGGGAAGATAAAAAGTAATTATTTTAAATCATCTTGCAGCTAGAGAAGCCTATATTGGAAACCATATTGCAGGCGTGTGAGCAATTCTCAATTTCATTTGAACATGGAAAGACTAGGAGAGAAAATAAGAGGGATTGTTTGAGGAGATAGAAAGAGAGAAGGGTTTCGATCGTGGGCGATAAATGCCTACTTTTGGGTTAACAGCCTGACATGATCTAATGCAATAGTTGTACGGTGTAAATGTTGTAAATTCATCGAAGTGGACCCAAACATAGCCTTTGTTGCATGGGCTCCTTAACACTTTGTCTTCCCTGCAGACTATACACAAAGGAAGAGAAGAAGTGAGTGGGCTACTCCCAAAAGAAATTGAAAGGACAAAAGCGTTGAGTGTGGAGACAAACACACAAGTCAATGTCCGGGCGCCCGACCGGCCGCGGGCTTAAGACGCGGGTTTCCTATTTTTTGTTCTAATTGCGGGGTTTACTATATAAAGGGGTGTAAACCGGGATTAATAATGGAGATTAGGGCTTCTATACGTCCAAGGTGAGAAAAAGGCGAGAAGATTAGCAAAAGGACCATCTCTGTGCATGGGAGCATAGGAGAAGGTAAGTGCATTGCTTGTAACTTCGTTTCTCTTCATAGTGAAGTTTGCACCGGTCGTTTTTTTACCCTTGTTGGGGTTTTTCCACGTAAATCTCTATCTTGTGGAATGTTGGTTTGTGTGATTCTTTTCTAGTTATTATTTTCTTCCTGTTTGTCGTTTGTGGGTGAGACCGGAGATTGGATCTCGGTTCACCGGCGTTGTTGGCATGCTGCGCAACAACTGGTATCAAAGCTATTGGTTTAGTTCAACTGGGAGCGATGGCGGAAGATGGGAAAACTAGAATTGAGAAGTTTGATGGTTCAAACTTTGCCTTCTGGAAGATGCAGATGGAGGATTATCTGTATCAGAAGGACCTCTACATTCCTCTAGAAGGAAAAGAGAAGAAACCAGAGAAGATGATAGATGATGAATGGGCTTTAGTGGATCGGAAGGCTTTAGGAACGATTCGACTCTCTTTGTCTAAGAGCGTCGCCTTCAACATATCCAAAGTAAAGACCACAAAAGAATTAATGTAGGCTTTGGCTACGATGTATTAGAAACCCTCGGCGTCCAACAAGGTTCATCTCATGAAACGACTTTTCAACATGAAGATGCCAGATGGTGGGGGCGTGGCTGAACATCTAAACGAGTTCAATACAGTCACGAGCCAATTGGAATCCGTTGGCATCACTTTTGATGACGAGGTCAGGGCGCTATTGATCTTGTCCAGTTTACCAGACAGTTGGGATGGCTTGGTGATTGCCGTGAGCAATTGTTCAGGATCTACGAAGTTGAAATTCGATGATGTGGCCGGTCTAATTCTAAGCGAAGAATCTAGAAAGAAGACATCAGGAACTTCAGGGGATTCAGGAAATGCTCTAAACGTTGAAGGAAGAGGAAGATCTTCAAATAAAGAAGGCAATAAACACGGTTGTTCTAAGTCGAGGAATAAGTCCAAAGGACCGAAAGACAAGGACGGGTGTTGGCATTGCGGGAAGAAGGGACATATGAAGCGTGATTGTAGGGCGCTTAAGAAACAAGAAGGAAGCTCTCAAGGTGGGAAGGATTCAGTGAATCTATCTGAGGAGAGTGACACAGAGGCGTTGATCTTGTCTCTTGATGCGCGTAATGAGTCTTGGGTTATAGACTCAGGTGCTTCGTTTCATGCCACTTCATCAAAAGAAGTTCTTCGTGATTATGTCTCAGGTAACTTTAGAAGAGTCTAAGTATTGTTGGCAAAGGAGACGTTCATTTAAGTCAGAAAGACGGAACGATCTTGAAGCTGAAGGATGTCAGACATGTACTGAGTTTGAGACGGAATTTGATCTCAGTGGGGCAGTTGGTTGATACTGGATATGTGACGACATTCACGAGTGATGCATGGAAGGTCACAAAAGGTGCCTTGGTTATATCTCGAGGTAAGAAGGAAGGTACTTTGTATGTGACTTCCGGATCGTATAGTTCACTCGCAGTTGCATCAACTGGAATGAATGGGTAGTTATGGCATCAAAGGTTAGGACATATGAGTGAGAAGGGGATGAAAGTACTATTGTCAAAGGAGAAGCTACCAGGGTTGAAGGCAATCGATCTGGAATTTTGCGAGGATTGCGTGTATGGCAAGCAGAAGAAAGTTAGCTTCAAGAAGACAGGTCGCGCTCCAAAGACGCATCTATTGGAGCTTGTACACACTGATGTGTGGGGACCGGCACAGGTATCATCTCTTGGTGGCTCACGTTACTTTGTTTCTTTTATTAATGATGCTAGTAGAAAACTGTAGGTCTACTTCTTAAAACACAAATCAAATGTATTCGATGTATTTAAGAAGTGGAAGATTATGGTAGAAAATGAGACCGATAAAACTGTGAAGTGTCTCAGATCGGATAATGGGGGAGAATATTGTGATAAGAGGTTTGAGGAGTATTGTGCAGCAAATGGAATCAAACATCAGAAAATGATTCCAAGGACACCGCAGCAGAACGGTGTGGCTGAGCGAGTTAACAGGACCATTCTTGAGCGCGCTAGAAGCATGAGACTACATGCAGGGTTGCCGAAGACCTTTTGGGCAGATGCTGTGAATACTGCCGTATATCTCATCAATAGAAGTTCCTCAGCACCATTTGATGGTGGGCTACCAGAAGAAACATGGACTGGAAAAGAAGTGAACCTTGCACATCTCAGAGTGTTTGGTTGCACCTCTTATGTTCACATTGATACAGAGCACAGAAACAAGCTGGATTCGAAGTCCAGGAGGTGCACGTTTATAGGCTACGGGAAGAATGATTTTGGCTACCGGTTTTGGGATATTGAGAACCGAAAAATTATCAGAAGGAAGGACGTAGTCTTCAATGAAAAAGTGATGCATAAGGAAAGTGTGCAGCAAAAGCAAAACAAGACCGATGAGAACGAATTCGTAGAGTTGGAAGAGTTACCAGACACGAGTGTTACAATGCCACAAGATGAGCATGCACAGGAGCATGATGAGGCAGAGCCGCAGACACTGGTTGTGAGGAGGTCTACTCGAGAGAGGAGACCCAAGGTTCGATACTCACCCTCCTTACATTATCTACTGCTGACAGATAATGGTAAGCCAGAGTGTTTTGAAGAGGTATTACAGTCAGATATGCGGGTTAAGTGGGAGCAAGCCATGGAAGATGAGATGGACTCTCTTGAGTCTAATCGTACGTGGGAGCTAGTCACTCTACCTAAGGGCAAGAAAGCTCTTCATAACAAGTGGGTTTACAGACTGAAGGAGGAGCATGATGGTTCGAAATGATACAAGGCTAGACTGGTTGTGAAAGGGTTCCAACAAAAGGCAGGTATCGATTTCACAGAGATATTTTCACCTGTGGTGAAGATGTCTATGATTCGCATGGTCTTGAGTATAGTGGCTACAGAGGACTTACATCTAGAGAAGCTAGATGTTAAGACAGCCTTTCTTCATGGAGACCTTGAAGAAGAGATATATATGCATCAGCCGACAGGATACATGGCACCAGGAAAGGAGAACAAGGTGTGTAGACTGAAGAAGAGTCTATATGATCTGAAACAGGCCCTGAGGCAGTGGTACAAGAAGTTCGACAGTTTCATGTCGGGAAATGGGTACAGGAGATGTCATGCAGACCACTATTGTTACTTGAAGAAGTTTGATACATCGTACATCATCCTTCTTCTGTATGTTGATGGTATGCTTGTGGCCGGATCAAGCATGAAGGACATCTCAGATCTCAAAAGACAACTGTCTAAAGAGTTTGCCATGAAGGATTTAGGAGCTTCAAAACAAATCCTAAGCATGAGGATAAAGCGTGACAGGGAAAACAAGAAGCTGGTTTTGTCACAGGCAGAGTACATAGCCAAGGTACTTGATCGATTCAGCATGGGAGGTGCTAAGCCGGTTAGCACTCCATTAGCCAACCACTTTAAGCTTTCAAAGGAGCAAGGAGCTAAGACGTAGGAGGAACGGGACTACATGGCTAAAGTCCCTTATGCGTCAGCCATAGGGAGCCTCATATATGCTATGGTTAGCACGAGGCCAGACATTGCTCAAGCAGTGGGAGTTGTTAGCAGGTACATGAACAACCCTGGGAAGGAACATTGGGAAGCTGTGAAGTGGATTCTCAGATACTTGGTAGGTACTGTGGATGTAGGGCTGTGTTATGGAGGATCGAAAATTAAGCTACAAGGCTACGTCGATTCAGATTTGGCAGGAGATATCAATAGCAGAAGGAGCACTACAGGGTATGTCTTTACCCTGGGTAGTGCTGCAGTCAGTTGGATCTCTCAGTTACAGAAGATAGTATCCATCAGTAAAACGGAAGCAGAATATATTGAAGCTACAGAAGCGTGCAAGGAGATGGTGTGGATGCAAAGTTTTATGGAAGAGTTGGGGAAGAAGCAAGCAGATTGCAAGCTTTACAGTGATAGTCAGAGTGCAATACACTTGGCTAAGAATTCAGCCTTTCATTCGAGGACCAAGCATATTGACATCAGATATCACTTCATACGTTCGTTACTGGAAGATGATCTATTGCTTTGGAGAAGATTCATACAAGTGAGAATCCTGCAGATATGTTGACCAAGGCGGTCACACGGGAGAAGCTGAAGCTCTGTTCAGCTTTGATTGGTCTTCAAGCTTGAAGACTGGGAGGTGGTGCACTCCGGATGTAGAAGACGAAGGATCGGGTGGTGATTGTCTCCAAGTGGGAGATTGTTCAGTGTGGAGACAACCACACAAGTCAATGGTCGGGCGCCCGGATGGTCTGATGACCGGGCTCCCGATATTCAGATAATTTGGGCCATAGGCTGCTGGACCGTTTTGTGAACGGCCGGGCGCCCGGAGGTCAAAGTGACCGGGCGCCCGATATTCACCTTCTTTTGGCATCAGTCCACTGGACTGTTTTATGAGCAGCCGGGCACCCGGCGGTCAAAGTGACCGGGCGCCCGATAATACCCTGAATTATGCCTTTTGGTTGCTGGATGTTTTTTTGTATTGGCCGGGCGCCCAACCCAGTTATGTCCGGGCGCCCGACCGGCCGCGGGCTTAAGACGAGGGTTTCCTATTTTTTATTCTAATTGTGGGGTTTACTATATAAAGGGGTGTAAACCGGGATAGTAATGGGGATTAGGGCTTCTATACGTCCAATGTGAGAAAAAGGCGAGAAGATTAACAAAAGGACCGTTTCTGTGCATGGGAGCATAGGAGAAGGTAAGTGCATTGCTTGTAACTTCGTTTCTCTTCATAGTGAAGTTTGCACCGGTGGTTTTTTACCCTTGTTGGGGTTTTTCCACGTAAATCTCTGTCTTGTGGAATGTTGGTTTGTGTGATTCTTTTTTAGTTATTATTTTCTTCCTGTTTATCGTTTGTGGGTGAGACCGGAGATTGGATCTCGGTTCACCGGCGTTGTTGGCGTGCTGCACAACATAAAGCGCCCTCAAGTTGAAGGGCTACATGATGAAAAGATTGAATAACTAGTTATACGGTAAAAAAAATGTCTAAAAGCTACTCACCTTAGATATAGAAAAGATTTTTACTTGGCTGATTGAACTTCTTATCACATGGACAAGCCCATGGGTGGGCTTAAGCCGGGAAAACCATGGTTATGAATATCAGTATTGGTGGGTGTATTTATCGAAAAAAAAAAGATTTGATAAATCGTTGTGTGTCGGTATTAGGCCCGTATCAACCCATGCTGAACTAAAAAAGTAACAAAAAACATAAAAAAAATAAAAAAATTAGATATCCAAGATTTTTTTTTCTTTTGTATTTTGACCCGTGTATTGGACCATTCTTTAGTAAGAATATTATATGTTGGGTGGACTTATTGTAAGATGTAATGTTGATCTTTTTTAGTATAAAGTGTTGATATATATCATAAATTGATATCACATATTGCTAATATGATTATTTATCAACTGTTAAACTATGAAATGATTCAAATCATAATAGTAAAAGTGTAAAACATATATGAGTATGGTGCCATTTTAGAACACAATATTTATATATTTTAATTGATATTTATATATTCAATTGATATCTTTAGTAAAAGTATTGAAGATTAAGTTGAAGTATTTTACCTTGTCAATACTCGATGCCAAAAGGATTATTGAGCCTGCTCAACGTCATGATCATCATAGTCTACGTTGTTGTATCATCCATATCACACTGACAACATTGACGAGGGTGGCCGGATATGTAGTCATATGTCTTGTTACTAATTGATGGTTGTAGTGACTGTTGTTACGAATAATCCTCATATTGACTGTATAGGTAAGGTGCTGCTAAGTTTAGCTTGGAGAATGTAGGATCTGAAACGAAGGCATACGGGTAGATTCCGTTGGAGTTGGATTACGTCCTTCCTCAGCGTCCATACCGAGCTGTGGAGGGGCCCATCGTGATGTATCTGTTCATCGACTCCGTCCATTCATTTTATATGATCATGTTAGGATATGGTTCTAAAACCGAGGTAGATCCAACACTCAAGTGGGCCACACCAAATAATGATTGAACCTGATGACGTCATCATTTCTACTGTAGTGATGACGTCATCAGGTTCAACTCACTATTTGGTGGCCCACTCGAGAGCATTGGATTTGCCTCCTTTTTAAGATTCATAACTTAAAATGATCTTATACCGGGGAAGGACGCAATCCGACTGAGGAAAGACGCAATCCGACTGATTCCATGACATATTGGTAGTTACATCATTATTATAATAAGCATGTGTTCTACCACTCCCACCTTCGTCATAATTTTTTCAAGTCTAACTAGGCACCACTCCCACCTTCATCATAATTTTTTCAAGTCTAACTAGGCACCTCGGAATCATTGCCATATAGTTGGTAGTTACGCTTTTTCTTCAATACCAACTGGAGTGGCTTGGGTTGATGCAGTATCTTGTAGATAAGGATGTTGGAATTTTGGATTTGAAAATTCATAATTTTGAAAATTCAAAGTTATAAAATTTAAAAGAAAAATAAAATAGAAAATAAAATTCGAGTAGGAGGAATTAATAGAAAGACTTTTTGGAATTGAGGTGTGATAAAAATCACTCGGGTTGAAGTTGATTTGCCTCCTTTGGACATTGTCCGTAGTACGACAGGAACATCAGACAATCAACCTCCATGATACCCTCGATTGTGATCATGTCAAATTGGCGCACTTAACGCACGAAGACTCAAACCACCATTGTATGTCTAACCCTAAGACAAAACTAAACAAACAAAGAGAAAACAATCCGTACTTGCAGAAATTCAAAGTGCAGAAAAAATCGAATGCATTTGAAAAATGTAACAAAAAAAGCCCTTTTATAGACTTTAATGGTAGCTAGGAAATAGTGTATAAGCACCCTTTGCCAACAATCATGATGGTTGGGTTTTTGTAAGAGATGTTTGGTCGAAATTTGACCTTACTGGCTACCAGTTGCAAAATTATCTCAAAACCAAAATTTCAAGAAGCAACAAAAACTATTTAGGTTTTTGTGGCGCCCAAATTTCACGGGTCGAGTATATACTCAACCCCCAATATTTCGAGTGTCGGTTATTCGTATGAAGTGCGTGTTATGCAAGATATCATACCACGTGGCATCATAACAGACTCATAATTCAAGCTAGATAATGTAATAGGAACATAAACATGATAGTAAAGGTAGAAATCCAAAAATATACCTGTCCAAACCCACCATAAGGGCCCTCACACAAGGCGGCCCATAACATATGTCCAAAAAAAATAAAGGCAGAACGGGCAACGAAGTATGACAAGAATTTGAGTGCCAGTATTGACAACCAGTTGTGTGTCCAAAATAATGAAGTCTACTGGGTAGTAGAACTTATCAACTTGGACAAGCACGCCTTCTATCACTCCTCTCCGTACACAGATCGAACGATCGATAAGTTGAAGTGTAGTTTTGGTGGGTTTTAATTCACCTAAACCTAATTGTTCATGGACCGAGTAGGGGATCGGATTTACACTCGCCCCTAGATCAAGCAAAGCTTGCTCAATCTGGTAGTCACCAATCACACTAGATATGGTTGAGCTACTAGGATCTTTATATCTTTGAGGCACATCCTGTTTTATGATAGCACTTACTTTCTCTGTCAAAAAGATTTTCTTTCGTACATTGTGCACTCTCTTAACCATATAAAGGTTCTTTAGAAATTTTGCATATGACGGTATTTGTTTTATAACCTCCAATAAGGGAATGTTGATTTTTACCTGTTTAAAAACCTTTAAGATATCTTGATTTGTATTAAGAGGCTTGGGTGGAATCACCTTTGTGAAAATGGAGCCAGAGGTTTATACTCTTTCCTCGGCTCTTTCTCATGTGGAACGGGGCCATGTTCATCATATCTCTCAGGATTTACCGGATCCTTAAGCTTTACGTGGCCTTCACTGGATTAGATTTTTCAATTGTTTTACCACTCCTAAGACTGCTGTTGGACTTAGCATGCTCCATGTGTTGGGAGGATGAGCTAGAACTACTAATCTCAAATTGAGTTCTTAGGTTAGGGAGAGTTTGAGCAGGAAATGTGCCCTTCTCCCTAACACTTAGATGAGATTAAACCCCTCACTATCGATGTTCTGAGATCATTAATAGCCTGCGAGGTGATTTGGTTGAATCTAGATTGTTCTTACATAAACCCATCTAATTTCTGAGAGTTGTTCTTATTATAGTTAGCTTGGAATTGTATAAACACACCCAACATCTCCTTAAGGGTGGCCTTAGGTGTGACCACAAGAGATAGTCCCAACAAAGGTTGTTGTTTGCATTCTCAATTGGTCCATTCATCCAACTGAAATTAGAATAGTTCCTCCAACTAGGATTGTACGTGTTTGATGTTGGAGCACTAAATGGACGTTGATAATTGTTTATAGCGTTTGATAGGTCATGTAAAAGCTCTTGAAATGTAGGAATTGTGGGACAATCTTGTGTCCTACATGTTAATGCACTTTTTGTGGCATACTAGTGCATCTTATTTGTCAATTACATAGGTCAGTGTGTCTAGGTGTTAATTGAGCTCGAAGAAGATGAAGATCGAAGACACAAGAGGACAAGCTGCATCAAGGAAGAAGAAACAAGTAAATGAGATGCCTTGGTGAGTTAAAACCCTTTAACAGAAATAAAATCATACATTTAGATGACTTGACCCAATAGGTAAACTTTCAATCATCTTAGAATGGCCTTAGGTGTCCCAAAAGATCACCCAAATGAAGGCTTAAGAGGTTTATGAGCTACTGTAAAAATACAGTTCAAAAAAAAAATCACGTGTCTGTCGACTGGTCAAAGACTGGTTGTAGGCACCATACGACCGATTTCCACACCTGGTCAACTAGTCGTAAATGACCAAAATGAGACAACAAGAAAATCCAGTCCCTGGCCTTAAATTAACTTGTCGCTGCTCACATGTGATCGATCGCTGACCCTTTGCAACTGGTCACTAGGGTCTAACAACCAGTCACCAGAGAGCCGTTGGCTGCCTTTTTTAACCATTGGAGCTTTATCTATTTAAACACTGGCCATTGTTATCAGGCTTAAGAGAGAAAATTTAATGCATCAGAAGCCACCTACTTTGTCCCCACCATTAGGCTCTAATCATAACCATTCAAAGTCATCTTCCTTGTGTTTCATCACAAGTTAGAGCATTCAAGAGCTCAAATGAAGATAAACTTGCTCTCTCTTGATCTCTAGATGTTTTAGACACCTACACCATAGGTATATCCTTTGTCTGAACTTCTCTAGAGATGCAAATTGGTGAATCCTTCTAGGCTTTTAACATACAACTAGTTGTAAAAGATTCAATATATCTCTTATCATCTTGGGCATCTCAAAAGAGCATCATATGCAAGGTGATTGATAATTGGAGTGGAGACCTTGGCAAAGCATCGACAACAAGATCAAAGGAGCAAAAGGGTGTTGATTGAAGCATGGGGGAGCGGAGATCAAGCAACCCAAGCGGCGCTGAACAAGGGGCTCAATCAAGTAAGTGTCATTGTTGAGAGTCCAGTTGCACTCTTTCCTAGTGGAGGATTGAGTGTGAGAATTTAGAATCAAACTCGTCCAAGTCTCCTAGAGGAGCCTCTGACGGGAGTGTACACTAGGTTCTTGTGTAGGACTGAAGGGTTGGGAGGAACTTGTAAACTCCTGAGTTGGATGGAACTGTAAACATCTAGGTCGAAAGATGAACCTATTAAAATCTCCGTCATAGGTTGAGAGGAACCTTGTTAAACTCCTTAGTAGGATGGAATTGATTTAAAACACCTAAGTTGAGAGGAACCTGATTTAAACTCCTTAGTGAAATTTGGTGTGCTAAAGGGATGAGTACAACAATTGGGAGTGGAGTAGAAAAATCTAACCACTGTACATACTTGAGTTTAAGATTGTTATTTGGGCACATTATTATTTTTGCATTGTCTTTTAATTGTTAAGTATATGAATGTTAGAGTAAAATGTATGTTATGCACTTGATAGTTAGATTCTCATATATGTCTTGTAATTTCACTTCTGAACTAGTTGTTTGATTAGTAATATCATTTGTAGTCTATATTTTGCACATTTATTAAAAGTTCAACATGTTTCATCATTTATAATCTATTTGCTTAGGATAATTTACTTAATTTCTTAATCATTTGCAGCCTTTGTGTAACAACTCGGATCATTACTATAATAAATTAATTAACTTTAGATTTTAGAATAATTTAGTTAGTATTGTAATGTAGTAGCTAAGTAATTAAATAACTTAAATATTAAATAAACTAATATTAAACGATTCGTAAGGATTTTAGTATGATCTCTCTATTAGAAAGGCGCAACATGAACACTAGAACAATGTAGAAGTGTCAGGTTTCACCTAATTTACAACAAATAAGAAATATATGTTATTGATTAAACTTAAGTTACCGAATATTTTCCAAGATCATGGTTTCTGGAGATCATTTTTGTACAAAACTTTATATACTACTTCTAGGACACGATCCAACCATACATGTCAAATTTCAACTCTCCGATCGTCCTACAAGTACCCAAATCATAAATTGGGCCATAAGTGGGCCACCTTAACCTAGATCTGCCTCATTTTTCTCATGGGCAACTAAATGTGTGTCATCCACCATTTGAACGGAGGTGATGACGTTTGACTATTGCTAGTGGGCCCCATATGAAAGTGGAACACTAAGTTTGAGTGTACGTGCGCCTCACGTAAACAGTTCTTTTAAAAGAACTTTTTCTTTCCGATTCTTCAGCCGCTGAAACAGCGGACGCTGTTACAGCGTCCGCACGTTATTACCATTGGACCCCCATGCGATCATCGAGATGGGCCCCATGGTTCGATCCAGACCGTCTATTTGATGCAGAGGGGAGTTCCGACCGTGCGTGAGTAATCGCTATCGTCGGAAACGTGATTGAGCAACCATACACTCCTGTGTAATAAGCCTTGCGCGGGAGGTGATTCTGAAAATAGAGACGTCTAAGATCACCGTTCGATCTGGGATTCTTGGGCAAGAATCCCCCTACAAAACCGACGGTGATTAGTGTAGTTATTCGACTTCGTGGAGTGCAAGCAACCGCATATTATGATTTCGGACGAAACAGCGTCCGATCGCTGTCAACATTCGACCGGCGTACGTGCACTGGATTGGGCTCCATTGTTTGATCCAAACCGTCCATTCGATGGACCACCCGCAGGTTAGTAAACGTCTGAAAATAGGGCTGGATCAAACCATGTATAAGATCGCAGTGAGTGAAGTAAGTCGGTGCGGGAGTTCTTGTGCGCACCGGGTGCGAACCAGATTCGACGCTGAGTCAGTCATCTTGGTGTTATAAAAACCTCTCTCCCTTGCTGGGAGAGGGCAGACCTTCGTAAGAGAGAGAGAGAGAAATGAGAGAGAAAAAGAGGGCTGTGAGAAAGAGAGAGAGAGAAATGATAGAGAGAGCAGCGGTGAGAGAGAAAGAGAGAGCAGCGGTGAGAGAGAAAGAGAGAGAAGGAGGTAGCTGGGCGTTGGGCGACGGTTGCTGTGGGGACAGCACCCCTGTTAGCAAGAAAAGAGGAGAAGAGAAGAAGAAGAAAAGAAGAAAGAAGAAGAAAGAAAGAAGAAAAAGGAGAAATAAAGAAGAGAGAAGAAGAACTTTCTTTTCTAGACATCCAAACCGAGTCGACTTGCTGAGCGACTCGCTGAGCCAACCCATATTCAGGTTTGGGCTTGTATAGAGCCTATAGTTCATCACAGGTGACTAATTCATCTCAGAATTCCTAGTTGATTTTTTTGTCCATATGTGGGTTATTCTCTTTGTTTAAGTTCTATTTTCTTTTGCTATAGATCTTAGGTATAGGTCTATTTCCCAAAACTTTTTCCTGATTTGAGTTAGGATTTTAATTTCTTATCATACATAGACCAGATCCGAGGTAAGGGATCCATCTCTCTTTACATTCTAAACATTCTTCTTACAATATTTCTTTTCTTATTGATTCTTTTCTCACTTTCCTTCTCGTTACGTAGGTTGAGATTGTAGAATACACTTGACTTAGATTACATACTTATGATGACAAACAAGATACGACCCTAGGTATTTGTGGTGTTAATGATATTTTACGAAATATTGTCCATACGCTCCCTTACTGATAATAACTTAGGGAAAGAAACTTTTTAAATAAATAACACATGCATGGTGTGATTGGACTTGAGTTGATATGCATTGTATGCTTGAAGAGTGCTTCCATAACTCATGACATACATACGTTTATACACTGCGACAGAACAGGAGCATAGTTGATTTGACTCCTAGCGTGCATGGTTGATTTGCCGCCTCGCTGTACCGGTTAGGTGAGCATGGTTGATTTGCGACAGGTTCCTAATGTTCAGTGGCAGCGAGTTCTGGTCGTTTCACTTATTGAGTATGGTTGATTTGCTCGGTTGGATCAGTGGTGCATGGTTGATTTGCCCACTGGCGTGCATGGTTGATTTGCCGCCTCGTTGTACCGGTTAGGTGAGCAAGGTTGATTTGCGACAGGTTCCTAATGTTCAGTTGCAACGAGTTCCTAGACGTTTGTGCTCTTATACATGTCATAACATACATGACATCATGATAATCATGTTTCATTCAAAATAAGACATAAAGTGTGTTAATCATCACCATAGCCTTATATATTCGTATAGTTCTAGCTGTTGGTATTTTACATCTAACATCTCATTAACTGGAATATTACCTGTGATGGAAATGACCTCACTGGGCTTTAGCTCACAAAAATCACCACAGTTCCTGTAGGATATCAGGAGGAAGGAGGAGCAGCTGAAGCAGAATATTTGGACGACTACTTTTATTAGAAGACTTATTCTAGCTTAGGTGTTGAATTTATTTCTTTTGGAAGATGATTGAAAACAGACTTTAGTAGATTTGAATATTTTGCAGAGTAGATGTAGTTGTTTGATTTAATTTCTATTTGAGATTTAATTTATGGTTAATAAAGTACTTTAGTTTGGTATTATTGTGGTGTGTGGAATGGAATTTCTCTAAAGGTTATATTTGGATTAAATTCGCACTCTGAAACTCGGGCCTTGAGTTGTTGTACTCGAGTCTCGGATTTCAGGGCGTGACACTTTGTGATTGGACCCACTTAAGCTTGGAAGCTAAGTGTTCTTGCTTAACTAGTTTAATTAGGCAAGAGTTTTTAGAGGATTTAAAAGGGTCTTAATCACCCCCCTCTAAGACTTAGCTATAGCTCTATAAGCTCCGCTCTAAGCTTCTACAAAGCATAGCTCCTCAAATGTGAGCAATAGGCGCAATTTCAATTGGTATCAGAGCGGATTTTTCTTCAACGATTTAACTGTCTAGAGTAAGATCCGATACTGGAACTATAGCACGATGTCTACCCACGAGGGGAGTAGCTTTATCACTCGTCCACCATATGTTGACGGATTAAGTTTTACACACTAGAAGGCCCGGATGCGAATATTTTTATTATTCTCTGATCCAATAGTATGAGACTTAGCTCAATGAGGTTGGACCACACTGGTAAAAAAAATGGAACGGGATGGAGTTGCAGTCATCCAATTCAAACCAATGGAAAATTGGAATGACCGAGAAAGGTCTCTTTTTTGTTACAATGCCAAAGCTCCTAATGCAATATTTTCTATAGTCTCACCTGAGAAATTTAATCATATATGTAATTGTGAGACTAGCAAATTATCTTAGGAGATTTTAAAGACCACACATGAAGGGATGTCTACCATCAAGCGTTCCAAATTACAAATCTTCACCACACAATTTGAAAATATTAAAATGGGTGAAGATGAAACATTTATGTAGTTTTATACTAGATTGAATCATATTTATAACTCCATATGTGGCTCAGGAGAAAGGGTTGTAGATGAGAGAATATGTAAAAAAAAAAAAAAATTAGGTCCCTTCCGGAGAGATTTAACTCAAAAGTCATAGCATTAGAAGAGTATAGAGACATTGACACAATGAAAGTAGAAGAACTCTTAAGTTCCCTATAAACTCATGAACTATACTTTAAGACCCCCTTCTAAGAAGAAAAATAATGTTTTGAAGACCTCACATATGTACTCACATAGGCAAAAGAAAATTGATAGTGAATCTTCTGAAGATAATAATGATGATGATGAGAAAGAAGAGTTAAACAAAATGTTTAAGAGGTTCCTCCAATTTTAAAGAGGGAGAAGTTGTGACAAAAATGGTGATAAATTCAAAGAAAAATTATCAAAATTCAAATATATCAAATGTTACAACTGTGATGCGTATGGTCATGTTGCTAATGAATGGCTAAATAAGCCTACAAAATATAAGAAGGTGTTGGGGTCCCAAATAGTAAACACTCTTAAAAGAGGGGAGGGGGCAGATAACCATATACCTCGAAAGGAACCGCACAAAGAACGCCTCCCGGCGCACGTAAAACGAAGGAATACGTGACTTCCCTGGACTTAGCCAAATTCACTAGTGGACCCCGCTGATCTCCGTGATCAAAACTGTTCTAAATCAGACCCGTGACTCCTATATGATTTGTGATGAACACTGCAAGTGGTTGCGCAAAGAAACGGGCCCCACAAACCCTCCAAAAATCAAAACCCAATCGATGGAGCCCACATTTACGTGTCCAACGCACCCTAAAAACCGACACTAACCGACAGGTGCGTGGAGCCCAACGCACCTGTAAGTTATATCCCACGCACTCTTAAAAAACAGTATACTGGCCCACCATTTCGTGGACCACGCATCCAACGCACCTTGAAAGATGGTCAATGCACCCCACAAACAACGGACAGATTATGAGATAGTTTCCAAGTGCGTGCCACCTCACGCATCCGACAAGTAAACCCCACGAACCCGTATGATCATCGGACCTATGATGAAGTAAACAGGTGCGTGGAGAGCATTTCATGGATGCTTGACACGTGGCGCTCTGCTATTGGTTGACTTCACCTATAAATACCCCTCCGATGCCTCATTTGAGAGAGATCAAGAGACCGAGAGAGAGAGAGAGAGAGAGAGAGAGAGAGAGAGAGAGAGAGAGCTCCTCCCGCCGGAAACCCAAAAAAGGCTTGCCGGAACCTTCGCCGGAACTCCCACTCCTTCCACCAGAATCCCATTTTTGGCTGCGGACACGTCTAAGGTCTGGACTTCATACATTTAAAATGCACCTGTAAAAGAAGTTCCCGCATCCAGAAAAGGGAACCACGCATCCGTCAATTCAGCACCCACGCGTCTGTAAATCCAGCAAAAGTACGAATTGGTGAAGTGCATCAACGCACCCTGAACATGCACCAACGCACCCTCAAAATCGTCTGAAAATCTATATCGAATTGACAGGTGCGTGGAGCCCCCACGCACCCGTAAATCAGGGCTCACGCACCCAGAAATCAGCCAATTTACAGGTCATGTTAGCAGGCGCACCGGGCTCAATTTTGAGTATTTTTAGAGACTACTGGGACCAGTCTTGCGTATTTCGAGCATTCCGGACGCAATGGAACGGCCAGGTAAACGTTCCGAGAACTCTAAATGAGCAGAATCGAGCATCTTCAAGATTAAACCCTATTCGACAAGATGAACGCGGTAACTTCCCGAAAAGGAGTCGCCAACATCTGGGGCTACGCAGATATGCTAATATTTATGTTCACTACAAAAGGCATGATCCGATTTGTGCTAAAAGCTAGCTCAGCCGGGCCTTGATTACCACAATAAACCATGCTGAAGAGTTTCAATCCCTTACAAACCAACTACTCAACTGCCATAATGCAGCAGTCGATGCCCTACCCATCTAAACTGGTACCCGCCGGTTAGACTACGCAGGTACACATAGCTGTAGAACGGACTTCCCGAGGTCACCTGTCCCTACATTGACAGGCGCGGGCCAGAGTCGACCCTCTCAGTAATAAACCCTGACAGTCCTAACCTGGATCTCCGGCCAAAATATGGGACATAGACATCTGACTAACGCAAAGTGGTTTAGTAATTAAAACAAATATAGGCCCCATGGTCATAAACTCTAAAAACCTAGTCCCGGCTGACTAGTCTTTTGCCTTCTAATCAAGGGTCATCGATCATTCGATGTAATTAAGGGCTCGTGCCAGACCACGGCCTGGAATGTACAAGATCTCAGAATCTCTGGAATAAAATTCGCCTTACGATATCTCTTCTCTTGCGTATTTTTTGTGAATGTTTGTGATTGTCTATGAATGTTTCCCTTACTCAGAACCCCCAGAGCAACAAAACACCAACATTCCAGAGAATGTTCATTCTCTAGTTCTAACAGAAGGCTATGGCAACAACATGAGTTGATATAGAGGAGTCAAAATCTGAATCTAGTGACTCTACTAGTGATGAGGACAAAAAATCTGTGAGAATTCTAATGACCTCCACCATTACCTCTCTTCCTCTTAATCTGAGAGAGGATCCCAACCATTATCCCTTCTACAAGGAGTTCCCAACCTCTTTTTATTTATCGAATTTCATGAGAGAGTTGAGGAAAATAAGTTCCCCTTAGGATGAATAATAGGAGAACTTAGTAAGAGTAGCTATAATCTGAATACAATAAGTAAATCTGAGGATTTTAGCCTCTTTTCTATGCATATAGGCATATTAGAGGATTCCTACCTCATTAACCTTTGATAATGTAACATTTATTAATTATTTTAGTATTTTTTATGCTAAACTATCATCCTGATTAGATCAGTATACTCTTTGTGATTTTTGTGCTTAATGCATGCTAATCTTTACCTTGGTCATATGCTTAAATAGGTATATGTTATGTATGACCATATCGTATGATCACCTATTCTTAGTTAGGTAAATATGTTTTGTGATCATGATATGCATGCTCCATGTTTTAATATTCATGCACCCATGTCTCTTCTAGTTAGCATGTGCTTATTGTTATATCTTAGACACTCTAATTTATCTTACACCCTCAAACTAAATTGGTATATCATTAAAGGGGAGATTGGTTTATCAATTGTTGACAAAAGGGGGGAGAAAGATCAAATCCCACCAAAATAAGTTTGTCTATGTTTGTGACACAGGGATTATGGGGGAGCATCTTAAGAGGAGCTATGCTAATGTTGTACATGTCAAGAGTTTGTAATTCAAATGTATATCATTGTAATCGTGAACATGTATTCATTATTTTGGAAGGTTAAGTTTTTATCACGTAATTGACAAATGGAGAGATTCTTATTGCACTTTTCTATGGCATACTAGTGAATCTTATTTGTCAATTATATAGGTTAGTGTGTCTAGGTGTTCGTTGACCCCAAAGAAGATGAAGACCGATGACATAAGAGGACAAGCTACATCAAGAAAAAGGAAATAAGTAAATGAGATGCCTTGGTGAGCCAAAACCCTTGAACAAAAACCAAAATCATACCTCTAAATGACTTAACCTAATAGGTAAACGTTTAGTCATCTTAGAATGACCTTAGGTGTTCTAAAGGATTACTTAAAGGAAGGCTTAACAGGTTCATGAGGTACTGTAAAAATACGGTTCAAACAGTAGAACTCATGTGTTTATCGATTGGTCAGAGATCGGTCATAGGCACCATGCGACCGGTCACCACACCTAGTTGACCAATCACAAATGGCTAAAATGGGACAACAAGAAAATCTAGTCCCTGGCCTTAAATCGACCTGTCATTGCTCAAATACGACCGATTGATGACCTTTTACGACCGATCGACGGGGTTAAGCGATCGATCGCCAGAGTGCTATTGGCTTTCGTTTTTCAACCGTTTGAGCTTTATCTATTTAAAGATGGGGTGCAATTCTTAAGGTTAAGAGAGAAAATTTAGTGCATTAGAAACCATCTACATTGCCCAAACCATTAGCCTCTAATCTTAACCTGCATTCTAAGTTATCTTCCTTTTGTTTTATCATAAGTTGGAGTATTCAAGAGCTCAAATGAAGATGAACTTGCTCTCTCTTGATCTCTAGATATTTTAGACACCTATACCATAGGTATATCATTTGTCTGAACCTCTCTAGAAATCCAAATAGGTGAATCCTTCTAGGCTTTTAACATACAACTAGTTGTAGAAGACTTAACCTATCTCTTATCATCTTGGGCATCTCAAAAGAGCATCATATGCAAGGTGATTGATCATTGGAGTGGAGGCCTTGGCAAAGCATCAGCAACAAAATCGAATGAGCAAACGGGTGCTGATTGAAGCACGAGAGAGAGGAGATCAAGTAACTTAAGTGGTGCTGAACAAGGGGCTCAATCAGACAAGTAAATGTCATTGTTGAGAGTCCAGTTGCACTCTTTCTTAGTAGAGGATTGAGTGTGTGACTTTAGAATCAAACTCAACTAAGTCTCCAAGGGGAGCCTCCGACGGGAGTGTATGTTAGGTTCTTGTGTAGTACCGAAGGGTTGCGAGGAACCTGTAAACTTCTGAGTTGGTTGCAACCCGTAAACATCTAGGTTGAGAGATAAACCTATTAAAATCTTCGTCATAGGTTGGGAGGAATCTTGTTAAACTCCTTAGTAGGGTGGAACTAATTTAAAATACCTAGGTTGGGAGGAACCTGATTTAAACTCCCTAGTGAATCCAGTGTGCCCAAGGGATGAGTACGACAACCAGAAGTAGAGTAAGGAAACCGAACCACTATACATACTTGTGTTTGAGATTGTCATTTGGGCACATTGTTATTCTTAGATTGTCTTTTAATTGTTAAGTACATGAATGATAGAATTTAATGTATGTTATGCACTTGATAATTAGATTCTTATACACATCTTGTAGTTTCACTTCTAGGCTAGTTGTTTGATTAGTAATATTATTTGTAGTCTAGATCTTGCATATTGATTAGAAGATCAAAATTTGAGGTAACACCACTCGGTGTCATAGTGAGGTAACACTCTCCAAGATTTTCATGTACATAATACAAGACAATTATTATAGAAGCATATGCAAATAATCATAGAAAACAGGTAACAAATATCCAACACATATTATGATTATCATGTTACTTTTAAATCTTGTTAGTGCATGAATGCATGCACATGTTCTTCAGCCTGGGGATGTATCCAGCTAGTGAGGGTCGAGCCGACAGTAACTCGGTTAATCACCAAAGTTACCCGCAATGCAATGCTTATCAAACCAAGAATAGTGTGACTCGTTGTCAACACATCCACAAATGCTATGCGATGGATGATTACCCAGCCGTCATTAGTCCATTTGGTAATTTAATAAAATATACTCGCGGACACTATGGGGGACGTGTACAATCCAGCATAGGCCGACGGCTCGGGCATAGCATCCCAGAACACCATTCCCGGCCCACAAGAGGAATGATCATAAGCTTAACTTCCATTCCTTTCTAGATAATATACCACAACCCAACATCAATATAACTTGTAAGCCAGTATCATTATTTATCATAATGCCTATATATTCCAACCAATATCATTCAAACTAAATTTACTTTCAAGTCCAACATAATTCATAAGATTTTATAGCATTCACTTTATAAATAAAATTAACACACATGTGAAGCATTTAACATATTCCATTATTAAAAATTAAATTTCATTCAAATAAGCTTTTTGAATCAAACATGTGAACACCATTTCATTTCCTTCAAGTTATTTATATATTTTCCAAATGTGGTGCTATCAATCTAATAACATGTTTTGCAACAAAATAATTAAGAATTAATATTCAATAACCAATAAAAATGGGGGAAGCTTGAAGGGTGGGGGACCTCACCTTGAGAGGAATTTCCTTCTTTCCCAACACTGAAAAGGAAGAATTGAAAATAATCCTCAATCTTCTTAAATGGGATGAATTCAACCTGATTGTATTAATAGATATTAATCGCCTATAATAGGGTAAACTTATGCAATTAAATCCTTTACTCAAGTCCTAAATCTCATTCTAATAAAAACTACAAGGGAGGTTCTAATTGGTAAGTGGTTTATCTTAGAGTGACACTAAAGGTTTTTGAAATAGGCATAAAGGAAAGAGAACTCTGGACCTTGGAGATAGGATCTATATATCCAGCAATTTAACTTCAAACACTTCCTCAAATAAAAATATAAAAGGATTTGTGCACACTAACCCCATTGATAAAAATCTTTATATCATTAATCTGATTTCAAAAAGAAACTTGATGATTATAAAATTTTCAGCCAAATCTTCCATCAGGAAATTAAATCATTTCCAATCCAACCGATTAATTAGAGGCTATGACCCACCAAATTAGGTTGGGAGTTCCTAGCTACATGCACAGTACTAATTAGAAACCTTTACTGATCTAACTCCATTCACAAACTGTTCTATCTCATTGAACCCTTCGAATGTTCATTAGATCAAGATCTAATCCTAAACGACTTTCATAATTTATATTATATTCAAAAACTAATTGCTGGACACCTAATATTTAACTAAACCGAAATAGTTTTACAAAGTTAGAACTGGTAGATGAATGATTTACCTAATTTTCTTAAGTAAGAAGGGTTTGCAAATATAAACCAGATCTCCAAGATCGGCTGTAATCTTCCTAGCTGCTGTACTTACAAACTGCACCGAGAAAATCCCACTACTGATTAGATCAGACGCAACAACTCAGAGTTTGCTTGCTATGAAGCGCCATGGTGATCTTCCAACAATATCCCTCGACGGAAAGTAACCGACCGACAACACCACACCTTGCTGAAGGAACCCAGCCGATTTAATGGCAGCATTCAATATCCAGATATTGAAATGATGGGAAGAATGGAAGAGGAAGACGAGAAATGACAGATCTGGAGCTTGGTTGGGTCGTTTGCAAGACAAAGGTTTCAACAAAGAAACCCTAGTTCCTTTTATATCCAACCAACGATTTGACTATAATGTAATGGACGGTCAGGACCGACTTATTCCAACTCTAAAAAATCTATAATGAATGGTTGGGATTGCTCGAAATTAGCGCACGCAGATTGCCTACCTGGCAAGACTGATTTTTAAAAGTAAAGACACACAGTAGGTCTTTGCTTAGGAATCTAATGAAACACAATGATATTTTATTAGCTAAGATTACCTGTTAGATAAAACGCTATACATTTTAAAGGATAGACGGATCATCAACCCCAAACAGACAGTGATCCGTCCGTCCGCCCACTGCAGAAGCCTCACGCCTAAAAGAGGAATCTCTTCTAATTGTTTTCAAAAGGTCGGTCAGACCTATCCTCCCCCTAACTGGTGCACATGGTGTGCATTGTAATAGTGCACATGCACCATCATGATGAACCCCACAAGCCAGATTCATGAAATCTATACCGTTCATTCACCTTTACTTTATACAATTTAAAGGCTAATAAGTTAAAGTTAATTCTTCCTACATTTTACGTGCAACACAAATTGCTACAATATGTAAACATAACATCTTACATTTCTACTGTTTAAATCCCTACTCCATGTTACTAAATACACTACTAATAAAATTCTAAGTTTTATTATTACATCACACATACTAATCTTAACAATTATAAATTATTTTATTATATATAATAATTCTATTTATAGTTAATACTCTTTTAAGAAGTATTGATCATCTAATTATTAATTCATTTATTTAGTTTAACATCTTATTTTCCATGAATTAATGTATCCACTTCTGATGATTTATTTTTAGGTTCCTGATTAACGGCAAAAAATTTGATTTGTTTAAATTTTAAGATACGAAAAGAATTTTTTAACAGTTTTGTCTAATTGAAACATAATACCAACATGTATGTTAAATGCGGGGTATTATAGTCTACCCCCCTAACAAAAATTTCATCCTCGAAATTACCTGTATGAGGATATCAAAATAATTGTGGGTATTTATCCTTCATCTCAGCTTCTCTTTCCCAAGTTGCTTCATCTTCTCCATGGCGGGACCATAACACTTTGACTAGAGGAATAACCTTGGTCCGGAGAACTTGCTCTTTACGGTCCGTTATTTGAACTGGTTCCTCCACATAAGTGGCATCATCTCTCAACTCAATATGCTCCCAATGTATAATATGCGAAGGATCAGGTTCATACTTCCTCAGCATCGAGACATGAAATACATCACGAATATAAGCCAAGTTTGGAGGTAATGCCAAACGATATGCAACTGCACCAACACGCTCTAAAATCTCAAAGGTTCCAATATACCGAGGAGAGAGCTTCCCTTTCTTCCCAAATCGCATAACACCTTTCATTGGTGAAACTTTCAGAAACACATGATCCTTGACTGCAAACTCTAAGTCTCGGCGACGGTTGTCTGCATAACTCTTCTGTCTACTCTGAGCCACCCGGAGATTTTTCTGAATCATACCAATCTTCTCAGATGTAACCTGAATAAGTTCAGGGCCCAATAAACTCCTCTCACCAATCTCAGCCCAACAGTGCGGTGCTCTGCATGGTCGACATATAGTGCTTCAAATGGAGCCATACCAATACTTGCTTGATAACTATTGTTATAAGCGAACTCTGCAAGAGCCAAATGATCATCCCAATTCGCTCTGAAATCCAATACACAAGCCCTCAACATGTCTTCAAGAATCTAATTAACCCTTTCTGTCTGATCATCCGTCTGAGGGTGGAAAGCTGTACTGTACTTTAGAGTTGTGCCCAACTCTTCCTGTAGTCTCCTCCAGAAAGCAAAAGTAAACCTAGAATCTTGATCAGAAATAATTTCACGTGGAACCCCAAATGATCGGACAACCTCCTGAATATATAACTTTGCCAAATCATCCACTGAGTCAGATATACAAATCAGTAAAAATCGTGCAGTCTTTGTTAATCTGTCGACAATCACCCATATGGAGTCATGCTTCTTCTGAGTCCTAAGAAACCTAGTAATAAAATCCATAGTGATACAATCCCATTTCCACTCTGCCAACGGTAACGACTGTAACAATCCTGGCGGTCTACGGTGTTCGGCTTTCACCTACTGACATGTAAGGCACCTTGCCACATAAGCTGCTATCTCTCGCTTCATATTTCTCCACCAATACTGACGTTTCACATCTCTGTACATCTTAGTACTACCTGGATGAATAACCATTCTGGATTTATGAGCTTCATCCAAAATTTCTCGTTTCAATTCTGAATTATTGGGCACACATAACCGGCCTTGATACCAAAGCTCACCATCTTTACCAATTCGCTACTCATAATTTTTCTTAGTTTCACATTTTTCTTTCCTCCTTTGGAATTTCTTGTTAAGATCCTGTGCCTCAATGACCTGTCGAACCAGAGTAGGTTCCACTAATAAATTTTCCGCAAGTGCATAAAAATCTTGCACAAATTCTATCATTTCCCACTCCTTAATCATCAAGGAGGCCATCATTACATGCTTCTTTTTCTGGCTCAAAGCATCAGCTACAAGATTAGCCTTACCTGAGTGGTAAGACACTTCGAAATTAAAGTCCTTCATCGTTTACATCCATCTTCGCTGTCTCATATTCAAGTCCTTCTGTGTAAAGATATACTTTAAACTTTGATTATCATAGAATAACTCAAATTTCTCACCATATAAATAATGACGCCATATTTTTAAAGCAAATACCACTGCAGCAAGTTCCAGGTCGTGTGTCGAATAATTTTCTTCGTGTTTCTTCAACTGTCTCGAGGCGTAAGCAATAACTTTTCTGTTTTGCATCAAGACACAACCTAACCCTGTTCCAGATGCATCATTGTACACTACATATTTTGCACCCTCTTCTGGAAGTGTAAGTACTGGTGCTGAAGTCAACCTCGCTTTAAGCTCCTGAAATGCTTTTTTAGCATTTTCATTCCACACAAACTTGGCATTCTTCTTTATCAAGTGTGTCAACGGTTGTGCAATACGAGAAAATTCCTTGATGAATCGCCGATAATATCCTGCCATTCCCAGAAAACTTCGAACTTCAGTAACCGTAGTAGGTTGCTCCCACTTCACCACAACCTCAACTTTAGTTGGATCAACTGCAATACCCTCAGCCTTTACCACATGCTCAAGAAATTTCACTTCGTCTTTCCAAAAATCGCATTTTGACAGTTTTGCATATAACTGTTGTTCTTTTAACACTTGCAAAACTTTTCTCAAATGTTCTTCACGATCCTTTTGATTCTTTGAATAAATCAGTATATCATCTATGAAGACAATAACGAATCAATCTAAATAAGGCATGAAGATTTGATTCATAAGATCCATGAATACCGCTGACGCATTTGTGAGTCCAAAGGGCATAACCAAGAATTCATAATGGCCATATCGAGTTTGAAATGCCGTTTTGGAAATGTCCACATCTCGAATTCTTAATTGATGATATCCTGACCTTAAGTCAATCTTAGAAAAGAATTTTGCTCCCTTCAACTTATCAAAGAGATCATCAATTCGCGGCAATGGATATTTATTCTTCACAGTTACATTGTTCAATCATCGATAATCGATGCACAACCGAAAAGATCCATCTTTTTTCTTCACAAACAAAACTGGTGCACCCCATGGAGAGACGCTAGGTCTAATAAAACCTTGTTTCAACAAATCTTCAATTTGAGTCCGCAATTCTTCCATTTCACACGAAGACAATCTAAATTGGGACAATGAAATTGGAGAAGTACCAGGGAGAAGTTCAATTGTGAAATCTATTTCCCTCCGAGGAGGTAATCCTGGTATATCTTGGAAAACTTCTGGGAATTCCCGTACAATGGGAATAGAGTCTACTGTGAGCTCATCTGACATCTACAGCCATCAACCGATGAAATACTTCACACTTCCGTTTTCCTTGTAATACAATTGGGGTTTGGTTTGGAAGGGATATTCTAACTGTTTTAGTACTACAATCCAATACAGCTTGGACTTGAGACAACCAATCCATACCCAAAATGATATCATACTGTCTCATGTGTATTACCACCAAATCGATATATATCTCTTGATCCACCAACAATACAGGGCATGCTTTGCATATTTTGTTTGTTTCTGTTAGTTTTCCAGCAGGTGAGAGAACTGTGAGAGTGATATTTGTACGACTAACTTTTAACTCTAGTCGTTCAACTAAAGCATGCACAACAAACGACAATATAGCACCAGTATCAAATAAAATATACATCGAGGTTTCTTTGACAAATGCCATACCTTCAATCGCTTTCAGTTCTGTCTCTTCAGATGTAAGAGCCTCCAAAGCATATACACGTGCAAGCCCACCTTTGGAAGGAGCCTGAGATTTGATCGGCTGGGCTCGAATCATAGTTGGAGGTCTAGCTGCCACTTGATTTTGAGAAGAATGATTAGCTACTGGTGGAGTAATACCCTCATCGCGCATCTTCTGGTAGCAATATGGTGCAATATGGCCTGATTTCCCGCAGTAGTTGCACACCTTGATAGACTGTGTGGAATGAGCTATCTGTGGAGTAAACTTCATCCTCTTTTCTGTCACAGAAGGGATAAAAGACGTCATTTGGATTTTGTTTCCCACATCTCTTAAAGGAGCTCGAATTTTGGCCAGACGCTCAAAATCCTTTTCAACACGAATAGCCTTGTCCACAAGATCAGCAAAATCAGAGAAATCTATCGCACATAATCTCGACTGAATATTGGCCCGAAGTCTCTCCTTGAATTTCTGAAATTTATATTCTGCATCACCAGCCACGCTCGGCGCGTAACGGGACAGCTCAGCGAATCGCGCCTCATACTGAGAGACTGTCATACCTCCCTGTTCCAATTTCAGAAACTGTGAAATTTTCTCCTTTCGAAATGACTGAGGAAAGTACTTGTTGTTGAATCTACGCTTGAACTCATCCTACGTCCAACTAAAATTTTCTGGCACACTTCGCAGAACACTTTCCCACCATATATCGGCCTCTCCCTCTAGAACATAGGTAGCCAAAGTAACTTTCTGCTCATCAGAAACACCAAGTGGCCTCATCATTTTCGCCATCTTGTTCAACCAATGATCAGCTTGCACTAGATCCGTCACTCTAGAAAACGTCGGGGGACGGAGGCGCTGAAATCTCTTGAACATCTCTACCTCACGCATATCATTAGAACGTGGGGTCGGCATAGGTACATTCCGCTGAGGTGTAACCTCCTGACTAGGAATAGCTGTGTGAATAGTGCGCTGAAGATTCTCTAGCATCGCAGTGAATGCCATATGTTGTTGCTGCATCATAGCCGTGAAATGCCTCATCTCGTATGGCGGCATTTCCTGCTGTGTACTACCCAGTGGAGTACTCTCATGAACCGGAGGCGGTGGAGGTGGAACAGAAGGAGTCTTCTGTCCAGCAGTAGATCCTCCAGGCCTAACTGATGAATCTGGATCAAGATTGGGTCTCCCATCCTGAACATATTCCTCAGGTGGTGCCAGCATAAAAACCGACTTTGACTTAGAATAGGGAGAGGTCTTTGGAGCCATAATCCTACCAAAATAGGATTGTCATGGTCCATTTCATACCAACCTACAAATTATTTTGATACTTGCATGTAGTACCCCAACAATTATAACTTGCAATCATAAAAATATACTAAAAATATTGTGTGGAAATATTGTAAAGAATTCCAAGGAGCTATTAGTGCTCATGTACCTAGAATTTCAATTTCTACATTCAAATGGCTATCCTACAAGTTTGTGAGAACTAAATTTGGGTCTCTAATTCACATGTTATTCTGAATCTAAAACGGGTTTTTTTAAAGTACTTATAAAACTTTGGAATCTGTATAAGTTCTTTCACAAAGCAGGTTTCATTTATCAAATCTATCTCTGATACCAAGTTGTAACGCCCCGGTTTTTCAGGGCTTGAGTGAGGAGCCCATGCTCTGAAAAACCCAAGTGTAAAGGCTACCAATAATCATTTAACAATATCATTGTAATCCAATACGAAAGATAGATCTAAGAATCTCACAATGCAAAAATCATCATATCAGAGCGGAAGTAAGTAATGTCCATAAGGCTTATACAAATTCAAGGTTCCAAAAGTAATGAACAAAAAGGGAAAGTAAGACTATTCGTCAAGGACCGCCATCTGGTCCAGCTCCTCCTGGGACAGGTAAGGCCAAGTGTCTCGAATGTCCGACTTAGGCTCATCAACAGCTGGAACAGGGACATCCTCTCCATCATCTGCACCATCTGATATATTTCGACAACGTCACTCGTTGTCATAGTGAGGTCTCCCACTCTTCAAGCTTCCCCCATTTTTATTGGTTATTGAATATTAATTCTTAATTGTTTTGTTGCAAAACATGTTATTAGATTGATAGCACCACATTTGGAAAATATATAAATAACTTGAAGGAAATGAAGTGGTGTTCACATGTTTGATTCAAAAAGCTTATTTGAATGAAATTTAATTTTTAATAATGGAATATGTTAAATGCTTCACATGTGTGTTAATTTTATTTATGAAGTGAATGCTATAAAATCTTATGAATTATGTTGGACTTGAAAGTAAATTTAGTTTGAATGATATTGGTTGGAATATATAGGCATTATGATAAATAATGATACTGGCTTACAAGTTATATTGGTGTTGGGTTGTGGTATATTATCTAGAAAGGAATGGGAGTTAAGTTTATGATCATTCCTCTCGTGGGTCGGGAATGGTGTTCTGGGATGCTATGCCCGAGCCGTCGGCCTATGCTGGATTGTACACGTCCCCCATAGTGTCCGCGAGTATATTTTATTAAATTACCAAATGGACTAATGACGGATGGGTAATCATCCATCGCATGGCATTTGCGGATGTGTTGACGATGAGTCACACTATTCTTGGTTTGATAAGCATTGCATTGCAGGTAACTTTGGTGATTAACCGAGTTACTGTCGGCTCGACCCTCTCCAGCTGGATACATCCCCAGGCCGAAGAACATGTGCATGCATTCATGCACTAACAAGATTTAAAAGTAACATGATAATCATAATATGTGTTGGATACTTGTTACCTGTTTTCTATGATTATTTGCATATGCTTCTATGATAATTGTCATGTATTATGTACATGGAAATCTTGGAGGGTGTTACCTCACTATGACAACGAGTGACGTTGTCGAAATATATCAGATGGTGCAGATGATGGAGAGGATGTCCCTGCTCCAGCTGTGGATGAGCCTAAGGTGGACATTCGAGACACTTGGCCTTACCTGTCCCAGGAGGAGCTGGACCAGATGGCGGTCCTTGACGAATAGTTTTACTTTCCCTTTTTGTTCATTACTTTTGGAACCTTGGATTTGTATAAGCCTTATGGGCATTACTTACTTCCGCTCTGATATGATGATTTTTGCATTGTGGGATTCTTAGATCTATCTCTCGTATTGGATTACAATGATATTGTTAAATGATTATTGGTAGCCTTTACACTTGGGTTTTTCAGAGCATGGGCTCCTCACTCGAGCCCTGAAAAATCGGGGCGTTACATAACACCACCCCCAATAACATAATTTCTTGCATTGCACATTAATTCAAAAGGAAGGGGACCAATTGGGTGGCTGCATGATAGGTGCACTAGTCAACATGTCTTTTATCTTTAAAAAAAACTTCATGGCATTCAGCATTCCTCTTAAATTGATTGTCCTTTTGAAGGAGATTACATAAAGGACGAGAGATGTGGCTAAAGTCCTTAATGAATCTCCGAAAAAATCCTACATGTCTAAGGAAGGACCATACATCACGTATGCTCTTGGGTGGTGGTAGATTAGTAACAAGATCAACTTTAACCTTGTCCACCTCAATTCCATTAAACAAGATGATATGTTTAAGGACTCCCTTTTTGTACCATAAAATAGTACTTTTCCTAGTTCAAAATAAGATTTTTCTCTTCATATCAGGTCAAGACCATGCGTAAATGGTCTAGACACTCATCAAACGTACTATCGAATACTGAGAAGTCGTCCATAAAAACATCAAGAAACTACCCACCATCTTAGAGAATATACTAAACATACATCGCTGAAATGTGGTGAGGGCATTAAATAGCCCAAATGACATTCTTCGATAAGCGAAGGTGCCAAATGGTCATGTAAATGTAGTTTTTTCTTGACCTTTTAGGGCGATCTCAATTTAGTTGTACCCAAAATAACTATCAAGGAAGCAATAATAGGAATGACTGGCTAACCTCTTTAATAGTCGATCAATGAATAGAAGAGGGAAGTGGTATTTCCTTGTTATCGTGCTAAGCTTCCTATAATCGATGCACATACTCTAACCCGCGGTGACTCTCGTCAGTACAAGCTCGTTGTTGGCATTTTTTACTATGGTGATGCCGAACTTCTTGGGTTGGACTTACCCATTGGCTATTTAAGATGGGGTAGATGATACCCACATGTAGAAGCTTGAGGAACTCGGCCTTAACCACTTCCATCATGTTGGGATTTAATCTTCTTTGTGGTTGTCTTGTGGTTTTGGCATTGTCCTCGAGGTGGATGCAGTGAGTACAAACCAAAGGATATATTCCCTTGAGGTCCGATATTGTCTATCTTATGGCTCTCTTACGTTCTTTAAGTAAGTTTATCAGTTTTAACTCTTGGTTTTTCCCAAGTGAGAGAAAATGACTAGTGTGAACGTCTCATCTTGACCCAAATAGGCATATTTAAGCTCAATTGGTAATGGCTTTAGGTCAAGCTTCGGTAGTTGAATACTAGACGGTAGAGGATTTGTTGTATATGGTGGTAACTTTTCAAAATGAGGCATCCACCAGTTAGTATTAACTACTAGCTTCTCTTCCATTAAAGCTTGCATAACTTCTGCAATCAGGGGTCAGATTGAAGGGGCTCCTCTTCCTCTATAAATGATATCATGTTTATTTCATGGAGCTCATTATTATCCCCCTGCCTTTTGAACATATGAAATACGTTCACCTCCAATGTCATGTTCCCAAAAGATAGTTTCATTACCCCACTCCGAGAATTTACAATGGCATTTGAAGTAGCCAAGAATGGACGGCCTAGAATCATTGGTATTTGAGTGGTCGTATCCATAACTAATTGCGAATTTAAGACGATAAAGTCTACTGAATAGTAGAATTTATCAACTTGGACTAACATGTCTTCAATCACTCCCCTTGGTACTCGAATGGAACGATCGGCTAGTTACAAAGTAGTCTTGGTGGGTTTTAATTAACCAAGTCACAACTGTTCATATACTGAGTAGGGAATCAAATTGACGCTTGCCCCCCAAATTTAATAATGCTTGTTTAATCCAGTAGTCCCTGATGATACAGAAAACTGTGTGACAACCCGGATCTTTGTATTTTGGAGGGGTCTTATGAGTAAGGATCGCACTCACTTACACATTAAGAAAGGCCTTTTGTTGCAGATTATGTTTACGTTTGATTGTGCATAGGTCTTTGAGAAACTTAGCATATGAGAGAATTTTCTTAATAACATCTAGCAATGGGATATTGATCTTCACTTGTTTAAAAACCTCTAAAATATCCTTAGTATTTTCAAGAGGTTTAGGTGCAATAAACCTAGTAGGAAATGGTGCAACAGGCCTATATTCACGTTCTTTCTCATGAGTGGTTAAGCTAGGTCCACCATCCTACTTTATAATGCACATGGGTGATGCTCGTCATTCTAATTCATTGAAAATCCTGTTGAAAATTTTGAACGGGTTTCTCAAAATTATCACCCCATGTGTTAGGAAAGAAGAATTTCTTCGATTTGAGATCATCAAATGTGAATTTCAATTCCAACTTGTCTAGAAAAAAATTACTCAAGTACTGATCATCCCAGAGATGGTGCACTTTGGTTTAAACAAACCAAAGAGATGTGAAGACTTGCATTTCTTCTTCACAAGTCGGTATGGTCTCCACATAATCAGATTCTATCGATGCTTCCACAGTTGATAATTCAATTTTACACTCCATGGAAGGAGTCTTTTTGGGCATCGGTGAAGATTTCCTCAATGCATTAACAATTTAACATATTATAGGATCATCCCAATCCTCAAAATATGCCAAACACTCTTCTAGAGTGTAGGAAACTTCGACCTTCTTGGTCACTTGTGTAGGTTGGAATAAGTCTTCAACCAGTACATATTCAGAATTTAGCCTCTCTTTAGGCAAATCAAGCACAAATCCATCAAATTCATACACAACAAAATTGTTCAAATCAGTGATTGGTGTCTTGTCAATCAAAATTTCAGAATTTGGCTCTTCCAAGGCTTCATCAATATCTAAAAATATTTCCTCAGAATGAGCTAAGCAAACTTCTAAAGTTTTAAAAAATTTAGTTAGTGGTGGCTCATCATCATCCACAATTGTATCTATGAAGTTAATTATGTGGATCTCATATTCATCGCCATCCTCATCCTCTCGTTATTTCTGCAAAAGAAACACATTCAACTTCATTGTCATATTTTCAGAGGATATTTTCATGACTCCATTCCTACGATTGATTATAATATTGGCAGTTGTTAGGAATGGTCAGCCTAGAATGACAGGAACTTGAGTGCATACATTTATAACCGCTTGTGTATCCAAGACGATAAAGTCTACTGAATAGTAGAACTTATTGATTTGGACTAACACATCTTCAATCAGCCCTCTCGGTTTTCCAACGGAGCGATCCGCAAGTTGTAAAATTATCTTGGTGGGTTTTAATTCTCCAAGTCCAAGTTGTTTATATACCAACTAGGGGATCAAATTAACAGTAGCCCCTAAATTGAGAAGTGCTCTATTCATCCGGAAGTTACCTATCATGCAAGAGAGTGTAGGGCTTCTAGGATCTTTGAATTTTGGGGGAGCGTTGTGTTGTATGATAGCACTCACTTGTTCCGTAAAAAATGTCCTCTTGTGCACATTTTGCTTATGCTTTATGGCATATAAATCTTTTAGAAATTTGGCATATGAAGGAATTTGCTTAATTGTATCCAACAAGGGAATGTCAATTTTGCCTTGTTGGAAGACCTCTAGGATATCCTGATTTTGACTTGGCCTTTTAGTTGAGACAAGACGTTGGGGGAATGGGGCGACAGGTTTATACACATGTTCCAGCTCTTTATCTTGTGGAACACTGCTCAAGTCACCATCACTCTTAGAATCAACCGGATCATTAGGCTTCGTGACCTTCACCGGTTCAAAATTTTTAATTGTTTTACCACTTCTAAGAGTGGTGATGGCTTGAACATGTTTCTAATCACAATAATTTTAAATCCCATGAATCCCATGGGCTGGCATCTCATCTTCCAAAAGGTATGCATATGCACTACCTGTCCAATTAGCCATAATGAGGTTTTAAGGAATTGAAAATACCATAATCTAAAAAAAAAAAAAAAGAGATGGGGAGATGTTACCCAATAAGGGTGAGAACTATGTCAACAACAATTCCTACAAAATCAAAAGAAAAAAAATAGTTAGTAATCTCTAGACACCCCACCTTCGGCAACACTGTTGGTAGAGATAACTGAATGAATGAAGGACCGTACCCACAAATCCCATGACCAAACTCAGCCAAACTCACCCTTGTAAGCCCCAATGCATAGCCCAGCTCAAGCCTGAACCTAGTCAACTCGCCCCTAAACATCAGCCTGAAAAAACCCCCATAAGAAAAATCAGTAAAAAAAGTCCTAAAAAGTTAAACTTGGCGAGTCAACCCGCTGAGTCAAATCGCCGAGTCAACCCGCTGAGTCAATCCATCGAGTCAACTCACTGTGTTAACCCATCCCCCAAACCCAGTCAACTCACCGAGTTCCAAGCAGCAGCCCCGGAGCATGTCCGTACTACCCACTGAATCCTGAGAACGTCTGTACGGGTGGCCCCCTAGGTGCCGCCCAAACTTATTTACGCAATCTGCCATTGCCCGCTACTATAAATACCCCCTCTCCCCTTCACATCCGACATCCACTTCCCCTCTCTTCAGTCCGAGAGCTCTGAGTCCATCTCCATCCCTTTCAACCCATTTTCCCACCAAGGAGAGCCCGAGTGAGGTGAGCCTAGCCCTGGTCCAGCCCAGCCTGACCACTGGTCCAAGTCTCCCAAGCCATCCAAGTCTTGATCCAGCCACTCGAAGCCAACCCTTGCGACACCTCCGTCCATCTAGCTATTCTTTACCAGCATCATCTCATTCGCATCTAGCATAAGTGCAACATTTACTTTTCTTCCAAACCCCCTGCTTCACTACAAGCACTTTGATCATTCAAGCACACAGCATGCATCCTGCATAAAACACCTGTCAGTTCGAGCGTATGCTCTGGGCTTGCTTGTTAATGGAAACCTGCCCATCAGAAACTCTTACTGTTCAGACCTGCATTCATGCATCAGTCGCTACGAGCACTTTGATTATTCAAACACACAGCATGCATCTCGCATAAAGCACCTGTCAGTTTGAGCGTATGCTCTGGGCTTGCCTGTTTATGGAAACCTGCCCATCAGAAACTCTTACTGTTCAGACCTGCATTCATGCATCATGTCATTCATGAGAATGTACGAGGATTAAATCAGACTTTCAAGTATTAGTTCGATTCTGTGAAGTAGAGACCGTACTTCGGTACGGGCAGTGTGTGGGGTGCTTAACCTCTTCCCACCTTGTAACCGTGATCTCTTACCTCGAATCTCTGGCCGCAGATCAAAAGGAGTCATTTTAGAGGAAGAAATCTTCGGAGTCCCTTCTCTAACGTTTCTATGGGGTCTAGCCGACTGTAGATTCGAAGTAACTGGCTAGTGGTGACTCTGGTCTTATACAAACTCATCCAAACACATCCAGTTTAACACGACAATCGAACAAAGCCCTCGAGAACGAGGCAAGCCAGTGGCACAAACAGCGATTCGCGTGCATGCACCCCTTCTTCTTTTCCAAAAGGAAAGCGAGAACGTTCGGGAGCAAGGAACGCCGAGGGTCCACAGAATGACGACTCCGCTGGGGACTAGCTAGTCCCACTAGTTGTGATCCAGCTTGAAAAATGAAATCTCTCCTATACTTGAAAGTCATTGGTCCTCATACAATCTCATTTGCATAGCATTCTACCCAAAACAAAAACAAAAAAATATAAAACCCCAAAACCCAAAGGAGTAGAGTATAGTCCTCACCATTCCGCCTCCTCGAGCTCAACGTGTTCGGAAACCACTTCCCTTCCGCAGCATAATCCGCGCTCGGGCTCAGCAAGCCATGTCCGACCACGAAGAGGAAACTCACCTCTTCCTCTCTCTTGAAATGACCGAAGCGCAACTGCCAATTGAGAATACGCTAATCATGCAAGAATTGACACAAGGAATGAGAGCAATGCAAGAAATGCTCTTGCAATTCATGCAAGCACAAGCTACCGCAACAGCCAACAATCAGGTTGGCCCAGTTTAGCAATCTCAGCAGCCATACCGGGTCCCTCCGGCCTCCAGTTCAAATCAACCACAACCATTGGAGTCTGTCCAAGACTACCGACAGCAGCCATCTCAGCCCTTCGCTATGGGGCATGCTCCTCAGTACCTTCCCGCGATGACAAGTCCGCCTCAGAGCACTCCTGTCGCAGGAACTTCCAGTCAGGTTCCAGTCAATCTGGCAAACAACAATCTCAGTAGATCTCAGCATATCCCCGTCGATGGGACTCCTTTCCTTTCTTAGCATGTCCCTGCCGATGGGACCCCTTTTCAATTTCAGCACATCCCCAGCCGATGGGATTTCAATTCAATTTCCAGCAATAGGGACAGCACTGGCGAATGCTCACAATGGGGTCAGTGTCAAGCCCACATCAATCAGCGGACAGTGGCGAATACCCAACAAGGGGGTCACTTCCCAGCATCTCAGCCTCCTACAAACAGGAGCACTTTTCAATTTCAGCACATCCCTGCCAATGGGATTCCAGTTAATTTTCAGCAATCTTCAATTCAGCAAACTCCAATCAATTTCCAGCAATCTTCAATTAAGCAATCTCCAGTTAATTTACAGCAAATTCCAATTCAACCTTCAGTACAATCTCCAGTTCAGTTACAATCCTTTCAAGCACAAGTTCATCAGAATCCAGTTCAATCATCAAATCAATTTCAGCAACCCGTGGTTGCTTTTCAGTAAGCCCATAGGGTCGACGACATCGACCACTATGCCGAAGAAGAACGTGCCTTACTCCGAGAGGCACCAGTCGTTCGAACAGACCACCCAGGACTAGACAAGTTGCGGGAGCAGTTCCAGATCTTGCAAAATCAGCTTCAGCGACAACAATGAATCGATCTACCTTCGACCAAGTTCAGAGACTTGTGTCCTTTCTCAGATGCTCAAGTACCTCAAAACTTTGAGGTACCAAAATTCAAAAGATACGATGGCAACGGTTGTCCCACAGCACATCTCAAGGCCTTCTGTGGAGAGCTAAGTGCAATCTCATGAAATAAAGGGGCCCTCATTCGTTTGTTCCAAAAATCTCTGAAAGGCGATGCCCTAGATTGGTACACCTCATTGGACTGCCACCGCATCAAGACTTGGGAACAACTTTTCCAGGCATTCGTTGACAGATTTGCTTACAATCTCAACATGGCACCTAGAAGGGCCGACCTCGCTGCTCTCAGGCAAAAGAGTGATGAAACACTATCAGCTTATGTGGGACGTTGGCGAGCTATGGCAGCCAGAATGCGGACATCTATCGACGACGAAGAACAAATCTCCATAATTGTTCATTCAACATATCCTGGCATATCTGGATATCTCATCTCGCATCCATATGCGAATTTCTCACAGTTGATCCATGCAGGAGAGCAAGTCGAAACAGGAATCCGTGCCGGGACAATCTCCCCATGGCCTCATCAAGCCACTCCAGTCAAGAGGAACAGAGTGGAGGGAAGACCCATCGGATATGGGAACGAAAACCGCAGTGGTTCTCCTCCCCGCCCGACAGAGGTAAACAACATCAACACCACCGCTCAGGGTAATCAATATGCTCCTCCACAGGGATGTCAATAGTATCAGCAGAATCAGGCTCAGCACCAACCTCAGCGGTATCAGCCGCAACCGAATCCTCAACCACAGCCACAACCACCTCGACAACAGCAACAGTTCAAAGGGAACGGCCAATACTCATTCCAGAATAAGCAGAATTACAGGGAAGCTCAGGAAATTCACTCCACTTAGTCAAGTCATGGCTATGCTGGTGCAGAAGCAGTTACTCACTCTGATGACACCCAGGACTCCTCCAAATCCTCTGCCTCCAACCTACCGAGAAAATGAGTATTGTGCCTACCATCAAGGGTGTGGCCACACCACTGATCGATGCTTTACTTTAAAGAATGTCATACAAGATCTGATTGATGACAACAAGATCATCATCTCGGTCCCTAGGACTCCTCCAGCAGCTTCTACCAACATCCTATAGAATCCTCTGCCTCAACATCCGACGGACCCCAGTTCATCTCGTGGTCCTGCCGTCAACAACATAGAAGAAGGAGAACGTCTCGATCATTTCTTCTCCCCCAATACAGTCCATTCATGCCTACACTTATGGGCCAACAAATCCTCCCCCGATCTTGCAAGGGGCAAACCCCTTTCCTCCTTTAGTCTCCGAGCTAGTAGTACTCAAAGGAGCATTTCCATATGATGTACCAGTTGTTCAAGGGGCACCTTACAGCCATTCGTGTGGGGAGCCGATCGTCCTGGAAGGAGCACAGTCATACATCGAGCCCACATACGAACCTGTCATCTTACAAGGGGCAATTTCAGCACAGGCACAATACAATCCACAATGGAGGGATCATACTCATCGGCAGCAAGAACCCATTGTCTTGGAAGGAGCTCCTTCAGTCGAGCCAGTCATATTGCAAGGGGCAAATCCCGGAGGTGTGTCAATCACACTACGACAGCTGGGACGAACAGAGAAACCCTTTGCCATATCAAGAGGACCATTGTTCATTCCATCAGAGCCTCCTGCTCCAGGAATAGTCAAGCCACGACCGCAACCTTATGTGATCTATGAAGACAAGCCTCGATATTACCCCTTCAGCACAGGCAACAATGTAGTCCTCAAGGCCAAAGCTCCATACGAGGAAGATCTGGTACCCACACCAGCACCGTTGCAAGAACCGATGGTCCTAAAAGGAAAAGGTGAGGAAAATTATAAAGAGGTCCCATGGCACTATCCAGAATGCGCGGAGGTGGGAAACATGAATCCCAATGGGCGTTGCATCCGAAGAGATAATCAGAACAGAGGAGATCCCAAAGGCGCCCTCTCGGGTCTCGGTAATAAAAATGAAGCCGCATACGATGTGGCGACTTAGCTCAAGTCAATCCCTGCTCAAATCTCGGTATGGGAGCTACTCTGCACATCGCGCATACACAGAGAAATGTTCGCCAAAACTCTGAGTGATGCCCATGTCTCCTCCGATACGGCACCAGAAATGATAGCATTGATGATCAGACAGCTCCTGGCTCCGCGCGCCATCACCTTCACTGATAATGAGTTGCCACCAGAAGGGCACGACCATGGGCGATCCCTTAACATAGCCTTATGATACAAAGACCTCTGTGTCCCGCTGGTCCTTATCGATAATGGCTCAAGCTTAAATGTCTGCCCGCTCAAGACTGCGGAACGCTTGGGAATCAGTCCCTCTTCATTTCGACCCAGCACCATATGCGTCAGAGCATTCGACAACACCCAACGATCAGTGGAAGGGGAAGTCGACATAGAGGTACAGATAGGTCTAGAAATCTGCACTATCACATTCCAAATCCTAGATATATCAGCCTCTTTCAACATGTTGCTCGGACAGCCTTGGTTGCACAAAGTTGGAGTTGTGCCATCAACCCTGCATCAACGGGTGAAATACATCTGTGGAAATCAAGTGATCTTTATCCATGCAGAGAAGGAGCTCATCATTCCTTCCAATGCTGTTGCCACTGAACCAGACGTCCCTGTCATCGATATCCAGCACTTCGAAGAAGACGTCCCGTTTCATAGTTTCGAGTTCGAGACCGTGAACGTTATCGCCAACCCGGAACCGATAAGGGTGGATCGTGTCTTTTCATCAGCAGAACGTTTGAGCCTCAAGTATCATATGAAGAATCATTTCAAGTCCAAAAAGATGCAGCTGGTATATAATCAACGCAAATGGGGGCTCGAGTATAGGGCAATCTTCATGGACAAAAGAAAGAAGAAATTTCGGTGCTCCCCCATTCCATTTATCAATCCAGGAGAACCTTGCAAAGATCCAGGAGGGAATCAACCGACTGCACTACATAAAGGCCTCCCGATGAGCCTAGCTTGGGCCACGTGGCCCTCCATTCGATGGGACCAGATTCTCGAACCATCCAAGCCTCCGGAAGAAGAGGGAAAGGATGAAGAAGAAGAAGGAAAGAGTCAAATACAACAGCTTCAGGACCAGGATACTTTGATACTTGCTCCTAACCAGGGGCACAACCTGCCTACTTCAGCATCAATCAACCAGGGACACAACCTGCCCACATCAATTCTAGCCAACCAAGGGCACAATTTGCCCATCTCAGCATCAATTAACAAGGGGCACAACCCACCCATCTCTGCAGAATCAACATCATCAATCACCAGCCAAGGGCAGAAGCAGCCCATCCATTGGACCAAGAAAGGGAAATGGCCAGCCCTGGATTGGACCGATGTCCGGATCCCAAACATGTGTCTCACTGTGGAACCAGACGAACTGCAGTGCGAGGTAAGTGAGCCGGGAGGGACTGAGTACGACTCAGATCTCGAACCCAACCAGCGAGAAATCATGGTCATTGGGCCAGACTGTGAATCTTCGCCCAAATCATCAACCCCCACCTCTTCAGGGGAGGAAGTGTGGGGTCCTGAATGGTCATCTGTTCCCCTAACTTTTGAATCAGCCAGAGAGTCATCTGAGGGCTCTGGCTTCAAAAAAAAAATGCTTGTTTAAGCAGCGAGCGGAACTTTGGGACAAGCTGGGATCAATCATGGTCTCCAATGCCCGCTTGTTCAAAGTCCCATGAATTTTAAAAATCCAAAAAAATCGAAAACTTTTAGAAGCCAAAAACATCTATTATCTCAATTTTAGAAAATTCTCAAAAACCAAAAAATATTTCTTTTCCTGCATTCAATAGTGTGCCAAGTTCGTCTAAAAAGTCACATGAGTTTGAAGTCGAATCATACAACTTTGACATCGAATTAGACTTCGAGCTCATGCGTCTGGACGAAGCTCGGGATGAGGAAGATGATGATCCGGCTCCCAAACTAGAGGATCTCCTCAAAAAGTTCTAATCTAAAGCCAATGTTGTAGCTGATGATTTCGAGATAGTAAACTTGGGGACACCTGAGATCCCTAGGGAAGTACGCATCGGAAAATCATTGTCACCAGAGATGAAATAGAGAATGATAGAGTTCCTAGCTCTAAGATTGTCCAACTTCACGTTCTCATATGAAGACATGCCGGGGCTCGATGAAGAGCTCGTTGTACACCATTTGCCAACAAAGGCGGATATGAAGCCAGTGAAGCAGAAACTTCGAAGAATGAAGCCAGAATGGGCTCTGAAAGTCCGAGATGAAGTCATCAAGCAGTACAATGCGGGATTCTTGGTAGTCTCCAACTACCCTGAATGGCTCGCCAACATTGTACCAGTACCGAAGAAGGATGGCAAGGTTCGAATGTGCATCGACTTCCGAGATCTTAATAAAGCCAGTCTTAAAGATGACTTCCCTTTGCCACACATCGATACTCTGGTCGACAATACTGCTGGGTACAAGGTCTTCTCATTCATGGACGGGTTCTCAGGTTACAATCAGATCAAGATGGCCGTCGAAGATCGTAAGAAGACATCGTTTATCACTCCCTGGGGAACCTTCTGTTACAGGGTAATGCCATTCGGTCTGAAGAACGCAGGAGCAACATATTAGCGAGCAATGACAGCACTATTCCAGGGCATGATAAACAAAGAGCTTGAAGTATATGTGGACGATATGATCGTCAAATCCCGCACGGTCGAAAGACACTTTGAAGATCTGAAGAAATTATTCAACAGATTAGAAAAGTACAAGCTCCAGTCTCAACCCTCAAAAATGTGTCTTCGGTGCAATGGGAGGTAAGCTTCTCGGCTTTATGGTGAGCGAGGATGGCATCAGGGTCGAAAAAACCAAAACCAGAGCAATCATCGAGATGCCCCCTCCTAGAACAAAGAAAGAAATTCGTGGCTTCCTCGGCAGAATTCAATACATCAGCCGCTTCATCGCACAGCTTACACCTATCTGTGAGCCCATATTCAAGCTCCTCCGGAAGAGCGTTCCAAAAGAATAGAATGATGATTGCCAAGTCGCCTTCGATCGCATCAAAAAATATCTCATGAATCCTCCAGTATTAGTGCCGCCCACTCCTGGACGACCACTATTGTTATACATCTCGGTAGCAGCAGAAGCCATTGGCTGTGTCCTCGGCCAGCATGATGAAACTGGGAAGAAGGAACAAGCAATATATTATTTGAGCCGAAAGTTCACCGACTACGAGACCAGGTATTCCCCAATCGAGAAGACTTGCCTCGCCCTAGTCTGGGCAACTCAGCGACTCCGTCAATACATGATTGCGTTCCCTATTCTCCTCCTCACTCACATGGATCCGCTCAAATACCTGTTCGAGAAACCGGCACTCACTGGAAGGATAGCTAAATGGCAGCTACTCCTGTCTGAATTCGACATTACCTATGTCACTCAGAAGGCAATCAAGGGGCAGGCCCTCGCCAATCATCTTGCCGCTCACTCTCTCCTAGATTATCAACCGCTCAAGACGTTCTTCCCTGATGAAGATCTCTTACTTATCGACGGTGAAGAAAAGAAGAAGAAAGATGAGTGGACCTTATTCTTCGATGGCGCAACAAATTCTAAAGGAAGTGCCATCGGAGCAATCCTCTACTCTCCAGACGATGTCCCTATTCCTATCTCAAGACGTATAGCATTCGAGTGCACCAACAACATGGCAGAATATGAAGCATGCATCGCTGGCTTAAGGGAAGCCATAATCTTGGGCGTCAAGAAGCTATGAGTATTTGGAGACTCACAGCTAATCATCAATCAGACCAATGGCGAATGGAAAACCAAGGACGAGAAGTTGATACCATATCATGTATATCTTGAAAATCTGATCGAAGAGTTCAAAGAAATCACTTTCTCGTACATGCCCAGAGCTAAGAATCAGTTTGCAGGTGCTCTCGTTACACTTGCATCAATGCTCGAGATCTCGAAAAGAACTTCGAAATGGGAGCTCATAGTCGAAATTCAAGATGAACATGCTTTCTGCCTACAAATAGAAGAAGCTGAAGCTATCCCTGACAAACCCTGGTATGCTGACATTAAGCAGTATCTCGAAACCCAGGAGTATCCGGAGTCAGCAACAACAACAGATCGCCGAACCATCCAGTGTTTGGCCGGCCAGTTCACCATCAGTGGCGAAGTTCTGTACAAGCGATCCTATAATCACATCCTCCTTCGATGTGTCGATGAGACAGAAGCTGCAAAGATCATGAAAGAAATACATGAAGGAATCTGTGGCCCACACATGAACGGGCACATGATGGCAAAGAGATTCTACGACTCGGATACTATTGGCTCACCATGGAAATAGACTGCTGCCAGCACGTCAAAAAATGCTCAAAGTGTCAGGAGCATGCGAACTAAATTCATGCCCCATCATCAGAATTATACAACCTGATAACTCCCTGGCCCTTCTCTATGTGGGGACTCGACATCATTGGGAAGATTAGTCTCAAAGCATCAAACGGTCATGAGTACATACTTGTGGCAGTCGACTACTTCACCAAGTGGGTAGAAACAGCATCCTACACCATGATCGCAGCATCCCAGGTGATCAAATTCAAGAAGAACAACATCATATGCCGGTATGGAATCCCTAATGCTATCATCACAGATAATAGGACCTTGTTCGTCAGCAAGAAGATAGATGACTTCCTCAGCAAGTTCAAAATTCAGCGTCATCGATCAAGCCCCTATCGTCCTCAGATGAATGGTGGGGTGGAAGCCGCAAACAAAACAATCGTCAGGATTCTCGAGAAGATGGTCATGACTTATCGAGATTGGTCAGACATGCTCCCATATGCACTTTGGGCCTATCAAACGTCTGTACGGTCTGCTATAGGCGTTACTCCTTTCGAGCTTACTTACGGAATGGAAGCAGTTCTACCAGTCGAGGTGGAAATACCATCACTACTGGTGTTACTAGAAAGCGGAATTGAAGAGGGAGAATGGTAACGGGCAAGATTCGATCAGTTACAGCTAGCAGATGAGAAGCGCATGCGTGCGCTAAGTCATTCTCAGTGTTATCAGAAAAGGATCGCTCGGGCTTACAACAAGAGAGTCCGAAAAAGAAGTTTCAAGGTGGGCGACATGGTCATGAAGAAGATTCTACCATCGCACCTTCTGGATCCCAGAGGAAAGTTCAAACCCTCGTGGGATGGGCCGTTGATCATCAGAGAAGTACTTTTCGGAGGCGCCCTCAGACTCACCAACATGATAGGGGTGGATCTTCCTGAGCCAATCAACGCCGACAAAGTGAAAATTTTTCATGGGTAGGTCATTCTGACTTTATCAAGAGTTATACTAATAGAGCTGAAGTTAAGAGGTCAAAGCTAAAACCTCTGAGAAACCATTTCTGTCCACCCAAAAAGTGTTTCAAATAAGGGGATTCAAAGGAAAAAAGAGAGAAAAAAAAGAATATAAAAAAAAGAGAAGAGAAAAAGAAAAAGAAAAAAAAAAGGAGAAAAGAAAAATGGGAAGCCAAAGCAAGGCACCCGACGAAAATCAACCCAAGAAGAAACACAGTCATCCATTCATTCATCTCAGAAGGGTCTATGGCTAAGACTGACAGGTCTATCATGGTAACTCAGGATAAGGGCTGAAAGACTGCCATCGGCCGGCAACGACGGATTCCCAACCTCTAGCCGCCGCAGTTATCCAAAGATCCAGAAAAAAGAAGAAAAAGAAAATGTGTGCCTAAACAAAGAGGGCGGAGTGAAAACCCGAAAGGGTGCTCCGAGTAAAAATAGTGGGCATACGGCGGACTTGGTGAAAACCTGAAAGGGCGCCAAGGGTAAAAACAGCATAGCTGCCAAGGGGCAAGCAAGATCAAACACCCAAGACGTGATGAAAACCCGAAAGGGCGCCACGGGCAAAAATGACAGGAAAAGCAAGGCTGTAGTGAAAACTCGAAAGAGCGCTGCAGGCAAAAAATGGCTCAAAAAGAAAAAAAAGAAAAATTAAAAGTATAGGTACCAAGAAATCAGACAGTCCAGATCAGTTTAAGTAGTTACAGTTCAAGAACAAGAAGAAGTGCAGTCGGGAACGAAGAACTCTACAAACTCTGACAATCTCAGGAAGTAACAGTTTACATTGCCTACATCTCTAGGGAACCAAAGGGTTCTCACGCAAGTCAATCTCGAGACATCGGTCAAAGCATTGGCCGAGCCCCAGTTCTGATTCCTATATCCCGACACAAAATCCAAACACACTCACAAGACAACTTATGGCACAATAGATTTTCAAAAGTTTTCTCCTTTTTCATTAAAAGCATCATATTTTTTTTACATATATCATGTCATCTTTTTCAAAAAATACAAAAAATGCATCATCATCAATCATATTATATGCAAAAAGGAATGTATAGATGGCCAACACAATCAATCTCTACCCTCCTCCTCGGCCATATCAGGTAAGTCCTCTGACTCATAACGAAGTAGCCTCGTTCTCAACCTGCTTACCTCCATAAGCAGGTAATGCACCTCATCACGCTCAAGGATACGGATCGCTGTCTCCTCATCAGACAACCTCTGATCGGAAACCAATCTCCTCGACATCATCTCACAATGATACCGAAGTGGGAAAATCTCAGACAACAAATGGCTATGAGTGGCCAAAAGGAAACCAGGATCAATGAATGGGCGCTCCTCAAAAGGCTCATATGAACCAGATGAAGAGCCGGCATCTCCAAGCATATCCTGCTCATCCTCATCGGCAGTCTGGTGCCAGCAAGGGATACGTCGATACAGAGACTGCTCAGCAACCCAGTACTGATATGGGGCAATTGCCATCAGAAAAGCCCGCAGCTCAAAACCAAGCAGATTAGCAGTCAGGTAACTCGCCCAGGATCCGTCAACTCGGGTCCTAAAGTCAGATAATCTAGATGGAAGTGCTCGACACCCGATCCCCGTGAAAGCAAAAAGAGAAACATCCTGCTCGTACCCAAACTGCCACAGGAACCGGATAGAGTGGTAAGAAAAGTAAGATCGAAAGCCTACCAGCATCAGAGGAAGGCGGTGCGCATCGCAAAGCACTGGAGGAAGTGAAAGCCAAGATGACTCCCAACGAACATTCCAGTCACGAAGTTCAGCGAACATTCGGCGATATAAGGGCTCACTCATCCTAGCCATATGTGGAAGAAACTCCATGATGTGTCGCATAAGGTCTGGGTGACGGGTGCCAGGAAATGGTACAGGAACAGTCAGCAAAAGACGCTCCCATAGCCAGACCTGATCACAAGAAGGAAAAGAAGTTCAGCTAGGGCAAAGCAATTCTCAAAAGACAAGAAAAGAAAAGGAAAGTGCAGAAAAGATCCCTGAAGAAAGGCACAACAGCCGCGAAGGACACGAGTGCGGCCCAAGGCACAATTAGTCAGCCCATTAAACAGCTCAGCCAGGACGAGAGAAATGATCCCCTAACGTCGGATAGCTCGGCTCATCACCTCAAAAATTAAAGAAGTCTGGGACCTGCGCCATCCCGAGAATAGCACCTCAGATATCAAGCAGAACATCAGTGCATTCCGAGCAAGAATAGACCCTGCCACACTCCGAGGACCCGAAAAAAGATCATACAGCAAATCCAAGGAGAACACTACAGCATCCTGGCCAGCAACTGCAGGCTGAACCAGATAAGGGATCCCGAACCAGTTCTGCGGTGTGGCAGTCTTCGGCAAAATCTTCGGTGAAAAATACTGAGAATAATCCCAAGGAGGACCAGTCAAGCGCGCAAGCTCCTCCAAAGAGGGTCCCATCTCCATGTCGTTGAACGCAAACAAGTTCAACGAAGGGACCCAGTCAATCAGTGCGGCCCCGAGCATCCTCCAGTCAATGTCAACTCTAGCCATATGGATCAGACTGCCGAAGCCATAGGACTCCAAATCTTGAATCTCATAAGCTGACAAGCTGTCAAGCCAAGCAAGTAGTCGTGGCGAGCAAGAAGGATAAGGAAGCAGCTGACAAGTCCTCACGAGTACCCCCTTCAGAACGAAAGGCCCAGAAATCAATGACAGCTCATCAAGGATCAGAAGATTAACGGGCGAAGGAGAAGGAAAAGGTGGAACCTCTGAAGACTCAACAGCCCCTGACCTGTCCCCAGTAACGACTATGGTGCCGTTTGGTAAATTGAAAAATAAAGTCTGAAAATTAATTTAAGTGCTGAAAACTTAAATTGCTGAATTTAAGTACTTATGAGTACTGAAAAAGTCGTTTGGTAATTTGTCTGAAAAAAGTCCTTATATCTGAAAATAAGTACTTTTTTCACAAAAATCTGTTTGGTAAAAACAAACCACAAATGTCTGAAAGAAGGTAATTTGTCATATTTTCCCCTGTTGTCTTAATTTCTATCTTTTGGAGGATATAAGACAATACATCTTATTTCTTTGCCACCAAATTTTGCACACATATACCCCATCCACATACATCTCTTAAGCGAGTGAGGATCGTCTGTGTTGGACACAGAAAAAATTCAGTGCCGTCTATTCTCATTGGTACACGTCATAGCTAATGACGTCAGCTAAAAAAATCAGCTGATTTTCTCTCTCACGCATGGATTGCGTGCTGCACAACCCACTTTTACGGTGTGGAATTTCCCTGGGTCTCATCCTAATTTATCTGTTAGATCAGAACCGTCCATCAGTTTTTTCAGATTATTCTAAGGCATAAGATAAAAAATGAAGCACATCCAAAGTTTCAAGTGGACCACACAATAGAAAGCATAGGATTAAACGACTAACGTTGAAACCTTCCTACGGTCCACTTTGAGTTTTATTTGCCATCTAACCCCTTCATAAGGTCACTTAGACCTTGATTCAGGGAAAACACAAACATCAGCTTGATCAGAGCTGTTTATTGCAACAAGAAGTTTTCAATGGTAGGTGTTCATTTTCCACTCTTTCCCGTCGTGTGGCCCACTTGAGCCTTGGATCTGATTTATTTTCAACCTCGTGATTAGAAGGTACGAAACAAAATGATTGGACTGTGTGGATCTAATACATACATCATGATGGACCCCACAGAAGTTCCACCTTTCAAGTGTTTGATTTTCTTCTCTAGTTAAGAGCGGAATTTCTTTAGGTGCGAAATTTAAACGGGCCCATGATAACTTATTTCTTAGATCCACACCGTCCATATAATTTTTCAGATATTTCCAAGTTATAAAGCTGAAAACAAGTTAGATCCAAAGCTCAATTGAAACACACCATAGGAAACAGTGGAATTGATGCTACCGTTGAAAACTTCTTAGGGCCCAGACGGCTCTGATCAAGCAGATTTGTGTTGTACCTTCATCCAGGTATGGGTGGACTTATGAACTGGTTCGATGTTAGATAAAGCCTCACGCTTGGCCCGATCCAAATATTTCAACGAAAGTTTGTGTAATCTTTACTACTTTATTTTGGTGTGGTCCACTTAAGACTTGGATGTAACTTATTTTTGGAACCATGCTCTAAACCTATTTGGAAAAATTGATAGACGGTGTGCATGTAAGACAAAGGTTATGGTGAAGGGTGGTGAAGTTGCATACGTTAAAAGATGTGCTATGTAGCACGCAATGTACCTGAAGAGACAAATACGTGATATTTGTGAGATGAGGATAACGGAAATGACGTGGCCGAACGAGAAGCGAACGCACTGGAATTTCCTGTGCTTTCAACACAGACGATCCGCACTCCTCTTAAGCATGACCCCTCAATTAATGGACCATATGCTATATTCTTCTTGAATTAAAAAAAAATATATATGAAATGTCTCTCTCTGTATTGATATAAGGCTAAATAGGTTTGTCAACTATCATAATTAAATAAAAATAAATTATAAAAGATAAGAGAATTCAACTATGTGATTGAAAAAGTTCATTTGCAATTCTCTCCCACAAATTAAACATAAGATTTTGGTCAGTTTGTTCAACTTCTCCATCTATGTTTGGCATATCATTGTCATGATTCTCCGACCTTTCTAAGAAGACATCTTCATCATCATATCGATGGAACAAACTATCTGTAATTGATGCTTTCCGAAGAAAATTGTGAATTGCCATACATGCAATTACTATGTTCCTTTGAGTCGGAAATGAATATGGTGCCATCCTCTTTAAAATTGGAAAGCGTGTTTTCAATACACCGAAAGCTCGCTCAATTATGTTCCTTAGCTTGGCATGTGCGTGATTGAATACCTCTTCCTTGCCTCTAGCGCGACCGCCACTTCGAAAGTTAGGCAACCAATACCGTACATTACGGTATGGTGCCATGAAACCTCGCGTGTGTGAGTAGGCAGCATCAACTAAAAAATATTTATCTGCAGTAAGATAAAAAAAAGTTTTCTCAATAGGTAACTAAAAAAATATATTCATCTTATAAAAATAAAGTACATAATGTTTACCATGAGAGGGCATTGGAAAATTGTTCGCTGGATCATGTATAGTCTCTATCAAAACCCTTGAATCATGAGCCACTTCTTCCCATCCAGCTTGAACGTACATAAAAATCATATTGAAATCACACATAGCCATGACATTTTGATAGCATTCTGACCTGCCTCTACCTTTATAAGGGGTTTGCTTATCTGTTGGAATGCATGCATGTATGAGAGTTCCATCTATCGCACCAACAACACCCTTTATAAACAAAAACAATGTTAACATTATGGTATAAAAAAATAATTGAATAATATGTGTATTCTAATATAAATGTACTCGTACCTTAAATATTTGTCTAAGTCGTCGATGAGTCTGGATGTTGTCTTGAATTTGATCAAATGATGGAGAGACGATTATCTCTTTAGAAAACTTTAACATAGCCCATAATACTTCATGAAAGTATTTATGTACCGTTTCTCCCGAGTGTTGGAAACGATATTTTACAAATCGATTCCGAATATTATGGCTAATTGTAATTAAAAACATTGCCATCTTCTCTTCGACAGTTAAATAGCGACTATTTGTAAGCTAGCCTCTCTCTCGAAATCGGTTGCACAAAGAAATAAATGCATGTTTCTCCATTCTTAATAATTCATAGCATACCACCGAAGAGCCTTTTAAGATCTCTTTCACAAATTCTGATCCCGACAAAGCTGAAGTATTTGCTGGTTCTTTAGTGATATACAATTGTTTGTAATATTTGAGTAGGAGTTTCAATAATATAATCTTTAGTAACCTCCTTTGCACTGGTGTCATAGTAACTGTTACCACAATCATTGAAACATACAAGAGGTTAATTTAAACATATCAACTATGAATATCAAAATATATAAAAGGTTCAAAAATAATATTAAACAAGTTCATCCAAACTTATTCATTAATGGTTCAATATAATATTAAATAATAAGTTCATCCAAACATATCCATAAAAAGGTTGAAAAATAACATTAAACAAGATCATCCAAACATATCCATAAATTGTTTAAAAATAACATTAAACAAGTTCATTCAAACATATCCATAAACATAAAGACTAAATAACTTTCTAATAATTCCTTTAGAGTCACCACCATAATCATCAACACTTCAACAAAAAACAAAGACATCACAACCCTAGTCTAACTTGAATTACCCTTAACCAAGCAACCCGTACTTCTTCATCCTTGATATTCATCAACATTTGCCTATATTCCTTCTTCTCACAAAACGCCGCCAGTGCAACAATGTATAAGGGATCTGTTTTCGATAGCTGGGACATCTCATTTAAAGAATTATTGCCCTCTTCAATGGTGGGTCCAAGTTCGACATCATTTTCTAACGTTTTTAGAATAGCCTGTATATCACTTTGAATCTCATCCTTTTTCTCTTTCTTGCGACGTTTGTTTCGAACAATTTGATCAATTTCATTCTCAATATTGATGCTTTCTGAATGTGGTATGGTAAACTGTGTAGGAGAAGTTTGCATGTCCAATTCGACTGCGATATGTGAGAGACCTTCAACTGGTTGAGATAGAGATCCATCCTCAGGCATCCCTTCCCTATGTGAACTCCAGCTAGTTGATCCAGTTGCTAATATGCCATCAAATAAGGCTGCCATCTCATCTGCAAATTGCAATGGCCTATTGCGAAATTGTCTTGCAGTTGGGTGTGTCTGTGATAAAAACAAAGTTAAGACATACTTTAGTTAATGACATTAGTTTTTTATTAGATTACATAATATAAATTTAATAAAATTAATATTTACCTTTAGGTAATCTTCCCACCTCTCAGCTGGCCAATCAAATGTGTTTGTTGATGCGTTAAAGCCATGCCCTGTCACACTCAATAATTTTGACCAATCTCCATACTGTTTTTTCATATAATCCCATGCGTTCTTTAATTGCTTTTGAGTAAAAAATTTTCCAGTTTGTTTTTTTAGTTCTTCTATAATTCGATTCCATGCAGTTGGCTTTAAAGTTCCTCCCGACCTTCCTCCATTATTAGCTTCTTAAAGACACAAGTCAATGAATAGTTTTCTCTGTACGGGTTCACTCCAGCATACCCTACCACTATCCTTAGAAGTCATTCCTATGTGAAAGAAAAATTATAAACACGGTTATATAAAATTTGGCATTCAATATCTGCCCAAACTGTTTATAAAAAATTATAAACAGGGTTATATAAAAATTATAAACAGGCCATGTTTTGTGGATTAGCTACTGACGGGTTGAGTAGCGAGAGTAGCTACTGAAGTGATCGCCATGTTTTGTGGGCCCTACCATGATGTATGTGGTGTATCCACACCTTCCATCCATTTGGCGAGAAGATTTTAGGGCATGATCCAAAGAATGAGACAGATCAAAAGCCCGAGTAAACCATTTAATATTTTTTACTCCACTCTTTTCTGTGGTGGGGTCCACAACAGATTTGGATCTGACTCATTCTTTGGATAATGCCCTAAAATGATCTCTCTAAATGGATGGACGGTGTGGATACACAATATACAATGATGTTTATTTGTCATCCAACCTACAATGATGTTTATTTGTCATCCAACGAAGAAGGTAAAACTTCAAACACCGAAAGTAAGGAGTCATCACATGGTAAATGATTGGTCAGTATCGTAACGGACCACTTAAATCTAGACCATTTAATATTTTTTACTTTTAGCCATAAATGTATTGTTTGGAATGATTGATCAGGGTGATTCTAGGACCCACAATTAGGATGATATGGACGGCTGGATGTTAGTGCCACGTGTGAAGGTGGGTCACCACCAAACACCCGAGTCCAGCCTTCTCCATAAATGTGACTTGGTACGTCCCTGACCCTGATGCCGAACTTGATGTATTATTGTATATCCACGCTGTCCATCCATTTTTTCAGCTTTTTTTTTTTTTTTTATAACATGATTCCAAAATTGAACATATCCAAATATCCAATGGACCACAGGAAATAGTGTCAATTGATCATGAAACAAACTTCTTGTGGGCCATAGAAGTTTTGGATCAAGCCAATATTTGTTTTTCACCCTTCATCTAGGTCTATGTGACCTTATCAACCGATTGGATGTCAAATAAACATTACGTTGAGCACTAGGAAGTTTTTAATGGTGGGCATTCAATCACCACTGTTTCCTTTGTGTGGGCCACCCGATATTTGGATCTGCTTCATTTTTGCAATGAGCCCTAAAATGAGCTGGCAAAACGGACGGACGGCATGGATATACAATACATACATGAAGGTGGGCTCCACGATCAGGCCCTACTCCTGAATGTCAGTGGTCTTAAGTCAATAATACATCAGTCCAAATAATAATTTCCACCGTTGAAACCTTCCCAGGCCCTACAGTGATTTTTATTTGTCATCCAACCTGTTCATAAGATCACTTGGATATGGATGAAGGGAAAACACAAATATCATCTTGATCCAAAACTTCTACGTCCTCCTAGAATTTTTCAATGGTAGACATTCAGTTCACTCATTTCTTGTGGTGTGGTCCACTTTAGATTTTGATATGCTTCATTTTTTGGGACCACACGTAAAATTTTCTGTTAAGATGGATGGACGGAGTGGATAAATACATAAATCACTGTGGGCCCCACAGAGTTTACGCCGCACGCTACTCAGTACGCAATCTGCTTCCACCTCTCAGTACCTAAAACGTGTTTATCCGCTCCCCGTCCGCTCCGGGGTGAATTAGGTGTTACCTCGGGAACAATAGTGGGTGTTATCCCTACCGTATGGCCCACATAGATGATATTTTGTATATCCACTCCGTCCATCCTTTTCTACAACTCATTTTAGGATGAGGTTTAAAACATTATACATATCCAAATTTCAAGTGGACCATACCACTAGAAACAGTGTGATTGAGTGCCCCACCATTAAAAATTCCAAAGAGTCCATTGCAAGGTTTTGGTAATGTTTATTTGCAATCTAAGGTCTTGATAATGTTAATAAGGTCTTGATGAAGGGAAAATATAAATATCAGATTGATTCAAAATATTTTTGGCCCACAAAACGTTTTTACAAGTTTTTAATGGTTAGCGTTCAATAGTCACTATTTTTTGTACAAGTTCAAGTTAGGATTTAGATCTACCTCGTTTTTTTGTGTCATACCCTAAAATGACCTCTCCAAATGGATGGACGGATTGGATACAACAAATACATCATGGTGTGGCAAATAAACAGTACAGTGAGCCGTAGGGAGTTTTTAATGGCTGGCCTTGAATCACCAATGTTTTCCTATTGTGTGGTCCACCTGAGACTTGAATCTATGTTATTTTTTGGATCATATTAAAAAATATGTATCCAAAATATATGGACGGCATAGATACAGTACATAGATAATGGTGGGTCCATAAAGCATTGTCCAATATCCTTGCGTCAATAGGCTTGTCCAGTTGGTTATCCGAAGCACCACCCTGATCTTTTTTGAGTTGAAAACTTCTCATTTTGATGAGCCCTACCATGGTGTATAAGTTATATCCAAACCATCCATCCATTTGGCAATATCATTTTAGGGCTTGATCCCAAAAGCGAAGAAAATCTAAAGTTTAAGTGGACCACATTACATAAATGATTGAAATCAAATGTTTATCATTTAGAACATTTTAGCATGCATAGAATTTGTAGTTCAAGTTGATATTTGTATTTTCCCATCAATTAGGTCTATGTGATCTTATGAATGGTATAGATGGTAAGTAATCATCATGTCGGCCCTAGTAAGGCTTTAAAAATAAAAAAAAAGAATATTAAAATCTCACCTCAAAGGAAGATTCACGGAAGAAAGGAAGGATTTGAGAAAGATTTTGCCTCCGAATAGTTAGGGATTTTTTTACCTCCGAATAGTTAGGGATTTTTTTGAGCGGAAGAAGAGGGAACGACTTGTGAGACAACGAAAGGTTTTAAATATGTTCAAGGGTAATTTTGTCATTTATGAAAGTTGGTAGGGATATTTTGGTCAAAATTAATCCAAAAGTTTAAAAGAAATCACTTACCACATTCAGTTATAAGTTTTAAGTCAGGTTACGATGACTAAAAAAAACCCTTAAATTTTAAGTGATTTTTTTAATTAAGTACTTTATGTCTTTTCGTTACCAAACGATCTTAATTATCAAGATCACTGAAAATAGCATTTTTCAGTGATAAGTTTCCGAATTAAGTTTTACCAAACAGGCCCTATGTCTGATATAGTCGCGTCACTGTCTGAAACTGTCACGACCTCAGCCGCATGGGAAGACTCACCCACCTCGTGAACGGAGTGCGCAAGGGACCGACAATCAGGAGAAGGACGGTACTCTCCATCAAGAGGACTATCAGCAAAAATCACACCGCACATCGTGGCATCTTGACCAATCTGACCGTAAAAAAATACATCTGAACCATCAAGAAAGGCCTCGGCAAATCCGATCGAAGAATCAACGGTCAGATCTGGACCTGCGGCCCTCTCCAACATAAAGTCGTGAATCCAATCATCATCTTATCCAATCAAAGGGGTCATCAAGGCATCCGCACCATCCATCATCAAGGGGAGATCATCGATGATCACATCAAGTCCACTCAAGCAAGTATGCCTCACATCTCGGCCATCATCAAGAGCATCCAAACCGTCAAAGGTATCATCTGAACCATCCATTCCATTCAAACATGAGATCAGCCCATCTATGTCCATCATAGCCCTATCACCACCATCAATCACATCATCCATGTGGCCCACACTCAAGGATGCATAGCCTCACCTATGGCCCGTCCCCTCATCCCATCCATACCATCCATTCCTCCCATAATCAATGCTCCATTCAGAACTGAAATTTCAGCATGGCTGCCATTAATGGGGCCATTCAAAGCTCCACCAACCACCATCCTTAAATCCCCATCAATGCCCCCATTCAATGCTTCATCTACACCATCAATTAAAAGCATTCCACCATCATTAAAGCCTTCACCACTTTCTGAAGTGTGGGACCCATCATGGATAGCCCCCACAGCCCCTAAATCTCCACCGTCCATTGCTTGAGAAAAGACAAACCAAGAAGAAGACAAAAAGAGAAGGAAAGAAGGGACAAAGAAGAGATTCATGGCTGAATCGAAAAATCAGATACAGGGATGAGGGAGACAGCGGCCAGGAGAATGTTCTCACTGTCCGAACCAGAGCCAGCCCAGACCGCATAAGAGGCGAGTCTTGGGCGGCCTGCCGTGGGCCGCCTGTACGGACACGCTCCTTCTCTCTCCGCGGGATTGGCTCTACAGTTGTTGGTAGGTGAGGCTGACAGTCCACGTTAGCAGATGGCACCCTGAGGGCCGCCTAAGGCTCTAATCCACTCCGAATTTCATTTGAGGTTGATCAGAATCTCTGGAAGGTACCCCACTTGTCCAATCATGAAGTATTACAGCCAACATAGGTCTGATCAAGTCAAAGAGAAGGAAAACTGATCAAGAGAGGACCACAAGCAATCTGAAAGACTAGATCATCATAATCTAAACCATGAAAAAGCTTGCATGAGTCATCAAATAGTAAAATTAAGGGTTTGATTGTAAAAAAGGAGGGCCAGAATCCAAGATCTAATCATCAAGTTGGCCCATAGGGCCAAATCAGGCAATCTGAGCCGTCCAATTCATCATCCACACCAGGGAAAGCCTTCTTAGCCTCACCAAACATCAAGGATAGCTGCTCCAAAGTAAAGCTGAAGTCCGGAAAGGGACCACAGGGCCAATTCAAGAAATTCGGACCACTCAAATCACAATCAGCCCCGTCAGAAGCCAAACAAAGCAAGGTAAGTATGCCCAACCATAAAATTTTTTGGTCCGAATACCTTAAACTACATCGGGATCAACATCTCAAGGGATTTCCAATAAAAACCGGTATCGGCCCTTGATTGCTCAAATCAAGATCTGACGACTCCAGACATTTTTTTAAAACAAAAAAATATCACATGTACAAAGTTTGGGTCCGAAGACCTTAAACTACGTCGGGATCGACATCCCGAGAGATTATCAATAAAAATCGGTAGCGGTCTTGATCGTCCGAATCAAGATTCGACGACACCGGAGATTTTTCAAAAATCACAAAAAATGTATTACCAGTCTCGCTCCTAAATTTTGGGTCCGAAGACCTTAAACTACGTCGGGATCGACATTCCGAGAGATTTTCAATAAAAATCGGTAGCAGTCTTGGTCGTCCGAATCAAGATCCGACGACACCGGACATTTTTTAAAAATCACAAAAAATGTATTACCAGTCTCGCTCCTAAATTCTGGGTCCAAAGACCTTAAACTACGTCGGGATCAACATTCCGAGAGACTTTTAATAAAAGCCGGCATCGATCCCAGCCGTTCGAGCCAGGATTTGATGACCTGGATCATATCAAAAAATCAAAAAAATGTGTTGCCCTATTCTGTACAAAGTTTTGGTCCGAAGACCTTAAACTACGTCGGGACCAAAATCCCGAGAGATTTCCAATAAAAGCCTAGTGTTAATCTTGATCGCTCAAATTGGGATTTGACAGCCTGGAACATTTTAAAAAAATCACAAAAAGAATGTATGTTCAGCATGTACATATTCTTGGTCCGAAGACCTTAAACTACACTGGGATTAATTTCTCGGGGGACCTTTTCCTGCTTTCAACCAAAAACCGGCATCGGCCTCAACCGCTGGGGTCAAGGTTCGATAACACGGATCATTTCCAAAAATACCAAAAAGATTTTGAGCTTTCCATAAAAACCAGTATCAGTCTCAATCACTTGAGTTGAAGTCTGGAACCTTTTCAAAAAAAAAAAAATTCACTATCAATTTCAACTACACAAATTCATCATCAGCAATCCGAAGACCTAAAACTACGCTGGGATTAACTTCTCGGGGGCTTTCTTTCCCAACCTGTTTCGGACATGGCTGACACTTGATCGTACGGGTGTCCGGAGTCTTCTAAACAGGTAAGGGCTAAGGCGGGGAAAAACCCGTGACCCTGTTCGTGTTGAACGCACCGTGATAGACAACCTTGATTTGAAAGTCGCTGTTGAATATGACGGATGTTCCCTGTTCCTAAAACTCATGAAGGGGATTAAGGTAGTTGAGAGGTGAAGCGCACCCTCACGAAATTGTGAGCAACATAAGGCCCCAAACTGGATTGACAAAGGGAAATGTGAGGATGTGGCTCATTCTGTGGCCGAAGGAGTCTGTCAAACGACACGTGGTCTATATGCATTGCACTAGAGGAACAGGCAACTTTGTGGGTGTGTTGACTTGAAAACCCTCAAAATTCCTCATCCGAAGATGTAAAACTACGGCACTTAACTGTGTAAGGCTCGTCTTGCTCACTGACGTAAAATGGATCGGGTGCCTTACCAGCAGTAGAAGCTGGAAATGGATGAAAGTTTCATACCTTTCCTTGCATTTAAGAAAATAACAAAATACCAAAACATTTACAAAATCATCTTTCAAAAATCACAAAAATATTTCCCTTGTTTTCAAACCAAATATCTTCAAAATCACAAAAAATATTCCCCTTGCTTTCAAACAAAATATTTTCAAAATCACAAAAATATTTCCTATGTTTTCAATAACCAATCTCCACCCTACTCAGGAAAGATTCGGACCAAATATTTGCAAAAATCACAAAAATGTCACTATCCCCAGCACTGCACTTTTCTTGAACTCTGCTCACTTCACAGTTTGGGATGACGGATCCGATCGCCCGTAAATTGGAATCTTGACCAAAACTGGTGACCAAGCACCGTCTCAATCGCATCCATTCACAGAAGACCATTTTGAGGTCTGATAACATCCTTCATCCATTCTCATTAGCAAAGAAACAGCATCTTGGGACGATGGAGCCTGATCGACCATGGGTCGGGATCGTGACCAACCCGCTGACCGAACATCTGCATAAAGAAGAAAGAAATTCCCAGGGGAGCACAACCCTACGAGCAATAAGCTTAAAATTCTCTACACCCTCAGCAAAAGCAAAATCATCTAACTGAAAGAGAATGAGACAAGCCATACATCAGCATCCATCGCATCAATCATCATGTTTACCTGCTTTCAAAATAAAAGTCGGTTAGCCAAAGACCCCACAGGCATCCCTAGTGGAGGCACGTGCAAACCAGATTTCCATTTCAAAAAGATAAAAAAAATATTCCTATTTGCAAATAAAAACCCCACGGAGTATCACTTCCCAGAGTGGGTATCTTTTCAAAAATTCAAAAAAAAAATTTCCCAGTAGAGCATTCGGCCTCCAAAACACCAGGAGATCTTTCATATCTCTGGGTAGGAGCCGACGCAAAAATCAAATAAGATCCGATGCCTCGCGGTTTCCCCGGAAACCATTGGATCCAATGCACTCAAAGTACGGTCAAACTGAACTCTAGTCTCAGTGTGGTCGTACCACATGCCAAGATACGAAAAGATGAAAGCCAAGAGGCTCGGTCAAAGAAACCATTTGAACAGGTGAAAACGATGAATTGTAACCCAAGTATCAAAATCAGCAGATCGGGTGGAAAGAGTTCACCCGCACATACTTAGGCGTGGATGCCTGAAGTACCTTAACTGATTCCAAGTCGGCGTAGTGGACTCCCGTAAGACTACATGACGCAGGGCAGCTAACCACTTTGACAGTCAAGCGAAATAAGTACTCCTGGAGTGATCCGGGAAAACATCAAACAGTCAATCACAGGGTCAGTATCCTCGTAAGACTACGACGCAGAGGATCTGCTGTACCTTTTCGATGTTAGTACCAATCAAAAATGGAAAGGTTGCGATTGGGTACCCAGGTTGCAGCACACTGCAGGGACAATCGCAACATTTTCTCCAAACTCCTGCGGTATGTGCGAGTGATCAATTTCCAAACGATCAACTGACGCAGATGCAAAGGCAAGCAAAGATTTCAGACCATAATCTATAATTGACCGGGTCAGAAGTGGGGTGTCCACTCGCTTTGGCATTCGGTTGCACGCAACCTCTACCAAAGAGGGGCATCTGTAGACACCCCACCTTCGGCTACACTGTTGGTAGAGATAGCTGAATGAATGGAGAACCGTACCCCCAAATCCCATGACCAAACTCAGCCAAACTCACCCTTGTAAGCCCCAATACATAGCCCAGCTCAAGCCTGAACCCAGTCAACTCGCCCCTAAACGTCAGCCTGAAAAACTCCCATAAGAAAAACCAGTCAAAAAAGTCCTAAAAAGTCAAACTCGGCGAGTCAACCTGCTGAGTCAAATCACCGAGTCAACCCGCTGAGTCAAATCGCCGAGTCAACCCGCTGAGTCAATCCATCGAGTCAACTCACCGTGTCAACCCATCCCCCAAACCCAGTCAACTCACCGAGTTCCAAGCAACAGCCCCGGAGCATGTCCGTACTGCCCGTTGAATCCCGAGAACGTCCGTACAGGCAGCCCCCTGGGTACCGCCCAAACTTATTTACGCAATCTGCCACTGCCCGTTGCTATAAATACCCCATCTCCTCTTCACATCCGACATCCACTTCCCCTCTCTTCAGTCCGAGAGCTCTGAGTCCATCTCCATCCCTTTCAGCCTATTTTTCCACCAAGGAGAGCCCGAGTGAGGAGAGCCTAACCCTGGTCCAGCCCAGCCTGACCACTGGTCCAAGTCTCCCAAGCCATCCAAGTCTTGATCCAGCCACTCGAAGCCAACCCTTGCGACACCTCCGTCCATCTAGCTGTTCTTTACCAGCATCATCTCATTCGCTTCTAGCATAAGTGCAACATTTACTTTTCTTCCAACCCCCTGCTTCATTACAAGCACTTTGATCATTCAAGCACACAGCATGCATCCTGCATAAAACACCTGTCAGTTCGAGCGTATGCTTTAGGCTTGCTTGTTAATGGAAACCTGCCCATCAGAAACTCTTACTGTTCAGACCTGCATTCATGCATCAGTCACTACGAGCACTTTGATTATTCAAACACATAGCATGTATCTCGCATAAAGCACCTGTCAGTTTGAGCGTATGCTCTGGGCTTGCCTGTTAATGGAAACTTGCCCATCAGAAACTCTTACTGTTCAGACCTGCATTCATGCATCATGTCATCCATGAGAATGTACTAGGATTAAATCAGACTTTCAAGTATTAGTTCGATTCTGTGAAGTAGAGACCGTACTTCGGTACGGGCAGTGTGTGGGGTGCTTAACCTCTTCCCACCCTGTAACCGTGATCCCTTACCTCGAATCTCTGGCCGCAGATCAAAAGGAGTCATTTTAGAGGAAGAAATCTTCGGATTCCCTTCTCTAACGTTTCTACGGGGTCTAGCCGACTATAGATTCGAAGTAACTGGCTAGTGGCGACTTTGGTCTTATACAAACTCATCCAAACACATCCAGCTTAACACGACAACCGAACAAAGCCCTCGAGAACGAGGCAAGCCAGTGGCACAAACGGCGATTCGCGTGCACGCACCCCTTCTTCTTTTCCGGAAGGAAAGGGAGAACGTTCGGGAGCGCGGAACGGCGAGGGTCCACATAATCTATAAAAAAAATAAAAAAATCTAGTTCTAGAAAAACTGAAAATTCTACCTAACTAAGATTACTCTATAGCTACTACAACAATTAGAACCATTTAATCTTTTCCTCGACAACGACGCCAAAAACTTGTTCGCTCGCCTTAAGTGCAAGGCTGTGATGTAGTAATAATCTCACTAAGACCGAGGTCGATCCACAGGGAAAGAGGTAAACAATTCCAACTATCCTAATAACTAGAATCTAAGAAGTTTAGAAAATCGATTTTTAATAACTAAACTTAAAAAAGTGAAAATCTGAGAATTAAATAGACCAGAGCATCAAAGATCCTCTTCTAGTCTTAACCATGCTCAGTCCAATGATTCGATCTTATCACAACTGGAATTGAAGTTCTATCTCTATCCAGCCGAATAATATAATAATTAAAACACAAATAATTTGAAATAGATGAGTGATTATTGATTTGATTCTCTTAATCAAGCTCAGGCTTTAGGCACACTTAATTGTATAGGCCAAGCCTTTTTCCAATCTAGTTGAGATTCACAACCATAGCTTTCATCAAATCCTGTCACTAGATTCGACTGCGACCAATGATTAAAACTCTAATTAAACTAACTTCAATAAGCAACACCAACAATCTAAATTCTACACAAGATACATGAACTTTTCATCATAGTTCTAATAAAGATTCCATTGTTTTGATCCATTGAGAACTCAAATCAAAAGCTTCCATTAATCAACAACCCATAAACCAATCTGATTAATATCAGAAATCCAACAAGAACTCATATACATGGCACACAAACTTCTTGAATCATCTAAAACTATCAACTTTATTTAAACCATAATGAATTATTCAATACTTAAAGCATAAAATAAAATCAATGTATTAAAGCATGATTAAAAACTAAGAAGATTCACCTCTTAGCTCTATTTGAGAGTTAACTAGAAGAAAGCATAGAAAAACTAAAACTAGAACTAAGAAAATGAAAGAAAAACTAGTTGTATGAAGCTAGGAAGCCTCTTAGTACTTGAACTCCTTGCTTCCCACGTTCTTGACTGCCTTGGAATAGAAGAGAGCACCTCCTTTTATAATACAGCAAGAGAACAGCAACATAATGGATTTTGTTTCACTTCGTACGGTTTAACCAATGATCGGATTGCCTTCAAATTTGATTTGTAGCTTCCTTGGTACTTGATCTTCCTCATAGATAGTTTAGATTTTTAAGATTATTTTCTGAATGGGCACACCAATCAGATCAACGACCGCCTCTCAAAATTGTACAATTCAGATTCCTCCAGAACCAGTCATCTTGCTTTCAACGTTACGGAGTGTACAGAGATCAGATTGATATCAAATTTAGAATATTAGTAAAAACCTTCCTCTTCTAGATGATAGACGGATTAGATTTTTCAAATTAATTTCAGAATTGGGTATAAAAATTAGAATACTTAGGCCTTTTATAAGATCTACGCAGTTAAAATCTTTCTGGATGGTCCATCTTTCTTCAACCGGTACGATAAACCACACATCCTTTTGACCTAAAAATTTGTGATTATTCATATATAGATGTGGTCTAGAAGATGATCAGATTAAAATTTACATATCATCAATGATGAGCCACCTGGACCATTCCAGAGTTGAGCAGCGGAATCAGGAACTTTCTAGACAGTTTGTATTGGTTTGGCCACCACGATCAATCCATATCTCCGATCGACATGAAACCACTTGAGTTTTTTTTTTTTTTTTTATGTCAAGCTAATATTGAATATGGATGGATTGGATTTTTAATAGTCATCAAGATGGACCCCATGAACTGGGTCGAAAATCCAAAAATGGGACTGCTTGCTGTTTGAAATATGAAATTAGAAAGTGCATGGCCGACCGGTCTGACTCATTTGTGGGCTGGTCCAACAAGCTCTGGAGGTGGCTGCCTTGCTGTCCGAATGGTCTTGAGCAATCAGACCCTCCAATGTGCTGGATTTTCATTCTTTCCTTCCTTGTCTCCTTTCCTCTCTTCTTCTCTCTTTTGTTCTTCCTTTCCTTTGATCTTCAAGGGTGTTAGAAAGAGTCCTTTAAGCATAGAAAACATGCAATCACTCTCTCATTTCCGCAATCACAAATCATGTGTTAGACAAACAGGTCTTTTGTCATAGAAAGTACGCATAATGTGATGATGAAAAGGGGTTAGAATATGTAATATTCATGGCTCAACAGCACTTTGATAAAAGATCTTTGAACCTCATCCAACATTGAAAAAATGTTGCATCTCCTTTTTGGAAAAAGTTCATAATGGTCCGCTTTAGTACATTTGTTTTATGAACAGTGAAGTACTTTTTAAGGAACTCCTGGGTCATCTCAGCCCATGTCCCGATGCTTCTAGGTTTAAGAGATTGAATCCATGATTTGGCTTTATCCTTTAAAGAGAAAGGGAACAATTTCAGTTTAATTATATCTTGGGAGACATCATTAAATTGAAAGGTGTTGGCAATCTCTTCAAATTCACTAAGGTGCGCATATGGACTTTCAGAATTGAGTCCATGAAATTTCGAAAGTAACTTGATAATTTTCGGTTTAAGATCCACGTTTCCTACATTAAGTGGAAAGACGATACAAGAAGACGTTTTAAGCGGATGAATATAACGTTCCTCATTCTCATTACATTCCGTCTTAATTGGTGGTGCATCATGCTCAACATTTTCAACATTGTGTGGTTCATTTTCAGTTATAGTTTGATACGGTTAAGGATTTCTTAAACATTTTCTCACTCGTCTGTGATTAACTAGACCTTCAACTAAACATCCCTCCCTCATGTAGAAGTCGTAATGTATGATCACGCTCTCAATGGGGCATAAACCACGCAAAAACTAAACTAAACCTAAAATTTAAAAATCTAAAAATAAAAATAAAAAAAATAAAAGAGTCTAAGTTAGAATGGTGTTATCAAGTTTGAAGAACCAAGTTGGTGAAGAAAATCCTAAAAAATAAAATTGTTAATAGTAGAAAAATTCTAAGGAAAACCTACTAAAAATAAATCCTACCCCAACCTATCTAACCTAACTATACCCTAATTATAAAATTTAAAACTGTTAACCTAATCCCTAGCAACGACGCCAAAAAGTTGTTCGCTCGCCTCAAGTGCAAGGTTGCGATGTAGTAATAATTTGATCGTGAGATCGAGATCATCCTTAGGGATTGTCGTAATAATTCTAAAGTATGTAATTATGATGGACTAAATTCGAATTTGTATTGATGGATTAAATTTAAGAACAGAAAACTATCTACTTAATCAGGAAATTAAATACTAGAGCACCAAGGATCCACTTATAATCATTCACAATGTCAATTCAATTATTCAAGCCAATAAATCAATTGGAATCGGAGCTCTATCCCTATCCAATTGGAATATAGAGCAATCAATTCATCAAAATACATATAACATGAATGAATTATCTACTGATATAGTTCTCTCATAACAAATAAGACATTGAACGTATCCAATCACACAACCCAATCATTCACAAAACAAGCAAGATCACATTCATGATTTTTTCTTAAGTCTTGTCATTAGAATTGATTTAGAAGCATGAATTAAACTTCAATTGAACTAATATCAACAGACAAAACATTCACCTCAGATAAAATCAAAAGATAAGAACTTTTAGTTTAGTTCTAGATAAGCACTTAAAAAACTTAGTTTGTAAGATCTCCTAGCATGCAACATATCATGAAGGATCTAAGATCTCTACAACCCAAAATTCTATCAACAACACCCCATTAAGCAATCTCAGTAAATCAAAACATCCCATGTAAGCAAAATCACAAGAGATAAAAGATTAAACTAAAAATACTAACTTTATTTCAAACTTAAACTAGAAATGCTCTTCATTATACTCAGAAGTACTTGAATTAAACTCAACTAAGCATTGAAAATGACTATAAGCTTCACCTCTTAGCCCAAGCTAAGAGGTTTAACTAACCATTAAGAGGTTAAACTAAAGGTCAAAATAAAACAACTGAAAAGCATAAAAAAAACTCGATTCAGAGGGGTTTCAGACGCTCCACATCGATCATCTTCACCTCACAAGACTTCCTAGCCTTCTATGATGTGGTTAGATCCACCTAGAGGTGTCCTTTTATAGACTCGAAGCTCCACTGCCTAAAAATGTTCCTGAATTGTGTAAGAGATCGCAGTTCGCCTGATTTCTCAAAGCTTCAAAGAGAAGCTTGTTGATTTGTAAGTGGCCGACCGGTCAGACTAGTCAGCTAGTTGTCCAGCGAGCTCAGGAGAGGGGGCTGCCATGAGGCCGATCGGTCAGGACCAGTCAGACCATGTTTGTAATGCATTTTCTTTCTTTCTCTCTCTTTCTTCTCTTCTTGCTTCTTCTTTCCTTCTCTTGGCTCATCTTCTATCATCTTCAAAGTTGTTTTAATGTGGTCTTTTAGCATCTATTTGGTGAAGTCTCTCTCTCATTCTTACAATCACAAAACCATGCATTAAATAGGTCTTTAATCATAGAATTCATGCATAACGAGTGATGAAATGGGATTAGAATATGCATAATTCATAGCTCAACATGCACCAACCAGAGGGGTTCGAGGTCAAGGGCAATGAGCACATAGTGTGTAGGCTTAGGAAAAGCTTGTATGGGCTGAAGCAAGCTCTGAGGCAATGGTGTAAGAAGGTCGACTTGTTCATGGGTATGACAGAACGGAGTCGAACCACTGTATGGTCACACGTAGGTTCTTAGATGGTGATTTCATAGTTCTACTATTTTATGTTAATGACATGCTCATCATGGGTAAAGACATCAAGAAGATTGACAAGCTGAAACAGGAGTTGGAAAAGTTCTTTGCAATGAAAGACTCGAGCCCAGCCACACAAATCCTGGGAATAGAGATCACCCATGACAGAAGAAGCGGGAAGCCTTGGCTGTCACAAGAGAGGTTTGTTGAGAAAATCCTAGAGAGGTTCAATATGAACGAAGTGAAGTCGGTCAGTTCTCCACTCGATGGTCACTTCAAATTGAGTGACAAGCAGTGCCCCAAGACTAATGAAGAGGTGGAAGAGATGTAGAAGATACCATACACTTTAACAGTAGGAAGTTTGATGTATGCTATAGTGTGTACGCGCCCAAACATTGCATATGCGGTTGGTGTTGTTAGCCGATATCTTGTCAATCCTGGCAAAGAGCATTAGGCAATAGTGAAGTTGATACCACGATATCTAAGAGACTCATTAGGTTGAGCCTATACTATGGTGACAGTAAACCTGTATTGGAAAGCTACACAAATGCAAATATGACAGGTGACATAGACTCTAGGAAGTCTACATCGGGGTTCATGTTCACATTTGCAAGGGAAGCGATTTCTTAGAAAAGCAAGTTACAGAAGTGTGTAGAGGTGTTTACAATAGAGGTTGAGTAGATCGCAGTTATAGAAACATATAAGGAGATGCTTTGGATGAAGATGTTCCTACAAGAACTTAGCCTGAAGCAAGAGAAGTACGTGGTCTATTGTGATAGCCAGAGTGCGATACACTTGAGCAAGAATCCAAGTCAGTATTCCAAGTCGAAGCACATTGAGGTTAGGTATCACTGGATCAGGGATACGCTCGAACATAAGGTGTTGCAACTTGAGAAGGTCCATACGGATGATAATGGGTTAGACATGATGACCAAGGCTTTGTTCAAAGGCAGATTTGAGGCTTACAAAAGCTTGACTGGCTTGAAGGTGGTGAATCCCTCCTCCTTAGTCGGAAGAGGGAGATTTCATGGGGTTTTCCTCAGGAGTTGAGGAGAGATTGTGTAGAAATAGGGTCTCACGACCGATCGCTTGTCAGGAACGAATGATCAAATATTGGCCAAATAGGAACTCTACATGCTGGACTGTTTTTTAGTCCGTCAGGACCAGTCAAGGGCTATCCACGACTGTTCAAATATTAGCGTTTCTCTCACATTTCATGTTGGACATTTTTTTGGTCGTTCACGACCGGTTGGCTACCCTGAGCAATCGGTTGGTGGCACGCACGGATTACAATAAGCAGTTTTCTGTTCTGACTCTAACACTCATGCAAAGTTATATATTGGCTTCTAATTCGAGATTAGGGTATCCTAATAGGTGTTCTACACGTCTAATGTGTGAGAGAGAGAAAAAAAGAAGAAGAGAGAAATAGAAAGAAAGAGAGAAGATGCTTGTAAGGAAGAGATTTCTGCTTGTGAAGATTGATTTGCAGCGCAGAAGACATCTCAGGTTCTCCTACATCCTCGAATTTGGTGAGATCTCTATTTTCTAGTTCCTTTTTATTGTTATCTGCCCATGTATAGGTGAAGAAGATTAGATTCAAGTAGGTTACGCTTGTGATCGTTGTGTAAACATTCCTTTACATAGTGGATTGTTGATCTGGATGAGGTCCTCTGGTTTTAACCTTTATTGAGAGTTTTCCACAAAAAATCTCGTGTTCATGTGGTTGATGATTTGATTGTGTTTATTGCATTCTCATATCACATAATTCACGTAGTTGGGGTGCGAGATCCTAAAGTTTATGCAACACTCCCAATATGAAAGACATATATATGTGGGTGAATGAGTTCCACATATGATTAACCTTTACACATATGAATAAGTTAATAAGAATCCTACAGAAAAATTATTTTATATTCTCTTACGTTAAATTATTAGTTAATATTCTTGTAGCATATCATGCATAGATAAGTACTAAAAATATTGTACACGTGATATACACTGGAACACTAGAACAAGTGAGCCACACATACACTTTGAATTTAAATTGTTGGACTTCTTTTTCTAGTCACTCATTTATGTACCAATTGTTGGGCTTCAATTTAGACATATGGCCACATGTATAGTGAATGGATCAATTTTGATTGCTTGTGTACGAGTATGTATATATTAGTGTTATAGTCTTATTTGACTCGAGTTGAACCAAATGTCTTGTGACCCCAGACATCGAAATAGTCGGATTAGGACCAAATCTTTTAAGATTGACCTAATTACTCAACAATCGATTGACAATGAATCAAATGATTTATGAAAAGGAAGGCTTAGTCCTTTGAATGAGTTCTTTTGCGCTGAAAGCAAGAACCTTTTTATCACAATGGTGATAGCTTTGTTGTATTAGTCAATGAAATAAGTGTTTGGAGAGAAAACATGAAATATAAGGCTAAGTTATTGATTATATTAAACTGAATATGATGCAGTATAATTGATAGAAAAGTAAATAGAGCAGGTAAATTTACTTATGGCAATTTAAACAGGTGAAGCAACCATGGATGCTTAACACTCTTTTTGTCACGCCCTGAAATTCGGAACCCGAGTACAATAACCCAAAGCCCGCGTTCTAGGGTGTGAATTTAAAATTCGAGCATAGATTCCTTGAAATTCCATTCCACACATCGCATAACTAAAATAAATCCCCAAATATAAAATTTCTTTTCCACTGATATCTTATTACATTAAATTTTACAAAACTAAAACAAATCGATTACATTCGACGCTCGTGTGGTATGCGACTCTCTGAGTACTTTGTTCCGTCTATGTCTTTTCCTTCTTGAAAACTTGCAAGAACTGTGGTGATTTTGGTGAGCTAAAAGCCCAGTGAGGTCATTTCCATCACAGGTAATATTCCAGTTAATGAAAGATAGGATGTGAAATACCAACAGCTAGAATCATACGAATATACAAGGATATGGTGATGATTTACACAGTTTATGTCTTATTATGAATGAAACATGATTATCATGATGTCATGTATGTCATGATACGTGTGAGAGCAATAAACGTCTAAGAACTCGTTGCCACTGAACATTAGGAACCTGTCGCAAATCAACCATGCTCACCTAACCGGTACAACGAGGCGGCAAATCAACCATGCACGCCAGTGGGCAAATCAACCATGCACGCCAGTGGGCAAATCAGCCATGCACCACTGATCCAACCGAGCAAATCAACCATGCTCAATAAGTGAAACGACCAGAACTCGCTGCCACTGAACATTAGGAACCTGTCGCAAATCAACTATGCTCACCTAACCAGTACAGCGAGGCGGCAAATCAACCATGCACGCCAGGAGTCAAATCAACCATGCTCCTGTTCTGTCGTTGTGTATACAAGATGTATATGAATGTCATGAATTATGGAAGCATATCTCCAAGCATACAATGCATCTCAAATTCAAATCCAAACACACTATGCATGATTAATCCTATTCAAATAATTCATCATTTAAATGTTTTAGTTTATCGTAAATCAAGAGAGTTGAGAAGGACGTACGTCAGTAAGGTTTTGTACCAACATCACTGTCTTGGTGCTTCTAAGTTTCGTCTTATCTAGAATCTAGACTTGTGCAATTAAGAAGGAATAATTGAAACTTAAGAACGCATTAAGATATGAATCCATTAGTTACGGCCTGATATGTATGGCAGAAGGAAATAATAACAATTCACATCTAAGACTTAATTAAGAAAGGAAAAGAAGAAAACAAATCCCTTACCTAGAATTGTATTACGAACGAATAAGGAAGGCAAAACTTCGAATGAAACAAGAAGCAACTCAAGGAAAATCAACAAGAATAACCCAAGATGAATCACTCACTTGTGATGAACGATAGGCTCTATACAAGCCCAAACCTGAATATGGGTTGGCTCAGCGAGTTGCTCAGCGAGTCGCTCAGCGAGTCGACTCGGTTTGGATGTCTAGAAGGTCCTTATTCTCTCTTCTTTCTTTCTCCTCCTTTCTTTTCTTCTTCTTTTCTTCCTCTTTTCCTTCTTCTTCTTCTTCTTTCTTTTCTTCTTCTTCTCCTCTTACTGATTGGGGCTGTCCCAACAGCAACCACCTAAGCAAGGGTTACCTCCCTCTCTCTCTCTCTCATAGCCTCTCTCTCTCTCTCTCTCTCTCTCTCTCTCTCTCTCACCGCTGCTCTCTCTCTCTCTTTCTTACAACTCTCTTTCTCTCTCTCTCTCTCTCTCTCACGTAAGGTTTGCCCTCTCCCAGCAAGGGAGAGGGGTCTTTATAACGTCCCCGTAACCGGCCCACATCTGCACTGTTGCACCCAGCCGCGCACCAGGATTCTCACGCTGACTCGGTCCAACCTTGAGGTACTATCCATCGTCTGTTTCATCTATATTTTCAGACGTTTACGAACGTGAGGGTGGCCCATCGAATGGACGGTTTGGATCAATCAATAGAGCCCACCCTAATGCACGAACGCCGGTCGAATGTTGACAGCGATCGGACGCTGTTTCTTCCGAAATCACGATATGCTGATGCTTGCGCTCCACGGAATCCAGATATCTACACCTGATCACCGTCGGTTTTGTAGGAGGATTCCTACCCAAGAATCTGATGTCGAAAAGGGCGACCGAGCATACCTTTTTCTGAAATTTCTTCCCGCGCACGGTTTCTTGCACCGGAGTTTTCGTGTTCTTAACTGTGTCACCACAGTAGTGTACTTCCCAGGCTTGGTCAGAATCCCCCCCGCACCAGATGAATGGCTTGGATCGGTCGTCGGGGTCCACTGTGATGGTCGGTGTGGCCCGATAATGGCGGCAGCAGAACCGCTGTCGCAGGATCGCGTTGAAGAGGACGTCTCCCGTCCGCGCCTGCGAAAATCGTGGTCAACGCGGTTTGACCGCGTGGTCGCCCCTGTCACTGTATACGTGGGTCCCACCTTGATGTATGTAACTAATCTAATCCGACCATCAGCTAGGCCACTAACTTTTAAGGCATGACACAAAAAATGAGGCAGATCCGAGTTTAGATGGCCCACATATGGCCCATTTTCTGATTAGGACATTTGTAGGATGATCGGATGGTTGAAATTTGACATGTATGGTTGGATCGTGTTCTAAAACTAGTACATAGAGTTTTGTACGATAATGATCGCTGGAAATCAATATACTTGGAATGGTTCTATAACTTAAGTTTAACTAATGGCATTTTCGAAACTATTGTAGATTTATAAGTTTTGCGACATCTGACACTTACATGCTATTCTATAGTTCCTGTTGAGCCATTTTAATGAAGGGGTCATACTAAAATTTCTTACGGATTATTTAATATTAATTTATCAATATTAAAGTTATTTAATTTCTTAAATAATTAACTAATTTATAATTTAGATTATTCTAAAATCCTAGGGTATTACAACCACACCCGAGCAGGCTCATAAGGCTAAGAAATCACTGGTCTAAGGATATGCCTTGTGATGGGCACGATGTACGGTCTTATTTATGGACAAACATGCATACAGGGAAATGTACGGCGGTTTACCTTGCTCGTGTAATTCGAGATCGAAGTGGACGGTTAGATCTTCCGGTCTAGTAACGATAGATCCTTCTAACGGTCAATTTGTTGACTTAGTTAAGTATACTGAGTTTTCAAAGGCCTTAAAGGTGTTGGAACGCGTATCAAAGTTCATACGTGTGTGTATGCGAGTGAACAACACTGCCTAGAATTTAAGTTCTAACGTCGGAACATGCACTCGAGTACTTACTCGTGCGTTCAAATTTTTGGGGTATTACACTTTTAGACTTGGATGGTCATGAGATGCTTGTCTGAACCTAGACAGTAGTGGTTTGACTAATAAGTTGTGGCCTGAAGAAACATTAAGTAAAGAGTTAGGGATTTTGACTCCAACAACGAGGTTGTGAATGAAAGTAATATAAATCCGACTTGCTACAACAATGTTCAAGATAAAAATAGAGAGACTAAACTAAAGCTACACTAATCGATCTGATCTTTATTTTAGTATGATGTTAGACAAAAGTGGAGAGACTAAACTAGGCTAAGCTACGATAGATATTTATATTGGACAAATGATTTGATAAGTAGTGTTAAATTGACTAAGAGATTACACCTCAACCTTTCCATACTCGATTATGGGATGTCCTCGATCGTTATTAAGAGGATCCTTTGAGTTGTCGAGCATTGGCACATGTGCTCGCACGTGCCATAGATTGAGATCTAAGAATTCGAGCTAGCCTTGACAACAGAAACCCCAAGTTTGACTGACTCAGTAGGCATGAGTGATCCAGTGAACCTTGAGTGAAACCCAGAACTCAAAACCTTAGAACCTTAGTTGGCTCCTTGGCGAGCTAGCCTTGTCCCATGTCGACTAGATGACCCTACTAATGCCAGTAATGGAGCCTGAATTTTTGAAACCTCGATTTCTTATAACTTTATGTGTAGTCAGCCTAACCTGTGTCCTAAACTTGCCTGACCCAAACCCTAGAACTTTCCAAGCCTACCAAGCCTTGTGGCTTATTCCCTAGAACCCTCACGTGTAAGGATGCACCCTAAACGCCACGTTGAAACCCTAAGCCATCATTGGAAACCAACTAGATCTTTCCCTAAACCAAAGTAAAATAAGAACCCAATAGTAAGTAGAATTTAGGCCTTGCTGATTCAACCGATGGGTCAATCAGTCTGACATGTTTGAGCTAGGTTAGGAAGCCTGAGAATCCATGTTCAGTCAGTTCGATCGACTGAGTATCGGTCTCTATCATTCCAACCAGAATCCCCACCTGTCCGATTGATAAGTGCAATTTTATTGTACTAGAATATTTAAAACTTGTCCAATCGATCTTTAGGGGCTATATAAACCCCAAACTTTCATTTTAAATTTTTTTTCTCCCATTCTCAGCCATGAGAGAGAGTGAGAAGAGAGAAAGGGAAGTATGGAGCTCACCTTATCGGTCGCTAGGGTCATTCCGATTGTCATTGAGTGCTGATCTTTGTGTGTGGGCCATGTGGAACTTGATCTAGCTCGAAAACCTACTTTTCAACCCTTGCATGTGAGTTCCCCCTTCCCTTCTTGTCTACTTGTTGCTAATTGTTGGAGATTTCCCATTGATTCCTTTGATTTCTCGAGATCCTAACCCTAGGGTCCTTACATGTTAGATTTTAGGCATCTCGGTTGTCCATAGGTGCAGCTTGACCATTTGCATGCACCGCTCGGGAGTGTGATAGCATTGAATCATCTAGTTTGGGCTCGAGAATGGGTACCCTGTTGCCATAGCTAGCCAATTCAGGTAATCTAGTAGAAGGATTGTCCTAATAGTTCTAATCTATGTTGATTTTGGTTCTAATTGTAAGCTATGATGTCTCATATAAGTTTTTCTCAAGTTTTCCCCATTCAACGATCGTAGAATCTGTCGTCGTTGCAGAGCGTTCGCAACGGAGAACTCGTAGCTTAGAAACCTTATCACTAATTGAGTAGAGATCTACCCTTCAAGTTTTACCCTATATTTTAACTCAGTATCTACTTTGTATATGTGTGCATGTTGCAATGCTTTCCATATCATATGTCGTGTTGTGTAGGATTTAACGTGAATTGTTGAATAATGCTAACATGTTTAGAACTATAAGTATATTGCTAAATTGTTTATTATGGATTATTTTCGTGTTTGAAACTATTACCTTATGCATTGTAAAGAAATGTACTTGCCTATCTTATGAACCAATTGCATAACCTATCTACTACATTTTTGGAATTATTTATGTGGTATTGATTATTGCCTTCATATTGTTAATTGAGTATTTAAGGTTAACAACCTGACCTTGTGATTAACAAACCCCGTCTTTGAGAACCATGGCATTTTGTATTCTTAAGAAGAACCCTTGTTGTCCTTTTATCGGACTTTCAACCAAAGTAGCCTTTTTCGGGTTGACCCCTCTTGTGGGATTGGATGGGCTGCTAACTTTGGATATTCTTGTAAGTGAATTGTCGATAGAATAGGTTGTTTAAGGACCAGGAAGTCCAAGTTAGAAATCTGTACTCGAGACATGTAGATTTTACTAGGGGACTTAACCAATGTGGGTGTACTTTTCTTTTGTACTTTACCAATTGGTTAACTATTATGGGTGTTGCATGCCAGCTAGGTACCCATCTCCAACATGGATTATAGAGATTAATTGTCGTTAGACTAGGATACATCAGTTGTAGATACACATCCAGAGCATGTAGATTTTACCGGGTGCCTAACAACATGGGTGTATTAGAGCGTATTTTACCAACTAGTTAACTCACTATGGGTGTCGCATGATTGTGCCTCCACAACTTGTATACTCAAATAGGCCGATGTGTTGTAAGATATGTCTAGATGTAGGATGTGTCGATTAGAGACCCGCATCCGAGGCGTGAGGATGGCTTCGAGTGCTTAATCAAGTATGTTGTACTTTTATGCATTTTACCTACTAACTAGTTCACTATGGATGTCTCTTTTCTTTTGAGGATTTTATCGGGTGACTAGCGGTATGACCGTGCTTTTTACACTTTTATCGACTAATTAATCATGAGAGACAGTACACATGTTAGATAGATGTCAATCCCCAACTACAAGTATGATTTTAGTTCTATGATGCTTGATTTGCATTTAGTTATGATAGTTAGTTGTCATGTCATTATGCATGTATCCTTATTTGTTTACATGAATAACATAATCAACCTGCATGTAGCGCATGCTTACTTTATGCAGATTTATGCTTGATTATCTTATTGTGTGTATAATCTTCGAAGTATTTCTTCACAATGAAAGCCTCTATCACCTTCCATTTGACATATGTATAGGTGGCTTAGAAGTAAATAGGACCACTGGGGAGCGCAACAGAGAGTGAGAGTGTGGTCCAGTTTAGAGAGTTGTGGAGCTCTCTTCTTTCTCTTTCATTTTGGATTATTGTGATGTGTATTCCCCGTGGATGGGATTTGACTGTTTGCACTCTTTTTTATGGATATTACTTTTACTGTTACCTGCTTCTGATTATTAGGGCTGTCAACGGATCGGATTTGGATCGGATTGGGGTTGATCAGAATCTGACCTGATTTGTGATCCGGATGATCAGACTCCAATCCGAAATCCGACGGATCTATAAACATTTGATCCAAAACCTGACCCGATTGAGATTCGGCTGATCCGACTCCGATCCGACCTGATCCAAATACATGTTGATATCATTCAACGGGTTGGATGGTAAATATTGTGGTCCACTTGATATTTGGATTTGCCGCAATTTTAGATTTTTTTTGGGTTAGTCATGCAATGTACCCACCCTGTTAGTTGTAACACACACACCCCATTAGTCACACGATGCTCCCACAGTCTCTCTCTCTCAACTGCTGTGAAGTAGGGTTTTCTTTTCTTTTTCTTATTTTGTTAGTCACGCAACAAAAATAATAAAAAGAAAGAAAAGAAGAAGAAGAAGAAGAAAAAAAGAAAGAAATCTTGCACAACTAAAGAAAAAATAGAAAGAAAGAAAGAAAAGAAGAAGTATGACCGACCGTGTGGGTGCCTTACGCAGCTAACAGCCCCCCCCCCCCCCGGCGCGAGCGCGCCCGCATCTGACAGCAAGGGCTTTTTTTTTTTTTTTTTTTTAATGTTCCTTTTATACCCTAGGTAATCGGATCGTTAACGGGTTAGATCAAGGTCGATCCGAATCCGACTCAAATATTAAACAGATCAAAATCTTCAATCCAAATCTGACCCGCTGATCCAATTATTGATCTGAATCCGACTAAATCGGATCGGATCCGAATCGAAGTCGGATCATGATCCGAGCTATTGACAGCCCTACTGATTCTATATATAACTGCCTTTTTTTTTATCGATGTGATATTAATTGCAACTTTGATTGTGGATTTTGAGCTAATGCCAACCACATCGCTTAACACGTGGGAAACTTATCCCACATGCAGCTCACAATTATGGTGGCATTCACAAACTCGGCCTTTAGGGCAATATACATGGGAGTTCAAGTTCAGGGCATTACAATTGGCTAGGGTTCAGAGTTCTTCTTTCTCTACTGCTTTTATAGACTTGGGTTAGGCGATGGCCCTATGTGGTCTATTGGCTTTAGGGATCGACGATTCGATTAGTTAGCAGCATTGGCTCGATATCCTTCTATTTGGAGGAGCCAACCAACATTGTATTGTCATATGGACTTATGTTTTCGTTTCAAGACTTTTCTCTTCTTAGTTCACCACTTAGAGGTTGATAGTTGCGCGTGGCTAATTAAATCTGACCATGTCACTGGACATCATAGCTTTGGTATTACATGGAATTATGCATGCTCTCTGGGTGCTGTGTATTTGTAACCTGTATCTTCTTGCCACATGTCACTAGGACAATGATTGCATATGAGTTTCAGTTATGTGTACATCTTTGAGATTTTCTGACTAGATATCAACAAGGCATATGATCACGTAGAGTAAGATTTTTTTAAATATATGTTGCGACGGATAGGCTGTGGTGACAAATGGATCAGATGGATGGAGATGTGCGTCTTGTCAGCTTATTTTTTTATTCTTATTAATGGATCACTTAAAGGATTCTTTAAAGCTTCGAGAGGGCTTACACAAGAGACCCCCTATCCATTTTCTTGTTTATTGTGATAGCAGAGGCTCTAAGTGCTATGTTAATTAAAGGGCAACAATTGGACTTGATATCTGGGTTTCGTAGTTCTAGCTCTAGACTCACGATTACGCATCTACAGTTCACATATGATACTCTTTTGTTGATTGAGGCAAATCCATGAAAGGTAGACAACCTGTGGAAGATTGTAGGATGCTTTGAGGAGGTTTCAGGGCCGAATATTAATGCACTCAAGAGTGACATTCTGGGGATAAATCTTTCCTCAGAAGAAGAATATTCTTTCACATTGATCTTTGACTACAAGATAGGATCTTTCCTCGCTTCTTACTTGGGTCTCCCTCTTTGTACAGGGAAGCCCCCCCCCCCCCCCCCCCCCCCCCCCCCCCCCCAAGATTGTGTGGAACAAGGTGATAGAGAGATTCAAATGGAAATTATCTAGATGGAAAGGGAGGTAGCTATCCTTTGATGGCCGCCTAGTCCTCATTAAAGCAGCTCTTTCTAACCTCCCTCTTTATTTTATGTCTCTTTTCAGATGTCCTAAATCAGTGATTGAGAAGCTTGAGAAGCTAAAGAGGGATTTCTTATGGCAAGGAGTGGAGGAGCATCATAAATTCCATCTTTTAAGATGAGACGAGGTGTATTTACCTATAGCAGAAGGTGGCACGGGTATTCGGATGCTAGAGTCCATGAACATGGCGTTACTGGGCAAATGACAGTGGAGGTTCGAGAAAGAAGATGGTAGGCTTTGGAGAGAATTCTTAGAGCATTGATATGGTCTGGAAGCAGGGGGATGAGAAACTAAAAAAATCATCATTATACCGCGTGTCAACCATATGGAAAGACATCCAAAGGGACCCCCCTTCTATCATAGATTATTCAGTTTTCTCCTTGGGAAAGGAGACCATATCAGATTCTGGAAGGACACGCGATGTGATGCAAGACCCCTCAATGATACATTTCCAAGGTAGCAACAATATCTACGCCTAACATTACAGTGGAACAATGTTATTCTTTTGAAGGAGGGGGAGTGTGGTATCCCCCTTGAGGGAGGGGTCTTTTGGACGTGGAAAGTGAAGATTTGATTAGTCTACTTAATTTCCTCCACATTCACCGTCCCGATCCAGTTTCTTTTGACTCATTGGTTTGGATGAGGTCAGCTTCTGGATCCTTCATATTATAATTGCATCCGGCCTTCTTGCTCTTCTTCCGAGTCCACCTTCCTTTTCATTTATGGTCTTATTGAGCTCCCCTAAGGTTTCTTCTTTCATTTAGACAGTGGGAAGAAAGAGAATTTTAATAATAGATAACCTGCAAATGAGGGGAATGATCCTTCGGAATGTTTGTCTTTTGTGCATGAAAAGCAAGAAAACAATATATTACCTTTTGATCCACTGCCCCTTTACCTCCTAGTTGTGGAGTCATTTTTTAAGCCTCTTTGACATTAGTTGGTCAGCCCCCCTTTCAGTTCCTTAGCTTATTTGGGCCAGACATGGAGTTCTGCTAGATAAAATCAAGGTGAAAGTGTGGCATCTATTATAATGGTAGTTATGTAGAACATTTGGCTGGAATGTAATGCATGATGCTTTGAGAATAAATCTAAATTATCCCATCAGGTGCTAAGGAAGGTCAAGAGGGAGATCATTGAGTGGGCTACCGGGCGTTTGTTCTTAGATCTGAATGTAGTTAGCTCTTTTTTTGGAATTGTAGCTTTCTTTATCTCCTTTTCTTTGCTTGCCTCTGGCAAGCTTTTGCAATAAAATCCATTCATAACTCTTTAAAAAAAATGTGTAAATGTTTGTGTGTTATGCTATTCCTGGTGTGACACATGTATGCGGTAAAGGTGTATTTCAAATTCTCATGATCTCTCTTTTTACTTAGTGAATTCTTTTTCTAGCTTTTGTATAAGCGTGTCGACACATGGTGGTATCTTACTTGTTGGAACTAGTTGTAACAAGTTGGGTGTAAACACCATATTTATGCTAGTTAGATATGATGGTTTAGATGATGCCACATGATAATAAGATCTCACCAAGAGACAAATCAAAGATATTCGATTGCTTCGATGACCAAGTGAGATCAGAATCCAAAAGGTCATGAGTAGCCTAGAAAGGATAAGTCCAACTAGCTATAACAAGGATACACGTGTTGTATATCCAATACATGTGGTAAAGCCAATTGTTCATTGTAAAGGCCTCATGATTGAAATTGGGTTTCAATTGAAACACAATTACTACTAGTGATAGGTTTAATCGATCCACCATGGTGTGCTACATGGTTCCCACGGTCGAAGATATATGAGGTGCAGAGTAGTGATTACACTAAGTTAGCTTACAATTACGACGCATTATTCATGTTCATGTGGAGAAGCAGATAGCTATCACCACATGTGGTGGCTTAAAAGAAATTCTCATCCACATAATGGGAATATGACTTGCACGCAACCAATCACTAGCACATAACAAACGACTAGCCTATGTGGTGTCATCTGATAGGCCACGACTATCTATGGGTCCAGACAGTTTTCTCCACATCGACGGATAAGAGAAGTGGCTATGAAGATCTCTCCTTACAGCTGTTCTCAAGGTTCAATAAATAGGAGAAAGATCGAATAACTAAAGGTCCACGCCAACCCAATATATATAAAATCAAATCTATAACGCCATGCTGCTTATTAATTTTATATTTAATCTTATCTTAGCATAGGACAATCCATCTACGCTACTACATTGAACCGACTTAGACTAAGAATAGTTTAATATCGTCCTGTCTATATTGCTACGTTGGAGTAGTGTAATTCCCTTCCAATTATGTCAAGCGTTGGATAGTAGGGAAAACCTTTTACTTTTCGCTTTTGGAAGTCTAATTCTCTATCTACACCCTAGTCATTGGACTAAGGAAGGTTTAGATATAGGGTCTCATTATCTATGCCATAGACGTACAGTGGATCTTAGAGGAATTATCTTTGTAAGTTCACTTTTACTTCATCAATACAATTGAGATTCTCTTACTCACATGTTATATGTATTGGATTTCTTTGCTATTATGGTGAGAAAAAAAGTCATTTCATTGTAAAGGCAAAAATAACTCATGAGTTAGTTTCCAATCGCGGATTGAGCTGTAAAACGGCTCTGGCACGCCTGTCATTATACATGTGTATATGATCGAATTTTGAGCCGAACGTGCCAACACAACTTCTTTTGTTTTTTGTTTTGTTTTTATTTTTATTTTTATTTTTATTTTTTCATTCCAAGGTATTTTCAAGGTGTACCGCACCTGATGAATGGCTCAGATCTCACGTACACCTGTCCTCCATTTAGATATCTAATCCATATTCCACCCTTCAGTCCGAGAGTCCCTGTTGATGGCTGCCATGCAGGGAAAAACCCTGGTGCACGGGTATCAGGGTTGCAGTGGACAACTGCAGTACCGTGTTACATCCGGACTCAATTCAAACTGTTACTCCGGTTGACGCGGATTGCTGCTAAAGCCATTGGCAGGAAGTTCCTGCGTTGGTTGGATGCTTAGGTGGGCCCACCGTGATGTTTCTGAAAAATCTACCTCGTCCATCTGTTTTTTCAAATAATTTTAGGACATGATTTGGATCCAAAACTCAGGTGGGCTGCACGAGAGAAAAATGGGAAAAGAGTTTCCTACTGTTGAAACTTTCCTGGGCTCCGCTTTTATGTTTATACGCCATCCAAACCGTTTAAAAGATTGGTGAAGTGAAAATCTGATACGAAACATTTGTGAACATACGAATGTTTAAATGGTGGTCACTAAATCCTCACTGTTTCCTCTCGTGCGGCCCACTGGAGTCTTGGATCCGCTTCATTTTTGGCCTCACGTCCTAAAATGATCTCGCAAAACGTATGGACGGGGTAGATTTTTAGCAGGAAATTCCAAAATCGGCGTCCTACTCTAGTAGGTCCATGTGGATGGACATGTTCCTTGCGTGACCTGACTGCACATGTGGGCGGGCTTGGCCTTAACATGGGTCTGGGCCGAACTCGGTCTAAGGTTTTGCCCTGCGGACCGGGCTCGGACAGACCTCGTCCGGCCCGTCGGCACCCTTGCTTCTCAGGAGAGACAATTCCAATTTAAACTTCGATTGTAGGTGCGAGCGAGAGTCCTTCCATTCCAAATTCCAATTTTTGGGGAACAGGCAAACAGGTTCAAGAAAAAACACAGAGCAGAATCAGAAAGAGAGATGGAGATGGAGATATTGGGGATGAATTTCAGCTGCGTTTTGAGATCTCTAAGCGAATGGAAAATCCCTGACAACGATTGCTTGCTTCCGCTCATCTCTAAGCTCCTCGGCTACTGCATCGTCGCTGCTTCCACCACCGTCAAAGTCCCACAGGTGACCGATCCCTCCCTCCTTCCTTCAAATTTCACCGTCCATCGCTCTCTCTATATCTCTCAATTTATCTTTATCTATCTTGTATCTGTAGTCTATGAGGAACTAATTCCAGTTTTAGATCCTGCCCGATTCAGGATCTCAGTATCCATCACGAAAAAAACGGACGTCTGATCCTTGTATGTTCAAAAACAATGAAAGATTGTTTGTTATATACCGTCCATTCTTTTTGCACATCTTTGGCCCACTTACAGTTAGCCAGACAGCCTGTTTTTCTCTTGGAAACGGAGTTTGAATGTCGGACAACTGCATGTAGAGGGTCTCATGGGGCTAAGAGACCTTGTTCTTTACAACCATGATACTAATTCGAGCCAATTTAGCCTGGCTAAACTGGGTGTTAGGGCCTGGCAGGAAAGTTAATTTTTATCCACAACTACCCAACTACGTTTAATTTCATTCCTTTTTTTTTTTTAGAGAGAGAACTGCAATTTTATTAGAACGCTCACAAAGCGAGAAAAGAATACAAGGCCCAAAAGAAAAACCAAAACAACTACAAAGGAATGGAAGCGGAGTCCATCCTAACATAAACCACCCAATCCCTCACTAGCCTTTTGACCAATGAAATCACCTCCAGCACCCCTGACTCCACATTCCGAAAACAACGGCCATTCCTGACTCCACATTCCGAAAACAACGGCCATAAGACCAGACGATCCTTGCCAAATCTACCCCCATGCCACGTCCAAAGCAGGTCCTCATACCTCTCAATCGAACAAATATAAGTGTAAATAGAATTCTTCTCTAACAAGCAATATTGATTTGTTTAGGACTCTTATCTACAACTCTCCTAATATAACTTGAACTCTATCCAAGGGATCTCCTTGATGACTAAGAAAATCTTTACACGTTGACAGCTTGTCCTTAAGTTGCTACAAGGACCTTGTTAACGACGTGATTCTAATGCTTGAAGATCCCTAGATCAAGTACCTTGCAAGGGGTCCACGTGGTAGCACTAAGATAAAAAATTGGAGGGAGTGTAGTTAGAGAAGGGACGTTAGTCCTCAATTTCTTTTTTAGGACCGACACATGAAACACTGGATGAATCTTGGACTATGGAGGCAATGCAAGTTTATAAGCAACATGTCCTACACGTGCCACAATTTAAAAAGGGCTATAGAACTGAGGAGATAATTTATGTGGCCCAAGGTCTTCCTAGTTAGCATTGTCGATAATGTTGGAGACGTAGAAATACCCAATCGTCAATATCAAAACTACGCTTTGTGTGCCGGCGATCTGCATATATCTTCATGTGATTTTGAGCTAACTATAAATTATTTTTTAGTACCCGTAGGATATGGCCACGATCACATAAGGCAAAGTCTATGGTATGCACACTCGTTGAGGCCAGCACATAAGTTTCAATGTATAGAGGAAGGCGTCCATGTTGTGTGGTTTATCATTAATTCGAGGCTGGGGAACTCTAGTCTCTGGTGAGTTCGAGCGAGGGTTCGACTGTCCGGATGCTAGAGACCGATCGAACGAATCGCATTGATCAATCTCTGACTTGAATATTCAATTTGATGTGTTTTTAGGGGAAGCTCTACCTAATCGGACGTTTGGACTAACGGACTGGGGATTTGAGAAATTCAGGTCCCACAAGGCTAGGGTTTGCTCTGATTGTCCAACGTATAGGATCCAATTGGGTCATGGGTTCCCGGGTTTAGGGCTTCTTTTAGGGACTTTAAGTCTTCAGATTTAGGCACGTGCACATGCACGTGTAGACGTGCGCGGTTATACACTTATTCGAAAAATTTACTAGGCAACACCCAAGGACATTTGATACCCGAGTATCGGAGGGCCAGGGTGTTACACATAACCACTTGTGATGCCAAGAGCCAGAGTGCCTTTGAGGTATTGAATTATTTGCAGTAGGGGCATGCATGAACTAGTAGACTTTGATCACACCATATGTGATGTCCGGTTGGAAAAAGGTGAGGTATTGAAGAGCCCCGACAATGCTACGATACATTGTATGAGAGAGGAAGGTAATATATCAGAGTAAGGTACCATCATTGCAATTCTAGAAAAAGATCCATTGTATACCTTATCTGACTTAACGTCAAAGAGAATTGAGCAACAAGCATCAATCCTGAGAAAGAAGTGAGGATCTCCTAGACCATTCATGGCCAAGGTGTGGCAAGTGTAGAGTAAATAGTGATAGTACAATATTATTGTCACTAGTGAGGACAACTGTCATCTTACATAGAGAAGGAGAATGATGGTCTCCTTTGGAGAGCATGGACAGCTATCCAGAACAGGTGTGGGTAATATGTTTATAAGTAAACAACATCATAGAATGCCATAAGCCGGTATGTTTTTGGTAGAAAAGTTTAAAACATTAGAATGGTTCCCATTTCTTTGATGTGTCAGTGCTTACATTCAGTAAGACCATTTTTTTTTGGTGTATCAAAATATAAGGTATGAGAGACAGGGCCACAGTCAGCAAGTAGTTGTTTGAAGCCCCCTTATGTAAATTCAAAAGAGCTATCACTTTCGGTAAGTGCAGCATTTATGCAACCGAAGACGAATTGGACTTGTCTTTGCCATGCAATGTTGGCGGTATTTGGGTGGTGGTGCTGTTAAACTGGTAGTGCTTTTTGTGGTTATGGATTTGATCCATCAACATAGTCGATAAGATCGTTGCTGATAAGAATGGGCATGTTGATTCATTTTCAATAGTAAATAGTTGTTGCCATCTAATTTAGTGGAGATGGAGTTTGTGAAATTGGTAATGGGGAAAATAGAGGCTTGGAGTGAAAGCGTGGAAATGGCCATGTGATTCTTTTGGTTGGTTCTGGGGAAAATAGAGGCTTGGAGTGAAAGCGTGGAAATGGCCATGTGATTCTTTTGGTTGGTTATGGGGAAATAGAAGCTCGGAGTGGTAATGGTGGGTAGGATCAATGAGCAGATCTTGTACAAATCAGATGGGTCCTGCTAATTGCTGGTGATAATGTATAGAGGTGACAGGCATGGCTACTGGTTGCGGCTGCTTGTTGTGAACGCTGAACCAGGTGGGTGGATTGGGCTGTACTTCAGCAGTTCTAGGTGAGTTGTGAACAAATGTTAAGAGATGGTGATGATAGAGAACACTTCGCCGTAGTGACGAAGATGGACAGAGGTTGATGGCTCTGATACCATGTAAATGAAATACGTCATGTGTTTTTATTCATTTCACTTAACAACCAATAAAATGACCATGTTCACCTGTGCTTATGTGTGGATGCATACATACATACAGATGGATATACTCTACAGAGGGCTTATAGGAGATATATGCAATCTCTAGAGACAACACCTGCAACTGTTTGTCTGTTTGTTTGCGCATGCATGCATGGGGGTGGGATGGGTGTGGGTCAGAGATGCACATTAAGCGATGATCTCTATGGACAATTCCTGCAACTAAGAGGTGTGGGCAGGTGGGTGTGGGGGTTGGGGTTGGGGTTGGGAGATGCATGTGAAGTGATGATCTCTGTGGAAAACTCCGGCAACTAAGAGATTAGATACTATGGTACACCGTACACAAATGCTATTATCATTTTGTCATAAAGAAATATACATAAGGCATATTGTACACACCATTATCTGTAGTAAAGACATACAGCTGAAGAAAAAACTAAAGGTGTGCCTTTGTGAACTCTCTTCGTATGTGCGCGCGTGTGCATGCATGCGTGTGTGGGTGGGTGGGTGGTTGGGGTTGTGTGCGGGGGTGGGTGGGTGGGTGGGGGTGGGTGGGTGTCATTCAGACTCAGGACAAAAACTGTCTGTGTACGTGGGTCTGTACATACATACATACAGAGGGTTTATGGGAGATCACGTGAAGTGATGATCTCTACAGGCATAACTAAGAGATTTGATACAAGGGGATATCATGCACACACTATTATCCTTTTCTATTAAAGAAACATACAGCTCAAGAAAACAACTAAGGATTTATCTGCTCACTGGTGTTGGTGATATTTAGGATTTACTCAAAGTAGTAGTTATTGAAGATTAGCCATTTAAAGGGAGAAAAAAGAAGAAGTTAGTGAAAGTTGCTAGCATACAGACCACCTCATATGGTACATGTCTTCTTGATATTGGGGCAGCCTTGCTACATTAACAATGTTAGAAGCTTGGAGAAAGATATGTTATAATTTTCTAGTATATTAGGGTTCAACGCCTTTGCTTTCATAATTGATGAAATGGATGCATCTGATGATAAACATCTCAAAGGAAGGCTATTGTTTGGGAAGTCTAAGTAGGTTGCGCAATATGCTTGGAGAGAATGCACTCTCTTCAAAGAAGTGATTTTTTCTGAGGACTTCAATATAGTTCAAGAAATTGTGCATTTGAGATGACAGAGACTAATTTCTGGCTTTGAGCCTTGGTATATGTCCTCACCTCATTCAAGTGCTGCGGCCTCTAATGCTCAGCTTCCTGCTTTAGAGGGTGGAATAGGAGTTCTTCCAAGTTATATTTTTTTATAATAATTTAGAGGAGATCCACAATTTACATGATGATTTCTTTGCTACAGACCATTACAAACCAATGCATTTGATCTCCAGTAAAGTGGAATAACAATCATTTCTCATGGCCTAATATGCATTAGCATCTCAAGTTTTCCTTGTTGTGGTGGAAAAGGAGCTAGAGACTGAGGGACTTGTGGTGGACACTGCTTAACAACATTTCAATACTCACTAAAATCTTTTTTCGTGTGCTTTAGAAGAGAGTTCTGTTTTCTTCCCTGGTTCCTATTGTGTTCTCTAAATGCTTTCAAACACTTCTCAAGCGCGAGTTTTTCCTTTAGCTCTCAAGTGTTTCCAAATGCCTTCTTCAAGTGATTCTTACTGCTTTTCCTGTTTTCATTTCTCATTTTTTTTTTCTGGATTATCACTTCCTTATGCCTACAGGAGCAGTAAAAACTATTGAAAGGATAAACAGAAATTTACGCTGCAAAGAAAATAGAGATGTGTTCATGTCATCAAAATAAGGAAGTATTTGTGTCAAAGTTGATTTGGTAATCCAGTTAGCAATAAGCAAGATACATGTAAAGATTGCCACCTAGACTGCTAGAGTACCATGCATGCAAAATGTTAAAGCTTGAAATTTGCTACAGATAATGTCTTCAGCAATTATATTTTCCAGGTAACCATGAGAAGTATAAAGCTTCCAGTCTAAAATGACCTAGGGGACTAATGTTGTTTTAAGGTATTGACTTTTTAAAGTAAAAAGTATATATGGACTTCAAATTGCATGATGCTTAAAACGCCATCAACTTGTTGCATGGCATGGGATGTCAGTTGTTGGAGCGAGGAAGCACTCGTTTCCAAGAAGAGGCACACTCCAGCGGTGCCCGTACCACTGTAAGCTATGGTGGTACAAAGTAGATGCTGGGCCAAGTGATGTATGCATGAAATCCAACTTGACCATCAGAAGCTTCAGTGCATGTTACCCTCGGGACCCAAAATCAGGATCCTTGAATCAGGTGTGCCATATCAAAGGGAACAAGTTGAGAGGGATGTCCATCCTTGATTTGTGTCTGGGGCCCACAGTGTTGTGTATATGGAATCCATGCAATTCAGGCCTTTAATCTGGCTTGGATTAGGAGAATGGCCAAAATGTAGGCTGTCTTGAAACTATGATGGGCCCCAAGACAAATAAAGGGCGAGCATTCCCTCCAAACCTTTTCCCTGTGCTGTTACCCTACTGAGTTTTGCATCAAGCTGATTGTTGGGACCCTAGGGCAACATGAAGTCACTCATCTGATGGACAAGTTGGATGTACTGCATACATCACTTGGACCCCACATCTGCCCCATACCACTGTAAACTTATGGCGGTACCAATACCATTGGAGCGCGCCTCTGCAAAGAATTAAGGAAGTGGGACTGTTGAACACTTGTCTACATAGAATAATATCAGGGGATTTAAAAGATGTTTTTGTTTGAATGTTTTCAACTGTAAGAGATGTATTTAAATATAATTATATATAGGAATTAACTCATTTGATGATTATATTCTAGCTGCCCAGAAATTCTAGTATGGAAATGTCAAAAAACTACAGATAATACAAAATTGATCGAGTTAAAGTTACTCTTGGTTGAATAATGGTAAGTTGTACATGGTCGTATGATCAAGATGAGAACATGGAGCAGGAGTGGCACCACGTGTAGAAACTTTCTGCAACTTTACTTTGGTTCCATGTCTACTATGTACATGGCAGGGCACTGACATGGTCACAAGCAGTGTTCAAAGTATCGGTATCGCTACAAGTTTTGCTGGCTGAGGATATGGAAACAATATCATTCTTGCCAATAATATCACCAATTCTCGGAAATTCAGGAAACATTGGCGAAACATAGGGAAAACTGTGGAATTTTTCAATGAAACTTCAAGAGATGCTAAAATACACATATTTGCATATTTAAGAATCAAATAATAGCAAAAAAAGACATTTGCATATTTAGGAATCAAATAATAAGTTTCCTTTTAATGGGGCCTAAAAGAATGTATCGTTGACTCAATGAAACATGGGAAAAATGGTGGATCCACCCACCCATCCATGCACTTACATATGTACAAAACACACATGCATGATCCATCCATCCATCCATGTGTGCGTGCACATACACACGCACACGCACATCCATTCATCCATCCATCCAACCAACCATCCAACATCCATCCATCCATGCATGCATATACACATATACAAACATGCATTTCATCACAGAACCATGAGCCCATAAAAAAGTTGAACTGAAATTTTTTTAATAAATAGATTTTTGGCGATATTGATACATTGGCGATATTATCAAAATATCGCCAATACATTAGCGATATAAGGACACTTGGAATTTACACGGTTGAAAATATTGGAGATGCAATGGCAATATCGATATATTGGCGATGCAGGAGACACTTGAAATTTACACGGTCGAAAATATTGGTGAGACATTGGCGATGCTTGGCGATATATCGGAAATACCTGGAATTTCTTATGCTACTAGTGTTTTTGATGTCACTAGTCGCTAGTAGTGTTATCAGTATCACTGAGCTGAAGATACGGATAATATTGGGGATGTTTCGATAATATCAGGGATACTCTGACATGTGTATGTGGCTGCATTGGCAACAAGATTAATTGTTTTGGCTAAAGTTTAGCTGAAGTCAGTAGAATAATTTGATCAATCCAAGTTACTTAGGAGATTTCCTAGTCATGCATGAAGTTGACACTCAACTTTGAAATCCAAATATGGTTCGATTGGTCTGGATTGATTCTTGAACCAAAAATATATATTACCAACTCCTGGTATGAATTCTTGATCAATCCAAAATGTGCTTAGTCAGTTAATGAAGTTTCTGAATCTTCTGATGACAGAGTGGCATATCTTTATAGGTATCCTTGATAGAGCAGTCATGTCCTCTTGCTAATCTTAGGAAAATCATTAGTGATGTTGACAGAAGATCGCCACTGGGTTGAAGGGCTACTTAGTTTAGCTTCTCATGTCAATCTTCTGGTATGCGTCAAAGTCATCTCCCATCTTGTGTGGGATGATAGATACATAATGCTTTGAAGGTCTCATTCAAATTCTTTATTTCCAAGAAACAAATTATTATTATTTTTTTTTCTACAATGGTCCAATTAAGCAGCAGTTGATTTTTAAATGAGACTAGCCAGTGGCCACTGATACCATGGATGATGAACCATAAGATTTTGTCATATAGTGCCTAAAAAATAGGGACCCCCCATTTTTTCATGGATCTGGTGTGTGGAATTCATTTCGTGTGCACTAATTTGCAAATTATCGGGTCCCTTCTAATTGCTGTTCCTCCACAAAATATGGTAATGTGATTTCTTGTCAAGGTTTTCCAAAACAGTTATGTAATGGCCATATAGCCTGTTATGGGGCCAAAACATTTTTTAAAAAAATATCTTAATGGTAACAGCAGTGGCCATTATGGCCACCGTTTCCATTGTGGAATACCTTGTTTCTTGTAGTGTTGCTTTTATATGATTGGCCACTTAAAAACTTGTAGCATAGCTATTATTGTTGTCAAGCACTTTGAGATCACCATTTGTTATATTCTTTTATTTTGTGTTGCAGATATTGAAAATTTTGAAACATAGTAGTGTCAGGGGCCTTAGCGTTGCAGCCTTTGAGCTTGAAGTTGTCGGCTACACTATTGCTTTGTCATACTGTCTTCACAAAGGGCTTCCTTTCTCAGCTTATGGGGAGTTATTTTTTCTTTTGATCCAAGGTATGTTCACAACTTCACATATAGAACAAGCTATTTATGCCACATACCTTTTGTGCCTGTTTGCTGAGTATTGACTTCATGGTATTTTAGAATGACTTAGCTATCTAACCAAATTCTGTTTTTTTTTTTTTTTTTTTTTTTTGCCTGATACAGCTATAATTTTAGTTGCTATTATTCACTATTATTCCCAACCCATGGGTGCCAAAGCATTGATCAGGGCAGCACTGTATCCTACCTAATTGTTTGTAATTGTCTAGTTTTGAAGTTTCACTGGAGAAACACAATTATGAACTCTGAAAATATCTGATTCGATATTTTTTGTAAGTCCTCCAATCTCTGCAGGATTCCTACCAGATTTCCTTACTAAAGCTTTGTCAGATATTGTGCTATAGCACCAACTGTTTTAGCTGGTCAGATTGATCCTGTTCTTTTCGAGGCCCTCTATGTGAGTTTCAGTTCCTTCCATTTATTTAGTATCAGGCACTTTAATTCCGCACCCATCTTTTCATTGCATGTAATCTGTTGGCAACAGATTTCATAAAATATAGATGCCACTGTTCTATCATGCACTTTAATGTCACTGTAATTTGTTACCACACCATACTGTGTAAAAGTTATTCCAGTAGTTTCTGTGCTTATCTGATGCAATAATCATTTATTTCAGGCTTCCCAGCATGCAATTTTTTTCTTTGCAAGGGTCCCACAGATATGGAAGAACTATACCTGTAAGTCGAGAACTCTATATTCTGTTGCTACAAGAGCAGCATGAAATTATATTTAATTGAATAGTTTAGACCATCCGGCCTCATGATTTATCTCAATTACATATAATCTTGGGTGTCTTTGCCTCCTTATTTGTTTGCTTTTGTTTTTATTACTGGGAATGGATTGGCTAATTTGGCACATATCTACATTTTCCTAGAATCCTTATCAGTTGCCAGGATGCAACATTTCAAATTTGGACTAACCCATCAAGCTCAATGTTCTCTACAATATTGGTCGACTTGGCAAGTTGACTAAGGCCATGCCTCAGTTGACTCAAGTTTTATGTTTCATGGAGTCAAAATGGTGCAGACTTGGTGGGGTTGAAAAAACAACATGAATCAGTTGGATTTTCCCGAGTTTTCCCATGACTTGGTGACTTGGAACCCTGGCAAGTTCTCCTTCCTCTTTACAACATGACTAAATGTGTCCACACACACACACACACACACACACACACACACACACCACACACTGGATATATGTGTACACACATCTATGGCCTCCAATGGATGTTCTTGATATAAAAGATGGATAGGAAGAGAATGTGAAACAGATCCATCTGCATAATTGAATATGGGGAATGTTCTTGCAGCCAATGAGTCAGTACTAGAATATTAACAAATGTTGGAGCCAAAGAATTCACTTGGAAACTGTTACTAGCGTGACTTGCTCCAACTCGGTCTGGTTTGAGAGTGTGACTCACAAGTTGACTCATTTGTGTATCACCACTAAGGGCGGCAATGGCTGGGTAGCCTGCCCGACCCAACAAGTCTAACCGAGCTCAAAGTCGGGCTTGGGCTTACTAGCTTGGCTCATTGGTTGGCAGCTTGGGCTTGAACTTCGCATATATGGCCCAATCAATTTTCCGGTCGGGCTTGGGCTCAAGCCATTTTAGCCCAACCTGACCTGACTCTATATATAAATGCGGTATATCCTACATAAGGGTGGCAACGGGCCATGTAGCCCGCCTAACCTGGCTTTGGGCTTGGCTTGGACATACCAGCTTGGCCCGTGGCCGGGCTTGTGCCTCACATGCATAATCCGATCAAATTCTCGTCGGTTTTGGACTCCAGTCATTTTAGCCCAACCTAGCTTGGCTTAGCTTTACATGTACATGTGTTATTCCCAATGTATCATATATTGGTGATATTATCGATAATATCACCAATATTATTGGTATTGCTAGGTCAACTATACCAAAACTATTGGCAGTTTAAATTTTCCAAATATCGGCTTTTCGATAATATCGACGATATTATTGATATTAATGATATTTTGAGAGGAATCCCTTATAAAAGTTCCCTGGTTTTGGCGATACCATTGATAATATCCCCGATAACAGGGAAACATCCTTGAATAGGAAAAAATTGACATAAAATTGGGAAATTTTCTAAAAACGCAAAAAATCTCCATTTTTTGGTTTTTTTTCCTTTTTTTTTCTTTTGAATTTTGTTCCTTAAGTACTTTGGACCACTCTTGTTTTTTTATTAAATAAAAGTTTGGATTTGGGGGAGACATCTCGACTTAAAATGAAGACAGGCTGGAACTCAATGGAGATCCATGTCTATGCATGATTCTTATGCATTGACATGGATTTATGGAAAAATAATAATATGTAAGTGAGAAATGGGGAAAATTGGTGAAATCCTAATTTTTCCGTTTTTATATTGGAAATATGTGTTTTTCACCGTTATTTAATGTGGAAATTTAATATATTAATGAGTATTGGCCGATCTATTGATTGGCTACAAATTTTCTTTATTTATTTTATACTGATTTTTTTTTTTTTTTTTTGGAGAACATATGGTTAGGCCCCTATGAAATGGAAACTTATTATGTATAGTTGTTTTTTGCAATATTTTAATTCATAAATGGTTAAATATAAGTTTTACTAAAACGTTTCACTTTTTTCCCAACGTTTCCCCAATGTTTTCATTAGATAGTTATATTTTTCCGAGTATCAATGATACTGATAAATGTTTCCATATGCCTGGTCATTAATACATGTAACAATATCGATAGTCTGAACACTAAACTTATATCCTACACATATGCCATTCCAATCCTCGGTTGGCAACCCATCCATCTTGAGTGTTGGTTGTTGGTTTTGTTCCTCTAAAATGTATGTTTCTTTATGTGTGGCCCACTTGATGAACGGCTAGATTAAGAACATTCGAGTGGGAAATAACAATTTTTATCAATTTTTGGGCTGGGCGAGGACAGGTTAGGCCCAGGTCAAACCATTTTTTGGGCTCAGGTTCGGGCTTCCTATGCTAGGCCCATGTTGGGCTTGGGCTGGGTCAGGGCTAGCTTGGCCGGGCCCAAACCCAACCCATTGCCACCCCTATCCACAACCATGTTCTTCTGCATGATGAAACAACAATTCCTTTATGAACATTGCTATGGCTGAGAAGAAATACACATTCCATGCTCTTTGGATAAAATTTGTAACTGATCTATGTGGCATACCCATATGTGCAAGTATCATTGAGTTTCTCTATGAAGATTGGGATAAAAAGATATTTAAGTTACATGGAAACTTTATTGCAAAACATGAGATGTGAATAAACAGATTTGAAAAATAGTCATAAATAGGAGTTACTTAAAGAAGGGGAACTCTATAAAAAATTGCTATGGAATTGTAAAACATTTGCAGCTTTCCTTATAGTACACCCCCAACCAAAACAATCATGACCATCGCACTATATGCTAAGGTGGTGACATTTAGTGTCATCCTCCTACAAGCACAGGTGGCTAGGTGAGGGCACAAGGGTCACTTACAAGACCAACTTTGTACAATCCACTGATTGGATCAAATTAAGTACCAATAGGTAAATTGGTCCTGGAGTGGAGGTATAATTCAACGCTTCGAGCACATGGTTGTGCACCCACACTGCAAAATAGACATTACTAGGTGTACATCTTGTCTACAATGCGCAGTTGCTCCTAAAGTGCTTGAGTACTGACTGAGCTTAGAAACTACTAACCTGGCTCCATATAGTCCACAACATCATCAGGAGATGGAAGTCCCACCTAAAACATGTGAGTACCGGCTTAGCTACTTCTAGCCTCATCAAACAAAGGTTGTGCACGAGTGCAGATTCAGCGTAGTGACTCCTAATCCCGCTACCGCTGTGAATATCATTCAACTCCTAGAGTTCATCCTCAGTTACTCAAAGCTATTCACTGTGTGGTGGCACAAGCCAATAAGCGCTAACACGTGTCATGGATTGTGACTGGAGGCTGTTGTGCCTAAACTTGTGCTTCCTCTTCTTCTGTATTGCTATAGAACGTAGTTGCACATCAGCACGCTTCCGCATCTTGAACATGCCTTCTACACATATCAGGAGTGGTTAATTCTCGTGTGAATGGGGAAAATCAGCCTGCCAACAAAAAGGAAACAAAGAATCAACACTAAGTACATGGTCCACCACTGATGATATCAAGGTTTAGAAAAAAAATTGTTTGTGCATGAATTTTAAGGTAATGTGTGGGTATTTTAGAAAAAAATCATTTCATAAAATAGGTCCCGAATACAAAATATCAATAATTTACATCACCTACTCTCGAGAGTTCATGGGCTCTATCCCAACTCACATGTGTCGTAAATGTTGCATATTGGTATCTCTTCCATCGTAACTACTGTGGAATATAACTAAAAATCTCACACAAAATTGTCATACTCCACTTTTAAGAAAGATATCCACTTTTAAGAAAGATATCAAGTTCTCTTGAGTCCTATCTGCTTGACATGTACTGCATATATATCCCTAACAAGGTAGGCCAAAACGGTAACGTATCGGCCGTATCGGCCGATACGTAACGGAAACGGTCGAAGCCGTTACGCGATACGGGGTCCAAAACGGGGACCCCCAAATTTTTGGCCCGTTACGGCCGTTACGCCCCAAAACGGCCGTTACGCCCCCCGTAACGGTCGGAAAATGGATTTTTTTTTTAATATAAATCTGATGTTTTTTTATTTTTTCACACTTTTCTTCTCCCATTTCTTTTCTAATCTATTCTTTTGCTAAAAACCAGTGTTTGCAGATCGGCCTATTTTACTATATTCGTTAGACACACAAGAGGTCCCCATTTTGTAGAAAAAAATGACTTTTTTTTTTCGATTTTCTTCTAGTTTCTCCTCCCTAAAAAAAAAAAAACCGACCCGCATTCCAACTCTGCGTAGGGGTCATAGTTTGTTGAGTTCAGTTAGTTATTTTCTAGATTTTATTGAATCCTCATATAGATCTAGGTCATATAGGATAGCTTGCATTGCGTTGAAGTTCAATAGTCAAAACTGCATTGGAGGATACTCATTCAGTTAAAACTAGAATATTTCTCAACTCTCTAGCTTGTTTTACTTTGTCAATGCATTGGTTGTGTTTACATTAATGTCTTGTTACATTTGTATATATTATGGAATCAATTTAAACAATAGTTGCATCAATTTCAGATTAATTTCGGAATAATTTTAAAAATTAGGGAAATTCATTTTTTTCAAAAAAAAAAATTTGGTTTAAAGGTTGGATAATATGTGTTACTTATAATAGACAGTTAGAAATTTGAATTTATAAGTTTTGAAGTTAATTCCAGGTTATCAGCTTCATAAATTCATCAAACAGCCCGATACAGCTTTCTCACCAAAGAGTAGACCGCTTCACCACCATAAACATGTTCAAAATTATAAATGAATGCATATTTGGGATGTTTGGAATTTTCTGGATTTAATCCATATTTTTTTAGAATTTTTTGGCAAAAAAAAAAAAAATTTGGACCGTTGCGGGGGGCGTATTGGCCGATACGGCCCGTATCCATATCGGAAACGGTGGGCACCGTTACGCCCACCGATACCGCTACGGGACACCATGATCCCTAATAATTGCTTTCATAATAGGATTGGCTAACATCCTTCTAGAGAATGCATTCGAGCACAACGTGCTCATCTCTTACTTAATCTCTGACATAGTGATATTTAATCTCAATGTATTTGGATTTCTTATAGTATTTTGAATCTTTTATGAGGTTAATAGCTGATGTGTTGTCCATTCTTATTAGAAGAGGACCTTTAGAAGTAAAAAACAGCACACGAGGCTCTTAGAAATTTCATAATCCACACACCCTCTTAAGCTATTTTATAATATGCAATATATTCAGCTTCCATAGTTGAAAGAGTAGTTGAAGATTGTTTCTTATTGCACCATGAAACGACACTTCCATTCATCATAAATACACTACCTAAAGTAGGCTTACGTTCTTCTTAATTATCTCCCCTGCATGCACTCTTAGCTTGGTGCCTTGGTAACACAATGTAGTCCTTTGTCCTCGAAGATAGCAAAATCCTTGAAGATAGCAAAAAATCCTACTTTGATATTGACTTACAAGACTTATAATATAACATATATCTGACCTAGAACATAACATGACATACATTATGATGTACATTACATGACATACATTTGGATGCTTATCGCAGTGGCATAAGGCATGAATTTTTGTTATGCCACTTTGGATAGAAGAAAGAGAAAAGACTATACTCTCCATCAAGATTCGCCACCAAAGATTGACATAGATTACCACTCGATATAAGATTGGGGATGCATATTGATATTTAATTTAAAGTATTTATTGATAAGAGTTTCAACTGGCTTGGAATTGTGCATTCTGAATCGTTTTTTTAAGATCTCCTCAATATAAGATGCTTGGGACAATCCTACAAATTTCTTCGAGCGATCTCTTGTAATTTTCACTCCTAGTATAAAGTTTGCCTCACCAAGGTCCTTAATTCCAAAATTTGATGATAGTCATTCCATGGTCGAGAGTAGCATTACCATATCATTGTTTGTTAATAAAATATCATCGACATATAAAGATAATATCAAGAAGTATCTCCCAGATCGCTTTAAATAAATACAATGGTCTTTTTTCACATGTGGAAAATCTGAAAGAAGTAATGGCTTTATGGAATCTCATGTACCATGTCTTACTTATTGTTTAAATCCGTAAGTAGATTTCAAGAGCTTATGAACCTTGCTTTCCTGACTCTTCTCAACTATTCCACTGGTTGTTCCATGTAACTGTCTTCCTACCTCCATTCAAGAATGCTGTCTTTCCATCTCTCTGATATAATTCTAAGTTAAGGCATGCTACAATAGGCGAAATCATGTGAATTGATGTAAATGTGGCCACATGTGAGAAAGTTTCTTTATAATCAACACATTCCACTTGCATAAAACCTTTTGCTACTAAACGAGCTTTATACTTATCAATTAAACCATCTGTCTTCCTTTTGAGTTTGAACACCTACTTATGTGTAATTGCTTTATGGCCAACCAGAAATCAACTAGTTTCCAAAGATGATTTTTTCTTATCGAATCAATTTCTTCGTTCATTGGAAGAGTCCAATCTTCAGAATTTGGGGATACCAGCGCGTGGATATGACTTGAATCCATCTTCATCTATTTTGATACAGGAGTACGATTCACGTTCTATTTTAAAATACCTTATAGGAATTCTACCTCATAAACTTCTTTGTAGCTCAAGAACACTAGCTGACCAAGTCCTACTATCCTCACAAATCATAGAGATGCCTTGATTGTCATTGTTTGAATTACCACTCACTTCCTTGAACTACTTTTGGCATCTCATAGAGTTCTATTTCTATTCTAGTCTTTTTGTCTATTGAGATATCTATCTTCCACGAATGTCATATTCCAAGGTACGATTTTAATCCATCTACCATGGTCTTCATATCTTAGTACATACTTTCAAATGGACAGGATATTGAATAAATGTCTAATCAGTTATTTATCTAACTTGCTTTTGTTTGGAGTAGGAATTAAAATGTGACCCAATGAACTCCATGGACGTAAATCACCTAATGATGCTCTCTTACTAGTCCATAATTTAAAAGGCATTTTGGAAATCTATTTTAAATAAATTCTATTTAATCATAAGGAGATGTAAGCATTGCCCAAAAGGTAAGTAGTACATTTGCGTGGGTCATCATAGATATAACCATATCTACCAAAGCTCTATTTCTCCTTTCAGCTACACCATTTTGTTGAAGAGTGTAAGGCATAGTATATTGTTAAGAAGTGTTGGGACTTTCATAATACAATTTGATTCTGTTTTTTTTTTTTTTTTTTTTTTTTTTTTTTTTTTAACTTTTGAAAAAAGTCAAGTGCTTTTGACTTTTGAGAAATGAGACATGTTGTTACATATCATGATTAGTTATGAATAAAAGTTAAAAATACTGGCAATCATTTCGACCTTGCATATTCAATGTTCCACATATATCACTATATATAATCTATAGAAGTTTTTTGTTAGATTTTTTAGCTTCCTTAGGAAATGGTTTTCTAGCTGCTTTTCATGAGTCATGACACAATATTTGCAAAAAGGAAAATCTATTCTAGTTAATGTTTCCAGTAATCCATCTCCTCTAATCTCATCATTCGATCCTTTGTTATATATCCCAATTTGTTATGCCAGATTTGGATACAATGCTACCATTGAACATACCAACAAAAGATGAGCCGCTTAATATTGATGAAAAACTATTTATAGCATCTAGCATAAACAGGTCTCTTGACAATTCAACCCATGCAAGTATTCATTGTTCTTCCTTACAAAAACCTGTCTTTACAAAAAATTACATCAAAATTTTCCTTAATTAGACACGTGACAAATATTAGATTTCTTCTTATCTTGGGAGTAAAAAGAGTGTCTTTAAGTATCTTATCTTTGACTCGGGACGATAACTACCAACTCCAATCATGTCCTCCAATGCATTGGTTCCCATATACAGCTTGTGATTTCCGAGTGGGATAGTTCAAAAGTCTGCAAAACCTTCTCTGACTTTGTCACTTATTGCCCTTGAAAATCTATAATCCATTAGTTAAAATTGAAATCAATTATCAATATTTTTGTGTAAACACAACTAATCGATGGAGGAAAAATGATCAATTTACATTCGGGGCAAGTTTTGGCCCAATGACCCTTTCTTTCACACACAAAGAAGGAATCGTCACTCTGTCTTCTGGCTCTTTTTATATTATATTTCGTTGGCTACATAGGTTAAATATACATGTCACTGGGCTGTAGTGATTCTGGAGGTTTCATGAATTCTTATCTAGGTGGATACAGTCGACTATGAGGTGGATATGGTTGGTATTGGGGTGGTCATTGTAGGAAACGAGGTGGGTATGGACAGAAACATAGAGAAATGGGTGGATGATAGGGTGGATTAGGTTGAGTATTGGGAGCTTTCTGTCTGGCCATTTCCCTTCTTTCATTGAAATATATCTTTTCTGCCTTTCAGCAATAAAAGCCACATTACTTCCAGACTGAATAGCCTTTGACTTCACTTCTGATGAGCTAAGTCCTTAAAGGTTTTGATTACCCCATTGTGATTTAGGATGCCTTTAATTTGAGCCCAAAAATCCTGCAGAGACTGAAACATCAATATAATTTTCTAATTTCCATTATAATAAAGTCTACATTTCGCTAATTTTCTAATTTCCATTATAATAAAGCCTGCATTTCACAAATCTATCATCATCTATTCTATCTCTTAATATGGTCCTTAATGAAGTAACAAATTGGCATTCTATATGCATCAAACCCCATCTGCATTATTTTGATCTTGGCAACCAATTTTTTAGCTAGGGCATCCTGCATTTCGTTGCTAGTCCCATAAATTTTGTACACGGAGATCAGTTCTTTGTGCATGGTGCTAAGAAGGATATTTCTAGCAGTTCTGTTATTTTTATTCCATTTCATGTATTTTTGTTGTGCAAGCTTCAGGCCATTTATCAAAACATCCTTGTTTTCTATCTCCAGTCTTCTTTTAATGGTTTTTAGCATGTATAAAACGTTCTCATTGTCCGATAAAATCCCGATAGCCCTACACTAGTCATAACCATTGTTCCCATCAGATTCCTCTTTTAAAGAGGTTGATAACAATTGATTTGGATATTATTACTTATCACTACTAACATCAGGTGAAAGAGGGTCCTGTATTAGTCATTCAGGAAACACATTTGAGACACCTTATTTGAAATTTATTCATGCATAATTATCATTAGTGATTCAAATTGCCATTGCTCAAACCAATTGACAAGAGGGAAATACGGTCATTGTTAGTTTTGCTATTAAAAAAAAAAAAATTCCAATTATCTAATTGGGCATGGTAGAAGCAAGCACAGTCGAAAGGATAATAACGAATCCCTTAATGGTAATAGTCAGGAGATACGCACAATTAATTATTAAAGTTATAGGCCATCTCCAAATGCTCATGCAGACATAGTAAATTTATATATTTTACAATGTACAAGCGTTACGTCGCCATGGGCCAGGTGTTACCCAATGACGCATGCATACTACAATGATTATTATGTTGTGCCATAAAGGCTGTTACAGGTCCGTAGAGGCCATTATGTAAAGGTAACAGTGGCAAACGTTACATGATACAAGGTCGTAAATGCCATAATGGCCATTATAGAAAAAATGGCCTGTAAAGGTCGTTACAACCCTTGTGATGACCTGTTACAGCCCCTGTAATGACCCGTTACGCCTCCCGTGAAGGCTGTAACGGCCGTTATAGAAAAGATAACCCTTAAAGGCCATTACGACCCTCGTAATGGCCCGTTATGCCCCCGCCCCCTCGTAAAGGCCGTAACGGTTCATTATGGGGCCGATATAGGTTTTTCAGATCTTTTCAATTAAAAAAAAAGAGAGATTTAACAATCATTACAACCCCTTTAACGACCGTTACACCCCGTATCGTAGAGGTAAGTAGGTAATTGTGGTGGCCGTTACGGCCACTATTACTGTTAGGGAATACGTTGGTGATTATAAATGCATAGACTGCTGCATATTCCTGTTTTTGTGATTGTGCAGGCAATAAAAAAGTCACATCAAAATACATTTTTTTAACATTTCCTCTCAGTAGAATCACGTCGATCACTACTGTTAAAAAGTGTCAAGTGGATGCAAAAAATGCGAATGTTATATTTCAGGTTATTAAGGATAAAGTGACATGAATACATGACTACTGAGTTGGGGAGCTGAAACATGGATATCAACGGCTCGTTCAAGCCAACACACACAAGGACGATGAGCTAAGTCACTTACGTAATTTGACGGTAGCCGTGGTAGCTAGTGAACACGGTTTCAATCTAGCACGTGAACAGGCCACCCCTGTCTCGTCTTCTCTTCCTCTATTACGCATGCACACACGACACACTCTTTTCTCCTCCCTCTTTCTTTCTTCTCTCTATTTTGTACCCCCCAAACTTTAGTCATGCTGCATGCCAGCACCCACACTCTCTAACGCACGTGTCCAACAATTCTGATATGCTTCAAGGTTGTTTCTAGTCTCAATGTGAATCTCCTTAAAAGCAGCATTACATGCATTAATCTGGGGAAGAATGTGGAACTTGCTATCATGAATGAGACCTGAGTGGATCCTCTTCTCATTAAGGCGCTTGGTATTCCAGTCTTCAGAGGTAGAATGTGCTTACACTTTTGGGACTCAGCTGTTGGGAAGTACATAGTAGAAGGCTTACGATGTGGAAGAGCATTTTTCTTTCTTTTTGTGGCAGAAATAATCTTATTAAATGCATCCTTGCCTCCTTCCCAATCTATTCATTATCCATCCTTAGATGTCCCACGAAGGTTGCTTCTAGGATAGATGCAATCATGAAGCAGTTTCTTTGGAATGACTGGGAGGGGTACCATAAATTTCACCTACCAGCCTGGGATTAAGTGTGCCAGATGATCAGCTGGGAAGGGTTGTGGTTGTGCAATATCAGGACTATTGATGCGGGACGAATGGCCTAAATTAGTATGAATGCATTGAGATCATCAAACAAGTTAACTAAAGTAATTAAAACACAAAATCAGGCTTTTCTTCCACAATTTAAGAAAATTCAGATCTACAACTAGCATGACATTCAGACCATAAACATTCCCACAAAGACATAATCATAAGATAAAGAGAAAAATGGTCCCATGGGAGATAGAACTCCCATCTAGCATAGGCAATAATTGTATTCATGTGTAAACCCTGCATGCAAATTAAGAATCCCACAATAACAGGGCTGTTTTGGATGGGAGGGCTGGTGGGTTTTAATAAATTCAAAACTAGGATTAGGATGATCGGAATTGAAGGGAATTAAGGTTTGGGTAGGCTAGAATTGGGGAATTAGACATTTAGGGTTAGGGTTTGAAATTAGGGTTGGGAAATTTAGGGGTTTTGGTGTAGGATGGGGGAATTAGGATTTTGGATAGCTAAGGGTTACGAATTTGGAAGATGAGAAATTAGGGATTTAGAGGAATTTGGGATTTGACAAATTGAGGAAAATTGGAATCCGCGTTTTTTATTTTATTTTTAACGAAAGGGGTTTAAAGAATAAGGTTCGGGGAAGAAATCAAGGCGCGGTATGGGAAACTGGTACTTGACCGTGATCTTATCGATGACCCTACTATCCACACACATGCGCTACGTGCTATCTTTCTTGGGCGTGAGAAGGGCGGGCATGACGCACGGGCTCATGCTTTACCGAATGAATCCTTTCCTCAAAAGCTCATCAACTTGCTTCTATAACTCCGTGTGCTCTATGGGATTCATTCGATAATGCTGGAGGTTTGGTAGAGTTGACCTAGGGACAATATCAATGGCATGTTGTATGTGCTGCATAGGTGGGAGCTTATCCAGGAGGTCATTAGGAAAAACATCCTTGAATTCCTCCATCATCGGAATCACTTCACATGAAAACTTTACATCAACCTAGGGTGTAACTTCCCTAGCCACAAGGCCATACACCTTGGAGTCAATCTTAGTCTCTTTCTCAAATTCTTTAGCATTAATAATATGCAGAGACTTAGACTGGGATTTCCTTACATCCTTTTGATCACCCTTCTTAACATCTTTTTTCTTATTGGGGTGCTCTTGGATGGGAGAGGATTCAAGATAATCCTCTTGCCTTCATACATAAATGAACACGTATTCGAGCAACCGAATAGTGTTGCATCCTCGTCATACAACCAAGGCCTACCTAAGATGATGTGGCTGACATCCATAGGCACCACATCACATCACATCACAATGTGTCTTTGTAAGATCCAAACTGGATAGGAATAAGACACTGCTAGGACATTGGAATGGAGGATGCGTCAACCCAAGCAACACGATATGATTGAGGATGGGGAATGGACTTCAGACCTAGCCGAGCCATTGTTCTCGTCGAGAACACATTAGTGCAATTGCCACTATTGATAAACACTTTGCAACTCTTGTCTCCATACTTGACATAAGTATGGAAAATGGCAGTTCTACGCCAATCGTCGTTCTCCTTAGCTTGTGCTAAGGCACATCAAATGACTGCAAGAGGAGCGGTCTCAAACCCTTCAACCTCCTCATTGCTAGGACCCGCCTCAGGTTCGTAGACCTCTTCATCTTCAAATTCACCTTGTTCATCCTCAGCCATCTTGCCAATTACAAGTTCCTTGCCCGGCTCTCTGGTGGGACACTGTTGAGTGAAGTGGCCAAACCCTCGGCACCTATAACATCACGTGGAATCATCGGCTCGCACACTGGTGTTAGATTGTGAACAGGTAAGGGGCTTGGATTGACTCCCAAAGTTAGATTTACCCCACTAGGGAGTAATCTTAACATTTGAACCCCGAGAGTCAAATTGTCTTCCTAATTGTGGTTTGAGGTAATGCTTGAGGTCTTGCGCCACATGGTACATTTGTTCTAGGGTGCCAACGTCACGAGAGAGGAGTTCTCGATGAATGTCGCTTCGGAGGCCCGTTTTAAAACGGGAGAGGGTAATCCTCGGGTCCTCCTCAATATCACATCGCATCATGTATTTCTTGAATTTAGCAATGTAATCGGAAACGAGCATTGTTCCTTAATGAAATGACTACCACTAGTCCAAAAGCCTTTTATGATACGAGCAGGGGGGATACTTTTCCTTGAGTATATCTTTCATCTCTACCAAATGCACAACTGGGGCATCTTTAAACCTCTCAATCTTACGCTCCATGTTGGTCCAAAAAAGTTTAGCCTAGCCCACCAACTTCATCTTGGCAAACCTCACACGACGGGCATTAGACATATCATACCACTCAAAATAGTGATCCATGTCTGCCATCCATCGAAGCTAAGGGTATCGACCTTCGCTCCTTTCGTAGTGGTCCTGGAACTCCCTGTGGGGTGGCTAGGCACTCACCCCTCCATGGCTTACTCCCTAAACTTGGTACCTCACACACTTTAATAAGCTCTTCCCTAACTTGCCCACCTTCAACCGGTTCCTCACCTTGAGAATGACTATCTTCTCCAGTGTTGGGGTTAGCTTGAAAGGAAACTTCCAACTGGGCTAAGCGTTGGTTAGTTCGTAGTGGTCCTGGAACTCCCTGTGGGGTGGCTAGGCACTCACCCCTCCACGGCTTACTCCCTAAACTTGGTACCTCACACGCTTTAATAAGCTCTTCCCTAACTTGCCCACCTTCAACCGGTTCCTCACCTTGAGAATGACTATCTTCTCCAGTGTTGGGGTTAGCTTGAAAGGAAACTTCCAACTGGGCTAAGCGTTGGTTAGTTGCAGTCAGTTGGGTGCGGTGGTCCGATTGTGATTCTCAATGTTTGCGAGGCGACGGTTGATGTCTTCAATAGCCTCAACAAGCTGTTCCATGTTCATTGTGGGGGAAAGACCAAAACCATGACCTGTATGGGTGTTCATACACTAAAGACTAATGGAACAAAACAGAAAACCTATGGACTATTATGCAATATGTGATGAAATTGTGATGGCAATGAAACGACTGCTAACTAAATATCTGAGACGCTAAACCTACACTAGACTTATGCTTTGATACCAAAATTGATGTAGGACGAATGGTCTAAATTAGCATGAATGCATTGAGATCATCAAACAAGTTAACTAAAGTAATTATAACGCAAAATCAGGCTTTTCTTCCACAATTTAAGAAAATTCAGATTTACAACTAGCATGAAATTCAGACCATAAACATTCCCACAAATATAATCATAAGAAAAAGAGGAAAATGGTTCTGTGGGAGATGGAACTCCCATCTAGCGTAGGCAATAACTTTATTCACTTGTAAACCCTGCATGCAAATTAAGAATCCCACAATAACAGGGCTGTTTTGGATGGAAGGGCCGGTTCAGGTTTTAATAAATTCAAAACTAGGATTAGGATGATCGGAATTGAAGGGAATTAAGATTTGGGTAGGCTAGAATTGAGGAATTAGGCATTTAGGGTTAGGGTTTGAAATTAGGGTTGGGAAATTTAGGGGTTTTGGTGTAGGATGGGGGAATTAGGGTTTTGGATAGCTAAGGGTTATGAATTTGGAAGATGAGAAATTAAGGATTTAGAGGAATTTGGGGATTTGACAAATTGGGGAAAATTAGAATCCTCGGTTTAGTTTTTTTTCTTTTTTCTTTTTTCTTTTTTACGAAAGGGGTTTTAGGGTTTTAAAGAATAAGGTTCGGGGAAGAAACAAGGGTGAGAGAGAGAGAGAGAGAGAGAGAGAGAGAGAGAGAGAGAGAGAGAGAGAGAGAGGCCCACATGTGGCTGGCCGTACGGACGCACATGCGTGCGTACGTATGGGATAGCTTGGATAATGGGTAGAGGGAAGAAGAGATTGGATTGAGTTGGATTTGGCAAGAAGAAGAAAGAAAACAAAGGTGATGATGGAGAAAGAAGAAGAGATGAAATGGGGAATAAGAGATGCTTACCTTGGAACGAAGGGAAAGAGAAGAAGGATAAAGTGAAATCACTCAACACGGGCCTCGCACCCTTCAATCACTGGAGATGCAACAAGCTTTCTCACAAAGCTTAGGAAGAGATAACTCTTTTTTTCTTTTTTCTTTTTTTTCCACAAAATAAGTCATCCATCATGTTCAAAATAAATAATAAGTAGGAAATAAGAAAAAGGGACCCATGGGGTCTAAGATCTGGTGGTTCAATGGCCCGATCGCCATGATTTAACGGTCCGATGGGCTAGCGAACAAAATCCAACAGTCAAAATCTCTAATAAAAGCAACCCACATGCATCTTCTAGATGCACGAACCACGCATGTGGGGTCTTCAATGCAGCCCGCTAGGCCCCACGTAGCAATCGTCCAGCCATAGTGAAACCAAGGCCTCAGTCGGGGTCTTCCTCCTCCATTGGTAGATGCGATAGGATGATGCTCCGATGTATTCATCAACTATTAATTTGGCGTTATTAGCAAATGGTGGTGGAGGTTGGATAGGGGCAATGGCTGTATTCTGAAATGAGTTCTTATAACAAAATATGATTTAACAGCAATGGTTAGGATGTCAATCCGGCTTCCCCTTGATATGGTTCCCAAATTTGGAGTCATTTTGTTTTATAACCATTTTTTATTCAGGTTGGGGATGGGGAAAGGATATGATTTTGGGAAGAAGTTTGGCGTACTGACGTTCCACTAGCTGAGCTTTTTGAAGACTTATATTCCATTGTTGATTGCAAAGAGGTCTGGATGACTGATTTCTTTCAAAGATTCAGAGAAAATAGTTTGGGGCCCCACTTTTAGGCGTAACCTTAAGGTGGACAAGATTGCCAACTTTTTGCTACTTCTATCCATTTTGTGGGGTGTTTACATCCCTCGAAGTGGCTTTGATTGCTGCATTTGGGACTTGAGCCAGACAGCCACCTCTCTGTTAGATTGATGTCCATTTCTTTGGTTAACTGTCCTGAGTCTTTTAATCATTTCCTCGATTGTGGCTATGCATGGGATTTGGGCAGCAGCATTCTCCAAGTTCGACATGTTGTGAATGAAGGACGATCCTAAGCTTGGTGAGGGAGATGGTTGACAGGTGGTTGGCAGTTGGTCGGATCTCGACATCCTTTGATTAGAAAGTGGTGAGATGGAGGGAGAAGGAGAGAACGAGAGAGGAGAAGGGAGAAAGAAGTTTAGGTCAACAAGTGGGCGTGCACGCACTCACGCATGCGCATGCACACACACACACACACAAGTCTCTACCTTAAGCTGAAGCAAGATATTGATCACACACACACACCCCGCTGGGTTTCTGTATTGATCATGCCCAGCTTGGAACACTTGTATCACTGGGTTTCTGTATTTTTGCTGCCTCGTTTTTCTTCTCTTAATAAAAATTTGGTTATCCATAAAAAATATTTGAAAGGCATGGTTTACTTCTCTTTCGGAATTCTAAAATGTAGTTAAAGAAGGATTTGAAAGACAATGCATGTGGAAGAAGAGTTTTTGAGTAAAAGAAGAGAGTGATAAGTAAGATCTGAAGGAAAGCGACTGCAATGAGCTAGGGTAGATAAGATGAAGGGAAAAAAAGAAAGAAAGAAAGATGCAGACTAGTGAAGGAAGAAGATCAACAAAGAAAGAACAAGAGAAAATATGAAGAAAAATGGAGAAAGACTGAAAGAGGCAGAAACAATGCAGAATGAAGTATCTTAATATGTTCTGAGATTATTACTAATCGATCACCAAATAAAAGAAAGAGAAGAATGTATCTCTTCTAGTTGTGAAGTGACCTTTTTCTGTCTTCCTTTGTGTTACTACAATTTATTCATGCATACCAACCAATATTTACTCTGACTTTCTAACCATACTCTGATTGTTAATATTTCACTAATCACAATCTAACCTGAACCATAAAAAATTAAAATTCAGCCTTGACAAGAAAAACCTCACCTTATTCTACAACCATATGGCTCTTTTGTTTTTAATGATCCTTGATATGTAGTGGCAGGAAAAGTTGTGAGATTAGCAGACCCTTAACTTCAATGGATTCCAAACTTCATACTGTTTCAAATTTTAGTTACATGCTTATTAAAAGTCTGACCTGCTTTGCATGAATAAGCAATCATATTTATCAATTTTTTACATAGCTAATAGTGAGTAGCATAGTGTTCACCCTTCTGAAGCGTGAGGTATTCTTCTATATTTTTAATTAAGATTGTACTTGAATGCACCAAATATCATGAAATTGGTGCAATCAAGCATGCACTAAAATAATAGGAAAAATAGGGCAAAGATTAGTATAAAGATAAGAAATGGCAATGGATCTGATTTTTTTTTTGTTTTGGGAAGATGATAAATATTTATTAGAGGCAAAAGCCAAAAAGGAAACTAAGGCAACATGCAGCCGTGAAGTCTAAACAAAGGAAGAAAAGGGACCCTCGACAAGGGTCTTCATACAAGAGGCCCTAACTAGAACATCACATTTAGCCCATCTAGACACTTCCATCACTGAACCACTACTGATTACTTCTCTCTCCCCATAATGCCCAGAATCCAGCCAAAAGGGCTAACCTCCAAAGCCGCCTCCTGACAATGGAACTGATTTGATATTATTTACTAAGATTACTGAAAACATTAACTGATTTTTGTTGGAAATAGAAAAATGTAACAAAATTGAAAACTTTAATTAATTCTAATGTTTTAGAGAAAAATAACTTGTAGTGTAAGCTACGTTGTGTTTAGTGTCAGCTACATAGTGTGTAGTGTCGGCTACACAGCGCGATTGGTTTGCAGCGTAGTCTACACATGACTTAAGCTATTTTCATGAGCTATGTAGCATGTAGGCTAAGCTACACTATGTAGCATATGCTATTTAAATAAATGATGTTTATTTGGCTGCACTACACAGTGACCATGCATCTTTGATTGCTAATAACTGAATAACTTAACCATTTAAAAAGAATACTTTAAGTGTTTTCTTCAGCAATAATTGTTTTAAATGTCTTCTAGCAAAATTTTGCTTGTTTACGAGTGAACATCATTACATTGCAGAACAAAAGCACCGGGGAACTTAGCTTTTTGACATGTTTTATGAACTTTGGTGGTTCTCTTGGTGAGTTCATGTTGTTGTTATCCTATCATTTGGATTCTTCTATAATAATTAGATCAGCTTTTGCTACCCATATTACTGATGGTCTTCTTATTCTTTGCTTGCAGTAAGAGTATTCACTAGCATTCAGGAAGAAGCTCCAAAAAGTGGTATCCTCAACATAAGAGATCATTTTTATGCATCAATTTGTTTCCTGGAAACATTACTTCGAATTGCACGTGGTCTACATTAGTTTGAGAGAGGTGTTATCGTATTTGATTCTTGTGGTGTGTGTTAGGATGTATCTCATATTGCAAGCAGAGTGGGTGTCTTGGTGGAGCAGATGGTTATCCATTTCTCTCTACTTTTGGAATAGCGTGGAAATGCGAACCACATTACATGTGATACCATTTCTCCACCTCCATATTGCAAGCGGAACAGATAATTATACATTTTTCTTTGCCATTGGGGCGGTGTGCGAATGTAAACCGCATTACATGGGATACCATTTCTCCACCACTGCTCCTAAATATCAGGAACATTTTGGATCTTACCTGAAAGGTGACGATTATTAACATTCACTGAAAAGCATCCTGCTGCTCCACCTTTCCAAGGACATCCAAACACCTTATCTATAATAATGTTATTTCACACTTATAATACTTTTATTGCTTTTATGAGGTTTCTTAATTCCACATGCAGTATCCCATCCGTTTAAATGCAACCATGCATTCTGGGATCTCTGGCGATTATCCTTCCTGAATCCTGGTTCAAAATACAGTCTGGTCCACTCCCCAGTTGGATCACACTGTATGAAAAAAGGACAACTAAAAGGAAGTTGGGCCAATCGCCCACCTTCAACATACACATGCCCTGCCTGATGGTGGAGTGTCCTCTTTGCAGCCTGTTTTAAGGACTGTCATCTGCATGGTTGCCCGTACCTGTTCCCTGATGAGTGTATGAACATGCCAGCTGGACAAAAAAAAAATCTTTCTTTTGGAAAGAAAAACTGTTTTTACATTTATTGTTTGGCAAGGAGCCTTTACATTGTTGCATTGTAATCATATGTGGTTCTATCTTTTCTTATTGTGTTGTGATCACTGTTAAGGTAGTGATGTTTTTCAAGTTACTGTTTTTTTTTTTTTTCCAATAGTTGAACTGCTTGAAACCATCTGCAACAACAAACTGTACTTAAAGTTCACCCATTCTTTTTGAGTTCTGACATTCAAAGTCAACTTTAGCCTTCATCTCAACTACAAGGTCACATACCTACATTCACTTATACCTACATCATGTTTTGTAGTAATACAAGGTGAGTTTAAAAATCTCTTCATCTTCAAAAGATAACTCATCATCATCATCCTCTAGCCCCTATGCCAATTAATTGGGGTTGGCTACATGAATCTTGTTCTTCCATTCCAGTCTATCAAGGGTCATACGGTTCAGTTAGACCATAGGTTATCAAGTCTTTTCTCATTACCTCCATCCACATCCTTTTGGGCCTTCTCCTAGCCCTTTTAGAGCCTTCAACTTGTACCAACTCACTTCTAACCAGTGCGGTCCAAGCTCGAATTCCAACTGCATTGCTTCTTTCTTGTTAGAGTACACAGGCCGTGTATTCCCCTCCAACAATTTGGTGCTCTGCACATACACACAAGGCTGTGTGCTCTAACATTTCCATGTCACATTTCCTAATTGTAACATTGATATCTAGATTGTGTGAAGTCTCTCATTGATCAACTTCCTTTAGGGCTTTCAAATGGCTGGGCTTAGGTTGGCTTGGCTTTAGACTATGAACTTGTTGGGCTGGGTATTATCCAAAATTTGATTTTTCCTAGTCCAGGTTCGGCCGATTGACAGCTCTAACACCACTTGCCTGCTGTGTTCTTGTTCCTACTATTTCCTTTATTGTTGAGTATTGCTCATCTACTGAGGTAGTTAATCAAATGCAGCAAGTTATGAATAGATAGCAACAATTGTATTCACCTTGTGACATGGTGAGTCTTATGCATGGAAGCAGTTTGTTGCAAATGGGTTATATGACGAGGACAATCTGATGGGTTTAATTGAAACAGACGCTTGCCTGATCCTGCATCTGAATCTATTGCCACTTGACTTCACTCTTTGGTAATGAGTTTGTTAGTTTTGGTTTTCAAGAGTAGTATGTGATGAAATCCAACTATCAAATTGATACGACTTTGATATTTGAATCGCTTGAATAGGTGAAGTAACCACACCGCACAATAGTACTTGAATAGTGTGGAACTTAGCTGTAGGATCCTCTAGATGTCTCTCCGCTTTGACTCGCGTTTCAGATTCCTGCTCCATCTCTCGCTTCATGTCCATTATTATTATTTTTTTTTTTTTTGAGACGTAACATTAAATTTATTGAAAGGCACGCCAAAACGGCGAGGAAAGAATACAAGGCCAAAAAAGAAACCAAAAAGACGAAAAAGAGAGGCCCAGAAACCTGATTAGGCATCTTTGACATAAACTACCAAACCCCAAATAAGATAATTGATTCTAGCGATAACTTCTTCAACAGACATGACTGTATTATGAAAACAACAAGCATTTCTTGCTCCCCATACCGCCCACAAAATAGCCATGGTATGAAGTCTCCACCTGGCCTTAACAGACTTCCCCACTATACCTCCATGCCACACCTAGAGAAGATCCTCCATTGCTTTCAGCATAACCCAACTAATACAAAAAACATGCAGAAAATGATCCCAAATCTTCCATACAAATCTTCCCAAATCTTCCATTAATCCTTGATAACATTTTGAAAACATGTGCTTCCCCACACCTACACCCAAATCTCTTGCCACTTCGCTTCACGCTTTGTGCAACTACAGGGAGGGATAAACAACTTATCAATATCAACTTCTTACACTAGTTATAAGTATTTGAATTACAACTTTTTGACCCCATTTTGTATGGTGGATCTCAAAAGATATGAAAGATCTCCTTCCAAGCTGTACATACCACTTATAAAAATCATAGAAAACTGTAAGGGGTGTGCTCTAGCCTCCAGTGGTACTGTAACCACTGTAGGCGTATGGTGGTACCGGGCAGATGTGAGGCTCAGTGATTTGTTGATGGAATCCAACCCGTCTATCACCTCAAAAAACCTCATCCTGAAAAACAGTCTGATCCAAAACTTAGATGGGCCACAACACAGGGGACATATTGAGAAGAAACGCCCAATCGAGACTGATAAGACCCTTCATCCAGTGTAAATGAATGATCAGACCAAAATTCACGCTGTTTTGAGACTCAAGTGGGGCCCCTATGAAATTCAAGGGTGGTCGTCCATCCTAGCTTGTTCCATTTATTGTGCCCCATGTTAATTTTGGATTGGGCTGAGCTTTTGGTCATAGGGGTTTTCTCAGGTGATGCATCTGATAGACGAGTTGGATGGTTTGAATGCATCACATGGGCCCCACATCTGCCTGGTAAACATTGTAAGCTGATGGTGGCACACATGCCACTGGAGCGCACCCCAAACCATAATGTCTCTACCTCCAAGAACAACCCCTATTTATAGGCCCCAAAGATATGTCCTGGAATCCTTATTAAATCTTTAACATGTATTTTCCAACTATTAGATTGTTTACATATTAATAAAATATATCCAAAATATGATTAAAAAAAAACTAAATCTACAAAGGTTACGATACTAAGGAGCAAGAAGTCTACAAAGGTTACAATACTAAGTAGCAACAACAAAATCTATGATGGTTTTGCTAAAATGTAATGGCCTAAAAGTAGCTTATGTAGATCCATAGAATCAACACCCTAAGATCTTTAAAGAATCAAGAAAATCATCAACTAGAATCCTCAGAAAACAAAAAAGTAGAAACCATAAACCTAAAATTCTTTCAGGTCCACAAATCAACAACAAACAACCCACAAATTCAACACTTGTTCTGCCCCATTGTGGGCTTGACTGCGTTGTCTCCCCTGGTTGGGAAGAACTTGACTTCAACAAGTTCGACACTTCATACTTGTTGATGTTCGGATCCAATATTTTCAACTCATCACCCATGACCCACATGCATTTAGAATGGGGCTTGTTGTTCTATATCATTAAGTATTGCTTGTATCGTCCTCATTGGGTAATAGTCCTAATGCGCAACACTTGATCAACTTTTTCCTTCCATTTTTTCTTCAGGCACTTGTTTGCCCATATCAATGTTAGGCACCTCACCATCAAGGTAGGCCAAAACGGTTACGTATCGGCCGTATCGGCCGATACGTAACGGAAACGGCCGAAGCCGTTACGCGATACAGGGTCCAAAACGGGGACCCCCAAATTTTTGGCCCGTAACGGCCGTTACGGGGGGCGTAACGGCCGTTACGCCCCAAAACGGACGTTACGCCCCCCGTAACGGTCGGAAAACGGATTTTTTTTTTTTATATGAATCTGATGTTTTTTTATTTTTTCACACTTTTCTTCTCCCATTTCTTTTCTAATCTATTCTTTTGCTAAAAATCAGTGTTTGCAGATCGGCCTATTTAACTATATTGGTTAGACACACAAGAGGTCCCCATTTTGTAGAAAAAAATGACCTTTTTTTTCGATTTTCTTCTAGTTTCTCCTCCCTAAAAAAAATAAAAAAAAACCGACCCGCGTTCCAACTCTGCGTAGGGGTCATAGTTTGTTGAGTCCAGTTAGTTATTTTCTAGATTTTATTGAATCCTCATATAGATCTAGGTCATATAGGATAGCTTGCATTGCATTGAAGTTCAATAGTCAAAACTGCATTGGAGGATACTTATTCAGTCAAAACTAGAATATTTCTCAACTCTTTTGCTTGTTTTACTTTGTCAATGCATTGGTTGTGTTTACATTAATGTCTTGTTACATTTGTATATATTATGGAATCAATTTAAACAATAGTTGCATCAATTTTAGATTAATTTCGGAATAATTTTAAAAATTAGGGAAATTCATTTTTTTCAAAAAAAAATTCTGGTTTAAAGGTTGGATAATATGTGTTACTTATAATAGACAGTTAGAAATTTGAATTTATAAGTTTTGCAGTTAATTCCAGGTTATCAGCTTCATAAATTCATCAGACAGCCCGATACAGCTTTCTCACCAAAGAGTAGACCGCTTCACCACCATAAACATGTTCAAAATTATAAATGAATGCATATTTGGGATGTTTGGAATTTTCTGGATTTAATCCATATTTTTTTAGAATTTTTTGGCAAAAAAAAATTTTTGGACCGTTACGGGGGCGTATCGGCCGATACGAGGCCGTATCGGCCGATACGGCCCGTATCCGTATCGGAAACGGTGGGCACCGTTACGCCCACCGATACCGCTACAGGACACCTTGCTCACCATGCTACTCGACCGAATTATCCATTTTGGAAAAAGTCAGTGATAATCTTGCACTCGATCTTATACATGTTATCACCTAACTTTCTCTTGACTCTACATGGTCAATCTTCTTGGACTTGAGCTTGTTATAAGTTATCCTCAGAAACCTTTCTTTGGAGAGAAACCATAACCATAACCAAGTCACCTTTGTTATATATCCTGTCTTGGAGGTGTTTATTCGCAACTTCTCAGTATTCGATATTTGCTATCTTCAATCTCCTTTATCTGAGCATGGAAGTCTTAGATGTGTTCGGCAAAAAAATTAGCATTGTCACTCAAGTCTTGGATTGGCAGGGGTACTAAGTCATGCACATGATGCGGACTTCTCCCTTTTTTTTTTTCTTTTTTTTTTTTTTAAATCTCAAATGGGGATTTTTCTTGTGGTATGATTTACTGAATTGTTACAGGCAAACTCGGCTTGGTGCAAAGCCAAGTCTCACCAAGATACATCAATTGCCTTCCTAGTTTTCTCTAGAGTAGGAAGAATTTGTTATGCCAAAACTTTATGGTCTCATGTAATTTAGTATGCCAACTCCAAATAGCTGGTATGAGGTTTTGACGGGACAATAAAATTTAGCATGCCAACCCCAAATAGGAGACCCTGCACCAACTATTTGGAGTTGGCATACTAAATTTCAAAATCCAACAAGCAAGATAAAACCACAATCCTTTCGTTTTTACATTTATGGGAAGTTCCTTTTGTCTCACCATTGCTCTCCATTGTTTAGCTGGTCTGTGTAAAAGCTTCATGGCCTCCTAGATTAGTGTTCAAGGAATTGATTAACGAAACTTGCTTTTTTTAATTCCTTAATTGTTCAATTTGACTTCTTAGAACCTATCTCGATCCTCTCTTCTTCTTTTTTCCTCGTTAAATAACTCAAATTTTACTCAAAAAGGAAGGAAATATGAGAGTCAGTTAAGATAATGTAAGGCATTCCCGACACAGCTCACTTCACTAGAAACACTTTTGCTAAAAATGCAAGCAGTAATGTTTGCCTCTCCAGCAACATGGCTAAATGAGAAATTGACCAGGGCAATGCAGAGTGGGAGACCCAAGCAATAGCACTGGAGGAGTGTACTTCTACGTTAAACAGTCCATTGAACTGCAAAATAAATTGATCCCACCCTTCATACCTGTGTCAATCCTTCCTCATCTGCTTAACTTAGTCTTCACCAATTGGGCATGGGAAAAAAAAAAAAAATTTGCCATCAATTGCAGTGCGCCACTTCCAAGCACTGTTAAGGCTCATGAATCTAGTGCATCTAGTGCATCTGGACCCGAAACTTTGCAAACACATGGTTTTAACACTTGGACAAGTCCCATGCAACTTGTCTAAGTTGACTTGAGTCTTGGACTCAGTCAAACGCGATCTGGAGCCACCTTGATGATTCACCCCTGACTTGGATGACTCTGGCGAGTCCTGACTTAACTTGAGACTGAACAATTCGCTGCAAGTTGTGGAGTCTTTTTTTTTTTAACAACCCCAGCCACCCACAACCCCCCCCCCCCCCCCCCCCGCCCCCACGGGCACTCGAACCCATGAACACAGTAACACATGCATTTTCCAATGCATTGCATATTTTCCAAAAATGATGCATGTTAAGCCTTAGAAGTCAATAGCTGAGAATAAAGTATAATTCGGTATCAATAGCATGTATGTATAATGTTCAAAAAAAGAAAAAAGAAAAAAAGCATATGCATGTATGCTATTTTGCTACTAAATTGCCCCTGATATATATTATACATGATTACCGAGAAACCTAAATTATTTGTGTCTCATAGTGTTTCATACTTTGGTATCACATTGATACATGCTGCAACTTCTATTTCTGGTGTGTTGAGATGCATTAGTTGCTCAAACATGTCTGGCAGAACTGAACTACTCACCATCATTAATCATCCTTCCTGATACAGTTGGTGTATTTAGAGTGCATTTGCATGTTACTAAACCCTCATTGGCCAGCATTGCCATTCACCCTAATGGCTGTTGTGCTCTTTTCTATTAGGAAAAACAAACTCATGATTTTGAGCCAGTTTGATGTAAAAGACTACAGCACTCCTTTCAACTGCTAATGGGCTCAAATATTGGGTGGGATACCCATCTGAATACATTCCAAAACACTTAAAATGTAGTATCAGTATATTAATCAAATTGTGCCATGATCTGATATGACAATCTTCTTCTATCATTGTTGGCCTTCTATTACTTTACTCGTCTTCATAAAATATATACTGGTGTCAGAATATATGGGAATAATTGTAGGTTGAGATTTGTGGTGTATCCTTTGTTACACACAAACACTTTCTTTTCAACTTTTGGCGACTTATAGTACTACTGTGTACCATTGTCTTACCAAAAGTAGAAAGAAAGGATTCAACTTACTTAAGAAGCAGATGTAAACATCAATTCTAAAACCATATTGGACATGGAATGTTGTCTACCTTGATTCTTTTCAAGTGATTTTGGGCTCCGTGCTTGGGATTGTGATGAACGGCACAATCCTGAGCCAGATTCTTGCATACCAAAAGACACAGACGAAGAAAGAGAAGAAAGTACAATAAAGCACAGACCTGATTTCCACAAATAGGTTTGCATCGATCCAAGTAAGTCTCGATGGATAGGTTTGCATCGATCCAAGTAAGTCTCGATGGCCATGGTATGGCACAGGTAACTTTGCAAACTTTTTTATTTATTTTATTTTTTTTTATATATAATTTTTGAATCCTAATTTGGTAGGTGATTGAATATGTTCTGTAAAACAGTTAGTATTTTAATTTAATATATCAACAGAAAGTTAACAAATTTGAGATTGGTCACTGCAACTCTGTTTCTTGCAGCTTTTGACCATCTAAGATAATTCACATTTTGTTATGTTACCTCTGGATCTGGATAGAACAACTGAATTGTTCTCATTGCTTGTTCTATGGGTACTTCATGGTGTCATCACATTCATGGCACAAGCCTAATTTCCATTTAAGCAGGATTTTCTTCCTGTTGTGGTTCTTTAAGCCATGGTTTTAGAACTGGACACCTTGAAAGCCTGTCGAGTTGAGTCAAATAACTCTGTTGGGTTTTCTCGAATCTCGAATACCAAGTCTCAGTAATATTTAATATTTGAGAATTATAACTATTGCACTCTCACTGAGTCGAGTTTTGGCGAGCATTTTTGAGTTCTGTTGGGTTCTACCAGATTTTGTCAGGTCAAATCAAGTTAACCGAGTCAACTGGGTCTTGAACAAATTGATTTCTTCCCAGTTCTATCGACTAAGCTGAGTTGAGTTTTTCCGAGTTCTCAAAAAATAGGTTGAGAAGAAAACTAAAGTAGGCTCATGAGACACTGCAGATGACGCCTCTCCACATCAGGTTCTGCTTAGTTTTGTCGGGCACACAATGTTGCCAACCTTGATTCACAATAGATCATCCCCTGATGAGTTTGTTTTGCTTGGATGAGACTTGAGACTAAGATATCTTCCAGAACTGTCTTATTAGTTGGATCAAGTACTCTTGACTTGCCCAATCTGTTATCTAAAGCATCTAATAAGTCCCATCCTGAAAAGGATTGTGACCCTAAAATCCCCCCCCCCCCCTTCTGAAAATAGTAGTCAAATGGCGGATTCTTCCCCGCCCCGTAGTAAACATTGTATTTCCAGTTGAACAGGTTGAAATTGTAGGCAAAAAGAGGTGGGCCTCACTTGTATGGTTGCTTGGTTGAGCAGAAAACTGCAGTTTAACTGGGGTGAAATTGGGTGGAGCCTAGGTTTATTTTCTTATTGTCCGTTGTGTTCTTTTCTTGGTGCATTGCATTCCATGAATAATGAGAGGGAATTATATGTGATTCCTTGTATAAGATAAGTACAATCTGTCTTACCATTGTACACCTAACTCAAAAGCTCTATAAATTTAGATTTTGCTTTAAATGGTTTTGTAACTGGATATAAAATCCAATAATATTGAATTTCCCAGTTTTTAATGGTTTGGATTGGGGTGTGTGTGCCTCAAACACAGTTGTCACCAGAGTAAGACCCAGATTGTATTGGCATGCAACAGGTATCTGGTTCGTGCATCAGGTGGGCCAGTGTGAATGACCTGAGACAGAAATCAGGCTAGTCTACTTATCAGATGGACCACGTTGGAAAATGCTAGGGAAGGGGGGTTGAATATTATGAATTGTCTATGATCAGCATGCATGTTCTGGCCCACCTGATGGATGATCAGCCTGATTTTTCAGCCCACTTTTTAGAATGATCTGAATAAATTTATAAGGGCTAAATCAGAACATGGGACAGAAGACCTCTGTTGTGGATTCCATCAAGGTGACTTTTGAGCCATATGTATATAAATTTATTCTGATCAGTCCATCAAGGTGACTTTTGAGCCATATGTAGTCCATAGTGGACCCCACTTGCTTGAAAATGGGCCCACAGTGGTTCCACTGGGGAACTTGCACCAACATAGGTTTAGTGGATCATTGTTCAATAATTTTTGTGAGGTTACATACGAAAGTTTGTATCGGACTACTACCATTTCGGTTTTCAGTCTAGTTCTTCCATTTCTAAGCAATCCAAACCGTTGATAGTTCGGCCCCACTATGGATGGATGGCCCATTTGCCAAAATATGCTAGAGGGAAAAGTCCTGCTTCTTCATTAGGTTTACAGTCAAGAAAGAAATGATAGCAATTGGTTCTAATCAACCAGAAGTCCAAATATTCAATGGTTGACCACATGAAATATTAGGAAGAGATTGCTAACGGTCCATATTGGATATAAATGTGGCCTATCTCATGATGGCCCTGCCATTCCCTCTTCTCTAGGGCATGCTGACATTGGGCCCTACTTGACGAACGGGTAGAGATCACTCGTATCCATGCCTTTGAGGATTTTGCTTTCTCTGTATGTATATGCGTTGCACGAGGAGGTATTTCAGTCACACATCTTTTTGAGCGTCCATTTTCTTAGCCATCGATTGGACTAACCCAATCAAAGTAATTCTTGAGAATTAGGAAACCCAAGTGGGAACATGACTCAGTTTGTATAATCGAATCCATTCATTGGGTGGACCACATCATGCAAACACCAGTGCCCAAAAGTTAGGTATGCTCAGTCATCAAATATGATTGGAAGTAAATTAGCGGTTCCACCAACCGTATACGATTGAAGAAGAATTTTCATTTTCTAAATGGTGCAAAACTATCATAAGAGACAAATTCAAGCAGTGGAATAGGTCCGAATTCACGTACCATTACTACTGCAGTACGATATATGTCCGTGCTATAATCACTAGATCCGGGATCAACGTTACTATGATCCAAACCGTCTCAACATGGTGAATTGTAAAATCACACATTAATGGCTATGAAAAAAAATAGGTATTGGTTTGAGGGGAAAATAAAACGTTGGACAGTTGAGTTGTTGTGAATGATTGAAAAGTTAGCACCACTATTAAAATGATGGTTAAGTATCATAAAAATCTAAATTAATTAGAAGAGGTTTGCTAAGCACATTTACAGTCCAACAAGCGCAAGTATGGGCCATGTGTGTGAGATCCAAGTTGTCCATCATGTAAGTCCCAGAAAGAAGGTATTGTTTCTAAAAAAATAAAACCAGTCCATTCATTCAATGTGTGACATTGTCAAAACTTTTCTTATGTTATCCTCGTCTATTCATTTATTTCTTAAATTGTAGATCATGTGACCAATATAGTGGCCTAGCTTTTCAGACTATTCATTTATTTCTTAAATTGTAGATCATGTGACCAATATAGTGGCCTAACTTTTCAGAAGGGGCAGTACATGGTGAGACCCATCTACTGAATGGCTTGGATCAGACATATGCGAAAGTTGGCTAAAATTAGTATATTGCTAACAAGGAGTGGGTGTACTAATATATCCTGGATGTAGGGAAAAAAATCAGCTTGATCCCAAACTTTTGTGGTCCACATTATTCCTATGGTATGGTCCACCTGAGATTTGGATCTGCTTCATTTTTGGGCTCATGCCCTAAAATTTCCGGAGAAACAAGATGGTTCCCACAGTAGGGGCCACATCATTCTGGGTGAGCTAGGGCCTCGCCTAATCCACTCCCATGAAAGTTGGCTTCGCATTATAGGATCTTTGTTTCTGAGATTTGGTAGAACACATCCACTATTGCAATGTGATACGTCAGGACTTTATTCATTGGAATTGCATTTTCTTTTTTCTTTTTTTAATGACCCAAATAGTTTATATGATAAGGACACATGAATGGACGATGCCCAAATAATTATCAAATTCAATATTTCAACCCTTTTCTTTCACGTAAGGTTACAGCGGTCACCCATTTTGAAAGAAGATAGTCAAATTTCCAGTGGTTGAGACAACCACATAAAACTCCAGAAGAAGCACATCTCCATTTTTTCCACCCTTAATCTCGTCACGACCCAATATTTCTAATTATATAATTATTAATTATCAGATAGAATCAGCAGAACAGTCGTGTTTTCAGGTTTTCAAACTAACCCCACTGGTGGGTGGGTAAATAATGTGACTAACCTTGTGGGTGTGTTGCACAGCTAACAGGGTGGGTGCATTGACTAACAAAAAAAAAATAAAAACCTATGATTGAAACCCTCGTCAGTCAATCTGGCAAATTCTCTTCTTTTCCTTTTTTTAATTGAACAAGATAGGATAGAAGAAAACTACTGGGGCCCATATGCAACTCCAAAGACTATTAACGAATCACAAGCAAACAGGAAAGGAGAGTGGTTGACAATGTGTCCACTTAATTGAAGGAAAAAGGCTCAGTGCAGACCATAGCCTACTAACACCGACATTTTCCACTAAACCCCAAATTCCACAATCCACAATTGGCCTGTTTGCACCCCCACAATCATTCTCCAGATTCTTATAAGCAAAACATTTTGGCTTTCTACCTAGAGAGCAATTAGGGAAGCAGCAACAAATTCAAGTATGGGGACGGAATGTTAGCAAGTATAAACAGAGAAAGCCGGAGCATGAATCCGACAACCAATGTTTAAAGCATCATCTAAAACAGGTAGATATTGCCAAATACACACCGGTGTTGTCCATGCACGAAAACAGCTGATACATGGCAATACAACCCCACATCAGTGGTGAATGATATGGTACGCACGCCAAAACCAATTTTCAGGACATGCTGAAACAGAGAAACACCTGGGTAGAAGGTTGGTGTAACTAAAGATTTGATCATAGTCATGGCCATTTTGTCTGACAACTGGTGAACCAATGGCCCACTGCGAGAGAACACTTTCATCAAAGTGATTGCAAGATCTCTGTCCTTGACGTCTAATGACTTGTATAAATACACCAAATGCAGAAATATTTAAGCAATCTTCACAGACTGACCTCATGTTCTTAACAAATAACTTCTAATAAAATGGAATATAAAGAGATACTTGATAGAATATTACCTAGACCCCCAACCCTCAATGATTTCCATTCCAAATCGCAGAATCCAAAATATGGGTCATTTGTGAGAATCACCATTCTTACCAACACAAAATTAGGATTTTCTAGTCAGATTTATATTTTGCTTTATGCAATGCCAATCATACAACTAACAGCATGCAATGCAGGCAGGACCTGTAATAGTAATAATATTCATCATTTTCATATATAAGTTACAATATCAATTTGTATACAGAACTATACTGCATATACTTATGAATTAAATTTTTAGATTTAATTTCAGTAAAGGACCACAATGCATAAAATGAGTTCACCATTTTGAATTACCTTTTGAAAATCATTCATCAGAACTGTAAGAAACACATCCAAAGAATCCAAAACTGTACATGACAATGAAAGAAATATACTACATTGACTACCAAAGGACGTAGAACATCCAAACTTATTTCCATTCTAGATGATTCAATACCCACCCAACAAGCTGCATTGCTTCCATTCTAAATGATTCAATCACCAACCCACCAAGCTGCAGTCAACTGAAATCCATACCCAAGACACTGTACTTTTCTCTCTTTTCTTTGCTCTTACTATATAATAAGATCAAAACTCACTGAAAATGAGAATATAAAGAATCCAGAATTTGCCCCAGTAGTTATGTGCGGAAGATGAATGAAGAAGCAAAAGTGAGAGAGGAGATGTGAGAATCAGAATAGAGTGGAAAAGGTGCTAGGGCTGGATGTCCCACCCACTTTGTGTATTTAAGTAATAAAATAAAACAGAAAAAAATGCCCCTCACTTGTTACAATATGACTTGTGCATCCAATGTGACTAAGACGGACTAATTGATAAAAAAAACAAAGGCTAGATGTTCTGTATGACTGTTGACCCTTGTTACAATTATCCAAGTAGGCTGAAGATCATACAGTCCACAACCATCATCACTAACACTTCCCGTCAAGCTAGAACATAGATATAGTTGATGCCCAGCTTGGAATTAATGTGTGCAAACTAACTGCGACCAAGGGCTTTAGAAAGCACATTAGCGAGCTAATCCTAAGACTTTGGCATCGATGTCGGTATGTTCAGCCATCTCATGGAAGACCAAGGTTATTTGCAATATGAGAGGCTGCTTGATTGTCAATAAACAACTGCATAGGATGATTCACTGCAAAACCCATTTCCTGGAACTTCTTTAACCCTACATGCCACATGTACTTCACTTCGGACTGGATCGAGCTACAACACTGTTTTTTTACTTTTACCATATAACCAGATTTCCTCCCACAAATGTACAGTATTCAATTGTAGACCGCTTACCAATCGGAGAACCCACCAAAGAATACCCTATAACTAGGAGATGATTATGCCGTTTATATAAAATTCCTTTGCCATGTTCTCCTTTAAGATATCGCAAAATCCAAACTATTGCACATCATATTCAGGAACCTAGGAGAATTCATGAACTAACCACATATCATATTATATATCTAGCCCCGTGATAGTCAAGTAGATAAGTTTTCAACTAGTCTTCTATATATTCTTTGGTCTTCAACCACATCTCCTTGATCACTAACTAGCTTATGATTTAGATCCATGGGTGTATTAGCCACTTTACCACCAAGAATGCTTGTTTCTACAAGCACTTTCATTGAAAAGACGCCAAGCTGGGAATACAAACTACGAACAAAGCAGAAAATCTAAATTACAATCCTCCAAAGATTTTACATTTGACGCTCAACCACCGTTGGATGCACGATGATTGCAGACCTAACTTCATATGACCCTTTCCATAGCCACCTCTGCTCCCTCATGGACTGCTCTGCCCAGATGTCTTCTTCTCCACTCCCCAAATCCTTTTGGCAACCCTCCCGATGACCGCATCACCAAAAGACTTCCCTACCTCACCTTCCTAGAGTCCCTTTTCTCTACCTCTTCCCCATCCTTCACCTTTTCCTCCTCTATTTTCTTTGTAATTTGATGTTAAAATTAAAAAGATTTTCCTTCACCGTTTCTTTGCAAACCCTAGACATATTACCTTTGAAATAGATTAATACCTTCCTTTTATCTAGTAATTTCTATCCTAAGGAAATACCGAAGATGACCCAAGTTTTTCTTCAAAAAGTGATGTTGTAGATACTGCTTACGATCCTTGATCCCTCTACAATCACTAGCTATTACCACAATATCATCCACATATACAACTAATAAATTCAGCCAGCTCCAACAAGCCCTAAAGTGTCTTGCCACCTCAAACTCTGCCAAGAAAGCACTGCTTTACGTTTGATCCTATGTGCCTAACGCGTTCTCCACTTTCAGACCTCGCAAAGTGACCCAAGTTTTTCTTCAAAAAGTGTTCTTGTAGATACTGCTTAAGAACCTTGATCCCTCTACCATCACTAGCTATTACCACAATATCATCCACATATACAACTAATAAATTCAACCTAGCAACACCTCTTTGTATGAAGACTGAATAATCAGCTCAACTCCATTGTAATCTAGGCCAACACAACTTTATTGAATTTATCAAACCATGTGCGTAAAGGCTGCTTAAACTCATAAATTGTCTATCTCATCAACTCATACATCTTAATTAACTCCCCCTAGCATCAAACCCAGGTGGCTGCTCCATATAGACCTCCTTGAGATTTCCATATAGAAAGTAGTTTTAACATTATGCTAAAACAAAGGCTATCCATGATTAACCACAATGAAAATAATGATGCAAATGGAGTTAAGCTTAGCAATTGGAGAAAAGGTCTTTGTATAGACAATGTCAAGAGTCCAAGTATATCCCTTGGTATCCAAGCGAGCTTTCAATCTTGACATAATGTCGTCTGGCTGAAATTTAATGGAAGAATACCTTTCTAAAGGTGGTCGAGCGCCTGAAATTCTAAAATTTTGAAGTTTTCTTGCTGGACGTTTTTTGTCTTAGTCGGGTGCCCGACCAAATTGGTCACCGGGCGCCCGACCAACGTACGAACTGTTTTTTTAATTATTTGTTTTTTACTTAAATTTTAGGGGTATTTTGATACTTTTGTGTTTTTTTTATTGCTTATTCAAGTGAGCTAAGCCCTAAAAACGAGATTAGTTGATTATTAATGAAAAAGCAAACCTCTTTAGTGGCCTCTCTTCTCTCTTTCTCTCATGGTGCTTCTTCTCTTTCCTTGATCTTCTTCTTCTAACTTCTTCTTGTGCCCCTCCAAATTCTTAAAGGTAATTATCTTTTCGTTCTATTTTCCAGTGTGCTAATCCTTCCTCGATCAAACTTTGAGAATCAATCTAAATCCTAAACCTCCAAATTCTCAAATCCCTAATCCGAGAAACTTCCTGATTCTTCGCACTAGTGATCTTCATTGATCGATTGGGTATGACCATGCAAGATCAGGAGGTCTCATCCCTCGCCGGATCCAACCTAAGTGATAATTGAATTCCATACTTCATGGTTGTGATGATGGCTCATTCCATTGCATGTTTCCTTTATGATTTTCTTAGTTATGATGATTAATGCTAGAATTTTAGATTATTATTGTCTTTTATTTCCGCTGAATAATTATGTTTATAAACATGCATCATAATTAGGTCATCCTACATCAAAAGGTCTTTGTGCAGACAATGTCAAGAGTCCAAGCATATCCCTTAGTATCCAAGTGAGCTTTCAATCTTGACATAATGTCGTCAAGCTGAAATTTAATGGTGTCCACTTACTGACATCCAACAACACACATGCCGCCTAGAAGACTGGTCAGCTCACAAGTGTCATGGCGATGAAGAGCAACCATCTCTTTTTCCATCGCCTGCTTCCACCCCTTATGAGATAGCTTCCTGATATGTCTTGGGAACAAGATAAGAAGGAGATCCAGCAAATTTATTAAATCTTGGAGAGAGGCAATACAAGGAGACAAATTTTGGCATAGGATCTTCAGGAAAAGTATGTCTACCTTTCCAGAGTGCAATAGGGAGCCTGTAGGAATCTGAAGGTTTATGGGAAGAACCTGGATCAACAAGCTCAGAAGAAGATGCAGTTTGGCTTCATATCTCCTCATTTTTGTTGTGAGAAGACTTTCACTGTTCGTCCAGCTGCAAGAATGGACTAACGAGAGGAAGTGACCATGTAGTGTGAACCTCAATAGGTATCAGTACTAGCACAGTAGAAGGAGATTGTGAAGCTTCCATTTCAAGAGCCTTACCAAACTTACCTTCATTTGAAAAGAATTGACTGGATTCAAAGAAAGTAACATTAGCAAAAACAAACTGCCTTCAAAGACTAGGACTATAACATCTGTCCTTGCTCTAGGATCTAACTGATCAAGACTTGACTCCAACAATGGACAACGCATAAGCACCGAAACACTTTCTGAGGCAAGGAGAATAGTGGAACACCAGAAAACAACACTGTACAAGGCCCACATTCTTGCCCATATAATAAATGCAGATATAAATGCCCCTCACTTATTTCAATATGACTCGTGCACCTTAAGTGCACTGAATATGACTAAGGACAAAGATTAGATGGGCCATATGACAAATAATATGCACCGAAACACCTTCTGAGGCAAGGAGAATAATGGAACACTGGAAAACAACACCGTATGAGGCCCGCATTCTTGCCTATATAATAAATGTGGACATAAATGCCCCTCACTTATTTCGATATGACTTGTGCACCTTAAGTGCACTGAATATGACAAAGGACAAAGATTGTACGTCCCTTATTACCCCTATCTTCATCATGTAAATGAGATAGATGAACTAAATCTTAAGATTAATAAAAGAAAGACGCTGTTATTTGAGAGAATGTATCATCATCCATCTCTTTTGGCGGCAAAGGGGTTCCCATTCCACTGTGAGACATTATTATATAGACAAACTAGGCCACAAACACAGTTATAATGGCATTATCCTCTAACAAATAATTTTAATGAAAAACAAAAAGATCTAGAGATAGCTCAATACAGAAAGAAGATTATTTCTTTACGCTTTCTATCACCAATGCATAAATGTGGAGAACATGAAAGAGAAACCAAGTCCACAGATGAAGCAATATCCCCAGTCTCATTGATAAATCAAATCCACAGATGAAGCAAGATCCCCAATCTCATCTATAATACATGTTGCTTCAGGCCAGGCTTTCTCTTGGAAACCCATCTCCATAGTTAATTAACCCTGCAACAAGCTTTTGAACAACATCAAACCTTCCAAGAAAACCCTAGCCACTTCATTTGAATCTCCGATTCAAGTTGCGTCAAAAAACAATTCTAGTTACTCCACTCCCTAAAGACACCCCAAATGCCTTCTGACCACAGATTCTCCATCAAGCAACTATCAAAATCCTTCAATCATAAGAACAATTCAAAAATAGATAAAAGAAAAGTACAAAAGCAAAAGCTTAGAACCATAGTTCAAAAACCCAAAAGCTCAACTTGATGTTCAGCTGGATTGGATTGACTCAGAGTCTCGACCCACAACTCGATATCTAATCATTATAAATTGAAAATACTATAAATGTTGATAAATATTTAAAATAGGTATATCTCTATAAGTAATATAAAATGTGAATGAAAGCAACAACGTAGCAAATGCCTTGATTGGTTAAGGACGTTGCTTTGCCTTGTTAAGATTGGGGTTCCAATCTCACTCCCAACACTTTTTCTTATAAAATCTCGACTCTCATAAGGTGAGTGACTCAGTTAGAGTTGACCAAGTCAAGTTGACTCGGCCGAGTTTCGAGTTGAATTAGCGAGTTTTAGATCTAGGCTTCAGAACCATTACAACAACAATTACAAGGCTTGCTTGTGATGGTCATAATAGTAATCTTGCAACTCTTTTTTTTTTCTCTAAATAAAATTTCCTAAATGAATGACCCATAAAGGCTATAATTGTAATGCCATTACAACGTGTTATAATGAATCATTAAATGAACGGGCAATCTAATTGTGGAGATAACCTCTTTTGGTTATCAGTGACTCTTAAACACATAAAGGGAAAAGCCTCTCTCAGTTATCAACAACTCTTAACCACATAAACATGGCACATGTGCGGGTGATCAGTACCATTAATCAAGTGTGCCCCATTGTGATCGGCCATAGCCCAAAAGAAATATACACCAATTGAATGACCCCGAACATTTAACTGAAGGACTTTTCCAAACAACAACAATTATGAGACTTGCTTGTGATGGTCATAATAGTAGTCTTGCAACTCTTTTTTTTTTTTTTTTTTTCTAAATAAAATTTCCTAAATGAATGACCCATAATGTCTATGACTCTATAATGCCATTACAACGTGTTATAATCAAAACATTAAATGAATGGGCGGTCTAATTGTGGAGAGAACCTCTCTTTTGGTTATCAGCGACTCTTAACCGCACGAAGGGGAAAAACTCTCTCAGTTATCAACAACTCTTAACCACAGGTGATCGGTGTCATTAATCAAGTGCGCCCCATTGTGATAGGCCATAGCCCAAAAGAATTATACACCAATTGAATCACCCCAACCATTTAACTGAAGGACTTTTCCAGACTGTGAATGGGGTTGGTTTCATAGAATGCGGGGCTCCACATGACAGCTCCCATCCAATGCCAAGCTCCCAACATCAGATGGCATTCATGTTAGAGATCTGGGCCATTCATCAGGTAGTTTACACTCTGGAAATGCCTGGACCAAAAATAATTGTTGCTCTGCTGATCATGCAGGTCAAACTAGTATGAGAAAGATGTGCAGTTAGAAAAGAAGTCTTAACTGTCTAAATTAAATGTACATCAATCATCAGTGGCTCACTAGATTAATTTACCCTCATTTTTGGTAAATGGCAAGTTCACAACAAGCACCACCTAATGAATGGCCTGATCTCTGACACATGCCATCTTATGTGGGAAACAGGCATTGGAAGGGTAGCTGTCATTTGGGCCCCGCATTCTAATCTATCAAAACCCCTGCAAATGGATGGTCGAAAGAAGAATTTACCAACTCTCTACATATCATGCATGAAAAGGCCTTCAGTTAAATGGAGCATCTCCTGATTAATGTGACTTCGGATCACCTCCTATCCACAATGGAAGCCCATTGAATGAATGGTCCAGATCTTGTACATGATTCCCATTTTTATGGGATTAGAAATGCTTAGAACCAGAACAGGAAAAAAGTTCTTAAAAGAAAGTATCGCTCAAAAGAAATAAAATCAAATCACAAGTTGACATATAAGGATCTATAGTGGTGAGTCATGGCTGATACAAGGCCATGACAAGATTACAAAAGCCTTACCCACAATTCAAACTTTTTTTTTTTAAAACAAACATTTCAAGCCTCAAAATCTGATCAATTAGAAAATATTTTTATCATGTACCACATGGATTAATTATCTGCATCTACGTCACAATGGAAAGAGATAACCAGTCAAACAGATTCAAATATTGGTGTCCACTTGAATTAATTATCTGCTTCTGTGAGAGCGTAGTAGCTTTTGTTTCAAAATGTAAGTATGGCGGGTAGGAAGCGGGACACGATACCCTTTTGTATATACTGTTCTAAAATGACCAACTGATACTGTTAGATCTCTGTTACTAATACTGTTCAAATATTGGTGTCCACTTGAATTAATTATCTGCTTCTGTGAGAGCGTAGAAGCTTTTGTTTCAAAATGTAAGTATAGCGGGTAGGAAGCGGGACACGATACGCTTTTGTATATACTGTTTCAAAATGACCAACTAATACAGTTAGATCTCTATTACTTCTACCTCCTACATGGTATCAGAGCTTTGGGTTTCCCTAACCCTTGTTCCCTCTCACACTCCCTCGCATCCAAATAATTGAGATGATTCAAGAGCTCCATTTTCTGCAAAAGAAAAACACAAGTGCAGCAAAAAGAAGACTCCTAATGGAATTCGACTGCAAGTAACAGAATTTCTTGTCGTTGACATTTCCAACAGAGGAATCATCAAATGATTCAATTCTACAGACAATAAAACAACAACACGCAAGCTTAGAGCCAAGAAGAAAATCAAGCATCTCACGGACGATATGAAGCAAAAAAATCTAAACAAAGCAAGAGTCTTCTTTTGCCCATTTCAGCTCACATTGTGCATGGCTTAAGATCTCTTCCGCGTAAGGAATACATCCAATACGCATCGGATTTCCTTCCGCGTAAGGAATACATCCAATACGCATCGGATTTCCTTCCCTGATGATAAGAAGCAGATATGCACATGTATTGCCAATTTTCAGGGAAATTTTCACGGCATCACTGATGATGCATTGTTTCCATTTTCTGATGCGATTCATCGCATCCTACATGTGGCAAGCAATTCAGGAGACATCCGATGCGTTCCCTGAAACCGAGATTTTAAGCCATGCTATTAAGTGGAGTTGGGATGGCTGTTACTGTGAGACCACTTCCTGATAGTGCAGGCCATGAAATTCCTTCCTGCCAAAAGACTCATCTTTGCTTTGGACAATGCAGATCGACCACTGCTGCTCGAAGGAATATCAACGGCTATGGGCTGCTGTGGGATCAACACAGGCAACTGCTCACCACCATTTTCTTGCACTCCACCATCACTAGCACTCCCATCCTGTTGCTCGATTGCCCCGGTATCCAAGTTAACAGCGAGTGATCCCCTATTTGCCCTCAACCAATCCGCACCTTCACATGTCACTCCCCGGCATTTCTTGACCTTGACCTTCACCAGATTAGGGCAGCCACCCGCGAGCGCTTCCATCCCATGGTCCTGACACAGGGCACCCCTTGATACAAAGCTTCCGCAAGGCGATGCACTTGGCAGCGATGCACGAGATCTCTGCATCCCCAATTGTCTCGCTACCACAGAGTGCCAGCCGCTCCAAATTCCGGCAGTTGCTAGCAAGCAGTCCCAAGCTCAAGGAGGTGGGGTTCACGCCAATCAGGACCAGTTCTTGGAGGTTCAAGCATCTCTTTGCAATCGCAATCAGCCCTTCATCCCCAATCCTGTTCGTCTTCCATCCATCTATATGAAGCTTCCGTAAGAGCTTGCAGCGGTCAGCGACGGAAACAAGCCCGGCATCCGTACACTCCGGGGTCTTCACAAGGTGCAGGATCTCGAGATCTGAGCAGTTCGAGATCGCGGAGAGGCCGCGGTCACTGACCTGGAGCCGTTCAAGATGGATTTCCATCAATACAGAGGCTCCCCGTTCCGTGACAGCTTCCAGGAGCCGATCCCAGTCGCCTGAGCACCTGAAAAGCTTCAAGGTCTTCAAATTCTTTGCACCCATGATGAGCGGCCCAAAGCACTGACCGTTGTAGAGCTCCTTCAAGCAGATAGACTTAAGGGAGGACGCCGCTGCGCCAGGGTTCACCATCTCAGCAGCGGCCCCGTCAGTGAGGCCACGGAGGCGCTTGATCGAGAGCTCCTCGAGAGCGGATGCGTGATCAAGGACGGCGTTGATGCCTTTGGCACCAAAGGCGCACGATCCAACGGACAGTTTCTTCAGATCGGGGCAATTGAGGGAGAGAGCGGCCATGCCGGCGTGCGTGATCTCACGGCAGGATCGAAGCTTGAGACGGGCCAGGCCACGGCAGTGAAGAGAGATGAGGGTGAGGTCATCGTCACCGATGCTGACGGAGCGACGGTCGCATTTCAAGGCGAGCTTCGAAACCGAGTCGAACCGGGTGAAGAGAGTCTCCACAGAGAAGGCCAGCTCGGACCGGGCGTCGAGCGAGAGCCGGTGCCGGGACTGGCCCTCCACCACGAGCCATCGGTGGCACACGAGCGAGCAGCGCTTCCGGTCGGCGGGTCCTAGCGAGTGGAACACGTGCGCCAGGCACTCGTCGGGGATATCGGATGTGAAATCCCGGTAATCGACGGCGGCCGCAGCGTCGGCATCGCTGGAGATGGAATAACGGTCTTCTTCTTCACCGGATGAGATGATCTGAGCCGTCGGCTTGGTCTTCTTCATACGATTGATAGGAATTGGAGTTGTTGCGGCGGATCTGGGCCGATGGGATCCCGGCGATGGAAGCGGTCTGGCCCATGCAGCAGGAAGGCGGTTACCGTACGCACCGGGCGGGCCTTATCCTGCGCACTCGTGGATCTGCTGCTGATGCTGCATCTGCGGCCGGATTTTCGGTCTGAGAATTCGAGAGGCGGACTTCAAATGGAAATTCAATTCGGCTTTCTTTTTTTTTTTTTTTTTTAACTTTGACGAATGACAATATTGCTTTCGGCTATCTGCTTGGATGGGGTTTTGCGCATATATACGACGAAAGAAAAACGTATGTCGATTCGCGCAACTGTTAACCGAACGCTGAATCGCATGACACGTGCCAAATTTATACACTTGTTAGATATCAATTCCAATGATCAAGTGGGCCCGATATGGACATTGCCTGCCCCGTAAATCAGTCTATTCTCTTAATCAGGTTGTTTATGATCCCTGATCAAAGTCACTAACGGCCTGGCTTCAAAGCATACGTGCGGCCCACCTAATGAATGGACTGAGATGGGAAGAAATTTTTACATCAGGTCCGACCTGGCACGTGTACTTGGAGTCGTGAAAGTGTGGGTGATTAGCTTTTTCCAGACGCTGCTCGCGTGAATCTCTTTGTCATTTTGAAGTTACGAAAAAAGGCAGTCTGTCAACGGCGTGTGCGCGTATCCACCACCAAGGCCGTCTCGGAATGCCTTTCACGCGGCGCGTGTGTGCGAGTGCGGTGGTGAAATTAGTAAAAATACTTTGATACTCTGGCAGAGTGTGATGACTGATACTCATGCACTTGGGAACAACAAACAAATGTCCACTAATCCGACGATAGGACTGATTAATTTATCTTATTTTTGAATTAAGACCAACACATAATGGTTTCTGCAATTTGGACGGTTTTTTTTTAGCTTATATATGTAATATGGACAACTCGTGATTGCATGCGTAGCAACCATCATCGTCTGCCAGAGTATTAAATTGGATTGTAAAATCCGACAAATATAAAAATGTTGGTTGGCGAAAAAACTGTCCTGAAGAAGTACGTGGATTGCGTCCGACCCCTGGTCGGACCTTTAAGCGTCCAACCAGAACTGTGTGGGGACCTACCTTGATTTATCTATTCATCCACTCCGTCTATTCCTTCACTCAGATCATTTTATGATAGAAACCTAAAAATGAAGAATATCCAATGCTAACGTAGACCACACTAAAGATGACTCTTTCATTTAATGCTTGTACATTTAAAGTTTACTATTTGGTGTGGTCCACCGGAGCTTTGGTTCTCACTCATTTTTGGGACCATTCCCTATCATAATTTTATAAAATGAATGCACGGCGTGGATAAACAGATACATCAAGGTGGGTGTCCGCACAGTTTTGGTCGGACGCTTCAAGGTCCGACCAGGGGTCGGACGCAATCCGCGTCTAGGAAGACGTACCGTGCGATCTAGGCGCATTTGTAGTCTGTGTGGACTTGAAGAGAATTTCGGCAACACGCGTGAACTACCATACGTGTGAGGGACGTAGACCCAATCTACGGATGGCGGCCGAGTCCTTGCCGGCCTGAGCCACCCAGCCCCATTGGGACTGGTGGGTTGAATATAGGACTTTTGGCCGTCTTTCGTCTTTCTCGATCTTGGCAGGCTGCCGTTGTCTCCCAGCGATGAACGGTGATCTTACACAGTTGTGCGCCGAGAATCATCTACAACACATCCAAGCTCCGTGCGGCCCACCATGTTGGATATGTAAATCGACTCCGTTCATCATTTGAGAACTTTTATTTTAACCGTAGGTAGAAAAACTCATCCTGATAAAAGACTCCAGTGGACCATACTACAGGAACAATGTGAAATTGCTCTTTAAGTTCAGGTGGTGTGGCCAGCTTAAGTTTCTAATCTGGCTGATTTTGTATCTTCAGTTTATTATCAGTAAGTTAGCCCTGGTTAACGGGCTGGATGAAAGATACACACAAAAACCTTCATCTTATCCCATTTTTCCAGTTGGCGTGGCCCAGCTGATTTGTGAATTTGACTCGTTCTCATACCAGGGCCTGGATGATATAACCCGATGGACAAGTAGTGGGCCCCACAGAGCTGGGGTCACATGTGTTGTAGAGGATTTTCCGTGCTTCTTTACTCAAGCACATCACGCACGTCTCGCCTCTTGGGAGCGGATTGGGTATGTACCGGTCCTCAACTGTCATGGTGCGGCCCTAATTGTGGGGCCCACATTGATGAATTTATTATATGTCCATGCTGTCCATTAGTTTTTCCGTATCAAATTAGGCCATGGGCCCAAAAACGAATTGGACGAAAATTTCATGTGGACTACGTCGTAAGAAACATTGGTGATGGACCATTAAAAGTAAAAGCTTTTAATGAGTCACAAAATTTTTGGATCAAGCTTATATTTGTTTTTTTTCCCTTTATCTTGGTCTGTGTGACCTTATCAACAGGTTGGATGGCAAATAGAAGTTACGCTGGGCTATATAAATTTTTTAATGGTGGAAGTTCAATCACAAATGTTTCCTATGGTACGGTTCACCTGAGATTTGGATCTGATTAATTTTTAGTATGGTGTCTTAAAATGATCTGGAAGAACGGATGGATGAAGTGGATATATAATAAATTCATCAAAGTGGGCCACACAGTGAGGGATGCACCGTGTTGGGTGAGGACGAGGCCTCACCAATCCGCTCCCTGGTCTTTTAGTACCTGAACCCACGGGTTCTGTTTAGCGGACTTTTAAGAAGAGCGTTCAGGCACGTCGACGCAGCGAACCATTTTGGTTCGTCGGCAATCTAAGTAACACGTGGTTTTACGGCAATGAATCTGGATCACTCATTCGGTGGCTGATAACACCATATAAATAGCACACCGACCGGGGATTCCAGCTATATGCCTAACGGACTTTTCTAATTTTGAATGTGGACCGTTGACTTTTGATGGTTTCACCGTCTGATTGAAGGCTACGGATTGGACAGCTAAGACCAGCATGAGGCATGCTTTTTTCTAAGGTGGGCCATAGACTGTAGGACCCACTATCTGAACGAATTGGCAAAGAAAGAAGCATCGTGGTGATTGGTTGAACTGGACCTGCCTTAAGACCTGCGAGGTAGCTGGGTGGAAGTTGGGATGCTGTCCGTGTCAACGGGTTGGGTCGGGTACTGGGTATCCGCATCCGCACCTTATTATGAGCAATGGGCAAATATCAAGTGAGATTTTTACCAAATTGGACCCAATGACTTATGCTAGTGTTTGGCCTCCCTTCTCATTTCCTTACTATTTTTAGCATTTTATGGGTTTTGAATTTTTTTTTTTCCAGGATGAAAATGCCCCTTATGGGGGAAACATGGGTACAATGATTGGGTGCTCGGGGACTTCAAATGTGCCCTTTCTAGAGTGTGGAGTGGGTCCTATTAAACCATGGTTAGTCCTGAAAAATCTGATACGCTCATTTTAATTTGATACGCTCATTTTAATTGGTTAGTCCTGAAATCATAGAAAGCATTTTTTTGTATTCTGATTGAAGCCTCCTGTGGCCCCACAAATGGTGTTAACGTTGAGCATTAATTCCCAATTATTTTCTCTAGTGTGGTCCACTTGTGATATTTTTTCCCTCAAACTTGGGCTCATGCCCTAAAATTAAAACTCCCACTGACTATATGAAGTGGATTTCACTCATGACCACCCAATGGGCCTCCAAAAAAGTTGTCCAAAAGCACATATATAGGGTTAAGATGTTGGAGAGGGCCATTTGCCCTTTTTCGATTTTTTTTTTTCCAAAGAGGGGGACTACCACCCATTCGAAAAGTTTAGACGATTGGAAGTGTAGACACCCCATTTCGGGCCAAATGCATACCGTGAAGTACCCCTGAGTTAACAGACAAGTGGCACTTTTTGAGTGGGCTTAGATTTCTCAATAGATCTTGCATAGATTATTTTCGACACCTGTTCGTCGGCCTCTGCTAGGCTGATGGTTTTCAAGCTCTATAAACAACACCTAGGCCTCCTGTTAGAGAGGAGACAGAGGCAAAACGACAGAGAGAATAGTGGCTGTAATGGTTTTGTTGTTTTATTGTTTTCAATTCTCTACAATGAAGAAACTCTGCCGCTTGGGATATCTTGTAGCGACCTTATCTAATTGTTCACTCCCAAAGTGCAGGGTTGTGAAGTAGTAATAATTCGGAAAGACCAATTATCGTTCCACAATGATTTGTATGCAAGTATTCTTAGAATTTTCTAAAAAATAACCTAGAATTAATATTATATTAAGGAACTAAATCTAGAAAAACTGAAATTATATGATTGTAGATGAAAGCAATAAGTTGAAAGGTAAAATCAATATCTAAAAGCACTAGAGCGCTAAGGATCTACTTTTGGTTATTTCTAATGCATCAACCTAATTAAGTTTCTCAACTATTCAACCAGAATCGAAATCTAATCTTATCCAGCCGAAATATGGAGCGGTTAAATCATCATAATAGGTCTAAAACAAATGGTTTGTTCATTGATTTGGTTCCCTCAATAAAGCTCAGGCATTGGGCACACTCAATTGTATAGGCCAATTCTTTATCCAATCAAGTTGTGATCATAACCATAGCCTTCATCAAATCCTTTCACTGGACTTGACTAAAACATATGATTTGAACTCTAACTAAACCAAAATTAATAAGTAAAAACAATTATCTCAGATTCACATAAAAAGATTAGAACTTTGGTTTAAAATAGTTCCCCGCATTAAGATCAACCATCTATATCACAAGGAATTCAAAGCATTTACTATGCCCGTAGTCTATGATAGATCAAGGAACTTTATACATCTAAACAATTCAAAACAAATAAGTAACTAGCTTTAGATCATCCAAGCGTCACATAAGCCCGGAATCATCAATAGATCAAGAGAAGAACTAAAACTATGCTTTATTCAAACTTAAACTAAACCATTGTTCAACATTAATTCATCAAAAGGAAACCTAAGTTGCATCAATCCATCAAAAACAAACCAAAAACTTCACCTCTTAACTCTAACTAGGAGGTTTTAATTCATTTCTAACATCCTTGAACTAAAATCTCATAAAAACATAAAAACTAATAGAAAATAAAAGGAAAATAAAAAAACTCAAAGTAGAATCTTTCTCTCAAGCTCCTTGATATTCCCCATGTCCTAGCATGCCTTGGAAAGAGAGTAGAGGTTCCAATATATAGAGAAAATATGCTATCGCCTCGAATTTGCGTAAGAATTTATGTAGTAAAAGTCGATTCCGATAGGTACTTCGATATATTGAACTGTTAGTTTCGATAGGTCCTTTGATTGATCAGAATTGTTTCGATATATCGAAGTTTTTGTCTAAAGAGTTGTAAACATTTCTGCATATTTTTCAATAGGATTTCGATGCATCGAAGTCATTTTCGATAGGACTTCGATATATCGAACTACTAATTTCAATAGGTCGAAATTCAGTCCTGCAGTATTTTAAGGCCATTTTTTGAACTTTTCGCATCTTGCTTTTCTTGCCTTACAGCTCTGCACTTTGACTTTTCTAAACAATTCAGAACTCCTAACTTAATTTTTCACATTTTTTATTCACAATTCTTTTTTTGCTTTAATTTCTTCTTTTAATCATGAATTTGGTCTTGATCCTCAAGTCCTTTACTTCTTTCTTCCACCTCTATGCTCTTCTTCCTTTGATCTTTGGTGTGCTTTAAAAGCGGTCCTCTTAACTTTGAATTCATGAAATCTCTTTTTTTTTCCTACAAATACAAATACACATGTAATTAAGTTCTTTTAATAGCTCAATCAAAGTAAATGTATGATGAATTGGGATTCAAATATACACAATTGAGAGCTCAACACCCCCCCCCCCCCCCCCCCCAGCATTTTTTTTAGTCCCGAATAAAATAAGCAAAAAAAAAAAAAAATTCCAAATCCCCAATCTCAATTCTCTCTTAGAAAACCATCTTTTATGAAATCTAAATTATGTAAATAGTGATATTCCGAAATACTTGGTAGCATGACAATGAAAGACTTATCTTCTAATGACTTAGTTAATGTCCAAACTGAGTTCCAACTAATTAATCGATAAATAGAGAAATTCAAACAATCATGGTCTAATGTGCTTGGTGAAAATCTACTCATCATCTTTTAGGATTACCCTTTTTTCCATGGATCAATTAGGTTACAAGTCTAGAAAGCGTACAAATCAACAACAAGCCTATGATAAGAGATTGCCTTAGTGTTCTATTGATGGCTTTCACATTAATCTCATTGCTAGCTTGAGTTATAAGCCCTCCCCTGGTTGGTCATAGGTGGCTCTTTTCGATATTTCCTTAACATTTTTCTATTCAATTTCTTTTTTCAGTTATTTAAAAATTAATAGCTAAAGAATCCAAAAGGCTCACTTCGTACTAGAAAAACATGTTAGTAATGGTTACGACATAAAATGGGAATCCTTCCAGGATAATGATCATTTAAAAAAAAATCATTGTCCCAAATTAGTTTTTGAACGTGATGGACAATACTCTCTGGCTTGGTTCCTCAACACTTTCAAAGTGTAATCCAATCAATAAATCAAACATCCTTCCTTATCCTAAAGAAAGAGGGATTTGTGTGATGTGTACTTACACAACAATGACGCTTAAAATTTTCTATCGATCAAATAATATAAGGAACTCAAGTAAAAAACTACTAAACCAACAGAGTTTAAGTTTTCAGAATCAGACTACTTCATATCTCATCTTCTCATAATCACATAGACTTAAATTCATGAAAATTAAAACCTTTTAAGAGAGTTTTAAAATATAAAAAAAAAAAATCAGAAAATCAGAATTTTTTTTTGAAAAGTAGGTTAAATCTCAGATTTGTGTTGAGTGATTCATGCCCAAGTGGGTTCGTGATTACACTCAACGGTTATTAAGTGACGAAGAGATTGTTGAAGGGCTTGATAGAGAACCTCATGCTAGAAAACGTTTAAATCTTCCTGAATTTACTAAAGAGATGGTTGAAAATCAACCCAACCAAAGGGCTAACCAATAACAAACTCAAGCCCAAAACCGAACTAAAATTGATGAGAATGAAGTGGGGGATGTGCCTCCACCTAAGACACTATGTGACTATTTACAACTCGCTAGGACAAGTACCCCCACTTGTATGATTTTCCCTTATAATGTAGGGAATATTGATTTTAAACCGGGGTTGATCCAACTTCTCTTCAAATTTCGTGGACTCGACTCCAAAAGTGCATATCTGCACCTTAAGGAGTTTGATGCAATTATAACAACAATTCACTTTGATAATGTAAACGAGGATACGGCGAGACTTAAATTGTTTCCTTTCTCCTTAAAAGAGAAAGCCAAGTCATGACTACATTCCTTAAGGCCAAGGTCTATAGGAACATGGGCTGAGATAACCCGGGAATTTCTTAAAAAATTCTTCACGGCTCATCGAACCAATGCATTAAGAAGATCCATCATGAACTTTGCCCCAAAAGAAGATGAAACCATCTTCCAATGTTGGGATAAGTATAGGAGCTATTAAATGCATACCCACATCATGGCTACAAATGATGGAAAGTGATTAGTTTCTTTTATGACAGACTAACTTCACCCATGCACCAATTCATGGAAATGATGTACAATGGAGAATTTATGAATAAGGAAATGGAAGAAGCTTGGAATTATGTTGACATGTTGGTTAAAAATGCACAATCATGAGACACACCTAAGCCGACAAGTTCAAAACAATCCCAAACCAAGGAAAAGGGAGGACTTTATGTCTTGAATGATGAAGACGATCTTAGTGTTAGAGTGGTCAATCTCACACGAAAAGTCGCGGCTATAGAATTAAGGAAAGTGGATGCAATCCAACATAGGAGAGCAGTTGAAACTATTTGTGGAATTTGTGCTAGCAATGTGCATCAAACGCAGGATTGTCCCACAATTCCTGCGTTTCAAGAACTCTTACATAAACAATCAAATGTCTTAAATAGTTATGAACGCCCTTTTAGCACTCGAAATTCAAATACGTATAATCATAGCCGAAGAAACCACCCTAATCTTAGTTGGGCGAATGGACCCACGTTCAACCCCAGTAATCCTCAAAGGAGGCCTCCCATGCAATTTTCTATGGCCCCACCTCTAATGTCTATGGAGAATACTTTGAAAACATTCATGCATGGCCAAGCTCAAATCAACCAAACGAATAATACAATGTGCTTGAGCTTAAAACCTCGGTGGAGGAAATTAAGGCACGCTTAAACGCAAGGGAATGGACTCTTCCAGCCCAATTCCTACCTAACCTAAAATCTCAATGCGAGATAAGCGCGCCTAGTTCCTCTAACCAATACATAGAACATGTTAAGACCATCACCACTCTTCGGAGTGGTAAAACAATTGAAAAATCTAATCCGGTGAAGGTCACAATGTTTAATGATCCTGTATCTTCCAAAGAGGATGATGAACCTAGCACCACCATGCATGAAAAAGAGTCATTAAGAGAATATCGGCACGTTGCTCTATTCCCTCGACGCTTGATTTCACCCAAACCTCAAGATAAATATCAAGAATTTTTAGGGGTTTTTAAGCAAGTCAAGATCAACATCCCACTATTGGATGTCATTAAACAAATACCATCATATGCAAAATATTTAAAGGACCTTTGTACGGTAAAAAGGAAAATGCATGTTAAAAAAAAGCATTCTTGACAGAAAATGTGAATGCCATTATAAATCAAGGGATGCCCCAAAAATATAAAGATCCCGGTAGTCCAACAATATCATGAATAATCAGTAACTATCGGGTGAAGCATGCTTTACTTGATCTAGGGGCAAATGTGAACTTAATCCCTTACTCGGTTTATGAACAATTGGGCTTAGGTGAATTGAAACCCACCAAATCAATACTTCAACTTATTGATCGTTTGATTCGTATACCGAAGAGTGATTGAGGTGTCCTTGTTCAAGTCGACAAAGTCTACTACTCGGTGGACTTTATTGTCTTGGACACACGACTTATGGTTGATGTTGGCACTCAAATCCCTGTCATACTTAGCTGCCCATTCCTAACCACATCAAATGCCATAATCAATTGTAGGAGTGGGGTTGTACAAATGTCTTCAACATTAACAACTAACAAGAGGATGACAATGATGAGGTGCATGAGATAAATTTGATAGACTCTTTTGAGGAAGATGAGTCCCTCTCAACTCTCTACTTTGGTCACTTGGAGGAAGGCATGAACCACTCTCCTAATATGAATGTTGATTTAATAGGGGATGTGGTTGCACTTAAATAGTTATGAATGTCCTTTTAGCACTCCAAACTCAAATACGTATAATCATAGTCGGAGGAACCACCCTAATCTCACTTAAGCTAATGGACCCACATCCAACCCAAGTAATCCTTAAAGGGGGCCTCCCATGCAATTTTTTATGGCCCCACCTCTAATGTCTATGGAGAATACTTTGAAAACATTCATGCATGGCCAAGCTCAAATCATTCAAACAAATAATACAATGATGCTTAAGCTTAAAACCTCGGTGGAGGAAATTAAGGCACGCTTAAACACAATGGAATGGACTCTTCTAGCCCAACCCCTACCTAACCTAAAATCTCAATGCAAGATAAGTGCGCTTAGTTCCTCTAACCAACACATAGAACATGTTAAGACCATCACCACTCTTCGAAGTGGTAAAACAATTGAAAAATCTAATCCAGTAAAGGCCACAATGTTTAATGATCCGGTATCTTCCAAAGAGGATGATGGACCTAGCACCACTAAAGCTGGGCATAAACCAATCTAGCTCAAAATCTTGACTCGGATTGATTTGAAAAAGCTCGGCTTGGATTGGTTCGAATGGAAGTTCAAACCAAACCAAGCCTCAGAGTCCAGCTTGTTTGAAAAAACAAACCAAGCTCAAACTAGGGCAGTATCGGCTCATCTTGGTTCGAAGCTCGATTTGATTCAGGTCGGTTTGATTTGGTTCGTAGATTGTAAGCTCATTGTTTCCTATGGTGCGATCCACTTGAGCCTTGGATATGAATCCATTTTGGGATTATGTCCTAAAATGATATTTAAAATAGATGGACAGCATGGATAATGCATATACATGATGACATGGATAATACATAATACATATACATGAATGCACACTATTTCCTTGCAGTTGTAAAATTATGCTCGTGTACTTTTGTTTGGAAAATGCTCTTACATGTCTATTTTGAAGTTGCACTCCTTTAGAGGATGTTAAACATCATATAGTAAGATACATGTGTACTTTTTTCTAACTTTTTAAATTCTTTTTTATTTAAATAAACAAGCGAAAAAAGAGCCGCCACTTGTTTGAACTCGGCCGACTCGATTCAGTTCGAAATTTTCGACCAGACCGATCCTAACTCGAACTAGATTTTTCTGGAGCAAACCAAACTCGGGCCGCATGGGTCGGCCCGAAATCCAAACCAAGCCGATCCACAAGCTGAGGTGGCACAAAAATAAGCCAAGCCAAACTAGGGCTAACTCAGCTCAGCCCGGATCATTGCCCACCGCTAAGCACCACCGTGCATGAGAAAGAGTCATTAAGAGAATATTGACATGTTGCTCCATTCCCTTAATGCTTGATTTCACCCAAACCTCGGGATAAATATCAGGAATTTTTTTAGGTTTTTAAGCAAGTCAAGATCAACATCCCATTATTGGATGCCATTAAACAAATACCGTCATATGCAAAATATCTAAAAGACCTTTGTACGATAAAAAGGAAAATATATGTTCAATAAAAGGCATTATTGACAGAAAATGTGAATGCTATTATAAATCAAGAGATGCCCCAAAAATACAAAGATCCCGGTAATCTAACAATATCATGCATAATCGATGATTATCGAGTGAAGCGTGCTTTACTTAATCTAGGGGCAAGTGTGAACTTAATCCCTTACTCAGTTTATGAACAATTAGGCTTAGGTAAATTAAAACCCACTAAATCGATGCTTCAACTTGCTGATCGTTTGATTCGTATACCGAGAGGAGTGATTGAGGATGTCCTTGTCCAAGTCGACAAGGTCTACTACTCGATGGACTTTATTGTCTTGGACACACGACATGTTGGCATTCAAATCTTTGTCATACTTAGCCGCCCATTCCTAACCACATCAAACATAATAATCGATTGTAGGAGTGGGGTTGTACAAATGTCCTCTGGTAACATGACGATTGAGCTAAACGCCTTCAACATTGGCAACCAACAAGAGGATGACAATGATGAGGTGCATGAGATAAATTTGATAGACTCTTTTAAGGAAGATGAGTCCCTCTCAACTCTCTACTTTGGTCACTTAGAGGAATGCGTGAACCACTCTCTTGATATGAATGTTGATTTAATAAGGGATGTGGTTGCACTTTTAGACTCGGTACCGTCATACGACACTAGCCAGGAGGAGAATGTGGAAACAATACTTTATTATGCTGAAAATTCAATTCATGTTTCCATACCTTTATGGTTCATTCAGACCGAACTCTACCAACCTTGGGATGACCTATACTTGTAATATCATTGCCCAGGAAAATTTGAATAGAGACACATTTTTACTAACAAACATGATGATGTCTCCTCCTATACATATGGTGAAAACATTAAGGACCCCGCTGAAATTCCTTTGTAGAATTTTCAAATGGCAAATCATGATCATGCACACACATGTATATTGTAAAGCAGGATTTTAAATGACATTACTTCAAAACCTTTTGATTCATTTGATGATCCTGGGATTAACCTCCTAGTCTGATGGAGGTCAGTTTAGCTTTTTAATTGCTTTCCTAGGATTAGATTGCATTAGGATTTTCTTTGATTAGTAGACTTAGATTTTAGAAGAATGAAGTAATCCCTCCCGCAAAACCAATTCTACCATGCCACGTTACATTATAGATATTATCTCTCTTTTCTCACTTCCCTTTATTTTGTTGTTGCTCTCATGTTATTACATATTTCATGTTTCTTACATTGAAGACAATGTAAACTTTAGGTTGGGGGTAAGATTCCTACTAAATCTAGTGTTTTTGTAACATTTCGAGCAAATTTTCGATAGGATTTCAATGTATCGAAGTCATGTTCGATAGGACTTTGATATATCGAACTACTAATTTTAATAGATTTAGTCTTGCAGTATTTCAAGGCTATTTTGTGAACTTTCTGCATCTTGCTTTTCTTGCCCTGCAGCTTTGCATTTGACTTTTCTGGACAATTCGGGACTCCTAACTTGATTTTCACACTTTCTCTTCACAATTATTTTTTAGCTCTAATTTCTTCTTTTAAGCATGAATTTGGTCTTGATCCTCAAGTCCTTTCTTACTTCTTTCCTCCACCTCTAGGCTCTTCTTCCTTTGATCTTTGGCGTGCTTTAAAAGTAGTCCTCTTAACCTTGAATTCATGAAATCTCTCTTTTTTCCTACAAACACAAATACACATGTAATTAGGTTCTTTTAATAGCTCAATCAAAGTAAATGTGTGATGAATTGGGATTCGAATATGCACAATTCAGAGCTCAACACTAATCCCCAGGGGTCTACTTTAGTTAACTCAGAAGGTCAACTCTTTCAATCTAGCCAAATCACTACACGAGTAGAGTCAGAATTAGGGGCGTCTGACTATCCTTTTTCTGACTCAAAAAAGGGTGTTTGACTCTCCTTTTCTCTTTCCCACATCTCAATCAAAGCTTAAAACGTGGTTCATTCTGCATATTCCCTCCTCAGCAAATAGTAATCGCTTTTCTTATTTATTTATATTTCTGCCACTAACTGTTCATTTTGTTTGCCTGCCCGAGGTATCATTCCTACGAAGCAAGGCTATGATCGTTTATTTTTCCTGCGCTTTTTAATTTATTTCATTTTCCTGCCCGACCCTCTCGTAGGGTTATGGATAACATGGTTGCATGACTAATCCCCTTGCAGATATCTTATTTCCTTGAAAATCGCACCCCCCTTAAAGTAGAGACCGTACGTAAGTACGAGTGAGAGAATGTGCCTAACCCCTTCTTCTCTCATAACCAAGATTCTTACCCTAATCTTCAGGATCATAAGCCAATATCAGGAGTCATTTAGGATAAAGGATCTTCATGATTCTTTGGCCATATCAGGTGAGTTTACAGCTCTGGCCGACCATAAGCTAAAATTGCCAAATCGACTAGTGGCGACTCCAATCATTTCAAATGTACCATTCTGGTTGTCTTGGAAAGGTATTGCACAACCAAGGTAGCTAATCATTACCCCACAAAAATCAAACTGCATACATATAACGGGATCACCCATCCGGTGAATACTAGCCTTTCGAACTGCACCGCACCACTAGGTCTGTGCATGCGTTCGTCGGGGGGGGGGGGGGGGGGGGGGGGGGGGTGGTGTTCACAGAATGGTGACTCCGCTAGGGAATGTTTAGTAGTGCATATTATCCTGAGGTCTGACTAGAAACAAGGGACGTACAATTTTCAGGGAAGTCATGATATCTACAACGCTAACATCTAGTTCATGTTAGTCCTCTACTAACTAACTAATTGACTAACTTTCCAGTCTTGTGCTGGTCCTCTACTAACCAACTAACATCCTGCATTCTAGTTTCGCACTAGCCATTTTACTTTCCTTCGAGCATCCTGCATTCCAGTTTCACATTGGTCCTTTTACGTTTTTATGAGCATCCTGCATTTCAGTTCCATATTGGTCCTTTTACTTCTGCAAGCATCCTACATTCTAGTTTCGTACCGGTCCCTTTTACTTTCCTGAGAGCATTCTGCATTCTAGTCCCGTACTAGTCCATTTACTTTCCTGCGAGCATTTTACATTCCAGTCCCTCACTGGTCCTCTTATTTGCTAACCCATACATACAATGTTATATTTCTGCTAATTAGTGAAATAGGGGACAGAAAAAGGCCAGTAAGAGAAAAAAAGGGCAAAAAAAAACCACAATCATTGCGCCCAGAGACTAGCCTATGGGTCCGCAGACCTTCAAAGTCAACCTCGACATACTAAGCATTATTTGCACTCGTGCTCAAGTCATCATGTTAACACAAGAAGAAAACCAAGCCCCTAAGCCAAAATCACCTAGGTCACGAGCCTTACTGCCTGTTGTCGGCCCATCCTTGGTAGATCTAGCTTAGAATGTAAATGGACTGAAAGAGCTCGTAAACTACCTCTTATAGGCAGGGGACCCTCCCTCCATCCATAGTGCACAGCCTCCCACGACCCATCTAGGTCTCTCCGACCTAACCATTAACTAATTTTAGCACCATTTGTACGATGTAAATCGAATGTAGTTCCAATACCCGCCTGTACGCTTCCCCGTAAGCAAGGAGCCACCCATGCCACAACTACCACACTCTGGTTAGTCCAAGTCCCATTAGCCTATGCAACACATGCCCGGTCGAAACCCATTCCACGCTGTTAGAACTAGAAAATGTATCACGAGGGACATTTCCTTGAAAATGGTGTTTTGTGGCTCCAGGGGTTCTGAGTAATGGAAACATTCATAGACAATCATAAGCATTCAAAAATGTACACAAGAAGAGATATCGCAAGGCGAATTTTATTCCAGAGATCCTGAGATCTTGTACATTCCAGGCCGTGATCTAGCACGAGCCCTTAATTACATCGAATGATCGATGACCCTTGATTAAAAGGTAAAAGACTAGTCAGTAGGGACTATAGTCTTAGAGTTTGTGGTCGTAGAGACCTGTATTTATTTTGTTAGGGACTGAACCACCTTTGTATTAGTCAGATGTCTATGTCCCATGTTTTGACCGGAGATCCGGGCTGAGACTATTAGGGTTTATGACTGAGAAGGACAACTCTGGGCCCGCGCCTATCAATGTATGGACAGGTGACCTTGGAAAGTCCATTCTACAGTTGTGTATACCTGCGTAGCCCAACCGACGGATGCCGTTTAAATGGGTAGGGCATCGACTGTTGTGTTGTGGCAGTTCATAACAATTGCTTCGTAGAGAATTGAAACTCTTTTAATATGGTTTATTGTGATAACCATAGTCCTGTTTGCCTAGCTTTCGACCCGAATCAGGTCACATCTTTACAATAGATATCAATAATGACATATTTGCATAGTTCTGGATGCTGGCGGCGTCTTTCCGAGAAGTCATTTCGTTCATCGTGTCGAATCAGGTCGAACCTCGAAGATGCACAATTCTGCTCATTTAGAGATCTTGGAACGTCCATTTGACCTATTCCGTCGCGTCCGGAACGCTCGAAATACCCAAAATAGGCTCAAGCAGCTACTTGAAAACACTTGAAATTAAGTCCGGTGCACCCATGAACATGTTATGGAATTGGCTGATTTTTTGGGTGCATGGGACTTAATTTATGGGTGCGTTGGCCCCAACGCACCTTTAAATTAAATGCCTGATTTTTGTTAAATTTACGGATGCGTGAGGCAATTTTCGGGTGCGTTGGGGTCCAATGCACCCTGAAAATACAAGTACGAATTATGTTTAATTTTCGGGTGCGTCGAGCTATTTTCAGGTGCGTGGGAGTCCAATGCACCCTGAAAATATAAGTATGAATTGTGTTGAATTTTCGGGTGCGTCAAGCTATTTTCGGGTGCGTCGAGCTATTTTCGGGTGCGCGCCCACACTTATGAATTTTTATAATCCAGACCTGCGGCGGTATTGGTCGGAGTGATCTTCCGGTGAATGACAACGGTGATCGGAAAGGGATTCCGGTGACCGGGGAAGTTTTCCGGCGGTCGGAAAGGGATTCCGGCGAGGGTTTCCGGCATTAAATCCCCAAATACTCAAGGGATAATGGTTCTCTCTCTCTCTCTCTCTTAATCTGTTAAAAATCTGTACAAATGAACAGTGGGAGGGGTATTTATACCCGAAAATACCGGACAGCGACCAATGAGGGGCTGTCACATATGGCGCATCCCATAAAGTCTTTGACGCACCCCCAAATAGGCGCGCGGGAGCTCCGACGCACCCCAAAATGATATTTTGAAAGTGCTGATTTTATGGGTGCGTCGAGCTATTTTTTGGGTGCGTTGAGGTCTAATGCATCCAAAAAATACCATGCTGGTTCTTGGTGATTTTATGGGTGCGTCGAAGGTAATTTATGGACGCGTTGACGATTTTGGATGCGTCAAGGTCCAATGCACCCTGAAATTGCAGTTTCGTATTTTCTGAATTTATGGACGCGTTGAAGGTATTTTTCGGGTGCGTCAGAGCCGAAATACATCCTAAAATGCTTTTTGTATTTTCATGAATTTAAGGGTGCGTTGGGCTGAATAAATGGGTGCACTTGACGTACTCGTGTTTTGCAAAATTGAGTTTTGCGAAACGAAGGCTTGCGGGGCCCGCCTCTTGGCAAATCGTCATGCACTGCTTATCATAATTCATAAAGAAGGTGTCTGCCTGATTCTGGACGGTTTTGATCACGGTGATCGCGGGGCCCACCGGAGAAAATGGCTAAGTACTGGATCCTTCGTAAATTTGGATATTTTGGGTGCGTCGGATGGTATTTTGTGGGATTTCCTTGAAGCACGTGCCCAGTTGATTTGTTTTAGAGGGTACTGACTTTTGGGACCCCAACACACGCAGATCTGACACCCCACCCCGTGCCTATTTTACCTTCACAGTTCGACCCCAGACAACCCTGGCCTTTGCTAGTCACCCAGGCACACGTAGAAATCCAACCCACAATGGGAATGCCTTTCACCACCCAAAGAATCAGCCCATTGCCTTATCCGGTCTAGCCATGGATTGGACCATTTCGAAGAAGAGATGAACCAGGTCGAACTCCATGAGCATCCGAAATCGACCGCCTCTGTGAGCATTTTGAGGGACAACTTAAGGCTATGTGCTGTGAGCTTCAGAGACAACATGGGGTCGAACTCCCTTTTACCAAATTCAAGGATTCATGTCCTTTTCTGGATGCCAGAATACCAACTAACTTTGAGGTGCCCAAACTCAAAAAATATGAAGGTGTAGGAGTCCACTGGCACACCTGAAAGCTTTCTGCGGTGAGCTCGACGCTGTGGCTGGAGACAATGGAGCTTTAATCCGACTATTCCAAAAATCCCTGAAAGGTGACGCGCTTGGTTGGTACATATCTCTGGACTACCACAAAGTTAGAACTTGGGAAGACCTATCTTACGCATTCATAGACCGCTTTGCATACAACTTGAATGAGACACCCTGAAGGGCAGATCTAGCCACCCTAAGGTAGAAAAACAATGAGTACTTGTCTGCTTACGTTGGCCAATGGAGAGCCATGGCTGTAAAAATGAAATCACCCATCGACAACGATTGGTATACATCACTGGACTACCACAAAGTCTCTAAAAGGTGACATGCTTGATTGTTATAAATCGTTGGACTACCACAAAGTCAGAACTTGGGAAGACCTGTCCCAAGCATTCGTAAACCTCTTTCCATACAACTTGAATGTGACACCCCGAAGAGCAGATTTGGCTGCCCTAAGGCAGAAAAGCGATGAGTCCTTGTCTATTATGTTGGCCGATGGAGAGCATGACTGTAAAAATGAAATCACCCATCGACAACGAAGAATAGATCTCTATGATCGTTCACTCAGACAACCCAAACATATCTGGCTACTTGATTTCATACCCATAAACCAAATTCACACAGCTGATCCACGTAGGGGAACAGGTGGAAGCTGGAATCAGAACCAACACAATCACACCATGGCCACACCAGACTACCCATGCGTCAAAAAGCAAACCAGAAGAGAAAGAGAGCAAGTATAAGAGTAGGAAGAAGGAAGCAGTCGCTCCTTGGCCAGCAGAAACAAGCAATCTAGTCGCTGCTACACAAGGGGCACCAGCTGACATCTCACAAGGACAGCACCAACCGCAACCCACCTAGTCACAACAGCCCTGATGGAATCAGGGGAATCTGAACTAGAACCAACAAATGGGTCCAGCACGACCCTTTAGGCAATTCACCCCTCTGGGTCAGTCATACAACGATGTGCTAACCATGCTCATCCAAAGGCAACTACTCGCACCACTCTAGCCTAGGCCACCGTTAAACCCTCTACCCCCAAACTAGAATGAAAACGAATATTACACATTCCATCAGGGCTGAGGATATACCACTGAGCGATGCTTTTCTCTGAAACATGTGGTACAAGATCTGATCGATTGAAAAAAAATCGCAATCGATGCCCTCGAGTCAGCTCCTGCAGGCAATAACAACATCCTCCAAAATCCTCTGCCACAACATTAGGCAACACCCAATGCCACAAACACCCCTACGGTCAATGTCATTCAGGGAGACTACTTGCCCTAGGTTTGCCATGCGAACACAGCCCTGGGCAAGATTCAGACACATCCACCTCTCATCCTGTAAGGGACACCGGCCTCCACTTCATGGCGTCTACACGGAAAACCTACGGGATTCACCCTCAATCAGGCCACCCTTACACCTCAGTTGTGGGATCAACTGTTGATTCTGCAAGGGGGAGTGTAGACACTGCCTCAGTCACCCCTGGTCCTTATGGGAAAGATCCCGAATCCACCCTCGGTCACCAATCAATTGCCACTCATTCCCCCAAGAGGATCCCATCCCCCTTTCGTCTCCCACATGAATTAGCTCATCCAGCACACAACATGCATCCACAGATACCCCTTGTTCTACTAGGGGCAAGCCCAGCACCTCATACCATGCCTCCCGTCTCTCAACCTCTTCCAACGCCTCAGCTCCCCGTGGTTCTATAGAAAAAATTGATACTATCTACGATAGCAAAGCCCTGACACTATTTGGAGTGCTCGGAAGTGGGAAACATGCAGCCCAATGGCAAGTGTTTTTAGAAAGACGCATTCTGAGGAGATCTCAAAGGAACACTGGTAAAATCATCAACTGAAGTCGAGAACGTTTATGACTTGGTTGCCCAACTAAAAACCATTCCTGCACAGAATCTTCTTGAGAACTCCTCTGCACCTCGAAAGCCCACTGAGAGATGTTTGTCAAAACATTGAATGACGTGCATATTTCTCGAGAAGCACCCACAAAAATGTTCACCCTCATGATTGGACAGCTCCTCACCTCACGAGCAATCACCTTTTCAGATGACGAGCTGTCACCTGAAGGACGCAACCACGAGAGACCCTTGAATATAACTGCCAGTCACAGGGACCGCAGTATCCCGTTTGTACTCATTGATAATGGCTTAAGTTTGAATGTTTGCCCACTCTGGACGGCTACCTATCTAGGACTAGATCCAACCACATTCAAACCCAGCAACATGAATGTGAGAGCCTTTGACAACTTGCGAAGGCAAGTCAAGGGAGAAGTCGATCTGAAAATGTAAATAGGCCCAAACGTGTCCACAATTACCCTCCAAGTCATGGACATCTCATCCTCATTCAATCTTCTCCTCGGCTGCCCTTAGCTACACCAATCGGGGTCGTTCCTTCAACAATCCACCAGTGAGTCAAGTACATTTTTAGTGATAGGGTGCTCTCCATTCTCGCTAACCCTGAACAACATCTTCTCATCGAAGCCTTTTGTCCAGAGGAACCTAATATCCCGATCATTGACATGTGTCCTTCAGAGGACTAACAATCCTACATTAGCCTCCTTATGGAAATTGTCAATCACGTACTAGCCACATGACCCACGAGAGCAAAATGCATCTTCACCCCGGCTAAGCGCCAAATCCTGGAATATCGACTCCTACATCAAGACTCCACCAAGGTGATTGAGGTGTAAGAAAAGGTAGACTAGACAAGAATGGGATATGGGTACCCCTGAATAGATGAACTAGAGGAACCTGATTCCAGGAGAAGAGAAATGGGACCACCTGAACTGCGATCATCGCCACTCACCCTAGTCAAATTTCGCAGCGTCGAAATCATCCATCCGGACGGAAGCCCGAATTCGGATCCACCCCATCACGGCTACGATAATGACAGCCAGGAACTACCTGAGAAACTTCCGGACAAGGGGCAAGGGGCGACCCACATCGATTGGACATTCGTACAAATCTCACCTGAATTGCAGCAACTCGAGAAACTCCAGTACCTTAGAACAAAAGAAGAAGCCATCACATCCAACACCGACTTAGAGCCCAGTCCTCGATTCGTCATGGTGCTTGGACATGACATCGACACCTCGCCCGTTGCCAGCCTAAGCCCTGCTTCTTCTAGGAAAAAGACGTAGGGCACCGATTGTTTCACCATCCCCTTGATGGTGAAATCAGCCGGCCTATGTTCTCTCGCCTCAAGTGTAAGGCCGCGATGTAGTAATAAATCTCGGTAAGACCGAGGTCGATCCACAGGGAAAGAGGTAAACAATTCCAACTACTCTAATAACTTGAATCTAAGAAGTTTTTAGAAAAAATAGTTTTTAAGAACTAAATAGAAAATCTGATATTTGGGTAGAACTAGAGCATCAAGGATCCACTTGTAGACTTCAATACCAATCCATTCATCCAAGCACAACACAATTAGAATCAAAGTCATATCTCTCATCTAATTGGATGATATAGCATTCAAGCACAACCAGTCCCACTTAAATCTGAAAATCAAATTTCTAGTTCTAATGAAGTACATAGAACTCAAACTAGCAGCCTTCGAAGTAACAGCCATGCCAAGAGACTATGGCATGCTCTAGGGTTACTACAATTCGAATCTAAACAAACTCATCATGGCAATCTTAGAGAATTGCAAGGAACTCATGTTCGGAGTACATAAACTCTCATAATTCATCTAAAAATTCAAACTGTATTCAAACTAGAAGTTCAAAATTCAAAATTAAGAAAAGGGTACTTGAAATAAAAGAATTAAAGCATGGAAACCAACTACAAATTTCACCTCTAGCTCTAGCTAAGAGGTTAACTAAGAAAAAGCATATTAAAACTAGAAATAGAACTAAGAAAAGGAAGAAAAACTAGCTGTAGGAGGTTAGGTAGCCTCTTAAGACTTGAACTCCTTGCTTCCCACGTCCTTGCTTGATCTGGAATAGAAGAGAGCAACTCCTTTTATAATACAGCAAGAGTACCGCAACATAACAGATTTTGTTTTGCTTCGTACGCCTTAACCAATGGTTGGATTGCCTTTAAATTGGATTTGTAGCTTCCTTGTAATGTGATCTTCCACATAAATGATTTAGATTTCCAAGATTATCTTTTGAATGGACCCACCAATCAGATCAGCGACCGCCTCTCAAAATCACGCAATTCAGATACCTTCAGAACCAGTCATCTTGCTTTCAACGCTCTGGAGTGTACAGAGGTCGAATTGATCTCAAATTTTAAAAATTGGTAGAAAACTTCATCCTCTACATGATAGACGGATTAGATTGTCCAAAACAATTCCAGAATTAGGTACGAAAATTAGAACACTCAGGCCTTCTATAAAATCTACGTAGTTGGATCTTTCTGGATGGTCCATCTTTCTTCAACCGGTAGGATCAAACCACACATCCTTTTGATCTGAAACTTTGTGGTTATTCATATATGGATGTGGTATAGAAGATGGTCAAAGTAGATTCTTCATATCATCAATGATGGGTCACCTGGACCGGCCTAGAGTGGAGTAGGTGGAATCTGGAACTTTATGGACAGTTCGTATTGTTTTGGCCACCACAGTCAATCCGTAGCTCCGATCGACACGAAATCACTTGGATTATTTTGGCATCGAGCTCCTCTTCGACATGGATATGTTGGATGTCCAAATATCATCAAGATGGCTCCAGAAAACTGTGCTGAAAATTTAAAAAGGGAAATAACTTGCTATCTGAAATCTGGAACTCTAAAATTGCATGGCCAACTGGTCAAGACCGGTCGGACAGGGCTAGCCGACCGGTCTTGATCGGTCTAGCCCATGTGTCCTTGCTCCAGCAGCTTTAACAGAAGGGAGATCAACTGGCCGACCGGTCGGGGCCTGTTTGGCCGACCGGTCTTGACCGGTCGGACCCATTTTCTGCATTCTTTCTTCTTTCTTTTCTTCTCTCCTTCTTCTCTCTTTGCTTTCTTCTTTCTTTGGCCCACCTTGGGTCTTCATCTAAGGATCCTAAATGTCTCCTTTAGTCTTCAATTAGGTGAAGTCTGCTCTCATTCCTACAATCACAAAACCTGCATTAGATGGGCCTTTTAAACATGCAAACCATGCATATAATGTGATGGAATGGCCTCTACAATGTATAAATTGGAGGTTCAACAGCCTACCACCTAGCACGGTTAGTCTTAAAAAAAGTCCATGTCAATAGTCATCGGCATCCCGAGTCGAATCAGGGCAACCCCTAATTAGACCCGTTGACGCTCTTATGGGACCGGTCGATGACCTCGGGTGATCGGTCACATGCGACCGGTCTAAAGTTAGCCGTTGGCTACCATTTTTCAATTGTTGGAGCTTTATCTATGTAAAGATGGGGCATGGTTTATAAGGTTAGTAGAGAGGTTTTATTGCGTTAGAAGCCACCCTCATTGCCATTATCACCAGGCTCTAATCCTAAGCTATCCAAGTTATCTTTATTGTGATTCATCACAAGATTGGAGCATTGAAGAGCTCAAATGAAGATGAACTTGCTCTCTCTTGATCTCTAGATGGTTAGGCACCACAGTAAAACTTTGGTCTGAACCTCTATAGAGATCCAATTAGGTGAAATTCCTCTAGGCATCCAATTCCTATTGTGTTGTAGAGAATTCACCACCACCTCCTAACACCTTGGGCATCGCGTGAAGCATCGAATGTAAGGTAGCCGATAGTTAGACTGAGGCCTTGGCAAAGCATCAGCAACATGATCAAGGGAGCAAAGGGGAGCTAATTGAAATACGGGAGAGCGAAGATCAAACAACCCAAGAGGCGATGAACAAGGGGCTCATCCGACAAGTAAGTGTCAAGTTGAGAGTTCATTGCACTCTTTTCATTTATTGGTTAGATTGTGTGAGTTTGGTTTCAAACTCGATCCAGGTTCCCTAGTCGATCCTTGGCTCATTAGTTGAGCCTAAAATCTAGGTTCCTTAGTGGATCCTTGACTCATTAGTTGAGTCTAAAAATTAGGTTCCTAGGTGGATCATTGGCACATTTGTTAGGCTTAAAATTCAGGTTCTTGTGTAGAACCTTAATGCATTTGTTAAGTCTAAATCAAGTCTCCAAGGGGAGCCACTGACACGGGCATGTACATGTTCCACCAACACGGGTGCATACGTGTAGGTTGAGAGGTGAACATGAAAAACCTCTATTCAGGTTGAGAGGGGAACCTGTGTAAAAGCCTCTATGTAAAGGTTGGGAGGTGAACTTGATTTAAAACATCCACATAGTGAAATCAGGTGTTCTCATGGTTGGTAACGGTAACCGAGAGTGGAGTAGGGATATCAAACCACTATACATGCTTACGTTTGGGATTGTATTAAGTATATTAGTATTCTAACATTGTTATTTAATTGTTAATTATATGAATTCTTGAATGAAATGTATGTTATGCATGATAGGTAAATTCTCATACACTAGATGTATTTTCACTCTCTAGACTAAGTCTTGATTAGTATATCATTTGTAGTCTAGACATTGCATATAGATTAGTTGCTTGACAGTCATATCTTTTATAATCTATATGCTTAGGCTAGTTTGCTTAATTCTTTTATAGCCATTATGATTGGACCCACTTAAACTTGAAAGCTAAGTGTTATTGTTTAATTAGTTTATAATGGCTAAACTAGTTTAATTAGGCAAAAGTTTTTAAAGGATTTAAAAAGGTCCCAATCACCCCTCTCCCCTTATGACTTAGCCGTAATTCTAAGTTTCACTTTAAGCTTTCACAAAGCGAAATGTGTTGAAAGTGTCGTGTTAAACTTATCAGAGCGGGTTGCTCTTCAAGGACTTAATCGTTTAGAGTAAGATCCGATATCAGAGCTTGAGAACTATGTCTACCCATGAGGGGAGCACCATCACCACTTGTCCACCATATTTTGACGAGTCAAATTATATGTAATGAAAGGCTCGGATGTGGATATTTTTAATGTTCCTTGACCCTATGATCTAGAACATAGTTGTACAAGGTTGGACCGCACTGGTGGAAACAGTGGAATGGGATGGAGTTTCAGTCACCAAATTCAAACCAATGGATAATTGGTGTGATCGAGAAAGGTCTCTTTATGGCTACAATGCCAAGGGTCTCAATGCAATCTTATGTACTGTCTCAACCAATTGATTGATTGGGTGTGTTGAGATGGGAGGGGGATGGGTTTGTTGGATTTATAGATGATGAAAATGAGAAGGGGAGGGGGTTATTTATAGCCCCCAAATCTGATTTTCTTGTAATTCCTTAGAAGTGTAGGGTTGAAATGGGGTTTAATGGTTGGGATTCCTAGATTGTCATCTGGCACAATATGGATGGCTAGATGGATTGGTAAGATAGTAATAATTAATTTGGGACCAAGAGAGGGACAAATGAGACATTCCGCGAACCCTACACACTTAGGCTTGGAAAAAGGGAAATCCACACGCTTTAGTGTTTCCCTGCCGAAGCAGGGGGTGTGACACATGGCAAGCGGTGAGTCACTCGCCACCTAGGCCACCTCACACTTCCTACTTTGGCAAGGTTCCTCCCATAAGCATGTGAGGGCTTCGACTGTTTCATTGTTCATTTATTGGGACCTTTGTGAACCTTTGGTGGGCCTATATGTTAGGCTTTGGACTTGGTTTTGGGTAGGCTTGACTAGGTGGGTTGGTCGGGTTTTAACTAGCAAATTGACTCGGTATGACTCAGCGAGTTGACTTAATGAGTTGACTCGACCAGTCGAGTTTCAGCACTCCTAGGGTTTTAGTTTCTAGGGTTTCAGGGTGTAGGTTTATGGTTTGGGTAGTGATTCGATTCAAGGTTTTGACTCAGATTAGGGTTTGAATTGGGTTTAGGTTTAGGGTATGGGCTAGGTTTAAGGTTATGATTGTCTATCTAAACTGTCTAATTTTGATCAGCTTGTCAGCCTACGGTGGGATGTCTATAGCCATACATTTATTTTTCTAGCCCATTTTATGTGTGCAGACTGTGTGAGGGGGTGATTCAAGTCTCAAATGGGCCATGCCACATAGACATTTACATTGCTAGTGGGCCTGCAGTCTAGGGTTCCACTCTCTATATATATTGGGCCATCTAAGGCTGATTATCGTATGATATGTTTGATAACATGCTAGTGTACTCAGCCTAATAGGTCGACACTGATAATATGCTTAGTGTAATGGATATCATGCTCATTCAGTCGTTCATACACATCATATGTATGCTTGGCTTTGAATGATGATGGATCATAGCATATGCCTTTTGGCTTAGGAAACTTAGAGGACCCATACGAGATAGGGGCCTTGCACGATTGCATGATACGCACAGGTTTGTTGCATGACTTGGATAGTATGATTCATGCATTATGCATCATGTATGTCACGATTGCATCTAATCCCTAGAGACACCAGGGATGTAGTTCCACAACCTTGATGTCATTGGCGGATGGGTTTATGGATACCGAAAATTCTGTTACAATACTTGGGCGCTAATGTCCTCAATTGAAAGTCCCTAAATCCTGTGGTACCAATAGGATGCTCCAACATATAGACCGAGTGGATCCATGAGAGCGTGAGGCCAAATATCAATAGGTCGAGTTTTCCACTGTGTTGGGGTCAGTTGGAAGGGGGTACGACCTCACCATCCTGGAGGTGTAAAGGTGATTGAGGTCCAGTCCGACCAGCTCAAAAATGGCTCCGCTACCGGCGAGCTGAGTCGGTATTAGCATTACCACTGACAAGGTGAGTAGTGAGGTCTCTTACTATTGCAATGTTTGCATGCTGTGGACCAATGCTTGTGTATTAGACCCCAGTGAGGTTCTAGATGGGAATCGTTATGATATGTGAATTAGTCGAGGATTCACATGCTTGCGTTGTATCTCTAGCATATCACACTTGGCCCTATAGACCCTTGCATTGCATAGCCTTGGTATGACTGATAGCATTCATGGACTTGGCAGATTAGCCCATCATCATTTTTTGCTTACTTTGATATTGATATACTGTCATATGCCTTGTGCACACACACACTCACTCTATTGAGCTTCGTAGGAGGCTTATACATGTTTGTTTACGTTACAAGTTATGCTAGGGCATATTACCAGTGTTGAGCCTGAAGCATGTGCCTTATCTTGTATTCCCATTTCCGACATTGTACTCAAAGATATTATAGTGGATATGTCATGATGCTTTTGGTTTTTGTACACTTCTTGTTATGCTCCTTTACTAAAAAAAATACCCTTAAAATCCTCCTTATGGGATCTTAAAATCGGAACCTGACATATGCGAGCTAGGAGCCGAGATTGGAGTACTACGGAGGCGTTTGACACTGGATTCGACGGCCGGTAATATAGTGAGCCTGATCCCCAAGTTTGGGGCGTGACAATTTAGATGTGAATCGATGAACTTAGCCTTCTCAACTTGGTCTTCCACGCCTCACACCCTTTCTAGAAACCTTTCAACGAGACTTAAGTTTCCTCTCATCTGAGTTTGGGGACCATGACATGTATTTATAGAAGATGGTCTAGAGTAGTTGAACCCATCGCAACTATTCCCTTAGGAGTCCCCAGACTAGATGGAGTCCATGTTCAACTAAACCATCGTGGATACATAACATAGTCTAAGTGCACCACCCTTTACGAATCTAACTTGATCACAACTATAGCGGGGCTCATTGTTATGCTCAATCTAAATATCCAACGATCAAATCATCTAAACCATTAATCACCTGAGGCCCACCTAATAGAAGTCTTACCAAGCCCATCGTAGATTTGCTATACCTCCTAAGGGTCTAGAATAGTCGATAACACCATGAAACACCCAACGTCTTTGGTTCACCATGTTGTATATGTAAAATCCACTCCGTCCATCAAATAAGAATCACTATTTGAACCGTATGTACAAAAGAAAAGCGTGAATGAAATCTCAAGTGGGACACATCAATGGGGGTAATGTAAAATTGCTATCGGAACCACTAAGTTCACAAGGTGTGGCCATATCGGAATAATTTTTGCATGTTCTGCTCATCCTGGTAAGTTACATCCGATTAACGGATTTGATGAAAGATACACAACATCGTGGCGCTACACACGAACTATGGTTGACATCCCATCTCCATTGTTCCACGTGGTGTTGCCCAACGAAGATTTGAAGCTAGCTAACTTTTGGTATCAAGGCTAAATCACATAATAGAACTTGATGGACGGAGTGGATTTCATACATACAATATAGTGGGGCCCATAGAATTGGATGTTTTATGCAATGTTGTAGAGGATTCCAGTCCCCTCAAAAAAGGAAATGGGCTAATAGTTGAAAAAACTCCGAATTATGACGTCATTTTGGATATTGGCCCATCCGTACCCAACCTATTATTTATGTAGCTTACTATGCACTGTAGCATTTTTCCCTGGACCAAAATGCCCCTCTGCACAGCCACCAACTCGTACGACGATAGCAAAGTGCAGAAGCCAAAGGGCCTTTTGGGCATGGGCTATGGGCCCCGCCGCATCAAGGGTGGGGGCTAACCCTCGATCGATCAAACCCATTCAGTATATTTCGACAATCATGAAAGAACAGGAGAGTCATTTTTTTACCTCTACGTGGCCCACAGCCGTGAATTAATTCAGGAACGTTCTCACGTGTGTGGTCTATCAGTGATGAGTTTTAACCTCAGGCTTCCTCCAATTACCTTAAATTAAAATCCCCCTCACATGGACGAAGTGGATCTCCTCCTAGATTATCTAGTGGGCCCCACCTAGAGCCTCATGTGGGTTTTAAAGGTGGGGCCCCGCCCATTCGACCATTTCTCCTTTTCTTCTTTCTTCCTTCTTCTTCTTCAGAGGGGACCACACGAAAAAGCACCGGCCCACCAACGGTTAGTAGGGTTATGGATGCACAACACACTCCCGGCGACGTTGAGAATCTCCAGCAAATCCCTGTAAAACTCTAATGAAGTGCTGTGACGAGAAGTGAGGTTTTTTGAAGTCAATTAGAAAACTCTGGCCTCATTATGAAGTTAATTGGCTACAATGTGATATGTAGAAGCTATGATGCGCAAAGGTAATTGTTTGTGTGCTATTTTTATTTTGTTGGTGGCCAACAATGGTCAGAATTTGTGTTATTTTTACACAGTGTATCGCCGATACACACTGATGATTGCCGATGGTGCCACTGTTTATCGCGAATACACACAGTGTATCACCAATACACATTGATGATCACTGATAGTGCCACTCGTCGATACTCAGCATCCGTCGTCGATACATTCATTACATCGCCGATAGTGTCACTGTCCATCACCGATACTCAGCATACGTTGTCGATGCACACATTCTGTTGTCGATAGTGTCAATGTCCATCATCGATACTCAACATCCGTTGTCGATGTACACATTCCACCGCCAATACACACCATGATCGGCGATTGACATTCAATATCGGCGATGGACAATGACACTATCGATGATTAGCAATGAGAATCGATGAATGGCAACTACTCTCGGTGGTACACTTAATACATATGATGTTTCACTTAATCATTTGTCTTTGAATCATTACAACATCCAAGATCGTGGCGGGATTGAGTGGTCTTCGCCTACAATACTCTAATGTAAAAGTCATATTAAAGTGCTCTGTGGAATTCTTAAGTATTTTTAAAGGATGAATTCAACAAGTCTCCTAGTAGGAGGGAGATGTTCAGAAGAACCCAATTCGAGTATCTCCTTGATTTTGATGAAGGAGAGTGGAAGGCAAATGGACCATTGGTCCACTACCTGATGCAAAGGCACCTCAGTGACCTCTGCTTTGACTTTGGTAGCACCATTCTCCACTTCAAAGAGATGGATTTTGCCTTGATTATGGGTTTGAAGTTGGGAACTTCAGATGAATCAAAGCAGATCCATCAAGGATCTTCTGTGAGCATGATTGATCAATTTTTTAATGATCGGTCCCATATATCAAGGAAAGATTTGCTCGACGCATTTACAACCCTCCCGACAGGTAGAAGTAATGATAAGGTCTTCATACGGCTAGCGATGTTGATATGTGTACAAAACTTACTTATCAAAGCGCCCAAATAGAGGTCGTGCGAAGATAAGTATATTAATTTAGCGAATAATTTTGATGCTTTTAATAATCACACATGGGGGACTGTGGGGTACAAGATATTGAAGTAAGAAGTGAACACGGTCATTAAGTCTCACTGTCCCAAGTTCTATGACTTTCGCGGATGCTCATATGTTTCGCAAGTAATATTCTGTTTATTATGAATTACCGTAAAATGTTATGCCAATTTGACTGGCTGACTAACTGTAATATTAATTGTTTCCCTCATCCATCAGGTTTGGGCATATGAGGTCATCCCCAGCCTATACAGGCCAGATGGCTAGGCCACCAAGTGTACTCCGATCAGAATTCCACAAATTTTGAATTGGAAGGTGAATAGGTGGAAGAATACAATAAGCTGGCCAATATTTTTTCTAATGGCCGGGTAAGTTCGAATATCACATCGAACCAGGTTTTAGAGTTTCTGCATTCCAATTTTCCAGTGTTTCTGACACTATATACATCTTGTGGCGGGTTATGGTTACCAACGAACTCATCCCCACGGATGAGGAAGAAAATGTCCCCGCCTTGAAGAAAATGAAGAATAATGGGATAAATTCACTGGACGAGAGTGTCCGCAACAAATACTTACCAGAAGAAGTTGCGCACATTACAACAAAATTGAAGGAGGTGAAAGAAGAGAATGTCCGCCTTACGCAACCAAGTGAATGCGCTAAAGGTACTGAAATTATCAATTGTTGTCATATGCTATTCTTGGGTATTGCAATATAACCAATATATATGATGCAGGCCCTAGGTCGGGGACCCAGACCAAGCAGGAACCCTACACAGGAGTATGAATTTATGTATCATCTGAGAAGGCTTAGCCCCAAGGAGTACAAATATATCAAGAAGGCGGCCTTGAAGGACGATGCTCCTGATTAGCTACAGGCTTTATGGAACGACGACAGATGGATTGATGATAAGGTATATTGGTAATGACAAAAAAGTCTTTTATGTGCTGTAAAAGCATTTTACATTATATATTTTTACCGATATTTCTGGACTCCCACATGTTGTCGACTTATATACAGAGTTTTTGAATGATTGATGTCTGGAATATCCTTTCAGATATCCTCAAGATTGTAAGTTTGTAATGACGTTGTTTTGGGTAATGTCCATCTTCTGATATTTATGCATAACTGGTATTGCAACCAATCTAACTTATACTTTTCTCATTTGTGACGGAAACTTTTTCAGAATAATATTCGACTTTTCTCGGAATTTGGTATAGGATTGCATGGTTATAGAACTAGAGACGAAATATTGATAGATATTAGTCCTAGTGTTCTAGCTATTGCTGGAGGGGCAAGGGGGATGTGGACATATGACTGTGTAAGTTTGTCATTGCGCACCTAAACGTGATTAAATGACCGTACTGTTATATATTTATATATAATAAACTAGTTTTATGTGATTATATATAGTACTGCTTGTGTGCGTGTAAATATACTTTTCACAAAATGTGGAAAACCGTCACTGGGTTTTGTTTGCTGTGTACCCCGAAAGAAGGTTGGTTCATTTGTTTGGCAACGTCGATGAAAAACATTTTTGGAAGTACAATGAACTCATTGATGACTATACATAGGCATTGAGATGTTTATTTTATCTGTGTGACTGGGGGAACACATTACTCTGGGAGGAGAGCTGGAACCTTGAGGTAGTAAAAGGTCTCCCAAAATAGGATGGTGGAGCCGAGTGCGGGGTTTTCATGATGAAATACATCGACTTCCTTTGTACCGACAGGAAGATTGCATTCAATTCGGTAAGGTTATATTATTAAATATTTCTTAACCTGATATGTTATTCATTAGTGGTCATGCTATGAATTAACTTATAAGTTTACTTGCAGACGAATGTCACTTATTGTAGAGAAACCTTGCCATTCGACTGCCTTCAACAATTTAGAAAGACTGAAAGGTAGAGAACCGAACCAACAGAATTCACTGAAGCGAGAGTGCAGGAAGACGATGTAGAAGTTATAGAATCAAGACCCCCCACGACGACCCCATCCAAACGTAGATATTCACTCCGATGGAGGAAATAAAAAACAGCCATGTGTAATGCATTTACTTTTTGTTCCCCTGATTTTTTTTAGTGTTGTATATACTATTTCATTAATGTTATTTATTCTTTTTTACGATGAATGAGCTTTGAAATGTATGGCTCTTCTCATTGATGAATAATGAAAGGGAGACGAGGAGAGGCATGATAAAAGAGAGAGATATGTTGTAATTGAGCCATTTTGTAGAATGTAGGAAGTATTATAATCGCCGATAGTGTCACCGATGATCGCTGATATGATCACTGTTGATCGCCATTGTGCTCACTGTTGATCGTCGATAGTATCACTGTTGATCGTCAAATGGAACCGATTACATTGATTATTGGCGATTGACAGTGAGACTCAGCAACGGACAGTGGATATCAGCATTAGAACTAATTATCAGTGATGGATTGCCCGTTCTTTTACCAATAATTCAGAGAAGAGCGTATCTTGATATCTATCCAACACGTTCGCATTAACGTATATAACATCCACAGTTCACGGCACAAAAATAAGAACAGAACAAATGATAATTGTCTGGGCTCCTTCATGTATGTATCACAAACAAACTAGGTTACTTCATATATGTATTACATAATACATATTAATGACATCCATCCATTTTTCCAGCTCACTTTAGGGGTTGAGCCCAAAATTGAAGCATATCCAAAGCTTAAGTGGATCATAACACAGGAGATGTGGGAATAATGACATCCACAATTGAAACCTTCCTAAGTCTTACCGTCATGCTTATTTGTCATCCAACCTATTCATGAGATCCCAAAGACAGAATGAAGTGAAAACACAATTTTCAGCTTGATCCAAAACTTCAATGGCCCCCAAGAATTTTCCAACGGTAGACGTTCAGTTCACACTGTTTCCTGTGGTGTGGTCCACTTGAGATTTGGATACGCTTCATTTTTTGGATCAAGCCCTAAAATTATCTGATAAAATGGATAGACGGAGCTGATAAAATACATAAATCATGGTGGGCCCACAGAGTTTACTCAGTACGCAATCCGCTTCCCTCAAAACGGCCCACCTACAAGGAAAAAGATGTACGGTATTAGACATGCCGAATCTGCTGGATAAGGCCAAACAAACAGGCACTCACATGGGAGAGGTATCTGGTCGGACTCATCAACGCCAAACATCAGCCATTATACTTCGGGTGAATTAGGTGGACGCGGATGAGCTACTGACAGGTTGAGTAGCCATCTCACTACTGAAATGACGTCACCAACTCATGTGGCCCCATCGTGATGTATGTGTTGTATCTACACTGTCCATCCATTTGAAGAGATTATTTTAGGGCATGAGACAACTATTGGCGCATATTCAAAGCTCACGTGGATCCCACCAAAGAAAACAATGGAGACAGTGACACAACCGTTAAAATCTTCCCAGGGCCCACCATGATGTTTGCTTGAGATCCAACCTGCTCATAAGTTCACACAGACATGGAATAAGTGAAAACACAAATATTAGCTTGATCGAAAACTTCTGTGGCCGCAAGAAGTTTTTAATGGTAGGAGATCAATCCCCACTGTTTTCTTCGGTGAGATCCACTTGAGCTTTGGATCTACCTCATTATTTGGCTCACTCCCTAAAATGATCTCTCCAACTGGATGGACGGTGTGGATACAACACATACATCACAGTGGGGGCCACAGAAGTTGGTAACGTCACTTCAGTAGCGAGATGGCTACTCAACCTGTCAGTAGCTAATCCGCGTCCGAATTAGGTGTCCAGCTGTACGGTCCACATCAGAGACAGCTGCACCCTTTACTTGAGGAGCACGTCTCCATATAACAAAGATGAGAGGCGGAGGAGTTTCTGTGCCCTGGAAGCGGATTGCGTACTGAGTAAACCCTGTGGGGTCCGTGATTTATGTATTTCATCCCCTCCGTCCATTCATTTTAAAAGATAATTTTGGGACTTGAGTCCAAGAATGAAACATAAGCTCAAATGGACCACACCACAGGAAATAATCTGAATTGAACATCTACCGTTGAAAAATTCTTGGGGGCCACAGAAGTTTTGGATCAAGCTGATATTTTTGTTTTCCCTTCATCCATATCTTTGTGATCTTATGAACAGGTTTGATGACAAATAAACATAACTGTGGGCCCTAAAAAGGTTTCAACGGTCGAAATCATTATTCCCACTGTTTTTTGTGGTATGCTTCTATTTTGCTCAACGCCTACAATGCGCACGAAAAATGGATGGACGGAGTGGAAAAGCCATATATATTCTCGGTGGGCCCAACTGAGTTTACTCAGTCCGATAAAAGCATTCTCAGTACGCAATCCAATTTGCTGTGCCACTGGCCGCAAGAAGTTCCTGTGATCGGAAGTTACGTGTGGGGCACAGAGATGCTCATGAGAAATTCACTGTCCATTACTGTCTCAACCTCAAAATAGGACAGGACTCCAAAAGTCGGGATCCACAAATTCATGTGGGCCACACGACAGGACACGGTGAGAATGGAAATGTCCACCATTGAAACCTTATTGGAGCTGGCCATGATGTTTATATGCCATCCAAACCGTTCATAAGATTATTAACAATGGGATAAACAGTAGGCACAAATATCATCCTCATCCCAAACTTCTGTGGACCTCACAAGGTTTCCAATAGTAGGCATTCAATACCACCTAGGCTTTGAATCTTCTTAATTTTTACTCTTGTTCTATTGTGAGAAACTGATGAAGGCTATGTGAATTTCTCACCGGTATCTCTGTTGGCCCCACTTAGCTTTCGACCGCAGAGGAACTTCTTGTGGCCCCACAGACAATTCGCGTTCGATCCCAAGGTGTTATAATAAGATACGACGATACTCCAGCCATTCGTTTTACGATAAAATACGAAGATACTCTATCCGCTCATGTTAATAAGAAATTTTACAAATTACTGCTTCATTAATTAAGTATTTACATCTTGGTACATTTTTCAAAAGGTTTTCAATATGCTATACCATTAATCCAAGTTTTATCATAAGACTACCTTCTCTTAGGTTTCTTTAGAGTTCTCCTAGTAAGAGCAAGGAGATGGCAGCTTAGGTGGGTCCTATTGTGATGTTTATATGAAATCCACTTCAACCACCATGCTTGCCACCCCATGATAGGCCTAGAGCCCAAAAATCAGCCCCATCCATCATTCAAGTAGACCACATGATTACAAATAGTGTATAATGCAACACTCACGTCCTACACACTATTTCCTTTGGTGTAGCCCACCTAAATCACAGGTAGGTTTGATTTTTGGCCTAGGCCTAAATTTTGGTTTGAAATCTAATAGTTAGAGGATTTCATGTAATAATCATGGCAGACCTTATAAAAATTAAGGGTGGACGTTGCTCTCCTAACTGTTTCCTTTGATTTGGCCCACTTAAAATCACATGTTAAAATCCAATAGGTTGGAATTACCATGATGATTTCTTCATGCAAAATCAGTCACACCTACTAATTTATTAGACCTCAATTGTATTTTACCATTCATCAATGGTTAAAATTGTCATCTATGATCTGGCCAAGCAAATGGCTAGATGGAGCTGATTTTTTGTTAGGTGATCATTATTGAGGGACTAACCTATTGGAAGAGAGTGATTTTGATTCCATCATTAGGTTGGAAGTTATCTACTAGGTGGACCATAATTTAAGATCTAACGGGTTGGATTTGACACATTCTCTGTAAAAGCATAAGAGAATTTTACCAGGGATTTTCTGTATAACCTCCTATCTTTTATGTTATTACCAAATAAATAAATGCTTTCATGATATTTAAAGCAAAACGCCTGAGATTTGCAAATATGGAGAAAAAACAGCCTCTTACACCTTCACTAAAGTTGAAAGACGGATTTGGATTGTTGGTGCATGTAAATGATGGATTTGTCCTTACACTTTTTAATTTTTTACTATCATACCCTATTGCAAGGGCAGGCGTATGGAAGATTTTATGGGGCCACCTTTATGTATGTCTGTGATTGACATCGTCCATCCATCTTACAATCTCACCAAAGGAAACATTAGTGATGGGACGGCTACCATTAAAACTAGGTTGGGGCCATAGAAGTTCCAATCAAGATGATTTGTGTCTTCCCTTCATCCGTGTCTGTGTGGCCTTATCAACAGGTTGGATGGCTCTGATAAACATCAGGGTGTGCTCAAGGAAGTTTCCAACAGTGGTTGTGAAACTTGTGTAGCTCACAAGTTCAGGTTGGTAAATGGTAAACTGTGTAGGGGCCACCGTGATTTATGTATTTTATCCACTCTATCCATCCATTTTATTCGATAATTTAAGGACTTGAGAAAAAAAAACGAAGTATATCCAAAGCTCAAGTGGACCATACCACAAGAAAAAGTATGAATTAGATATCCACTGTTGAAAAATTCTTTGGGGCCACAAAAGTTTTGGATCAAGCTGCTATTTATACTTTCCCTTCATCTATGTCTGTGTAATCTTGTGAACAAGTTGGATGACAAATAAACATGACTGTGGGCCCTAGAAAGGTTTCAACGGTGGAAATCATTATTCCCACGGTTTCCTGTGGTGTGGTCTACTTAGAGCTTTGAATATCTTCAATTTTGGGCTCAACCCCTAAAATGAGCTAGAAAACCAGATGGATGGTATGGATAAACCACATAGAATCATGGTGGGCTCCGCAGAATTTACTGCATAAGATAAAATACGCAATCCGATTTTGGTCAAAGGTATATTGGAGCACGACTGGCAACTGGCCAGTAACCCAGGAACCAATGATGTGGGTGAGACCCTGACGGTAGGGCCCACCTCAATGTATGAAATGTATATCACGACGTCCATCTATTTTTCTAGCTTATTTTAGGGTGTTGTTAAAAAATGACGAACATGAATATTTCAGGTGGACCACACCACATGAAACAGTGGTTATTGACAGTTAAAAAACTTTTGTAAGCCACAAAAGTTTTGGATCAAGATGATATTTAGTTTTTCCCTTCATCTAAGTCTTGGAAACATTATTAAGACGTTGGATGGTCAAAAGTAATTGCGGTGGATCTTATGAACTTTTAATGGTGGGTGATTAACAACCACTGTTTCCTATGGTGTGGTCCACCTGGAAATTTTATCTTCTTTATTTTTGGGATTACTCCCTAAGATAAATAAGCTGGAAAAACATATGGACAGCATGGATATACCTCGTATACATTGAGGTTGGCACCATCAACGGCGCGCCACATCGCTGGTTTCAGGGTCAAGTTGCGCTCACTAGTATTGTGTTGCGTCTTCCCTTCTTTCAAATATTTGTGGCCTTATCAACAGGTTGGATGTTTTGATAAGCATTAGGTTGGGCCATAGAAAGATTCCTACAATGGGTGTTTTTATTGGAGGAGAGGGCTCCAATGATGTTTCACCGGATAAAAGGGAAGGAGATGGCTTGATTGAATGAAACAGAGCGAGGGTAATTTTATCTTTTTGAAAAATACAGTTCATAAACCCATATAACCCTAATGGTACTTGACAGCAGGCGGTTGTATATCTAACAATGCAAACCTTGGGCGTTTTGCTTTAAATATTTTAAAAACATGCATTTATTTGGAAATAGCCTAAAACGTAGGCGGTTATATGGGAAAATCCCATTTTACAAACTATTACCTCATTAATTAAGTATTTATATCACTAACTTTTTTTTCAAAAAGGTTTTTAATAAGCTACCTCACTAATTCAAGTAATTATCATATGACTATCTTTTGTTGATATTTTGTTTTTTAACGAAGTTAGGTTCCACTCATATGAGCAAGGGCGGGTGGCAAAGGGTGGGTCCCACTGTGATGTTTATATGAAATCCACTTCGAACACCACATGTATCACCCCATGTTAGGCCTAGGGCCCAAAAATTAGCCTCATACATGATTCAAGTGGACCACATAATTGGAAACATTGTATAAGGCAATGGTCACACTCCACACCATTTCCCTTAGTGTAGCCTACCCGAATCATGAATAGGTCTGGTTTTTAGGCCTTAGGCCTAACTTTTGGTTTGGAATGTAATAGTTGGAGTGGATTTCTTATAATTGTCTTGGTGGGCCCGGTAAAAACTAATCGTAGACGTCTCTCCCACCTAGAGTTGAACATGAGCCAAGCTAGTTCGATTAGCTCACTCAACTCGGCTTGAACCAGCTCGATTTGGCTCGATTCAAAGGTCGGGTTCAGACCAAGCCGAGTTGTTTTTCCAAGATCGAAAGGATTTTTGAGCTGAGCTTGAGCTGACCCAAACTTGGTTTAGCTCGGCTCAATCGCAACTCGATTCGGCTCCACTGAGTGTGTGTGTGCGCGCGTGTGTGTGTGCCCACCTTAGTTTTGGATACGGTTAAAATTTGGTGACCTCTTGCTTAAGTGGGACATGCACAATGGATGGGCTGGATTTCTCAACCACATCTCAATCGATCTTATAAACAATCATAAAGGTTTCAATGGGTTGATATCCACTCTTAATTGTTGTCTATGGTGTGGCCCACCTAAGTCATGGATTGGCCCGAATTTTAGGCCTATGGCCTACCATGGAATGGTGCATCTGACTGATGGTGTGGATGCCCATCACACATCACAGTGGGGCCGACATAGCTCAACCTCATGGGAACTTCCCATGAGGTCGAGCGCATAGTACCTTTTTCCTATATAGAGGAACGCTCCTGCAAACCATCTCTCACGAGAACTCGTGAGAGATTTCTTAGGGTTCATCACACGTGATGTGTCCCTAAAGTTTGAGCCGTTCATGTGATGTAGAAAACCCCCGGGGCCCAACTTTCAACCTGATTCACAAATTTGATGGGCCATGGCAAATAGAAACAATTTCCTCCCTTGATTTGCTTCTCTCTCTTCTATAGCCCACTAGAGTTCTAGATCAAGTTGAAATTTGGGCTCTGGGGGTTTTTCGGAGTGTTGCATCACGTGAACAGCTCAGATTTTAGGGACACATCATGTGTGATGAGCCCTAAGAAATCTCTCACGAGTTCTCATGAGAGATGGTTTGTAGGCAAGTATTCTTCTCTCTCTCTCTCTCTCTCTCTCTCTCTCTCTATATATATATATATATATATAGATAAGTTTGTGAAAAGAATACATTTTTTTCATCTCTCGCTTGCTAGTCGAGCTGGAAGACACCTAGGCGTTTCCCCAACAAGTCTCAGGTTCAAGTGTTAAGGAGATACACTAACCCCACTAGTGGGTGGGTGCATCTTATGACTAACCATGTGGGTGTGTTGTGCAGCTAACAGGGTGGGTGTGTATCATAACTAATTTTTTTTTTTTTATTTTTCCAAGCTCGAACTTCTGTTATAATTTAGTCGAAAAGCTCTAGCTCGAACTCGACTCAAAAGCTAGCTCAACTAAATTAAGTCAAGCTTGCCAATTTAGTTCGAAGGCTAAGCCGAGCTGATCTCGACCTAGGGTTGCCTACTGGGCGAGCCGAGCCGAGCTAGGCCCAACTTAACTCAGTTCGACTTAGTGTATAGCTCTACTCCCACCAATTTCCTTTGGTTTGGCCCACTTGAATAACTTGTTAGCCTAATTCACGAGTTCTCATGAGAGATGGTTTGTAGGCAAGTATTCTCTCTCTCTCTCTCTCTCTCTCTCTCTCTCTCTCTCTATATATATATATATATATATATATATATATATATATATATATATATATATATATATATATATATAAGTTTTTGAAAGAATACATTTTTTTCATCTCTCGCTTGCTAGTCGAGCTGGAAGACACCTAGGTGTTTCCCCAACAAGTCTTAGGTTCAAGTGTTAAGGAGATACACTAACCCCACTAGTGGGTGGGTGCATCTTATGACTAACCATGTGGGTGTGTTGTGCAACTAACAGGGTGGGTGTGTATCATAACTAATTTTTTTTTTTAATTTTTCCAAGCTCGAACTTCTGTTATAATTTAGTCGAAAAGCTCTAGCTCGAACTCGACTCAAAAGCTAGCTCAACCAAATTAAGTCAAGCTTGCCAATTTAGTTCGAAGGCTAAGCCGAGCTGATCTCGACCTAGGGTTGCCTACTGGGCGAGCCGAGCTGAGCTAGGCTCAACTTAACTCAGTTCGACTTAGTGTATAGCTCTACTCCCACCAATTTCCTTTGGTTTGGCCCACTTGAGTAACTTGTTAGCCTAATTCACGCCCGCCCCCCCCCCCCCCCCCCCCCCCTCTAGAATTAACGTGGAATTGCATATCTACTTGTCAAAGTGGATCTCTTATATACATTTTGACGGGGCCCATCGGGAATCAAGAGTGCACATGTAATTTTTTTTTTTAAAGAAAATGTGCCTGAGTCCAACCAGTTGGACCACGAGTTATGATCCGCCGGATCACTTCCAACCTATTGATCGAATCAACATCACTCCTAATAGGTTGGCCCTACAATAAGGATCACCTAATGAAGAATTGGCCCCATCTAATCATCTGGTTGGCCAGACTATAGAAAATAGCTTAAACCATTGGTAAATTGCAAAATATAAGTGAGGTCCAGTAAATGAGTAGATGTGATTGATTTTTGCATGAAGAAATCATCATCATGATTCCAGCCCATTGGATGGGTTGGATGTTGCATGGATATGAAAGGTTGGAAGATATCTTTTGGATGGACCGTAATTTGTTTTCCAGCTGGTTGATGTACATATGTTTTCTAGCGAGTTGGATAAATAGTTGAGAGATGATCTCTGACCATTGAATTTTTAAAGCATCCACCATAATATGTATGTGAAATCTACTTCGACCATTAAATGCATCATCCCACTTTTGGCCTAGGATTTAAAAATAAAAAATAAAAAATCAAGCTGACTTGTGATTTTAGGTGGACCACAGCAAAGGAAACAAATGAGAGAGAAGTCCACTCTTAGTTTTTATCAGGCCTACAGTAATGATTATATGAAATCCACTCCAACCATTAGATTCTAAACTAAAATTTAAGCTTAGGGCCCAAAGATCTGACCTATCTATGATTTAGGTGGGCTACACCAAGGGAAACAGTTTGGAGGGTGAGTAGTGCCTTGTTCACTATTGCTAATTGTGTGGTCCACCTGAATCATGGAAGGTGCTGATTTTCGGGCCTTGGCCCTAACATGAGGTGATACATGTGGTGGTGCGAGTGGATTTCATATAAACATCATGATAAGCCCATCTAAGCTACCAACCTCTTGCTTACAAGGGACCCCAACTTCTATTAAAGAAATCTTACAAAAGGTACCTGGATGATGAAACTTGAATTAATGGGGTAGCTTATTGAAAACCTTATTAAAAAAGATATTGAGATGTAAATACCTAATTAATTAGGTAGTAATTTGTAAAATTCCCAAAATAAAAACAAAATTTACCGAACGCCCACCCTTGATTTTTAATGGGGCTCATCTAGATGTGTGTGAGAGATCCACTTTGACAAGTGGATGAATAATCCCATGTTAGTTCCAATGATTAAAAAAAATTAGGCTGACTTACTATTTAAGTGGGCCACACTAAACGAAACAGTTAGGAGAGACACGTTCGCCCTTGCTTCTTACAAGGCGTACATGAAGATTATATGAAATCCACTCTAACCATTAATTTCCAAACCAAAATTTAGGCAGAAGGCCCAAAAATAAGACTTATATATTGAAAATTTAGGTGGGCTACACCAAGGGAAATAATATGGAGTGAAAGTGTTGCCTATACACTATTTCCAATTTTGTGGTACACTTAAATAATGGATGAGGCTGATTCTTGCAACCTGAGCATAACATAGGGTGACACATGTGGTGGTCAAAGTGGATCCCTTCCTTGCACAGATGATAATTACTTGGATTAATAGGGTACCTCACTGAAAGCCTTTTTTAAAAAGGTACCAGGATCTAAAAACCTAATTAATGAGGTAGTGATTTGTAAAATACCCAATAAGATATAACAATATTATGGGCTCAATTGTACATGGGCCTTCTTCAATGACATAGACCTTTCACCTGATAGGCTCTCCTCCAACATGAGATACCTAAAAAGAACTCTCTGATTCAATGTTTCAACTGTTTGATTAGACAAAAGTTATAGCCATCATAGGTAAAAAAAGCTAAATTATCAAATAGTTGAACTAATTCAATTAAGAGCTTTTATTTGTTATTTTTCCATCGTACAAAGGGAGACTCATCATATAAATGGTAAAAAGATTAAGAGCTTTTATCTGTTGCTTTTTCATTGTACAAAGTGAGATTGTAGACACCCCACTCGAAGTCGTAGATATTACTTCAGATGATCATAACAAAATTTAGAAATCAACATTTGATTGACCTAAGGAAACATCACGAATGGAGATAAACTGCACCAAAGGAATACACAAGTCCATCCGAAGCCAACTAATGGTTTGGATTGGCCAAAAGTGATTGGCGTGAATTCAATTCCAGCTAGCTACGTGGCAGTGGTCTGAATCGACAAGTGGGTCCTTGTGGCAACTAAGGTGACAAATTCACCTCGAAAAATGTGAAATAGTACTAGTAGAAATTCGATTCTCGCCGGTCTAAAAAGTATACTTATCAGCCATCAATGTCTTGTATCACCCCCGATGACATTAAAAAGCATGCAAATGGGCCACATAAGCACCAACGGAAATCTGATTCCCGTTGGTCACTTCTATAAATATAAAGCTCCTCTCCCTTATTCTCCCTTATTTGTAACAACCACGATTATGAAAGGAGTGTCACAGCTCTTGGCTTGTCTCTAAATAAGGTTTGAGAGAGCTTTTGTGAGAGCTCGAGAGGGCTCTATGGATTTGGAGAGGTCTTCTTCTCCTAGCAGTCTTTACCATACCGATGAGCAGCTGTTGGTTTTCAAAGAATTCATTGATCCGCGGAGTAGAGTAAGAATCAGGGACGTCTAGTTAGCTCTTTTCATATAAAAGTACTCGACTTCCTTCTTACTCTCACATCTCCACCAATTCATACCATCATCCCAAACATAGTATATCAACACTATATTCTTATTTCTATTTCTTACTTTTGTTTGCTCCCCACTTAAACCCGGGATGTAGTTATATATTCCCAAAACTTTTTTAAATCTTCGAAAAATCCAAAATCCCTTAATATAGTGACCTCACATAGTGTGGGCTTAAAAGGGTGCCTAACTCCTTCCTTTTTCATCATTAACGACTTAGGATCTTCAGCTACAAATTAATAACAAGAGTCATTCGAATTTCATAAGTGATTTTACAGTTTCTAACCAACCTTATATCTTAAGTTAAATTTAAGCTATTGGGAGCTCCATAACCAATACTCTACCATCCAAGAGTCAATATCACCCTATCAACATTAAATAAATGCATACCCTATCAACAGTAAATAAACACATGTGCCTGAGGAGAAAAAAGCCCATAGTGGGGCCGACCAGCTCTCGTGTGTCCTGCGTTCTTAAGAGAGACGCATCATACAAATGATTTGGTTTATCGGAAGAGGACTCATATTCGCATCGTATGGCAATTTGTTGGGAATGCAGATATAGCAAGCCCCATTCTTTTACAGCGACCCGAATTATCGGGGTTATGCATGGACCAATGATGATGTCTGATATGCATGTGTTGGATATTGTCCTGTGTGAAGTGGCAAAGATGTCATTTAACGTCGGGGAATCTGTCCTTTTTTCGCAGTGGGCCAGGATTTGAACACTCGCACGAGGCGTGTTATCATTAGTCCATGTCTACGGTCATATCAGCTTGGGAGCGAATTAGGTGTTATACGGGGAATAGCTTAGTGGGTGTTACCCCTACCTTGTGGCCCACATGGATGATATTTTGTATATCCATTACGTACATTCGTTTCTCCAACCTATTTTAAGGATCGGGTTGCAAAAATTATTCAGATCCAAATCTCAAGTAGACCATACCACTAGAAAGACTAGTGATTGATTGCCCCACCCATTAAAAATTTCAAAAAGCCCGTAGTAAGGTTTTAGTAATTTTTGTTTACAATCCAACCTGTTGAAAATGTCAAGAAAATCTGGATGAAAGTAAATATAAAGATAATCTTGAATAAAAACTTTTGTAGCCCACAAAAAGCTTTTAATGTTCATTCATGACTGTTTCTAGTGGTATAGTTTACATGAGATTTGGATCTTCTTAGGGTTTGGGATAACTTCGTAAAGTGAGATGGAAAAGCAGATGGACGGCGTGGATATATAAAAATTTCATCAATATTAGCCCCACACGGTTAGGGTAACACCCACTAAGCTGTTCCCCAGCTAATCCGCTCTCTATGAGCTTTGGTGGGTCCAGCTAACAAGGCGATTCATCCACACGCCATCTCATATGCCAGCATAGCACAAGAGCAAAGCTTGAGATCTAGGCCGTTCATCTAATTGGGTTCTGTCATGTCAATGGTCTGGAACAATAATTATGCTAGTTTGATCATCAAATGAGCCACAGTTTACAAAATAAATAGATGGATTGATAAAATAAAAAATAAAATCTAAGCTGCATGACTATTTCTATCACGATCTCCCTCAGACAAGTGGACCAACTTGATTTCCTAATCGGGTGATTTACATGGTTGGACACGTGATGGATGGCTTAAATCTCATGTCCGTTTGCCACTTTAGCCAATAAAAGAAATCACCATCATCATCATCTAAGCCTTATCCCAATTAATTAGGTCCCCTACATGAATCCTTATCAGCCGTTGGCCTTAAATATGAATGGCCAATATCATTTACACGAAAATGGGTTTAAAAGATAATTTGATACATCTATGTATTAGGGACCATCATAGATTGCTTATGATTCTTGAGACCATAGTTACCTTCCCATCCATTGCTTGGATAAAGGATGGCTACAGAAGGTAAGACCAAATCAAGAATGGATTGGATCATCCCATCAGTGTCATTTTTTGCATGGTAGCCGATGAAATTATTCTGAACTTATTGGACGGTTCAGATGTATCAATTGGACTGTCCAAGCAAACTAATGCGACTAAGAGCACCATAGGTACTAGTGTTCCGGAGCACTGGAGTATTTCTCAACTAGTTTAAATTTCCTTAGGCCTACACGGGGCAAGTGCTAAAGTGGTACCCGTCAGTGAGATCCGGTCCATTCAATCAGTTGTATTCCACCGTGGGCATGTCTTGGCCCAAAAATTAGGATGGTCCAATTGATTATGGTGGGCCCTGGTAACAGGTCAGATTGGTTAGCTTGGACTGCCTGATTAATGGACTGAACCCATTTTTGGACTAGGGCACGCTAAGTGTTGCTGCTGGAAAATGGGCAACTGGGGGGAGGGGGTGAACCGTGCTTCGTGGTTGGGGATGGAATCCCTCTATCTCTCCAGCTCGGGGCTCCGGATGACCTGTAGGACGAAAGAATCCAAGGCAAATGAAGGGGGGCACAGGGTATAGCCGTTAGCTCTCCGATGCGTAAATTAGTTCGAGAGTCAAACGTGTAGCAGGTCGGCTAGGGTTAATTGTGCATACCTTTCCCCACGCAAGTGAGGGTATTTATAGGTGGGGACCTTCACCAATACCTTGACCTAATGGGATAGGTGAGGCGGTAAGGTCCCCTCTGCTGCAATGGTCATTTCAGTGGCAAGGGGCACCACACCCCCTTCCTTATTGCATTTATGAGGGTAGGTGTAGGCGTCATACTCTCTATTGACCACATTTATTAGGGGTAGATGGTGGAGACATACCCTTGTATGGTAGCTCTTCTATTGTGTTATGTCGCGTGATCCTGCTCAGGTTGGTCTCCTGACTAGCTCGACTCGACGGGATAGATCAGCGTGGAGGTCGGTAGGTGGGCTAATCTGTACGCGAGTCATCCGAGCTCTTTGCCTTCGCCTTATGAGGTTCTTGGTGTCGCATCTTGCAAGCAGAGCGTCAGCTCGGTTATGGGTGACCAGCTGATCTTTCATCGTGGGGGCAGAGCTAGGTCATCCGCCGTTTGACCACAGGCTCGGCTCTGACAAACCCCCACAATAGTAGCCCCCCAAGTCAGAGCTTAAGTAGTCGAGGGGTTGGGGCTTGGCATGATTGGGACGAGCCGAGCGGGCTGTAGAGGGAGAGTCGCGAGTTCAAATGATGGGCGAGATCTCGTCCCCCGAGGGCGGGATTCGGTGCATTAATGGCATGGTCTGAGAAACCTCGTGCCCGACGTGGAACCCGGAGAGTTGCATCGTTGCAGTGCGACGGACCTGTCACTTTTTAGAGCCTGGGCGAATCAAATGCTAACATGTGGGAGATGGTCGTCAGTCGAAACGACGAATTAACGCTTGGGCTCACTCGTTCTACCACGTGGTACAAGCACCAGATGGTGAAGGGTCACGTCGGGCATGGGCGTGTCAGATCATGCCACGTGGAGGGCATGACAATCAAGGAGATGCACCCTTGTCAGGAGCAATCCCTTGTAGCCACGTGGCGCGGGGGTTCGCCTATAAAACCCGCTGCCCTCCTACACATTTTCCACTTTTTGAAATCTTAACATCCAGGCTCTGCCGAACTTCTAGCTCGTCCCTGACTTAGCGCCTCCACCAAGTCTCTGAGTCCTTGTGCCGGAACTTTTGGTACGATCTCACTCCTCCGCCTTACTTCTGATTTGTTTTCTTCCTCTGTCTTGTGATCATGTCAGATACCTTGGAGTCCCAAAACTTATTGAGGTTAGGTGATCTGGGCGAGGACCTAGGTGCATCTCCATCAGTCGATGACCAAGGTGGGGTATTCGACTCGGAGACAAAGACTGAGGAACGGATCCCCAAGGTCTCGTCTCAAGCTGAGCAAGCCCCCTCCAAAGGGGACGATGTTCCTGAGGTGGCCAAGGAGCGGGCTCCTAAAGATGTGGAAGCTCCTCGGACGACTGATCAGGGAGGGGATGCTGAGGAGGCAGGGCCCACGCCCACTCAATTTGAAATGGATGAGGTCGTGTCTAGGATAATCGAGGTTGAGCTCCTCACCTTAAGGGAATCTAGATTCCCTTATTCATAGTGCTTAGGGTCTCGGCTCGTGATGAGTTTCCAGGCACTCCTCGTGAGGGAGAGGTCGCTCTTGCTCCTGTCTTCTTCCACTCTGGTCTTTGTCTACCTCTCCACCCTATGGTGTGAGAAGTCCTTGGTCAGCTTAGCTTGGCCCCCGGGCAACTACACCCTAATGGTCGGAAGACTATGTTCGGCTGCTACATCTTGTGGCAGCTGGTAGGGAATGAGGAGCTCATAGCCGACGAGCTCCTTTTCTTGTTCAGGGCTAAGTCCAGCGTGGGCGATGTCTATTCTACCTGTCCTCACGGGCAGGCCAAGGCCTCACATTATTACTCATCTTCCAACTGCCACGAAGTTTTGAATGGAGAAATATTTTTTTGCTTTCGGGGCGTGGAGGCCGCTGTGGACGAGCAGTGGCCCTTGGAGTATAGGGTTCACAATTACTTTTCCTTCCTAGGTCAAACTGTCTGCCGATCTTTTATACTTGTGAAATTTGTTTCTATTCTGTCGCTTGTTCTGATGTGCCGAGACGTCTTTTGGCAGCTCATCGGCAACGTCAGGCCGTCATCTCTTCTGAGTAGGCTCATCAGATCCAAAGGGCTCGACAATCTCCTCTTGAGCTAAGGCATTACAACAAACTTCTCATCCCCGAGAATTTTCGCCAGCCGACCTCAGTCTCGGGATTCCCGAAGGTGGGCTTCTTAGCTTTTCGATGTCGCAGTTCCCTTCCTTTATCATGACTTTCGCTAACTTGGTTTCCTGAATTTCAGAGATGTCAACCCCCAAAAGGTGACCTCATCCTACGCTAGAGGAGAAGGCGGAGTTGGTCGTAAAGAAGAAGATGAGGGTTGCCCAGAAGTCCTCTGGCGGGAGTTCGGGGCCCACAACCTCGATTTCGGCTACTCCAGTCTCCTCCCTTCCTCGCCTCCCATCAGCGACAGCGAGCGTCATGCCCCCCGAGGTCGTCGATCTCGAAGGGGTACCTCGGGCGAGTCAGGAGGAGGTCGGTGCTCCTATCACGGGCACCTTTGCTAGCACTCAAGGGTCCCCATCTGCGGTCCCCTCTAACAGTTGGTCGATGGATCTTCCTCCTTACCTGTACAAGCTTTTCAGGTGGGCCTACAGGGCCATACCTAAAGCAAGGATCACCGAAGCCTTGAGTGTTCCCGAGGAGAACGTCCTTGATTTTATGACGGTCTGTGCTGCCGAGGTTAGTTTCTCGTCCTTTTTGACTTCATGTTTAACTCTTTATAGGAACCTCTAAACTGACTCTCGTATTTTGGCAGCTGGCCCTTTTTTCTCTCTTCCTTAAAGAGATGTTCACCTGGCAGAAGGGGACAATCTTTGGCCTTCACATCATGGTTGATCAGACCGAGAAGGAGCAGAAGGATAGAACTTCGGCTCTTGAGGCTGCCCAGTCAGAGTTGCAGGAGGTCCGTGTTGAACTGGAAGAGGCTAGGAGGTCGGCTGAAGACTTCAAGGCGGAGCTGGAGCAAGAGGGTCGGAAGACGGCAACCCTTCAGGCGAAGGTGTTGTAGGAGGCCTCAACGGACGTTATGTATGATGCGAGGTACAAAAGGTGCAGGTTTGACGTACAGGACCGTTGCCCTGAGTTAGACATGTCCTTCCTTGATATTACTGAGGATGGGGCTGCCTCTATTGACGTTAATGTGCCCCAGCCCTGAGTCCTGGTTGTTTTGGTTTCACTCTTTCTTTTTGTGCTCTGTCCTTTAGAAGGGTCAATTTTTTTTTCTTTTGTTTGTGGATTGTTGTTTTGCCCTTGGAAGGGCTTCTTCTTTGGATTTCACTGTCGATTTTATTTTTAATTGCGATATTTCTTGCCTAGCTTGGACCTCGGTTGGTCTTTACCCCGGGGGCCTCCGTCCCCTTGGTATCACTCTTTGGGGGCTCAGTGGGTCTAACCTTCGGTGATTCAAAGTTATTGGGTCCATGCCCTTAGACCTATTGGGCTCGGTGACTCCGACCTTCCAGAGTTCGTAATTATTGAGTTGAAGACCTGAGGCCCTCGGGGCTGGGTGACTCCGACCTTTCAGAGTTCGTAATTACCGAGTTGAAGACTTAAGGCCCTCGGGGCTCGGTGACTCCAACCTTCCATAATTCACAATTGTCAGGACCTTAGGCCCTTGGGCTCGGTGATTCCAATCTTTCGAAGTTCGCCATTGCTGGGTCCAAGACCTTAGGCCACTTGGGCTCGGGGGGCCTGACTCTACATTTCGTAAAGGTCGGTCCACTTGTTGGGTGGGCTTTGGCATATCGAGTTGGCCTTTTCAGCTTGGGTGCGACTGATCGTACCCCGGTATGAGCTATCACACTTTGTGATTTAATCTTCATGGAAAACACGTGTAGTTGTCGAGTCATAGGGGCAAATTGCTTCATTAAGGTAGAAAAGTAGCTGTTACACGGTGGGAATAGGCTCAATTGGTGTCGGTTCAGCTATTGGTAGTATATCTTCAGGTGTTCGGCATTCCATGGGTGAGGCAGAGCTTTTCCTCCCAAGTCCTCAAGCCAGTATGTCTCAGGCCGGGCTATCCTGACAATGTGGTAGGGCCCTTACCAGGTCGACCCTAATGACCTCGAGCCTATTTCTTTGGTGCTTTCAAAGACCTTTGCAACACCAAGTCCTCAACCTTGAAGCTCCGCTTCTTCACCCGAGAATTGTAATACCAGGCTACCCTCTATTGGTAGGTGACGACCCTAACCTGGGCGCAAACTATTGGTAATACCGAATCTGCAGACAATCGACCTCCAGATGAAGTCCGATGTCTTTTTCTACATGATTTTGGCCAGACGCTCGGCCTCCGCCCACTTGGTAAAGTAGTCTACCGCGACGATGGCATACCTTGCCTGTCCCTTGCCCCAAGATAGGGGGCCTATGATGTCGACCCCCCATTGTGTGAACGGCCAGGGGCCAATCATGCGGGTGAGCTCTTCTGGGGGCTGTCGCGGTACTGGGGCAAACCTTTGGCACTTGTCGCACCTTCTGACGATCTCCTGGGAATCCTTCTATAAGGTTGGCCAATAATAACCCTAATGGATGATCTTGTGGGCCAAGGCTTGGCTCCCTAAATGGTTGCTGCACACACCTCGGTGTACTTTGTTGATAACGTACCCGACCTCTTCTCCGCCGCAAGCAATTTAGACACGGGGATGAAAAACCCCGCTTGTACAATGAGTCGTCGATCATCGTGTACCTGGCGGAGCAGAATCTCAACCGTCGCACCTCCAACTTGTAATCTAGCAGCTCTCCTTGTTTTAAGTACTAGATGATTGGGTCCATCCATGTCGGCTCGCCATGGACATGCATGCATTGTTTTCCTTCTCCCTCGATAATGCTCTAGTCAGGAATGAATTCAATCAGGATTAGCCGAGCTAGGTCATCATTGCTTGCCGACACAAGCTTTGTGAGCGAATCAGCATTGGCATTTTCTAACCTTGGTACTTGGATGATTTCGAAGTGCTCGAACTGCTCGAGCAAGGCCCGAACCCTACATAGGTAAGCTATCATCCTGCCGCCCTTGGCCTAATATTCAGCGGTGACTTGGCCGACGATGAGCTGTGAGTCGCTATGGGCCTTCACTCACTGAGCCTTTAAGGTTTTGGTGAGATGCAGCTTGACTAGGAGGGCCTCATACTCAACCTCATTGTTCGATGCGCGAAACTTGAATCGTAGTGCATATTCTACCTTGATGCCTTCTAGGGAATCCATAACCAAGCCGGTCTTGCTGCCCCGGTCATTGGAGGATTCATCCACATGGAGGGTCCACGCGGATGAGGATGCATCCTTAGCCTCGTCCTCGGCCACTTCCTGCGTTAGGGGTTGCTCGGCGGGTGGATCCATGAATTCGACGATGAACTTTGCCACTACCTGCCCCTTGATGGATGTCTAAGGCTGAAAGTGTATGTCGAACTCGCCGAGCTCAATTGCCCATTTAGTGAGTCGGATCGATGTCTCAAGCTTCAATAATACTTACCGTAGTGGTTGGTTTGTTAGAATCGAAATGGATTGCGCTTGGATCTATCCCCGGCATGTCTTGGTGAGACCAAACGAACACGTCCCGATGCTCCCTCAAGGTCATCGAGGCTGTGCTGGAGGTCGGGGGTAAGCTGTGACCCGATCTGGACAACTTTCGTTGGTTTGTGTTCATCAACCTGGACGACGACGAGGTCCTCAACCGGGGCCCCTCTTTCTGAGGACTCCTCTTTAGGGTCGAGGGAGGTGTCTTGGATAATCGTAGAGACCTGACCCTTACCTCAAAGGGCCATCTGATAGCACCTCCGGGCTTCCTCTAGTCTCTCCTTACCATGCCGACCCCCCCTCCCCCCCGTCTGTGGGGAACTTCATCGCTAAGTGATAGATGGATACTACGGCCTTGAGGGTCCGCAGCGAGGGTCGACCAATGATGGCGTTGTAGACTGAGGGCGTGTCCACCACCAGGAAGTCCATCATGAGGAGGCCCTGGTGCTGGGCATTGCTTGCGGTGACAGGGAGGCTTATGCTTCCTTCTGGCATGACACTCTCTCCCGCGAACCTAAGGAGCAAAGTTCTCACGGGTCAGAGCTTGTCACGACCGATCTTCATCTTGTCGAAAGAGGACGAGTAGAGGATGTCAGCTAAGCTACTCGTATTGACCAGCATTCGGAACACCTTTTGATTAGCGATAACCAAGGCCATCACGAGCGAGTCGTCATGGGGGTGAACGACCCCTCTCACATCGTCCTCTGTAAAGGTGATGGGAGGCGAGTCGACCCTTGGCGCTTTATGCGGCCGACTAGTAAAGTTGACAACGTGCACGTCCTCGGCGTGCCGCGCCTGTCGGGCATACACCTTGCGGGCGTTGTTAGAGTCTGTCGGGCATACACCTTGTGGGGGTTGTTAGAGTCACCCCTAGCAGGTCCGTCGAAGATCATGCAATCTCCCTCGCCAGGGCATTGTCGATGTTCTCTACTCGTTGGTCGAGCTGCTGGGGCGGCCAGTTGCCGTCTGTTTTGCTCGCGATGAACTCTCGCAGGTGGCCGTTCTGGATGAGTTTCTTAATTTGCTCCTGCAGGTCGAAGCAGTCCACCGTGTTTTGACCGTGATCCTTGTGGAAGAGGCAATGCTTTGATTTGCTCTACATGCTTGGATCGGTCCTCATCTTTCCTGGCATTTGAGCACGTTTCGATCCTTCACCGCCACAAGCACCTGGTCGACCGGCGTGTCCAGTGGAGTATACCGACCGAAACGGCTGATCGACACCTTTGGTGCTCGGGGGGTGTCAGTCCTGCTCGGCTGGCTGTGGCCGTTCTTTCGTCGCTTCTTTTCTGGTTCTTCCCTCTCTTCTTTCCTCTTTTTCAAGGAGCTGGCCCTCGTCTTATGGGAGTTGACCAACTCCTCGGCATTATGTGTTTTTGGGCTCGGTCGAGGAGTTCAGACCTCGTAGCCAGGGGCTTCTTACCGATTGACCAGAGGAATTTTCCTTAGCGCAGTCCGGCTATCATCACGAGGAGGGTCACCCCCTCAATGAGGCCTTCGATCTGGATGGCCTTGCCATTGAACCGGGCTAGGTAGTCTTTGAGTGACTCGGCCTCCCTTTGCCCGATCGTCCCGAGGTGGGTAAACTGCTTCCTGGTCTCCGCGCTGCCAATGAATTGAGTCGCGAAAGCTCGGCTGAGTTGCTGTTCGCTTCCCCAAGTGTAGGGTTGCGATGTAGTAATAATCTTGGTAAGACCGAGGTCGATCCACAGGGACTTGTGTAGGAATTCACAAAACACTTCCAATGGTTTCTAATTAAGAACTAACTAAACAGGATTTTGAAATTGAATGTAGATAGGTATGTTGAAGTAATCAATAATAAAGAGCACTAGGGGTTCAAGGATCCACTTGTAGCAATCCTTGATGCTTAATTTGCTGTGGTTTCTTACTTACTCAACTAGAATCGAAATTAAATCCTATCTAGTCGGATGATAGAGCAGTTAAAACAAATAATCTGTCATATGTGTGATTCAAGTACATGATTCCCTTAATTCAAGTTAGTATTTGAGCACACTCAATTGCATAGGTCAATCCTAGTTCCAATAGATTAAGATCATAATCATAATCATCATTAAACTCAGTCACAAAGCATAACTAGATCATGATTTGAACTTGATTCAAATCACTTACAAAATCACACATATTTCAGAAATTCAGAAAAGTAGAACCTTTGGCATGAGGTTCCCACATGAGAATCAAAAGTATAGAGCATATTGAATCTAATTCCTCAGAGCATACAGGTCTAGAATCATTCAAAACAATTAAGAACTCAAGCAATTCTTCTAAACATCCATGAGTCATCATAAGATTAAGAAAAACTACTTAGAACTTTATTCAAACTTCAAGTCATTGTTCTTCACTAATAATCCAAATTAAAACCAAAATAAACGAATTAAAACATCTTAGATTCATACAAGCTTCACCTCTTAGCCCTAGCTAAGAGGTTTAGCCGTTCATGATCCAAGAAAATATGAAAGCTACTAAGAAAAATATAAAAACTAGAAGAACAAACTAGGAGGAGTTGTAGAACTCTGGATCTGTCTTCCGCCGCCTCCCACCGTGGTAATTCTCTTCTAGGATGCCCTAGGAACGAGCTAGATGAGTCATTTTATAGGTTTGGGGCCCTAGGTGCGAAGAAACTTTGAGAAATCCGGCAAAAATTGCACTTTGCGCAGCAGAATTCAGAGCTTGTGGAAGAAGCATTGTTACGCAGCCGACCGGTCGGACGACTGGTCGGAAAAGGCCAAAAAAACGTCCAGAGAGTTTTCTGGAAATTGGAACCCATGTTTTAATTCAACGACCGGTCGGACGACCAGTTTGAGCAGTGGACGACCGGTCGTGATTGGTCCAGCAAGGTTTGGCAGCAGGGTCCTCCTGTTGAGTGTTCGGACCGGTCGGACAACCGGTCCTGGGTTATGGACGACCGGTTGAACAACTGGTCTTCAGTATAAAATTTCTGCACTTCTTTCTTCTCTCCTTTGCTTCTTCTTCCACCCTTTGGTGCTTGGTCTTTTGATCTTCAATACTTGTAAACAACGTCTTTAAGCCTTCAATTGATGAATCCTCTCTTTCATTCCTACAACCACGAAACTATGCATTAGTTGAGTCTTTACTCGTGTATTTCAAGTATAGTTAGTGATGAAATGGGGTTAGAGTATACACATTTAAGAGCTTAACACACCTCCCAACTAGTATTTTGCTAGTTCCGAGCAGAACATGCGTGAAACAAATTTCATTCTTCAAAACCCAATTCTCCTTTAGAAACTATGCTTCTATACACTCAATACACTCAATGATATGCAAGAGTAACAATTCTGAAATGGCTAGTGATAGAAGTTGAAACCTTGAACTTTCCAAAATATACCAAATACTCATATGAAATTCCCGCTGATTGATTGATAAATAGAAGAATTCAAACAAATTAACCTAGTGTGCTCAGTGAATGCTCATATCATGGATTTCCGGGGTTACCTTCTTCATGAATTAGTTAAGGTATAGATTCAATGGTGTATAGATCAACAACAAGCCTTTGACAGGAGTTTGCCTTATCGTCCTTCCGACGGCTTTCACATTGTTGGGGTCCGAAAATGTAGGGTCCCTCAGAGCAAGCAAAATGGCCATATACCTCCGAAAGAATCCCACAAAACGCCTCTCGGTGCATGCAAGACAGAGATTTACAAAAATTCCCTTACTTAGCCAATTCTGGCTGAAATCTCCAGCGGGCCCCGCCAATCACTGTGATCAGAACCGTCCGAAATCGAACCTATAACTTCATTATCATTTATGATGAACAGTGCATGTGATCGCACGATCCAACGGGCCCCACAAACCCATCAAAATTCAAAACCCAAATGGTGGAGTTCCAATTTACGTCCCACGCACCCATAAATTCGGGTGCCCACTCACCCTGAAAAATCAGCAAAAATAGGAATTCATTTAAACGTATTTTGGTGCCCCATGCACCCCAAAAATGGGTCCACGCACCCTTAAATTCAACAGATTTCAGGATTCTCATTTAAATATATTTTGGTGCCTCACGCACCTCAAAAATGGGTCCGTGCACCCTTAAATTCGACACATTTTATGACCCTCATTTAGAGGCATTTCGGAGTCCCACGCACCCGAAAAATGTCCCACGCATCCATAAATTTGACTAAAAATCAGGCACTTAATTTAAAAGTGCGTTAAGTCCCACGCACCTATAAATTAAGTCCCACGCACCCAAAAAAATTTGATATTTTTAGAAATCATTTTTGGGTGCGTCGGATCTGCGCACATCAATTTTAAGGTATGTTGAGGGTATTTTAGGGGTGTGTGGCACGTAGCAGCCCCTCATTCACAGAAATCCGGCATCTTCGGCTACAAATACCCCGTCCAACGAGTCATTTTGAGGTTTTTTTCAAAAAGAGAGAGAGCTGCCATCCTCTGGGAATTCGAAATCTCCGCCGGAAACCCTCACTGGAATACTTTTCCAATCGCCAGCATTTTTCCCGTAGGTCTGAATCCTGAAAATCACCAAGTATGGGCACGCACCCATAAGATGGTCCCACGCACCCGAAAAACGGTCCCACGCATCCATAAATTCGGGTCCCACGCGTCTATAAATTCGATGTAATTCAGATTTGCATATTCGGTCTCACGCACTCGAAAAATGGCCCACACGTCCATAAATTCGGGTCCCACACATCCATAAATTCGATGAAATTCAGATTTGCATATTCGATCCCACGCACCCGAAAAATGCCCCACACATCCATAAATTCATAAAAAAATTTGGTACTTAATTTAAAGGTGCGTTGGAGCCCACGCACCCATAAATTAAGTCCCACGCACCTAAAAAATCAACCAGTTACAAAACATGTTTACGGGTGCACCAGACTCAATTTTAAGTGTTTTCGTGTTCCGTTTGAGCCTATTTTGGGTATTTCGAGCGTTCCGGACGCAATGGAATGGTCAAATGGATGTTTCGAGATCTCTAAACAAGCAGAATTACTCATCTTCAAGGTTCGACCCGATTCTACGCGTTGAGTAAAATGACTCCTCGAAAAGAAACCGCCAGCATCCAGAACTATGCAAATATGTCCTCATTTATATCTACTGTAAAGATGTGATCCGATTTAGGTCAAAAGCTAGACCAATGGGACTATGGTTATCACTGATAAACCATGTCAAAGAGTTTCAATTCTCTACAAAGCAATTGTTGTGTACTGCCACAACACAACGGTCAATGCCCTACCCATTCAAAACGGCATCCGTCGGTTGGGCTGCTCAGGTACACACAACTGCGAATCGGTCTTCCCGAGGTCGCCTGTCCACACATGAAAGTTGCAGGCCCAGAGTCGTACCCTCTCAGTAAAAAACCCTGACAGTCTCTGCCCGGATCTTAGGCCAAAACATGGGACCTGGACATCTGACTAATATAAAGATGGTTCGGTCCATAACAAAACAAATACAGGTCTCTACGACCACAAACTCTAAGACCATAGTCCCCGCTGACTAGTCTTTTACCTTTTAATCAAGGGTCATCGATCATTCGATGTAATTAAGGGCTCGTGCCAGGTCAAGGCCTGGAATGTACAAGATCTCAGGATCTCTGGAATAAAATTCGCCTTGCGATATCTCTTCTTGTGTACCTTTTGTGAATGCTTGTGATTGACTATGAATGTTTCTATTACTCAGAACCCCAGAACAATATACAAAACACTATTCAGAAAATGTAATCGCATTCCGTTTTCTAGTTCTAACACACACTACGTCCCATTTCCGGCTTTGGTTACCGGTAGACCATCCTCCGGTTGGTAATAGGTAGCTCTTTTCAGAATTTTTCACCATATTTTCAATCATTCCCATATTTTCATCCTTCATTTCCTTTTTATACATATTAGATAGGATTTTTAGAAATTCATATATTTCATTATTTTCCCATGGACAAGGATGGACAAAGTGCTTGGTTTCTCAACACCTTAAATCCAAACTTAACCAATCCACAATTCTACATAATCCTTTTAAAGCATGAGAATCGTGTAATGTGAACTAGGTGTAAAAGTGTTTAGAAATTCTATCAATCATAAAAATAGGAGAATTCGCATATAAAACTAATATCTTAGAGATTGTTCAAGATATTCAACTTCACTCACTTCGCCTCTCATTTTTCTTGTACGTACACCATCCCAAATGTATAGAAACAAAGTTTTCCAAAAGAGTTTTGAATTTTCAGAAAAATAAAAAAAATTCTACATAATTGCTCGAAATGTTGTAAAACACTAGATTCATCCTAGTGATCCCACACCCCCCAACCAAATCTTGCATTGTCCTCAATGTAAAAGATATGCAATGAGCAAAACATGAGAGCAATTATAAAATAAAGGGAGTAAGGAATGAGAGTACCTGAGAGAACAATAACTGAAATTCTACCTCATTCTAACAAACCTATGAAAAAGCAAACCAAAAGAAACAAAAACCTAATCTTAACTACTCTATACCTCCATCAGACTAGGAGATCAAACATCCTGATACACAGGATCAGTTAGAGGTATGGACATACCTTCTGAAGGAAAATTCTCAAAGAACGGCTTTAATCGCTGACCATTCACTTTAAAGATATTACTGTTCCTTGGATTCAACAACTGACAGTCCCATATGGATAAACATTTTTTACAATGTAGGGACTGGTCTATCGAGCTCTCAATTTTTTCGAAAATAAATGTAGTCAAGAATTATACAGAAGGACCTTTTGATTAATTGTGAAGTTCTTACGAAGGATGTTCTTATCATGGAACACTTTCGTCTTGTCCTTGTAAATTCTCGCATTTTCATATGCCTCGTTCCGGAGTTCCGCAAGTTCATTCAATTGAAGTTTGCGCAACGAGCTTGCTTTGTTAGAATCAAAATTCATCTTCTTTATCGCCTAATATGCCCTATGTTCCAACTCCATGGGCAAGTGACAAGCTTTCCCATAGACAAGTCTATAGGGAGACATTCCAATGGAGGTCTTAAACGTGGTACGGTAAGCCCAGAGTGCATCGGTAAGTTGAAGCGACCAATACTTGGGATCGGGGTTCACTATTTTCTCCAAAATATGTTTAATCTCCCTGTTGGATATCTCAACTTGTCCACTTGTTTGTGGGTGATAGGGAGTGCTCACCTTGTGATTTACGCTATATTTCTTCATTAAAGCTTCAAACGGGCGGTTACAAAAATGAGATCCTCCATCACTTATAATGACTCGAGGTGTTCCAAACCAGGAAATGATATTTTCTTTTAAGAAATGAATGACTGTTTTATGGTCATTGCTCCGGCATGAAATCGCCTCGACCCATTTTGAAACATAATCGATGGTAAACAAAATATACAAATTTTCAAAAGAAGATGGGAATGGACCCATGGAATTGATGCCCCAACAATAAAAAATTTTGATTAGTAAGATGGGATTGAGTGCCATCATATTTCTACGGGATATGTCTCCCAATTTCTGACAAGGCTCACACGTTTTACAAAACTCATGGGTATCTTTGAACATAGTGGGCCAATAAAACCCACATTGCAGAATTTTGACTGTGGTCTTCTTAGCCGAGAAGTGGCCACCACACGCTTGAGAATGATAAAAGGAGGATACTATGTTGCTCATCATCCGGCACACATCTCCTTATAGTTTGATCGGGACAATACTTAAATAAGTACAGGTCGTCCCATAGGAATTTTCTTACCTCATTGAAGAACTTATCCTTATCTTGCTTGTTCCAGTGTGTTAGAATTGTACTTGTAACAAGATAGTTAGCAATGTCCGCATACCATGGCAATTGGGAGACTTTAAAAAGTTGTTCATCAGGGAATATGTCATTGATCGTGGTCGTCTCAAGGGAATTGGTGAGAACAAGTCTAAAGAGATGTTCAGCCACTACGTTTTCTACTCCTTTCTTATCACGTATTTCTATGTCAAATTCTTGGAGTAGGAGGATCCATCTTAACAAGCGTGGCTTAGCATCCTTCTTAGAGAGAAGGTACTTAAGCGCGACATGTTCGGTGAATATGATAATCTTGGATCCAATCAAGTAGGACCTAAACTTGTCTGAAGCAAAAGCTACGGCCAAAAGTTCTTCTTCTGTAGTAGTGTAGTTAGCTTGAGCCGAGTTTAAGGCTTTACTTGCATAGTAGATGACGCATGGATTTTTCTCTTTTCTTTGGTCTAACACCACCCTAATAGTGTAGTCGCTTGCATCGCACATAATTTCAAAGGGAAGACTCCAATCAGGTGGTTGCATTATGGGGGCACATGTCAACATACCTTTTAGTTTGTCAAAGGCATTTTGACAATCTTCATTCTACTTGAATGAGTTTTCTTTTTGAAGGAGGTTACATAAAAGACGAGAGAGTGAACTAAAGTCCCTTATGAACCGTCTCTAGAATCCGGCGTGTCTCAAAAAGGACCGCACATCTCGTACGCTCTTGCGTGCTAGAAGGTTAGAGATAAGATCGATTTTAGCTTTGTCCACCTCGATTCCATTTTGTAAGATGATGTTACCAAGTACTATTCCCTTTTGAACCATGAAGTGACATTTCTCCCAATTCAACATGAGGTTCTTGTCTTCACATCTTCTCAAAACAGTTTTTAAGTGCATAAGGTACTCATCAAAGTTACAACCAAATACAGAGAAATCATCCATGAAGACTTTGAGAATCATCCCCACCATATCCGAAAAAATACTCAACATACAACGCTGAAAAGCAACAGGGGCATTGCATAGTCCAAACTTCATCATTCGATAGGCAAAAGTGCCGAATGGACATGTGAATGCTGTCTTCTCTTGGTCATCTAGGGCGATCTCTATTTGGTTATACCATGAATACCCATCAAAGAAGCAAAAATGGGAATGACCCGCCAACCTTTCTAAAATTTGATCAACAAACGGTAGGGGGAAGTGGTCTTTCCTCGTGACTGTGTTTAGCTTCCTGTAGTCAATGCACATTCTCCAACCGGTAGTGACTCTGGTTGGTACGAGTTCATTATTGGCATTGGCTACAATGGTTATTCTGGATTTCTTAGGCATAACTTGAGTTGGACTCACCTATTGGCTATCGGATATTGGGTAGATAATACCCACATCCAATAGTTTTACCACTTCGGCCTTAACCACCTCCTTCATGTTTGTATTGAGGCGTCTTTGTGGTTACCTAGATATCTTGGCATTTTCCTCAAGGTGTATGCGATGAGTACAAATCAGTGGATCTATGCCTTTGAGATCTGCAATTGACCATCCAATGGTGCTCTTATGCTCTATTAGAGTAGCTATTAGCCTACTCTCTTGTTCCTCATCCAAGTGGTAAGAGATCACCACCGGATATGTCTCATCTCGACCTAAATAAACATATTTCAAATCAGTTGGTAATGGTTTTAGGTCGAGCTTTGATGCCTTGATATTAGATGGAAGGGGCTTGTTCTCGCTTAAGTGCAAAGGCTTAAATAATGCCTTCCATCTTTTATTTTCAAGTACTGGCATATCATCCAAAATGGCAACCATCTCTCGTATCGTGTCATCATCAATCTCATGAGAGTGGGCCAAACATGCCTCCAAAGGATCGGAATAGAATGCTAAGTGGGATGTACTCTTCACGAACGATTCAGTTAGATTTATTTTGTGGACTTCGTCATCAACTTCTCGTGGTTGTTTGCATAAATCAAATATGTTCAGCTCGAGTGTCATATTTCCAAAGGACATTTCTATAAGCCCGTTTCTACAATTGATAATTGCATTTGAAGTAGCTAGAAAAGCGCAGCCAAGTATGACGGGAATTTGAGCACCGGTACCTATCACGGGATGTGTATCCAAGATAATAAAGTCCACTGGGTAGTAGAATTTATCAACTTGGACCAAGACATCCTCAATCACTCCTCTCAGGTATAACGAATAGATCTATCAGCAAGTTGGAGTGTGGATTTGGTGGGTTTCAATTCACCTAACCCAAGTTGTTCATAAACCGAGTATGGAATAAGGTTAACACTTGCCCCTAAATCGAGTAAGGCTTGTTTGATCCGGTAGTCACCTATGATGCATGAGATGGTTGGAATACCCGGATCCTTGTATTTTTGGGGCACCTCTTGTTTGATAATAGTGCTCAAATTCTCAGTCAAAAGTACTTTGTTGTGAACATTGTGTTTCCTTTTGACTATACACAATTCCTTTAGAAATTTAGCATAAGATGGTATTTGTTTTATAACATCCAACAATGGAATGTTGATCTTCACTTGCTTAAAAACTTCTAAAATTTTCAGGTTTTTGTGTAAAAGGTTTGGGTGAAATCAACCTTTGGGGAAACGGGGCAACCGGCTTGTATTGCCTTTTCGGTTCTTTCTCATGTGGAGTGTTGTTCGGGCTATTATCCTCTTTGAAAATTTTTGGATAATTAGGCTTTAGGGCCTTCACCGGATTAAATTTATCGATTATTTTTTCATTCATCAAAGTGGTGATAGCTTGAACATGCTCCGTATGTTGGGAGGATGAGCTTGTGTCTTGTCTCTCAAATTGGGTCCTTGGGTTAGGGAGAGGTTGGGCAGGAAGTGTGCCTTTCTCCCTAACACTGAGATGAGATTCAACTCTAGCCATTGAGGTTTTCAAGTCATTAATGGCTTGAGATGAATTTTGATTGAATTTCAGTTGTTTTTGCATGAACCCATCAATTTTCAGAGAATTAGTCTTGTTATATTTAGCTTGAACCGATACGAATGCACCCAACATCTCCTCTAGCGTAGCTTTTGGTGTGATTACTAGGGATGGACCTAAAAAGGGTTGAGCTTGGGGGGTGTTGTTTGCATTCGCAGTTGGTCCATTCCTCCAACTGAAATTGGGATGGTTCTTCCAACTAGAATTATACTGGTTTGAGTTTGGAGCACCAAATTGGCGTTGATAACTGTTTATAGCATTTGATTGTTCTTGTAAGATATCTTGGAATGCAGAAATTGTGGGACAATCCTGTATTGCATGTTAATTTTCGACACAAATTCCACAAACAATTTCAACGTCCTTTGAGCTAGTCGTCTCTCCTTTCTTCAATTCCATGGCCTCGACTTTTCTTGTGAGGCTAGCCACACGTGCACTTATGTTATCTTCTTCTGAGAGGACATAAATTCTTCCTTTTTTCCTTTTGTTGGCTTGTCTTGGGATTTGTTGGTCTAAATGTATCCCAAGACTGTACATTCTCGGCCAATTCATTAAAATAATCCCATGCTTCCTCGGCTTTCTTATTCATGAATTTTCCATTACACATCATCTCTACGAATTGACGCATGGGTGAAGTCAGTCCTTCATAGAAAAAAGTCTCATCATAAGGCGCCTCTCCCAAGATAAAATTTTGTAGCCATGATATGGGCATGCATTTAACAAATCTTTGAACCTCTCCCAACATTGGAAGAAGGTCTCATCTTCTTTTTGAGCGAAATTCATTATAAGGCGCCTCAACATGATCGTTTTGTGAGTAGGGAAGAACTTTTTAATGAACTCCCTAGTCATCTCAGTCCATATGCCAATTGATCTTGGCCTTAATGCATAAAGCCAAGCCTTAGCTTTCTTTTTAAGGGAAAAAAGAAATAATTTAAGTCTCACAACATCATCCGTTACATTTGCAAAGTGCATTATGGCTATCACCTTATCAAATTCCTTAAGATGTTAATAGGCACTTTCACTGTCTAGTCCATGGAATTTGGGAAGGAGTTGGATTACTCCTGATTTAAGATCTATGTTCCCTGCATTACGTGGAAAAACTATGCATGAGAGAGTGCTTGCTCTTGCAGGTTGCAAGTAATCACGTAGTGTTCTAGGTCGGGGAACATTCTCAACCTCATTCTCTCTCGTTTCGGTTTGGCCCAGATTTTGATTAGTCATAGGGTTGGGTTGATTTCCAGCCATACTTTAAGCAAAATTGGAAAATCTAAATGTTTCTTAGCACGTGGCTCCCTATCAATCCCTTCAACATTTCTCCCTTCACTAATGAGTTGATTATTAGAATCCTGAACCCAATGTGGCATGCAAATCTCAAAAAAATAAAAATAAAAGAAAAATGGTTAGAAAAACCTGATTTGAAGTGACTATTTTGACTCCTATAATCCTTGTAAAAATAAAACAAAGCAAACAAACTAAGTAAGTAAAGGACTCCTAAAAATCTCAAATAGAAACTATTTTCAGAAATTTTGTGAAAAACCGTCAAAGTCCTCGGCAACGGCACCAAAAAGTTGTTCGCTTCCCCAAGTGTTGGGTTGCGATGTAGTAATAATCTCGGTAAGACCGAGGTCGATCCACAAGGACATGTGTAGGAATTCACAAAGCACTTCCAATAGTTTCTAATTGAGAACTAACTAAACAAGATTTTGAAATTGAATGTAGATAGGTATGTTGAACTAAAACTGAATGTAATCAATAATAAAGAGCACTAGGGGTTCAAGGATCAACATGTAGCAATCCTTGATGCTTAATTCGCTGTGGTTTCTCACTTACTCAATCAGAACGAAATTAAATCCTATCTAGCCGGCTGATAGAGTAGTTAAAACAAACAATCTGTTATATGTGTGATTCAAGTACATGATTCCCTTAATTCAAGTTAGGATTTGAGCACACTCAATTGCATAGGTCAATCCTAGTTTCAATAGATTAATATCACAATCATAATCATCATTAAACTCTATCATAAAGCATAACTAGATCATGATTTAAACTTGATTCAAATCACTTACAAAATCACACATATTTCAGAAATTCAGAAAAGTAGAACATTTGGCATGAAGTTCCCACATGAGAATCAAAGGTCTAGAGCGTATTGAATCCGATTCCTCGGAGCGTATAGCTCTAGAATCATTCAAAACAATTAAGAACTCAGGCAATTCTTTGAAACATCCATGAGCCATCATAAGATTAAGAAAAACTACTTAGAACTTTATTCAAACTTCAAGCCATTGTTCTTCACTAATAATCCAACTTGAAACCAAAACAAACGAATTGAAACATCTTAGATTCACTACAAGCTTCACCTCTTAGCCCTAGCTAAGAGGTTTAGCCTTTCACGATCCAAGGAAACATGAAAGCTACTAAGACAAACATAAAAACTAGAAGAATAAACTAGGAGGAGTTGTAGAACTTTGGATCCGTCTTCCGCCACCTTCCACTGTGCTAATTCTCTTCTAGGATGCCCTAGGAACGAGCTAGAGGAGTCCTTTTATAGGTTTGGGGCCCTAGGTGCGAAGAAACTTTGAGAAATCCCGTAAAAATTGCGCTTTGCGTAGCAAAATTCGGAGCTTATGGAAAGAGCTCTGTTACACAGCCGACCGGTGAGACGACCGGTCTGAGCCCATGGACGACCGCTCGGAAAAGGCCAAAAAATGTCCAGAGAGTTTTCTGAAAATTGGAACCCATGTTTTAATTCAACGACCAATCGGACGACCGGTTTGAGCAATGGATGACCGGTCGTGATTGGTCCAGCAAGGTTTAGCAGCAGGGTCCTCCTGTTGAGTGTTCGGACCGGTCGAATGACCGGTCCTGGGCTATGGACGACCGGTCTTTAGTGCAAAATTTCTGTACTTCTTTCTTCTCTCCTTTGCTTCTTTCTTCCATCCTTTGGCGCTTGGTCTTTTCATCTTCAATACTTGTAAACAGCGTCTTTAAGCCTTCAATTGATGAATCCTCCCTTTCATTCCTACAACCACGAAACCATGCATTAGTTGAGTCTTTACTCGTATATTTCAAGCATAGTTAGTGATGAAATGGGGTTAGAATATACACATTTAAGAGCTTAACAGTTGTGCGAAAGAGCCAATGGTCCTCAACTTCAAGTTGTAGAACCATAGCCGTGCTGAGCCAGTAAGGGTCAGCGTAAAAGCCTTACACATGATGGGCCCGTTGGAGCCCTGCAGTTCCATCCATACTCGAAATGAGTCCAAGTTCTTAGCGAGGTCCCCCACTCCCGTATAAGGTGTTAGGTGATGGGGCATCTTAAGCCCCTCAGCCCTTGGCTCGGCTTGGATGTCGTCAGTGAACGGGGAGCCTGTATGCTCTACGAGGGTGTTGATTGAGGCGGGTCCTCTAGGTTGATGTGTCCACTTCATACTGTCAAGCTTCTCTTGGAGCTTGCGTATATGTGCCTCCGAGGGAGCTTGGCTCTCCGCAATGTACTCGGGCGCCGCGAGCTCAGGAGCTACCCGGTTAAGGGTCACGCTTTTCCGGGCCTGGCATCTTTCCTCCAATGTATGGTGGAGGTCGGTCACTTTAAGCATGGTTGCAAGCTGAGTCCTGGTCGGGGCGGCCCTGCTGGCGTGGTTGCCTTCGTCGGGGCGGCCCTGCTGGCACGGTTGCCTTTGTCGGGGCTCCCATCTTGACCATGCCTACGGGATGACCGACGATGGTCGGATCTGTGGGTGTGGAATGAGGGCTGCTGCCCCTATCCTTCCAAAAGGGTGGTGAGGTACCGCATCTGATCCTCGAGGACGGAGAGTCGACCCCCAGGGATGCGGGACAATTGGCGACCGGACCCTGCTAGGATTGTGGTGGTGACACAACTTGGAGGGCCGGTGAGTGGGCTGCCTCTTCTGCCTCCCCTGGGATTGTGGTGGTGACACAATTGACGACCGTACCATGCTGTCGCATACATCTTGCCTTTGTTCTTCCGCCCTCCAGCCATCAGCGCAAAGCGTTTGGACATGTGTCAAGTACATGCCACCTTGGCACTGGACGAGAACACAACTTAATGTCATTGACACAAATGGCGCCAACTGTTGCTGCTGGAAAATGGGCAACTGGGGGTGACGAACCGAGCTTCGTCGCCAGGAATGGAATCCCTCTATCTCTCGAGCTCGGGGCTTCGGATGACCTGTAGGATGAAAGAACCAAGGCAAATGAAAGGGGGCCCGGGGTCTAGCCGTTAGCCCTCCGATGCCTAAATCAGTTCGAGAGTCAAACGTGCATCAGGTCGACTAGGGTTAATTGTGCGTACCTTTCCCCACGCAAGTGAGGGTATTTATAGGCGATGTTCTTCACCAACACCCTGACTTGATGAGACAGGTGAGGTGGTAAGGCTCCCTCTGCTGCAATGTTCATTTCGGTGGCAAGGGATGCCGCACCCCCTCCCTTACTGCATTTATGAGGGAAGTGTACGCGTTATACTCTCTGACTGACCGCATTTATTGGGGGTAGGTAGTGGAGCCATACCCTTGTACCATAGCTCTTCTATTGTGTTATGGTGCGTGATCCTGCTCAGGTAGGTCTTCCGACTGGCTCGGCTTGCCGTGATAGATCGGCATGGAAGTCGGTAGGCAGGCCGATCCGTACGTGAGTCATCCGATCTATTCGCCTTGGGAGGTTCTTGATGTTGCATCTCGCGAGCGGAGCGTCAGCTCGGTCATGGGTGACCGAGCTGATCTTTCGCCGCAGGGGCAGAGCTAGGTCGTCCCCAGTCCGACCATGAGTTCGGCTCTGACGAACCCCCACAACACCAAGAAAGACCCAACTAATGACCTAGATGTTACACACTTGTTACGATCAAGCACGTGTGCCACAAATCCTCTTCAGTCGCATTCTTGTAAATCTTCTTCTCTCATTTTGACTTTGGGAATTGAAAATTGCTAACGAGAACACGGGGGATTGCAGTCTCCGTCACGGACGGTCTACCTTTTGAATGAGAATGCAATGGTCATAGTTCTCACACGTGATTTTAGTATTCTTATTTTGGTCTATTTTCCATGAGACCGTTTCCTCTACGGGTCCTACATGTAGAATAAATTTATTTTACGGGTGATTCACCTACTGGAACTACACACACCTACGCTGTTAGCCAAACTTAAATGTTAGCCACCCTGACGTTGAGAATCGATACCAGGACCTAGCCACCCCCATGTGGAAGAAGTTATTCGCCTACTGTATTGATCTGCTTATTCACCTGTTCGTGTACCATTGCCTATTTAAGGCTTCTGTATGTAATTTCCCGTCATGATATGATGGGATTTCTCAACAATCAGAGACATCCAATTATCAGTTGGGCCACACCAAGTGCAATGGACAACTACCCAAAAACCTGAGATTGACCTTATTTTAGGGGCATTCAACTTTCTTAGTGGGCAACCCTGCTTAAGAGGTTGGTCACAATACACACACCACAATGGGCCCCAAGCGCAATGCTTATTCTATAATGACTTGTAGAGGAGATTTTTTCATGGGGCTTGTTGTGAGAAGAATAGGAGCTGACCTCAGGACTGTTGTGATAAGAATACGAGCTGACCTCAGGATAGATCTGGATCAGCCTGCTCAGCTCGAATCCGACCTGAGGACAGACAGCACGACCCTGAAACAGGTCGTGAAGTATGACCGACCTAGCCTAGAAAGGAGAGGCGATCCCTCTAAACGACCTCATAAGGCTGACCTCTTTCATTGTAACGAGCTGGTTCCATTACCGTAATTTTCTCAAGTTTGCGTGTAATAAGAGGAAAAGAATCCGGGAAATCTCTAACCAACTCGCCAAAGATCTCCGGAGATCACGGGACAACTCAGGAAATCTCAGATCCGAGATTTCCTCTACGAGCATCATGGCTGCAGATAGGGAACGTAATCCCACGACCTAAGTTTATAAATTGATGCGTTCTCTTCATTATCAAGGTACAACACAAAAAACTGATAAAAAGAGAGATTTATCTTTAAAAATCCAACTAACTTAGGCATCAGAGGGCTAACGGCTAGATCCCAGCCACCCCCCTTTAGCTTTCCTTTGTGCTTTACAGGATCCAGGAAACTTCGGTCCAGATCTAGGCTTCTTTCAAGAAGAAGATCGACGTCATCCAACCGTCAAGATCAAAGGATCCTCATCTCGTCTGTTGACTAATTTTCAGCATCAACAGATTGGCGCCGTCTGTGGGAACACGCCTTTTTCCTTTAACCAGGAAGTTCGTGTTCTCGCCCAATCGCTTAAGACGATCTCGACATCTTCCCTCCTTTTTATCATGGCTGGAAAGAGAAAATATAAAGGGAAAGCACCCGCGATCGCCGGACCTTCAGACGATCAGATCTCTGAGAATGAAGGATCGTTTCCCAACACCCCCGCCATCTAGCTCGGTGGGAACTCTCCTAATTTTGCTCAGCAGGGGGGACAACAGAGACCTCGTAATCGGGGAATCAGGTTGTCCTTTCTCGAAGAGCAGGTCGGAGGAGTCACCCAAAAGCTGGGGGGCGTTGACGAACGATTCGGCTATGTAGACCAGAGGCTGTACGAGATTAAAGCTCTGTTAACCGGTCTGATCCATCCAACAGTCGTAAATAGGAGAAACCGTGAAGGGCCTCAGCATACTCACCCTCAGCCTCAACAATCTCAGCGATCTCACTAGACTCGGCCGTCACAACGTTCTCAACACTACGGTCCGGTCGAAGAAAACGAGGCCGCCAGCCAATCAACCGGGGCCAGATCTCGGCCAGTAACAAACTTGCCTACCAGCGATCTACGGCATAGGCTCGAGGAACGGAGGACTGCTCGTCTCGAGCATGAACGAGCTGATCGTGAAGCTAGCGACCGGGTGGACGACAACTTAAGCCCATTGGAGGACGAGTTGAAAGAACTCCGGGAACAAATGGGTGATATTCAGAGAGCACAGCGAGCCCGAGCACCAATTGCAGTGGACGCACTGGTCAACTCATCTGAATCACCGTTCACCGACGAAATTCGCGAAGAACCCCTTCCCAAAGGATTTAAAGTTCCTCAGCTGAAGCAATATTCAGGGATAGGAGATCCGGCAGAGCATTTAGAAAATTTCAAAGTTCGAATGGACCTCCTCGGAGCCAACGGACACATTATGTGTAAGGCTTTTCCGTTGTCCTTGACAAGTTCAGCATGGACTTGGTTTCGCAATTTAAAACCAAGGACAATCAGCTCGTTCTCCCAACTGAGCAGGGCCTTCGCTACTCAATTTATCGGAAGCACCGATCCGAGGAAGCACTCAACTCACCTTGCCGCAATCAAACAGAAAGAGGAAGAGTCGTTAAAGGACTACCTCGCGTGTTTCAACTCTGAAGCTGTACAAATCGAAAATCTCTCACAAGATGTATTGTTACACACTATGATCGGGGGACTACGTGATCGACGTTTCCTTGGTCTGTCGGGGAAGAGCCGCCTCAATTCGTGGCCGAATTCTTAGATCGGGCAGCCAAGCATATCAACGCCGAGGAATTGGTCAATGCTCATCGACCATCGACCAAGAATAAGGATCGCCAAGATAGCTGCAGCTCAAAAAGACACAGATCAGAACGAAGGTCTCCAGCTCGGAACAGGCCTACCCGAGGAGCGAAATTCCCAACGCCACATTTCGAAAAATACACGCCGCTCAACAAAACCATCGAGCAGGTGTACTTAGCAGAAAAAAGCAAGCACGCCTTCGAACGACCTGCGAAGATAAAGACCGACCCCAATAGAAGGTCGAAATCAAGGTACTGTTTATACCATAAAGACCATGGTCACAATACCGTGGATTACTTTGACTTAAAGCGACAGATAGAGGCCCTCATCCAGCAAGGATTTTTGAAAGACTATATCGCTCAGCGTTCGGACGGCTGGAGAGATGAAGGTCGAGCCGTAGACCTGACGGAGGAACAGAGTAATAATCCTGTCGAAGAAATCCACATGATCTTCGGGGGGCCTACTACTGGAGATTCCGGGAACTCCCGCAAAAATTATGTAGGGCAAGGAAGAACATTCGAACCGGGGCCCTCTGTGAACATCACCAGCCGACCTGCAAAGGTCACAAAGGTGACCTCGCAAGCAATAACGTTTACCGAAGAGGGCGCTCGAGGGATCGTACACCCACATGACGACTCCCTCGTCGTTTCGATGGTGGTCGCCAACAAGAGGCTCCACAGGATGATGGTTGACACGGGGAGCTCGGCTGATATCCTGTACGCTTCAGCTTTTGAGAGAATGAAGATCGACCGATCCAGGTTGAGACCGATCAAAACAGTATTGACCGGATTTACAAGGGATAACATTATGCCTGAAGGAGAGATAACTCTGCCAGTTATCGCTGGGGAAGAACCTAACCAGAAAATAATTATGGTTGATTTCCTCGTCATAAATACCCCCTCTGCCTATAACCCCATCATCGGCCGCCCTATCCTGCGAGCTCTCAAAGCTGCCGTTTCCATCTATCACCTTGCAATGAAATTCGAAACTGACGAAGGAATCGGTGTAGTCAGAGGAGATCAGCAGGAAGCCCGTCGTTGCTACGAGCTTTCCCTACGAGGGAAAAGTAAAAGCACGGTATCAACCGTATCTCATGCGACCTCCCTCGACCCAAGAGAAGAAGAGAAAGAGCGCGGGTCGCCCGCCTAAGAATTGACCGACATTCCCTTATCGGAGACCGATCTGACCAGGATCATCAAGATCGGATCATGTTTGAAGGACGAGTTACGAGAGAGCCTGACCACCTTTCTGAAGGAGCACGTGGATGTTTTTACGTGGTCCCATGAAGAGATGCCCGAAATTTGCCCGGAGGTAATGGTCCACCGGCTAAACGTTGACCCAACCATCAGACCGATCCGTCAAAAAAGGCGTACTTTCAACACGGAAAGATACACGATAATCGAAGAAGAAGTACAGAAACTACACAAAGCGAGATTTGTCCAAGAAATACATTATCCAGAATGGCTGGCGAACGTCGTCCTTGTCAAGAAGAACAATGGGAAATGGAGGGTCTGTGTGGACTACACTGACCTGAACAAAGCCTGTCCTAAAGACAGCTTCCCTCTACCACGGATAGATCAGCTCATTGACGCAACTGGTGGGCACGAGCTCCTCAGCTTCATGGACGCCTACTCTGGATATAACCAAATCCAGATGTATGCTCCCGACAGGCAAAAGACAGCGTTCATTACAGATCGGGGCCTCTACTGCTATAAAGTCATGCCTTTCGGGCTAAAAAATGCCGGAGCGACCTACCAACGACTGGTAAACAAGATGTTCGCAGATCAACTTGGCAGAACTATGGAAGTATACGTGGACGATATGCTCGTCAAAAGCAAGCGGTCGGAGGACCATGTCTACGACCTCTGCACTGCATTCAAGATATTACGGAAGTATCGAATGAAGCTCAACCCTAGCAAATGCGCTTTCGGAGTAAGCTCAGGAAAATTCCTCGGCTTCATGGTAAACCAGCGAGGAATTGAGGCCAACCCCGAGAAAATCCAGGCCCTTCTCAACATGAGCTCACCTCGCACAGTGAAAGAAATCCAGCGGCTCACAGGAAGGATCGCGGCACTCAACAGATTCGTCTCAAAAGCTACGGATCGATGCCTTCCCTTCTTCAAGCAGCTGCGCAAATGCAAGGAGATGACTTGGACTTCGGAATACGAGCAAGCTTTTATCGAGATAAAGGCCTACCTCGGCTCTCCACCGCTGCTGTCCAAACCGGCGCATAAAGAAGAACTACTCTTGTACTTAACAGTTTCACCAGCAACTGTCAGCTCGGCACTAGTCCGAGACGACCAAGGAATACAAAGGCCTGTTTATTACGTCAGCAAAGCTCTACTCGACTCAGAAACGCGATACCGAAAATAGAGAAGCTGGCTTTAGCACTAATCACCTCAGCCCGAAAGTTAAGGCCATACTTTCAAGCTCACTCGATAGCTGTGCTGACCAATCAACCGCTGCGGCAAGTGCTGCAAAACCCAAAAACCTCAGGTCGTCTCGTTAAATGGGCGATTGAGCTCGGCGAATTCGACATACAATACCGACCTCGAGCTGCGATCAAAGGTCAAGCCGTGGCTAACCCACGAAATTCAAGACAACAACAAATCCGACCAATCTCCAGAGAATAACCGCGACACACCAGCTTGGTTATTACATGTTGATGGATCTTCCAATTCATAAGGCAGCGGAGCTGGTCTCGTCTTAACCTCACCGGACGGAGTCCAAATTCAATATGCTCTCCGATTTGGATTCCGAGCTTCGAACAATGAGGCTGAATATGAAGCCCTCTTAGCCGGTCTCCGCCTCGCCTCTGAAATAGGAATTTGATCCATAAGGATACACAGCGACTCTCAACTGGTGGTCGGACAAGTGACTGCAGAATACCAAGCGAAAGGGGGGAAAATGTCCGCATATCTGGCGAAAACTCAAGAGCTACTGTCGCGTTTTGATCAATACAAAATTATTCAGATCCCGAGGAGCGAAAATATGAATGCGGATTCTCTCGCAAACCTAGCATCGTCAGCAGACGACGAATTAAATAGGATGGTACCCATCGAGTTCCTCCCGCAAAGAAGCATAACGTCGAACGAGCTCGCTGAAGTTTATCCGGTTTCGGCAATACCAAGTTGGAAAGATCCCATAACCCAGTTTTTACAAACAGGTGAATTGCCTGCCGATTGTTCACTCCTCAAGTGTAGGGTTGCGAAGTAGTAATAATTCGAAAAGACCGAGTATCGTTCCCACAGAGATTTATGTATGGGTATTCTTAGGATTTAACTAAAACAACTAGTAATTAAGATCCTATTAAGAACTAAAGCTGGAAAACAGTGAATTGTTAAGGTAATTTCAATCTAAAAAGGCACTAGAGCGCCAAGGATCCACTTTTGATAAGTTTCAATGCATCAACACAACTAGGTCTCTCATGACTCAATCGGAATCAAATTCCTTTCTCTATCCGATTGGAATATAGAGCGGTTAAACCAACAATCATCTGGAACAAGTGCTTATTCATTGATTTGATTCCCACAACCATGCTCAGGCCTTGGGCACACTCAATTGTATAGGCCAAGCCTCTTTCCAATCTAGTTGAGATTCATAACCATAGCTTTCACCAAGTCCTGTCACTAGACCTGATTACAACTCATGATTTGAACTCGAATTAAATCAAAATCAATCACTAAGCAATTATTCCAGATTATATACAAAAGATAAGAACTTTAGTTGAATGAATTCCACATGAAAATCAGGCCATTGCATACAAGGCAATCAAAGCGTCTACCATGCCCGGAGTCGATGGTAGATCAATGCATTACACAAGCATAAACAATACTCAAAAGCTAAGATACTAAGTTAGGATCACTAAGAATCACATGAGCTCGGAGTCATCAAGAGATCAAAGTAAAAACCAATCATAGTACTTGATTCAAACTCATATAGAACTAAAATTCATCAATTAAAGCATAAAAGGAAACCTAGGTTGTGTTAATCCATAAAAAAACGAATCAAAAGCTTCACCTCTTAGCCCTAGCTAAGAGGTTTTAGTTCATCTCTAACATCCTTGAACTAGAAGCCTCTAAAAACATGAAAAACTACTAAAACAGGAAGAAAACTAGAAATCCGAAGTAGAATCCGTCTCCTGAGCAATCCCCACATCGTAGCCCCCTTTGATATGAAGAGAAGAGGTCCTTTTATAGCTTGGAGGAGTCCAATACGCAAGAGAACTCCAGAAATTGCGTAAACTTACGCACTTGCGCAGGAAATTTCGGAATCCCGAAATAGAAATAGACTGTTACGCATGGCCGACCGGTCATGACCGGTCGGACTAGTGAATTCCCTTGTCCAGCAGCGATGGCCGACCGGTCATGACCGGTCGGCTGCGTTCCTGAGCAGTCCAGCAACTATGCCCGACCGGTCATGACCGGTCGGGCTTGTATACACTTCCTCCAGCGGGTCTTCAATACAAGTAAATTGGTGGCCGAACGGTCTTGACCGGTCTAGCCCTGTTTTCTCTTTCATTTCTTCTCTTTCTTTCTTCTTTTCTCTTCTCTCCTTGCTTTGTTCTCTCTTTATGCTTGATCCAATAGTCTCCAATGCTCGTAAGGAGCTACATTTAGCCTTCAATTGGTGACATCTCCATCTTGTTCCTACAATCACAAATCATGTATTAAGTTGGTCCTTTAAACATGTATATCATGCACAATGAGTGATGAATTGGGGTTAGAATATGCACAATTATGAGCTCAACACCGATCAAAAAGAAGCTTAGCGCATCCGTTATAGATCAGCTCAGAATACTTTGATCGACGGGGTCCTCTACAAAAGGGGGTTCTCCCTCCCGTGTCTACGCTGTTTGGGACCCGAAGAAGCCGATTACGTGTTACGTGAAATCCATTTTGGTTGCTGCGGGAATCATTCTAGTGCCTGAGCACTTGCACAGAAAGTAATCCGACAGGGGTATTATTGGCCCACCATTCAGCAAGATGCCCGGGAGGTCGTTAGAAAGTATGATAGATGCCAACGATTGGCTCCCATTCCTTACCTGCCGCTCGAAGAGCTCACTCCGATGTCCGAATCGTGGCCGTTCGCTCAATGGGGAGTCGATATCATTGGCCCTCTTCCGACGGGGAAAGGACATGTTAAATACGCAATCGTCACCGTCGACTACTTCACAAAGTGGGCGGAAGCGGAACCATTAGCCACCATTACAGAAAAGAAGACGACAGATTTCATTTGGAAAGCGATCGTGTGTCGATTTGGGATCCCGAATACAATAATCACAGACAATGGACGACAGTTCGATAACGAAAGGTTTCACAATTTCTGTAAAGGTTTGGGCATTAAAAACGTGTATTCTTCTCCTCATCACCCGCAAGCCAATGGCCAGGTCGAAGCAATAAACAAGATCATCAAGAACCATCTCAAAACGAAGCTCGGAGAAAAAAAAGGGCACTTGGGCAGACGAACTGCCTGGAGTACTCTGGGCCTACCGAACCACAGCTCGGTCCACGACCGGGGAAACGCCTTTCTCTTTGGCTTTTAGGGCCGAAGCCGTCGTGCTAGTAGAAGTCGGAATGCCCACGAGCAGGACGAGACAACACTGACTTGATCAAAACGAAGAGCAGCTGCGGACGAACCTGGACCTGCTCGACGAAGTACGAGAGGCATCCCAAATACGACTGGCAGCATATCAGCAACGAGTTAAGTGGTACTATAACTCCCGAGTCAAGGAACGGCGGTTTCGAGCTGGCGAACTAGTCCTCAAAAAGGTCAGTATTAAAGAGAAAATTGGCGTCTTCAGCCCCAACTGGGAAGGGCCATATAGAGTGCTCAGCTCACGTCGTCCCGGTACTTATTGGCTCGAAAGCATGGAGGGTAGACCCCTTTCCCATCCGTGGAACGCTGATCATCTGAAGATCTACTATCCGTAAACGAGCAGGGCCTTATACAAAATATGTATTCCGAGGCGGTGATTCAATAAAATTGCTTCAAAAGTGTTGTGTTGACACCTAACTCACTCATAACCGAAGCGACCTAATCGTTTCGAGTATACAGCGACATTCCGACTTATAACAACAGATCGGCCTAGCGGCATTAACACTCCGAGCTGACCACCATACTGTCGAGGCCTTACGTTTAGTCGCCTACTCCAATATAATGATCGGATTTATATTACCGAGCTTTACTGATTATAAAGGTTTCTAAAGCATTTCCAGGATTCATTCATACATAAAATAAAATGAATGCCACACACAGTTTGCCAAAATATGCCTCTGAAGGGCTTGTATTAAAGTAAGATTTTCGTACATACAAAAAAAAAAGAAGAAAAAATACAAGACGTTTCAGCCTTCAGCGGCGTTAGATGGACCGGCCCCAAACTGAGCAGCAGACCCTTTGGAAGGTCCTTCCCCCACGACCTCATCCTCGTCAACGGGAGTAAGGTCGAGATCAGGAAAATGTTTGAGGACAAGCCGCCTATAGTCCCGGAAGCCATGGTTGTATAGCTCCTCGGAGAGTGCGTTCAGCTTCTCAAACTTAGCTTCCGCACCTTTGGCATCAGCCAAAGACTTCAGCTGGACCTCCTTTAAAAGTTTGGCCAGGTCTACTTTCTCCTCCTCAGCCGTCTTGAGAGCAGCCTCGAGCGATTCGACCTTATTTTCTTCCGACTGAGCCTTGGCCGAAGTCTCTCTTAGCGCCTCCTCGAGCGACTGAACTTGCGCCTGGGACACCTCCAGCTCGGACTGTGCCACCTTCAGCTCAGACTGGGCTGTCTGCAATTCCGTCTGGGCCGCCGCCAGCTCAGACAGCTTTCTCTTCAGCTCGGCCTTCATAGCTTCGGTCTTAGTCTTCCAGGAGGATGCCACGACCAGAGCTTTCTGCATCTGGTGAGTTCGTTCGGCCATCTTCTGACGGATCATTATTAATAAGGCCGAGTCCTACAAAAGCACGTTACTACGGTTAGTAGTGCGACAGCAAAGCGAATAAGTTGGAAAAGAAAAGGCAGTCAGCTCACCCTGAGACTGCTCTCAATCGCGATTCCGACCATTTGATCAGGATCTGACGTCGCGAGCGAGCTCAGATCCTGAGGAATGTTGTGGTTAACGTCCATATATGCGTTAACACCCTCCTTCCAGGTCGCGAACTGCTCTGTGATTGGAGGCATGTCGACCTGGTCTTCGCGCGGCTCGGCACCACGGGCAGCCGTAGTGTGAGCGGCCCGGGGAGCTTGAGGGGGACGCGCGATCCGACTTCAGCAGGGGTGTGAGCAGGCCCTGCTTCAGTAGATGCGGTGGGAGTGCCAGATGAACTGGCACGAGTTGCGGGTCGGCCCGCAGACGGTTCGACCCGGGAATCCGAGGTATCTGGCACATTGACAACCGGAACCTCAGAATCGGGAGACTGGGCAGTTAGAGGCTCAGCCCTTGCCGGGGATGAGCCCAGAGGCTGCTCGGACCCGCACATGAATGACTGAGGCAACCTTTGTTGCCTCTGGGTCTCCGTGGCCACCCTTTTGCTCGGGGGCTCCACCGAGCTCTCTCCGCGATCGAGAAGCCTGGCAGGGATCTTGCGGGTCTTGGAAACCGCCTTCGGCGCCATGCCTATCCAAAACACAAGGAAACGTGTCAGGCCGAAGAATGTGTGGAGATATGACGCGTGAAACGTGAACAACGAAATTATCCTACTCGCGAGCTGACCTGACTCGAAAACGGAATCTACAGTGATTAGATTACGAAAATTCCTCTCTTCGAGGGAACAAGCTCGGGCAGCTCGAATCTGCCTCTCTTGCACTGCCGACAGGGCTACCCTGATGGCTACAGAAGCTGCACAGATAAAGAGGTGCACGTCAGAATTGAAACTAAAAAGCGGAGGTAAAAAGCATAAGAGACTCAAGAAGGTCTGGGTGCAGCTCGACCTAGCAGAGCAAAATCAGCTCGAACCCTGTGCTCCAGAGGGCGAAGCTCATCCGGTGAAGCCTCCCAGTCCCCCGATGCAAAGAACCATTTCCTCTTCCAAGTTCTGGTGGAAGATGGCAGGCCGGTCACTAGCGAGCCGCCCTGACCCGGGTGAGAAGAGAAGTAATAAAGTCCCTGACCTCCTAGAGACTTAAGACTATATAGAGAAAAGAGCTCGTTCGAGGTCAGTTCTTTATAACCTACTCTTTGCCACAAGATGTAGCATCCCACCATACACTTCCAGCCATTGGGTTGTAGCTGGCTCGGTGAGAGACCTAAGGTATTGAGAACCTCTCGCACGAAGGGGTGCAGAGGCAACCTTAGTTCGGCCTCTAAGTGCATCAGAGAGATGACGGTCTCCCCCCGGCAAGGTCGGCTCGGCCTATCAGCTCGGTCCGGAACCCTAAGTCCTACGGATTTAGGAATCCCAAACGTTCTCCTCGCAGCATCCAGTTCTTCCTGGGTAATCTGTGAGACTACGCTATCCAGCTCGAAAGAATCTTTCTGAGCCGTTTCGTTTCCCTCTTCCGGCTTAGGGACATCAGATTCCTCATCATTCACAGGATCAGCTGTCTTGGAATGGGATTCTCTGGGTTCCATCTCCCGAGGCTCAGTCAGAGGTGGGTCCCACTTGGAATCCCCAAACCTCACCATGAGTATTGCATCAGAACAGGAGGTCTCCGACATTTGGAAGGTAATATGAAGAAAAGAAGATCTTCTGAGGTTAAGAAGAGCGTACCCTAGACGCTGGTATACCGGCCGGATGAGGAGAACCAGAAAAGGGAGAAGAAGAATCCGGGAAGGAAGGGAAGAAAAATCAGAAAAGAGAAAGATTTTTCCGATATTCGCTAAGGCTCGAGTTTTATACCCAAAGGATTCTCTCGCATTTAATGAAATAATTCCGCGTGGCTGCTCTCGGTTAAAGCGTATAAAAAGTAACGCACTACTCTGGACACGTGGCACCCCCCTGTTCGATAATATCCGGTTGAGCGCTGATACGCCGTACAAGAAGATGATGGTGCCTCGATTTTTTGAACAGCGCATTAAATGCTACCTTCCCGCCCGTCGAGATGACGGCGCTACAACTGTATGAAGCTAAAGGCATCCAGATCGTCGTATCTTCTTTATTAAGCTACTCCCGAGACAGACGAGCTGGACTCGGGAGTGAGGGGACTTCTGTTGTGAGAAGAATACGAGCTGACCTCAGGACTGTTGTGAGAAGAATACGAGCTGACCTCAGGATAGATCTGGATCAGCCTGCTCAGCTCGAATCCGACCTGAGGACAGACAGCACGACCCGGAAACAGGTCGTGAAGTATGACCGACCTAGCTTAAAAAGGAGAGGCGATCCCTCTAAACGACCTCATAAGGCTGACCTCTTTCATTGTAACGAGCTGGTTCTGTTACCGTAATTTTCTCAAGTTTGCGCGTAATAAGAGGAAAAGAATCCGGTAAATCTCTAACCAACTCGCCAAAGATCTCCGAAGATCACGGGACAACTCAGGAAATCTCAGATATCCGAGATTTCCTCTACGAGCATCACGGCTATAGATAGGGAACGTAATCCCACGACCTAAGTTTATAAATTGATGCGTTCTCTTCATTATCAAGGTACGACACAAAAAATGATAAAAAGAGAGATTTAATCTTTCAAAATCCAACTAACTTAGGCATCGGAGGGCTAACGGCTGGATCCCAGCCACCCCCATTTAGCTTTCCTTTGTGCTTTACAGGATCCAGGAAACTTCGGTCCAGATCCAGGCTTCTTTCAAGAAGAAGATCGACGCCATCCAACCGTCAAGATCAAAGGATCCTCATCTCGTTTGTTGACTAATTTTCAGCATCAACAGGGCTGTCTAGTGGGACGGGTTGGGGTCGAATCATATTGTATTTTTGGATGTTTTCAAAATGAAAAAAATAAAATAAAAAATTAAGTCATTTTATAATATCCATACTATTATTAAAATTAAGAAGTGTTTTTTGCAGAAAAAATCGTCTTATACATGGAACGGTGCTTCTCAACTTACAAATGGGGAGTAAAAAGACTCTTTTGCCTCTCATCTAGGGCTGTAAATGGGTTAGCGGACCGATGGGGTAGCCAGACCTGACCAATTTAAACCCGGCCCAGACCTGATCCATTTGTTAAATGGTATGGGTCTGGGTCCAAGAGTAGACCTAGTTGCTAAACGGGTCTCAATTTGGTTTCCATTATATTAGGCCCGACCTGAACCGACCCGACCTGACCCGACCCAAACCCATTTAGTAAATGAGCAGGTTTGGTCTATGTTGCAAGGGACCTATTCAGACCCTAACCCGTCTAGACCCAACTTTAAACATGGTAAAAATGCTTGCATAGCATATCCAAACCCAAACCCATTAATCCCAACCCATTTATAAATGGGTATGGTGGATCTCCCTTTCCTCGACCCAGGTCCATTTATAAATGGGTTTGATAGGGTTAACCTAGACTTGACTCAGACCCACCCATTTAGTAGAAAAAATATGGATATAAAATTTGGACATAGACCCATTTAGTAAATAGGTGGGTCTGGTTTTGGCTAAACCCACTCCAAACCGGACCATTTACAATCCTGCTCTCATCATCTACTGCAGATTGCAAATGGGTCAAGTTTGTACCCCGCTGACAAAAATCAGTAATAAAGAGGTGCGTCAATGGCTTTGGACCATCCATCTAGTGGACCCTACCACCCTACCATGTTGGCCTATCAGTACAACAAACATATTATTTGTTCTAAGCATCTGCACAATGGTAGACCCTTGTATGTTACCCATACGCCCATGGCTCAATATATCGAGACCAAGCTCTGATGTGTCCCCCTACCCAGTTGGAACCATTTCTCGTGTGCCATCACATGGATAGGCCTGACTTTAGTGTTCATGAGGTAAGTGATATATAGAAGGCATGGTTAGAGTGGTGGTCCACATCAAACTATTAAAATGATCGTGGTTCAATCATTGCTTCCTCGTTCCTTTTCTAGTTTGCGTTGTTGGGCCTCGTTGTGAATGGATCATGGATAAAAAAAAAAAAAAAAAAAAACACAAAATAATGGATGGGTAGGATCTTCAGTTTGCAAGATATTTCAATCTAGTGCATTCCATATGAAGGGTCATCAAATTAATGGTATGAACCAACAAAACCTAGGCCCCATTCTCATGTGCTTATGGCCTGAGATCTCCCATAATATGTAGCATCTACAGCTTGTGTTGGTATTAGTGGAGCGCATTGTTCAGATTATTCTAGATGGGAAAATCCTATAGCCTTATTTTGGGTCACTTGTAGTTAGATGTTTGAGAAGCACCCAACGGAGAAGAGACAAATCTTGAACGGCAAGGATCACTCATCTTGATGATCAAATGATCCAATCATTCAATGGGCCACCTATATTCTAGTTGTATGGTACACCTGATCTTAGACCAGCCTGGGAGAGGCAAAGGAATCTTCTATTATTATCGGTTTCAACAACAAGCACGCCGCTGGTTGTATGGGGCATCCCCAGCCAGTTTAAGCCAAAGAGCCTTTGGTCCTGAAGGGGCACCCCTAGAATCGGAACCTCTCGTTTTACAATGGGAATTCTCTGACTCAGAACCTTTGGTCCTTCAAGGCCACCAAGAAGTCCCTCAATGCGTCCTGAGTAAACTCAGTTGGGCCCACTGTGAATGTATGTAATTTATCCACACCGTTCATCCGTTTTTTCAGCTAATTTTAGTGGTTGAGACCAAAATAGAAGCATATCCAAAGCTCAAGTGGACCATACTACAGGAAACAGTGGGAGTAATGATTTCCACCGTTGAAACCTTTATCCCATAATAATGTTTATTTGTCATCCAACCTGTTCATAAGACTCACACAGACGTGGATGAAGGGAAAACGCAAATATCAACTTGATCCAGAGCTTCTGTTGCTCCCAAGAAATTTTCAACGGTGGTAGATGTTCAATTCACATTGTTTCCTATGGTGTGGTCCACTTGAGCTTTGGATATACTTCATTTTTGGGCTCACGCCCTAAAATTATATGGTAAAATGGATGGGTAGAGTGGATAAAATACATAAATCAAGGTGGACCCTGTAGCGTTTACTCGGTACGCAATCCGCTTCCCTTATGAACCATCCCTTGTTTTTCAGCAGCCTGCACTCCCCGTTGAACCCTTTGTCTTCAAGGAGACCAAGTCAGAGCTAAACCCTTACATCATGCAAGAAGCGAGACCGGGCCAATTGAGCTGGGTCCAAGGAGAGGCCCCCTTTTTGGAGATCCCAGTTAGAATAGGTCAACTGGTTGGCCTCCAAGGGAGACTCCATGTCCACGGCAGCACACCTATGCATCTGTATCAATGCCACTGGAACAAGTATTTCTAGAAGGTAGGGTGACTCCCCCAACGATGAGAAAGCAATCCGTTGGCACTATCCTGAATGTGCTGAAGTAGGGAACATAAACCCTAATGGGCATTGTTTTCTGGAGAGAATCCCAATTGGAGTGACCCAAAGGAGTTTTTGTGGGACTTGTCGATAAGGTAGAAGCTGCCTATGATGTGGCAACCCAATTGAAATCAATCCCGCTCAGATATCCATTTAGTTGTTACTTTGACATTGCGCATGCATAGGGAATTATTCGCCAAGATCCTAAACGATGCACATACCTCTTCAAATGTACAACTGGAAATGGTCTCACACATGATTAGGTAGCTCCTTTCTCCTCGAGAAATCACTTTCAAGGATAAGGAATTGTCGCCCGAGGGTCGTGACCATAGGCACTCATGAAACATAGTCGTACGTCCATCATAAGGATCTCTGAATATTAAATCTAATTTCCAAGTATGTTCCTGAGAGTATACCTGAGAAACAGAATGCAAAAGAATTCCTAGCCAAAGTCGAGGAACGAATCATTAATAATGATGTAATTGCTATGTGAAAGAAGAAAATAAACTTAGGTTGGAACGACTAAGGAATGCTTTAAATACGTACTCTACTTGGGGTAGTAATTTTATGAATAGCCATTGAGATTTTGAAAATAAAAGAAATCAGAAAATAATTATTAATGATTCAAGAATAAAAATAAAGAGCAAAAGGGTCACCTAAAGAAAGATTGATATGGATATGCAGTAAAGTTATTGTCTAATAGTAAATAAAGTTTAAATTGATATATATCAATGTTTTGTTGTAGATTAATTAAGAGTCAATACTTACATCTTAAACTCTAAAGTATCAGAGACCCAATGATGCGGAGCGCCTATGTATTCAAATGGATGCTATAAAGTGGAAGATCGAGGCTAAAAGTTTAATTTAATTTTTGTTCGAAAGTAGAAAACTATTTGCATTTGAATGTTATTAAAATCAATTTATTTTATCTTACATTGGTTAAAAAATATAGATGTTCTGATTTTAAATTCAAATTTCAGTTTAAACCTTGGTACTACAATAAAATGTTGACAATGTGAATGTGAATGATGACAATATAAAGACGAATAAAAGTAAAAAAAAAATTAATAAAGGTTTAGGTTCTAAAATGATGTACAAAGAATTCTAATCCAGATAGAAAAGTGATATCATTTTTAAGGTTTGTTGTACATATTGTGACATTAAAGAAATTAGATATCCATATAAAAGTTTAGCCCTTGAAAGAATCACTGGCATCTACCCCAAATCTCAGAAAGCTATGATATATGCAACCTAAAACCTTCTCTCAAAATCACATATACTATTTGATCGGTCGATTAGTGAGGGAGCAGTGGAAGTCGATTTCGAGTGTCGTGATCATTTAAGGCCTACACTCGCCCTTATATAAATCATGAAATTAGAGGGAGATTATGAATCTAAGTGAGGATCTATTAAAATGGTGATAAAAGAGGTGATAAGGTATTAAACTCACATACAACAACACCAATAAGGTTGGATCGATCGAATGAACAAATTTTCGATTACACTGAGTGCCTCATTAGTGTAAAGTCTTTTTTTTTTTTTTTTCAAATTTTGTTTCATAGCATGAATATCCTTTCACGAAAGAGTGTAATGTGGGAGCTTGTGACATCATGCGTTAGAGCCGGATTTTAACGTTTATCACAAAGCCAAGTGTTAGGCGTTGTAGTATTACACTCTTCTTAATTAAGATAAGGACAGAAGAGCACATGTTAAAGTTCCTTGAAAGGAAGAGAATTCATAATCGTCAAGTGTTTGTAAACTTCAGCTGATAAATGCATCTCATCTCATAAGATGTTGAATGATCAGTGGGAGTACATATTTTATAATTGTGTACGTATTCCGATTAACTAAGGCTTACTAACGATTCAAGTTTTATTTTTATTTACTAAAGTATACTCGTTGTGCATGCATAAGGTAAAATAAACATTTAAGTTTAGCTATTTATGAGGCAAAGACACCTCTTAATAGAAATGATATGAATGCTCAGAAGTTCGCATGCGAGTTCACACTTAGTATGAGATTTTCATATCACATGCTCGTGTTATCAGAATTCATGTCATTGAGAATGTTGGTATTTGTGATCATGCCTAGTCTCACTTCGACAAATGAGGTGATGATTGACATGGTCCAATCTCAGTACTTCCAATGGACAAGATTATTCAAAGTACTGCCCATGATCCATAAAAGATATCTAGTGACGTCTTAAGTCTGTAAGATATGTACTAGATACACAATCCATTGCATATTAAAGAATGTTGCGAGTAATCAAAGTGGGAGAATGTTGGAATTGTGGACCACCCATGGCATTCCTTATTTGGGCATTAGATTAAACAAAATGGATTAGTTGCATGGGATTCGGGTGGGGCCCACAAAGATAGAATATATACATCTCTCTTTATGCCTCATATATATAATACAATATTCTTTTTGTTAAAGGTGTATTTAGAATGGGTTTTTTCTCTCTCTCTCTCTCTCTCCACAGAGATAGGTGTGGTGACAAGGGCTTCAATCGTGGATTTCGATGATGGGCAGTAATCTTCACCGCCAATGCAAGGTATAAGAGAATAACTTTAGTCCCCTCTTCACTCACCGTGTTATTGCAATGATAACCCCATCTTTCAGGCAGTGAGAGGGAGCGGAAGACTTAGGTAGGGCCCTCAATGGGTTGGATCTGGCTCCAAGTCCGTATATCTGTAGACGGATTCGGATCCAACTCGGATCCAAAAGGTGATATCCATATCCGATCCATTTATAAATTGTTAGATCCATTTTCGATCCAAAATCCATATAACCATCGGATTCGGGTCGGATCTAGTTCTAAATACACCCCATTACAAATCTAAAAAATATATAATATAATATACTTAATTTAGTAGAAAAATGATGCAAATCCCACTATTTAATATGGTATGGTCAACCTAAGAGGCTTAAAATAATTTGTAAAAAGGATGGCCAACATGAATATAACATATACAGTAAGGTGACAATGAGTCGGATCTTAATCGGATTCGGATTGAACTCGGATATGTTCCTATGAATCCATATTCGGTCCATTTAAGTAATTGGACCTATTTTAAGATCCAAATCCGGTCCATTTAAGTAATCAAACCAATTTTAAGATCCAAATCCGCATTATATGGATTTGGAGCGAATCAGATCTCGAATCTAACCTGCTCCATTGAGAGCCCTAGACTTAGGCACGACTGTTATTTTCTCCCCGTCCGAAGACCTTGGCAATTGGTAATAATGGCTTAACAATGTATGTTTTCTACCACCCCTTTTAATACCTCTGATTTATACAGTGGAGATCATGGGACCCACTGCATTTTTTTCTTCTTACATATGCAAGTCATAAAACATAATGGTGCTGAACACAAACTCAAATAGTAACATATCTCAATACATTTCAATATCAATGTTGATATGAAATTACGTCTTTAAATAACACTTGAGACGCTAGACGTGCGGAAGCTTATAGGAGCTTGTAGAACTATGGCTAAGTCCTTGGGGGGGGGGGGGGGGGTGGTTAGGACCGTTTAAAAATTCCTTTTGAAAAACCTCTTGCCTAATTAAATTAATTAGCAAGTATAAACTAATTAAGCAAGAACACTTAGCTTCCAAGCCTAAGTGGGTCCAATCACAAGGTTAGCATATGATAAACATATAAACGACCTAACCTAAACATGCATAGATAATCAAATGATTTAACTAATCAAGAACCTAATCTATGCAACCTATGTAGACTATAAGAGAATGTATCATAAGGCTCAAGTCTATACTACTTAGTGAAAGAACATATTGCATGTGAATTTACTTAACTAGTGCCTAGCATACATTCCTATCAAGCATTCATAATAAAGCAACTAAACATACAATGCTAAGATAACAATGTGCTCAAATCAATCACAAACACAAGCGTGTATAGTGGTTCGACTTTAGGTCTACTCCACTCCCGGTTCACGTACTCATCCCTTGAGCACACTGTCATTCACTAGAGAGTTTAAATCAGGTTCCTCCTAACCTAGGTGTTTCAAATCAGTTCTATCCTACCGGAAAGTTTGACAAGGTTCCTCCCGACGTATGATGGAGATTTTACTAGTTCATTTATGAACCAAGATGTTTACGGGTTCCATCTGTAACGCTCCGATTTTTTCTCAGTATTTCCTTTATATTTTTTTATATTAAAGTTGAATTTATATGAATTTTACTTTCTGTTGTGAACAATGTACTAACTATACGTATTTTTAACTAGACCCCTATATTAAAGTTGCCTAAAATAACCCCTAGAGTAAGATGGATGACTTAGATTTCAAAAAAAAAAAATGATATTTTGTAATAATTACGAAAATGCTTTTAGTTAAACTTAAGTTAATCCCACGTTTTTAAGTACTCTAGTTTTCTAGGATCCGTTTTTTGCAAAACTTTAAAGGTAAGCTATTGGACACATTTGAACCGTACACGTCGAATTTCAGTCCTTTGATAATTGTGGAAGTACCCCAATTAGAAATCAGGCGGTAGGCGGGCCACTTGAACTCGGATCTGCCTCATTTTTAGAGGGTCAACCTAAAATCAACTTACCTACATGATGGTTGGGCTGGGTTTCTCAAGAGCATCACAGTGGGACCCAAAGTGCATTGAGTGTACAACAAGTGCATGGTCAAACCATGTTTGATCGATCTTCTCACGTTAAAGATAAAAAACATAAATTTCTTTTTCTTCTTCTCTTCATGCATAACCATTGCCTTCACCACTTGAGGTCGTGTGGACTCCAACACTTCGATCCAAACTGTCTATTCTCTTCACGACTCACATAAACCCCCTCCCATATAGCCATTTTACCAACAACGCACCACATGCTCCGATCTATCATCCCACCAAACTATAACTTTCTTGGAAACTTCATTCGGGCTTTCCTCTAAGCATGGGAAGTTGAGATTCTTTCCCTAGACTCTAGTGGACCCCATCTAACTAACCAACGTGACCTTTTTCATTGAAAACCAAGATTTTCATCTCTCTTGCAATCCACCACCCAAATCTTTCTCTAGCACAAACCATTGATTAAACCTCTATAGAGCTTTGATTTGTGGATCCCACAAGTTTACTTGGACCCATCTAAACCATCTAGAGTTGTCCAATCATCAAATAAACCTTTGTACAAAAACACCATTCTCACCTCCTTTTCTTTCTTTTTTTCACTGAGATCATTCATCCAAACGTGGACCCCACTCCTTGATCTATCATGACCATGTTGTAGCTCATCCTGACTATACCCAACACCCAAAATATCTCAGCCATCCATCATGTGCGCGCTTCCCAAACTTGGCCCAAAAACTCACTTGAAAACCTTCTTTGCGCATCCGTATGCATGTGTGTGCATGCATGGCCTCCTCCTTCGATCTAGAAACGTCCCCTCACCCTTATATAAACCCACACAACAAAAGAACCATGACCATTCACGTTTTGGTGAGAGAGAGAGGAGAAAGGGGGGAGAGAGATAGAGAGAGAGAGAGAGGGGAGAAAGGGGAGAGAGAGAGAGAGAGAGAGAGAGAGAGAGAGAGAGGGCACTATTGTTGTTGTCGATCTCATCTCAGCAAGAGCGAAAAGAAAAGAAAGAGAAAAGGAAAGAGAAGAAGGAAAAGAAAGAAGAAAGAAAGAAAGAGAGAGAGAGAGAGAGAGAGAGAAGAGACGTGCCTTGGCGGATTTTTCAGTTTTTTCGATTCTCCAACAACACATACGTCCTTCAAACATGCCAAATAGGTGAGGACTTCTTTAAGTTTAGTATAATGGTTGCACATTTTAGTTGTGTGTGTTGTTTCATGTATGTTATTGTTCTTGAGTATTTTTTTCTCACATGGTTACATAAATGGTTTGGAATGCCTTATGCCCAGCACTGGATGATGTGGTTATATATTGGACATGAAAAATGGACAAAATAATGGAATGATTGTACACATATGGGATTGTATAATTACCTTTGAAAGAACCACCATCCCTTCCATGTAATATTAAAGTTGATCTGTATAGCCTAATGAAGATCCTTTTTATTATATTATTGTAGTAGCTGGATGAACCCTGATCTGTGGTGGTAAATATTAGGACTGCCCGGTTAAGAGGTTACCCTAACCTGAGACGACGCTATTAGACTGTCTGGTTAAGTGGTCACCTTGACCTGTGGTGGTGATATTAGATCGCCCGATTAAATGGTTGGTAAATACTTTTTCTTTTATTCCTTTAATTGTTTATGATTCTTCATGAAACTATGAATATATATGTGTTGTCACAAACCTCGGTGGTATGGCCCACCATCCTTGGTGGTGATGTGTTGGGTACGCTTACTTTGGTGGATGATGAACCATGGAGATGGTATGGTGTTGTCTAGTGTTGGTTGCATATTAATTGGTTATGTGTAAATCGGTAATAATAAAGGATGTACCAATCTCATACATACACTTGGCTCCATGTGAGTGTACGGAATTGGGAATAGGCTAGAGCGTCCTACTTCTCCCGTACATTGTTTCATGAGATTTGGGCTATGAGCGTATCATTTTTCACTTGGTCGAGCAAAACAATGGGCTTGCGTGTCATAAAAACCCTGGCGGTGTGTTAAAGGAATCTTATGTCAGGTCATGCATATCATGCATTGCATTAAATACGTATTATGACTGTTTTGTTATGTTTTCATGTGATTATTGCGCTAACTTTGAAGAAGATCTTCACTATATCGCTTTGACGGTTTCGTTTTTTTGAAAAACAATATAGAACATGCAGGTGACAATCCACAGGAATCTGAGCCTTAAGGAGACGACTACGAAGGCTCGTGGGAGCAGATGGTGGAAGATGAGGCTACATAGCCAAATATTAGTTTCGAATTATTATTTATTAGAAAATTTGAATTTATAATAAATCCCAGTAAGGGGGACATAGTTATGAACATGGTTAATATTTGATTTATTTAAATGGTAGCTGTATTCGACGAATTAGTTTAGTTAATAAAATAAGAAGTATGTTTCTGTCATTTTGCTCATGGTTACTAAATCGTGTGAAACGTGTATATCTGTGAGTAAATATGTACGGGGTATAACCCTTGCACATTCTAAGTAACCTTGAGAATTTGACCGTCGTTTTATACACGAGAGCTGAAATCTCGGGGCATTACAAGTTGGTATCAGAGCAAAAATCAGGACCTCTAGGCAAGAAGCCCAACCCATAGCATAATAAACACACATTAGGGCTCAGGTACTAAAACATTAGAGACAAATCATTTAGTTACAAGTCCATTGTTTATATGTGATGTTACGAACCTAGAAACCCACACTTAAACCCTTTGAAACCGATAAGATAAGACATTGAACATAGAAACCAAAATATTTAGGATTTTAGAGAAGAGAATTCCCACTTTTGTTTGTCATATGGGAACTCTCATCTATTCTCCATAATTAGATCAGTGACTCTCTGAGTCATGTGGGGTATTTCCATCAAAACCCTAGGGCCAACGATTTTATTTGGAATTTTCAAGTTAAGACATATTTCCTAACCCAATTCAAGTATCTCTGTTGGAAAACATACATCTAGGTTAAATAATTTTAATTTTTTTTTCTTAAGGTTTATAACTGATCCCCTAGAACCCCTATAAAATTTCAAATCAATCCAATGGATAGATAAACCATGAATATTCTGATTCTAGCGAAAATCCTGCACAAAATCCTGCTGATCTGTTGCATTTTTCTAACTTGAGTAGGAAAGAAACGTGTGTTACCATGTGAATTTTGATATGAGAAAAATTGAAGTTATTCCAAACCTAATCTATAACTTATCCTCCAAATTTTACATGAAACTAACGCTTGGTGAGAGAGAAAATATTCTAAGACCATGATAAGGTCCTGAGTTTCAGATTTGCTAATTATGAGCTAGGTGAGCCTTTGACTTTATCATTTTGATGGGTTTTCGCTTTAGTATCATCCTCTGACTTTTATGAAGCTTACTTTCAGTATAATGGCCCTAAGGAGGAAGTCATTGAGGAACGTTCCCGCTTCCTCACCTCAACTTGGGACATCACGCGCGAGTAACACTTTAACCCCTGTATCGAACCCTCTGGCTACTTCAGTAGGAGGAAACTCCAATACACCGCAACCTTGGGAAGCCATGCTTGGAGCTCTCGATTGCCTCATCAGTATCATACATCAGCAATAGGCCCAACAACACGAGCAACAGACCCGACACAGGCCACCCTTGAGCAACTTGTGATGATTGTGACTTCTGACCGAACTCTGAATCCAACCTCTACTCAAACCCCATCACCTCAACCCCCAGTAGAAATTTGGATACTCATATGAGTCTCACCAACATCCCAGGATCGACCCGAGACTTTTGTGACACCCCTGACACCTAAACAGGCTCCCCCACGGAATCAACTCTGATTTATGCTTCCCGAAGAGACCATCTTGATTGAATTTTTTTTGAAGCTGCACCTCGAGAAGTTCCACGAAAATCATGACCCTACTAAGGCAGATTATTGGCTCGAGTAAGTGACTAAGGCATTGGATACTCTAGCTTACGCTAAGCAACACCGAGTGACCCTAGCTGCATACCTATTGGAGGGCTCGACCTACGTTTAGTCGCAGGTGATAAAAAGGAGGGTCCTAGAAGGATTCCGATGAACGTGGGATACCTTCCATGCCCAATTTTGTGATAAGTTTTTTTTCCAAGGCCTATAAGAAAGAAAAGATGTTTGAATTTCTAAAATTAGAACAGGTTAACCTCACTATAGCCCAATATGAAGATAAGTTCGCTGAGTTGTCAAGTTACTTACCCATGGCAGTGGAGGACCTGGACTATAAGATCCACAAGTTTCAGGAAGGCTTGAGGCCTAATATTTGGTCGAAGATTAGTATCTTGAAGTTGCGCACTTATGAAGAGATCGTGGATCGGGCAATGATTGCCGAAATGGACATGAAGCGCTACATTTAATAGCGCAACCAAATAAGGCAAGTATGACAAAAGGGCAAAGTGACACCAAATATACCTTCCATCCCTGAAAAAAGACCACGACCTGCGCCAATTAATCAACAACAAAATTGAGACACGTTTAGCTGTCACTACTGTGGTAAGCCAGGACACAACGTTGTTAATTGTTTTAAGAAGGCCGTAGATGAGAAGAGTGCCTCCCAGCTTAAGGAGAGCACAGCTGTAACAACAGAATCAAACATCAAGGCCACCCATGACAATTTGTCCCCCAATGCAAAGGAAGGAAATAATAACGTGAACGAGAAGCAACAATGACGTCTCTATGCCATGGCTCCACCAGATAATGTGGAAGAAGATCCCCGCACCATCGAAGGTACTATTTTTATTGGCAATGTTCCAGTGATTGTCATGTTTGATAGTAGTGCCTCCATTTCATTCATTGCTGCATCCATTATAGCCCGGTTAGGCTTAAAAATCGAATGCTTAGATGAAGTGGTAGTCATAGCAACACCTATTGGCCGAATTATAGAACTAAGAAAAGAATGTTGAGGATGCCCCCTCACTATTGGCGGAATCAAATTTGAAGCTAATTTAATCGTATTGAATATGAAGACCTTTGACGTGATCTTGAGAATGGACTGGCTCTTTGAGCACCGTGTGAACTTGGATTGTCATGCCAAGACCATAACATTATCTCTCCCAAACCGATACCCTTTAATGTTTCAAGGCAAGAAGAGGAAGGAAGTAATCGAGCGCCTGATGTGCGTCGTGGAAGAACCGACCGAATTAACAGTCGACCAAATCCCCATAGTTGCTGAATTTCCTATATTATTTAAAGACATTCCTGAACTACCCCCTAATCATGAAGTAGATTTCGCCATCGATCTCATGCTTGGTACGACACCTATAGCTTTAGAAGTATACCGTATGACCCCCATAGAGTTGCAAGAGTTGAAGACACAGTTAGAAGAACTCCTTGAACAATATTTCATTCACCCCAGTGTATCTCCCTGGGCCACATCTATCCTCTTTATGCGGAAAAAAGGATGGCTTGCTTTGTTTGTGTATTGATTACAGGAAGCTGAACCAAGCAACTATCAAGAACAAGTATCTCCTCCCACACATAGATGATCTCTTCGACCAGTTGAGAGGAGCTCAATTCTTTTCAAAGATTGATTTAAGATCTGGATACCACAGTTAAGGGTAAAGGAGGAAGATATTCCCAAAACGGCATTCAGAATGAGGTATGGACATTATGAGTTTGTGGTTATGCCTTTTGGACTGACAAATGCCCCAGTAATATTTATAGATATAATGAACCGTGTGTTCAAATCCTACTTGGACAAGTTCGTCATCATTTTCATTGATGATATCCTTATCTGCTCGAAGAGTAAAGAGGAACACGTCGAACACCTAAGAATAACCCTGTAAACTTTGAAGGACAATCAGTTGTATGCCAAATTAAAAAAAATGTGATTTCTAAAGGAAGAAGTGAAGTTCCTTGGTCATGTGGTCACCCGTAATGGGATAACAATCGATCAGTCCAAAGTCGATGCAGTCCATCAATGGAGCTAACCAATCATAGTCACCGAAGTGTAAAGTTTCCTAGGATTAGTAGGATACTATCGTCGGTTCATCCAAGAATTCTCTAAAATCGCTCACCCCTTTGACTGAGCTAAATAGGAAGAATGCTTGCTTTGTCTGGAGCGCAAAGGCTGAAGAAGCGTTTCAGAAATTAAAGGAATTGTTAACAACAGCCTCAGTTCTTACATTGCCTGAGGAATGAGTAGAATTTGTGGTTCATACCGATGCTTCACGAGCAGGCCTAAGATGTGTATTGATGTAGAAAGATAAAGTGATAGCCTATGCCTCTTGCCAGTTGAGACCACAGGAGCAGAACTATCCCATACACGACTTAGAATTGGTAACCGTGATCTTTGCTTTGAAAAATTGGAGACATTATTTGTATGGGGAGCAATTCAAATTAAACACTGACCATAAGAGCCTGAAGTATTTTTTTCAACAAAAAGATCTGAATATGCGTCAACGAATGTGGATGGAGATGTTAAAGGATTTTTAAATAGAGTTGTGCTATAATCCTGGGAAGGCACGAGGCGACAATGCCCTTAAATGCAGTGGCTGATGCCCTTAGCAGAAAGAAGGTGCACGAGGCGACAATGGCTTGTATCCTCAAGAAGTGGGAGGTGTTGGACTTCATAAAGGACCTTGATGTGAAATTAGACATTGGAAGCCAAGAAGTACGATTGAATAATATAGTAGTAGAACCAATCTTGATGCGTAAAATTATTGATGCTCAGAACCAAGACAACGAGTTACATGAATTGTTGGAAAAAGTTATAGCTGATGAAGGAAATGTGGATTGGCGAGTCAGAATAGATGGAGGTATACATTTTCGAGACCGACTGTGTGTACTGAATGACACCAGTTTAAAAAGGGAAGTGATGGACAAAGCACATCGCTCGAAGTTGACGATTCACCCCTAGAGCACAAAAATGTATCAAGACATGAAGAGGCAGTACTAGTGCAACAATATGAAGCGGGAGATCACAGAGTACATATTAAAGTGTCTCACATGTCAGCAGGTGAAAGCCAAGCACAAAAAGCCAGGAGGACTGTTGAAATAGCTCGAGAATATTCCTACATGGAAGTCGGAGCATATCACTATGGAATTTATCACAGGCTTTCCCAAATCGAGTAAGAAGCATGATGTCATTTGGGTAATAGTAAATCGCCTCACTAAATTAGCTCACTTTGTCGCGACCCGAGTATCGACAAAAGTATCAGAATTGGCATAGTTGTATGTGAAGGAAGTTGTGCGTCTGTATGGAGTGCCAATATCAATTATATAAGATAGAGACTCATAGTATATGTCATCGTTGTGGTCGAAGATGCAACAAGCCATGGGAACATCACTCAAGTATAGTGTAGCTTACCACCCATAAACGGATGGTCAGACAACGTGTGAACCATATTTTGAAGGACATGTTGCGAGCATGTGTTAGACTTCAAGGGAAGTTGGGAAGATTACTTACCTCTGGTAGAATTTGCTTATAACAATAGTTTTCAGGCAAGTATAGGAATGACACAATTTGAGGCATTGTATGGCCACTCATGTTGCACGCCGTAATGTTGGGCCGAAATAGGAGATCGAAGCTGGATTGAACCGAAAATTGTCCAAATTACATCAGAAAAGATAGACATCATTCACAAACGTTTGAAGGTAGCTCAGAGTAGGCAGAAGAGTTATACGGATAATCGGCGGCGGGACTTAGAATTTGAAAAAGGAGAACATGTATTTTTAAAGGTATCCCCTATGAAAGGAATGCCGAGGTTTGGAAAGAAAGAAGAGTTAGCTCCGCGTTCCATCGGGCCGTTTCAGATTCTTTGACAAGTTAGAGAAGTAGCCTATCGTCTAGCCTTGCCCCCCTCAGTTGACAAATGTGCACGATGTGTTCCATGTGTCGATGTTGAGGAAGTACAATAAGGATGATGCTCATATGATCGAATGGGAGAAGATTGAAGTACGTAGTGATGGGTCATACATCGAGGAACCGCTGTGTATCTATAGACACCCCACCTTCGGTTACACCGTTGGTAGAGATAGCTGGATGAATGGAGGACCATACCCCTAAATCTCAAGTCTAAACTCAGCCAAACTCACCCTTGTAAGCCCCAGTCCATAACCCAACTCAAGCCTGAACCCAGTTAACCCACCCCTAAACATCAGCCTGAAAAACCCCTCATAAGAAAAGCCAGTCAAAAAATCCTAAAAAAAAGTCAAACTCACTGAGTCAACCCGCTGAGTCAACCCGTCGAGTCAAAACACCGAGTCAACCCGCTGAGTCAAATCACCGAGTCGACCCGCTGAGTCAACTCACCGAGTTAACCCACCGAGTCAAAACAGCAGCCCCGAGACATGACCGTACCACGCGCTGGAAACCGAGGAGCGTCCATATGGGCGGCCCCCTGGGGGCCGCCCAAACATATTTACGAGAACTGCCACTCTCCAACGTTATAAATACCCCTAGCCTCTTCCCATTTCAACAGCCACTTCCCCTCTCTTCAGTCCGAGAGCTTTGAGTCCACCTCTCCATCCTTTAGCCCATTCCTCCACCAAGGAGAGCCCAAGTGAGAAGAGCCTAACCCTGGTCCAGCCCAGCCTGACCACTGGTCCAAGTCTCCCAAGCCATCCAAGTCTTGATCCAGCCACTCGAAGCCAATTCTTGCGACACCTCCGTCCATCTAGCTGTTCCTTACTAGCATCATCTCATTCGCATCTAGCACAAGTGCAACATTTACTTTTCTCCCAACCCCCCTGCTTCACTATAAGCACTTTGATCATTCAAGCACGCAGCATACATCTCGCATAAAGCACCTGTCAATTCGAGCGTATGCTCTGGGCTTGCCTGTTAGTGGAACCTGCCCATCAGAAACTCTTACTGTTCAGACCTGCATTCATGTACATATCACTACAAGCACTTTGATTATTCAAACACACAGCATGCATCCCGCATAAAGCACCTGTCAGTTCGAGCGTATGCTCTGGGCTTGCCTGTTAGTGGAACATGCCCATCAGAAACTCTTACTGTTCAGACCTGCATTCATGCATCATGTCATCTATAAGAATATACGAGGATTAAAACAGACTTTCAAGTGTTAGTTCGATTCTGTGAAGTAGAGACCGTACTTCGGTACGGGCAGTGTGTGGGGTGCTTAACCTCTTCCCACCCTGTAACCGTGATCCCTTACCTTGAATCTCTGGCCGCAGATCAATAGGAGTCATTTTAGAGGAAGGAATCTTCGGATCCCCTTCTATAACGTTTCTACGGGGTCTAGCTGACTGTAGATTCGAAATAACTGGCTAGTGGCGACTCTGGTCTTATATAAACTCATTTAAACACATCCAGCTTAAACACGACTACCAAACAAAGCCCTCGAGAACGAGGCAAGCCAGTGGCACAAACGGCGATTCGCACTCACGCATCCTCTTCTTCCTTTCCCGAAAGGAAAGGGACGAGAACGTCGTGTGGGAGCGCGGAACGGCGAGGGTCCACTGTATCTTGAACCGAAAGGAGCACATTCTTTGTACGAAAGTGATTCTTTCAGTGAAGGTTCTATGGTCGTTTCAAGGAGAGGAAGAGGCTACCTAGGAAACTGAGGAAGAAATGAAGAAAGTCTACCCACATCTTTTCACCATATACTCAGGTAACTTTGAGGACGAAGTTTCATTTTAAGGAGGGGGAGTTGTAACGCCCCAATTTTTTTTCTTAGTATTTCTTATATATATATATATATATATATATATATATATATATATATATATATATATATATATATATATATATATATATATATATATATATATATATATATATATATATTTAATTAAAGTTGAATTTATATGAATTTTACCTTCCGTTGTGAACAATGTACTAACTATAGGTATTTCTAGGTGGATCTCTTTATTAACGTTGCTTAAAATAACCCCTAGAGTAAGATGAATGACTTAGATTTTTTTTTAAAAATAATATTTTATAGTAATTACGAAAATGCCATTAGTTAAACTTGAGTTAACCCCGTGTTTTTAAGTGCGTTAGTTTTTCATGATCGGTTTCTCGCAAAACTTTGTATATAAGCTATTGGATATATTTGAACCATACACGATGAATTTCAGCCCTCCGATCATTGTAGAAATGCCCAAATCAGAAATCGGGCTATAGGCGGGCCACTTGAACTCGAATATACCTCATTTTTTGAGGGGCACCTTAAAATCAACCTACCTACATGATGGATTTTCTGGATTTCTCATGAGCATCACGATGGGACCCAAAGTGTATTCAGTGCACAATAAGTGCACAGTCAAACCATGTTTGATCGATCCTCCCACGTTAAAGATAAAAAATAGAAATCTTTGTTTCTTCTTCTCTTCATGTACAACTGCTGCCCTCACCACTTGAGGCTGTGTGGACCCCAAAATTTCAATCCAAACCGCCTATTCTCTTCACGACCCATATAAACCCCCTCCCATATAGTCATTTTACCAACAACACACCACACGCTCCGATCTATCATTCCAATCAAACCATAACTTTCTTGAAAACTTCATTCGGGCTTTCCTCTAAGCATGGGAAGTTGGGATTTTTTTCCCTAGGCTCTAGTGGACCCCATCTAGCTAACCAACGTGGCCTTTCTCATTGAAAACCGAGATTTCCATCTCTCTTGTAATCCACCACCCAAATCTTTCTCTAGCAGAAACTACCGACTAAACCTCTATAGAGCTTTGATTTGTGGACCCCAAAAGCTTACTTGGACCCATCTAAACCATCTAGAGTTGTCTGATCATCAAATAAACCCCCCATACAAAAAACACCATTCTCACCTCCATTTCTTCCTTGTTTTTCACCGAGACCATTCATCCAAACATGGACCCCACTCCTTGATCTATCATGACCATTTTGTAGCTCATTCTTACTATACTCAACACTCAAAATATCTTAGCCATTCATCATGTGCGTGCTTCCCAAAATCAACCAAAAAACTAACTTGAAAACCTTTTGTTACGCATCCGTACGCATGTGTACATGCATGGCCTCTTCCTCTGATCTAGAAACGTCCCTCACCCTTATATAAACCCCCACAGCAACAGAATCAAGACCATTCACATTTTGGTGAGAGAGAGAGAGAGAGAGAGAGAGAGAGAGAGCACTATTGTTGTTGCCAATCTCATCTCAACAAGAGAGGAAAGAAAAGAAAGAGAAAAGGAAAGAGAAGAAGGAATAGAAAGAAGGAGAGAGAGAGAGAGAGAGAGAGAGAGAGAGAGAGAGAGAGACGTGCCTTGGAGGATTTTCTAGTTTTCCCGATTCTCCAACAATCCATACGCCCTCCAGACACGCCAAATAGGTGAGGACTTCTTTAAGTTTAGTATAGTGGTTACACATCTTAGTTGTGTGTGTTGTTTCATGTATGTTATTGTTCTTAAATATTTTTTTTTCTTTTCACATGGTTACATAAATGGTTTGAAATGCCTTATGCCTAGTACTCGATGATGTGGTCATATATTGGACATGAAAAATGGACAAAATAATGTAATGATTGTACACTTATGGGGTTGTATAATCACCTTTGAAGGAATCACTATCCATTCCATGTAATGTTGAAAGTTGATTTGTATAGCCTAATGAAGATCATTTTTGTTATGTTATTGTTATAGCATGGAACTCTGATCTGTGGTAGTGAATATCAGAACAACCCGATTAAGAGGTTGCCCTAACCTGAGATGACGCTGTTAGACTGTCTGGTTAAGTGGTCACCCTAACCTATGGTGTGATATCAGACTGCTCGATTAAGTGGTTGGTAAATTCTTTTTCTTTATTCCTTTAATTGTTTATGGATCTTCATGAAACTATGAGTATACATGTGTTATCATGAACCTTGGTGGTACGGCTCACCATCCGTGGTGATGATGTGTTGGGTACGCCTACTTTGGTGGATGATGAACAATGGGGATGGTATGGTGGTGCCTAGGGTTAGTTGCATATTAATAAGTTGTGTGTTAATCGGTAATAATAAAGGATGGATTAATTTCATGCATACACTTGCCTCCATGTGAATGTACGGAATTGGGAATAGGCTAGAGTATCTTACTTCTCCTGTATACTGTCTAATGAGATTTGGGCTATGAGCGTCCCACTTTTCACTTAGTCGGGTAAAACAATGGGCTTGCATGTCATAAAAACTCTGGCGGCATGTTCAAGGAATCCTACGCCAGGTCATGCATATCGTGCATTTCATTAAATACGTATTATGACTGTTTTGTTATGTTTTCATGTGATTATTGTGCTAACCTTGAAGAATATCTTTACTATACCGCTTTGATGGTTTCTTTTTGTGAAAAACAATATATAACATGCAGGTGACGATCCATAGGAATCCGAGCCTCAAGGAGAAGACTACAAAGGCTCGTGGGAGCAGATGGTAGAAGATGAGGCTACATAGCCAGATATTGGTTTTGAATTATTATTTATTAGAAGTTTTGAATTTATAATAAGTCCCAGTAGGGGGATATAGTTATGAACATGATTAATATTTGATTTATTTAAATGGTAACTGTATTCGACGAACTAGTTTAGTTAATAAAATAAGAAGTATGTTTCTGCTATCTTATTCATGGTTACCAAATTGTGTGAAATGTGTATATTTATGAGTAAATATGTAAGGGGTATAACCCTTGCACATTCTAAGTAATATTGAAAATTCGACTATTGTGTTATACACGAGAGTTGAAATCTCGGGGCATTATACCATCCAACCTAGGAGTTTGACTAGGATCCTCCCTACCCTTCAGTTCCAATCCAAGAACCTAGAGTACGCTCCCGCCAGAGGCTCCCCTTGGAGACTTGTTCTCATTTGTAGATCCAAATTCTCACACTTAATCCTCCATGAGGAATGAGTGCAGGCGGACTCTCTACTATGACAACTTACTTGTCGGATTGAGCCCCTTGTTCAGTGCTTTGTTGAGTTACTTAATCTCCGCTCTCTCGTGCTTCAATCAGCTCTCCTTTGCTCCCTTGATTGTATTGCCGCTGCGTTGCCAATACTTCATCTTCGCTTGATCAATCACTTGACATGAGATGCTCTTGAGATGCCCAAGGTAATAGGAAATGGAGTGAATTATCTACAATTAATAGGAGTTAGTTTTCTAGAGAAATTTCATCTAATAGGATCTTTAGAGATGTTTAGACAAAGGATCTACCTATGGTTGAAGTGCCTAAAACATATAAAGATTAAGAGAGAGCAAATCCATCATCACATGAGCTTTGAATGCTCCATTTTGCTATCAAATACAAGGAAGATGACTTGAAATGCTTAGGATTAGAGCCTAATGGTATGCGTAATGATGGTGGCTTCTAATGTACTAAAATCTTTCTCCATACCCCAAAAATTGAGCCAAACCGTTTTATAGACAAACTTCAATGGATAGAAAACGGCTACCAACGGCTAATAGCCGACCAGTCAGCCAAGGGTCCACAACCGGTCGAATATTGCTGATTGACCGGTCAGGTAGAGGCCTTGACAGTGAAAAGGCTGTTGTCCAAACTGGGTCGGTCACGACCGGTAGGACAACCGGTAGAATTAAGGCCCTTAGACGTTTTTGCTTACTATCCCATTTTAGGCTTTAACGACCAGTTGTCCATGGGTTGGGACCGGTTGGCAGACATGATTTACTGGCTGTTTGGAGTTGTATTTTACAGCAGCAAGGGAAACCTCTTTGGCCATTCTTTGGGTGGTCTTTTGGGACACCTAAGGCTAATCTAAGATGACTACAAGTATGCCTAATGGGTAAAGGTCATCTAGAGGCTTGTATTTTGGTTTGGTTTAAGGTTCAAGGCTCACCAAGGCATCTCTTTTACTTGTTTATTCTTCCTTGATGCAGCAGTTCCGCTTGAGTCTTCGGATTTCTTGTTTATTCTTACTTGTTTTCGTCTTCTTTAAGCTCAACCGACACTACACTTACTGACCTATGTAATTGACAAATAAGGTGCACTAGTATGCCACAAAAAAGTGCACTAACATGATCACCAATACACAATAATTGGGGTTGTTAAAAAACCCAACCAAACTGATAAAATCGACCGAACCAGTTGGTTTTGGTCAATTTTCCATTCTATTTCGGGTTGGTTTGGTTTTTTATATTAAAAATCGAGAATGTCGGCTCAGTTGTCGGTTTGTGAAAATTATAAACCATTTTCAACCGAGCCGACTATATATATATATATATATATATATATATATATGAATTATATTTATTATGTATATGTTACCCCTAGTGTGTAGCCCACCTTGATAATATCGTATATATCCACGTTGTCCATTCATTTTCTCAGCCCATTTTAGGATGTCTTCCAAAAAATTAGTCAGATCTAAATCTCAGGTGGATCACACCATAGGAAATAGTGTTGATTGAGCGCTCACCATTAAAAATGTCATAGGGCCCACTTGAAGAAGATATGCAATGTGTATTTTCTATCTAACGCGTTGATTAAGTCAAACAGACCTAGATGAGGGGAAAAGTCAAATTTTACTTTCAGCTTGATCCAAAACTTTTGTAGCCAATAATTATAAAAAGTTTTAATGATCATTCACCAGTATTTACATAGGTGTGATCCACCAGAGATTTGGATCTTCTTAATTTTTTTTAACGTTGTTATGAAATTATCTAATAAAAAGAATGGGCGGCGTGGATACACAAAAACTTTATCAAGGTGGGTCACTACACAATAAGAGTAACACCCACTAAGCTATTACCCTAATCTATTTTCTACTAGAACGTTGGGCTGAGGCCCAAACCGACAAAATCAACAAAATCAAACAGACCAAAATTTATCCGGTTTGTTTAGTGAGGCTTCATCAGTGTGGTTCGGTTGTTAAATATTCAAAACCGACTGAGTAGGTTCAGTCGGGTATCGCCCCTCAAAACCGAACCGACCGAACCGTGCATATAGCCCTAACAATAATAACCTAACTAGCTAACACATCACCCTAATCCGGTGAGGAAAGAAAATAATGACAGAAGATTACAACATTAGAGAGATAGCAACACCCAATTGGTTACGAGGAAAAAGAGGAGAACGGAGATCCCCTTACTAAATCAAAAGAGTTGACGAAGACAAACCCATCACGATTGCTCCTCGGCATATCTGATGTAGCAGGCATCTAGGGTTGGGTCAATGTTCTAATACCAGAAAAGATGTCGAAGTATCTTTGAGACTCTGTGGTGGGTGGGTGGGTGAGGGAGAAACTGAGCGGAGAAGAGGACAGGTTTTTATTTTTATTTTTTCTTATTCTTCTTAAACAGTAATCCTCTCTCCCTTCTTTTTATCAGAGCACCCAAAAAGTGTGCAAAGAGTGCATATAAAACCTGGTCTAAGCTCAAAATGAAAGAGAACCCAAGGCCCAACGAACATAAACATGCAAGATAAATAGAAAAAACTACGTCCGGATCCACGATTATGAGATATTTTAGGGCATCACCTATCCTACAATAGGGCAATGGATCATCAAGGTCCTATTCACTAAGTTAGGGATCAGCCATGTTCTGAAATTGGGGACATGCAAAATATATTTTGTACACAAATTGTATGAATTTACTATTGTTTGACTAAAGAAGAAGAGTACAACAATATTAGAAGAAGATATGGAAGATCTTGGACAATTGTGGAGAGATCTCACGTGAATGAAAGAATCACATGACATCTTCCTTAAGATAGAAAATTGGGGGAGAGTTGGGCACTTTGACCATGACCTAGTCCAATGTATATAAGACCACCCCATGGAAATTTTCCCTTGGGTTTGGGCTGGCCCTAACCCAGCCCAATTACTAGGCCGCACCTTCAATGACCCACAGCTCAAAAGATCCAACGGTCCAGAAGTATATAGAAAAAGGCTAAAAAAAGATCCAATCACCACAAATTTATTTATTTATTTATTTATTATTATTATTATTATTTTTTAATATCATTGGGCCATCCATGACATGGTCTAATCAATTGGTCAGTCCAGATTGATCAACTGTATTATTCAATTTTATAGTTTACTGGGCTGAAGCATTTACAAAACGATCTTAGGGCACAGTCTATCCGAACTCATCAACCCATATGAGAAATTATCCAATTCATTCCCAATGGCGGGTATGCAAACGAGGATTCGCAACATGGATTGTTGACTCGACTGAGTTGACTTGGACTCGGTCAAGTTCATTCTGGATCGGTACCATGGATCAGCATTGAAAATATGCCCAGCTTGGCCGAGTCCCAACTTGACTGAGCACCAGACGACTCAATCCAAGTTGCCAACTCTTCAATCCCTGATCCGCAAAACCAAAGCTGTAACGAGGTTATGATGATCATGATTATGATCCTTGGTTCTTGAGTTTTTAAAAGTGGGGCTACAAGTGGGGGGGCCCCTGGTTGGTGCTCCAGACCATTGTATGGTGGGCCCCAACATGGATGTCTGCTCTCATAAATCTCCTAGAGTGGATGATCCTAGCCCTCTAATATGTGGTGCATAATGTGGACCAGTGCTGTATTTTGTCTAGACCATCTATTTGTATTCTGATGGTTGTAGGGTTATTAGTTAGGACTGTTCATGGTCCACCTACATTGAGGCCCATCTGATTAACAGTTTGGACCACTGAGAAGTGGGTCAGACTGGTTCACACTCTCAGCTCGGCAGTTCTATGAATTTCATACTCACATAATTGATCCATTGGAGGCTTTCAAAGTTAAGAGCCACTAGGAGATGTCTCAGTTTGATGAGCTCTAAGTACGGGTGGCAATGGGTTGGGTCGACCTGTGGATCAACTGGCCCAACCCACTTGTGAGGCGGGTTCAAGCCAAGCTAAATACTGGGTTCTAACATTGAAGATAACACCCACACCTTTGGGACAGTGGTAGACTGAGTGAAGATATGGTATCGATTCCTAACATGGGGGTGTCTAACATTGAAGTGTGACTAATAGTGTGGGTGTGTACTAACAGTGGGATGTGTGAACTAACAAAAAACGACATGATTTATGCATGTTTGTATGTCTCCACTAATTGACCAGGCCAGGCATACCATTAGCCCAATAATTCATGCTTTAAACTAAGTATAGTTGTGTCGGGGTGGGTCAGGTCCGTTGAACCCAACCTGATTTCAATTAAATGGGTCAAATTAGTTTGGGCTTGGGAATCTTTACCTGGAGTGGGTTGAGCCAAAGGTAATGGGTCATGAAAATCAGGGCCCATACCAATCCATGCCCATCCAATCGACATCTTAACTAATGAGAACCACATGAGAGGTACAAGTTATAAAAAAATGTCTCAGAAGTTAGCAATTTTCAGAATTTAATGGATGATGGGCCCAAAGTGGAGAATATTGTATGAATAGGTATTACAAGCACAGAGAATTTCATTAACCTCAAAATGATGATGTTTACAGCACACTCAGTGTTTTCACTTTTTACAAGTGAGGGCCATGGTTTAGTGAACCTGTCCATGGGCTTGTTGGGGCCGCATGTGGATGGACCATGCTCGAAAATCAGAACAGAAGATCCTTTTCAACATTCTTGGACCTTCAGCGCAAGGTCCATGTATGATCGGCCCAAGAGTTCAAGGGTCTGGATCACTGAGCCATGGGCACAACTTGTACAAAATAAAAACCATTGCTAAGTAGCATTTAATGCAGCAGCTCCGACCGATCCTATGTCTCTCTGTTCGTAATCTCAAATGCTAATTCTCGCCTATATCTTCTGTTTGGATAGTAATAAAAAATGCTTCGACGTCGACACTGGGGAAAAGGTTGTAGGGATGCCGAACGGTTACTGACTGCGTTTGCATGCTGTTTGGGTGCTCAATTGGATTGGATTGCAATAATGCAATTCAATAAAGCAGAGATGTACAAAAAGCGGGGCTTCAAATGCAACCCCAAACGCATCAAATTGCAATTAGGGACTCGATTAATTTCTTCAAATTATAAAACTATTGCGGTCCAGTTGGACTGAAAGTCCAGCTGCACCCAAATCAGCTTAGCCACTATGTTGCATGGGTTGTGTGTGTGTGTGTGTGTGTGTGTGTGTGTGTGTGTGTGTGTGTGTGTGTGTGTGTTTGTTTTTTTTTTTTATTCCTAGGAGGAGCGTGATTGGGCTGGGCCAGATCGAGCAGCATAAAAATTCAAATGTCCAACCCAATAATTCGAATTTTGGGCCCTGCCCCACCAAGCGGGGGCCCATTCAGATTGCTAATTCACCTAACTAGGAAAGCCCATATCTGATGTCATATAGTTTAGGCCTAATACCATGGAATGCTGAATTTTTTACTTTAGGGGCGGTTAGTTGAAGTTCTCATCTAGGAATTTTTATGGGTCAGGCCCAGTTTTATGGGCCAAGATAAAATCGAACAGCAAAAAACTGCACCTAAAAATGAATAAGTGGTTTGATCGAGTGCATCCTGAGGTATTCCAATATGATATGTCAGGACTGTAGCCTTTGAATTTGGGATGTAGTTAACGACTCTAATTAAGGTAACTTGCAAAGACCATAGTTTTGTTGGTTTGTCCCACATCAGTTGGGAAGGGGGTAGGATTTGTCTTCTTATATATATTGGGGTCACTCCACTTAACAGGTTAGCCTTTTGGGTGTGACACAACAAGTTTCTAACTCGAAGAGCCAACATGGAAACTTTTTTTCTTCTAAATCACGGCCTTCCAATTTTATTCTTGGTGGACCCCACATGATGGCATCATCAAGGAAATCTTAATTTTTGCCATAATCCTATTCCAAGTTGGCCATTTGGTCATAACTACTTCAATATTTGTCAAATTCCATAATATCCATATGTTCGAAAGATAAATTCTTTTTAGGCTATTGAAGAACCAATTGTTCGTGATTCAGACATTGCCACGTTTGTAAGGTGACCCACAAAATAATTGATGAAAATGCTCCTGTTTTAATTTTCCCTTGGTTCGTTAGAATTCATCCTCAAGTTAAAATCCTAGATTGGAGCTTCCCTTTCCATTGAACAATGTATTTTGATGTATTCTCTTCTATATCTTCTTCTTCTTCCATTCCTTTCATGTTGTTTTGTATCAATTTTTCCTAATTGAATACAACTAATCTTGGATTAAGATCTAACAAATGCATCCCTAAATCTTTCTCAATTCACTCACTTTATTATCTTGAATGACTCCTTTCAACTTGAGAAATTCCCGACAACGACCACACAAATGGATCTACATAAGTTGATTCAGAAATCTGCGTGCGTCTCCTTATTTCTAACATGGGTTTAAGGTGGCTTCAAATTTTGTTGCATGGGATTATTTGATTATAAGATCATAACCTTCCCCATCAATAATCATTCCAAACAATTTACCAACTATATCGTTGCCATAAAACAATTGGAATGTGAATTTTTTGTAGCTATCAAGAAATCCTTAGCCTCCAAATATTCACTAAAACCAATGAGTGGAAGAATGGAATAGCTAAAATATGTAGGGCCACTGCTATGTACGTGTCTTATTCACACTGTCCATCTGTTTCATCAACTCATTTTAGTGCATGAGTCCAAAAAGTAGGCAAATCCAAAGCAGATGTGGACCACACAAAAGCTAAAATGAGAATTGAACACTCACCATTGAAAACTTCTTGGGAGGTCATAAGATATATATATATATATATATATATATATATATATATATATATATATATATATATATATATATATATATATATATATATATATATATATATATCGTTTCAACCTCTCGAACAGGTTGGATAATAGATACACATCACTATGGGCCGGACACAAATTTCCACTATTGATGGTGGACTTCATTCTCCCCTTGTTTCCCATGGTGTAGTCCACCTCTGTATTTTTGGGCAGATGCTCTAAAATGAGCTCGTAAAATAAATGGACGGAGTGGATTAGACACATACATCATGTTGAGACCCACAATTTTTACATACTCAATACATGCATTACAAATTCTTTGTTCTTCTCTTCTTCTTCTTCTGTTTTTCTTTTCTTTTTCTTTTTTTTTATTAATAATTTGAGCAATAGGTCCTAGCCTTTACAGTAAGCTAAAATAAACTACATTTCCACTATATACTATATCGACACGGATAAAGATCTCCAACAAGCAAGTGCATGCTAAAAGGAATATCAAAATAGTAGAACACCATAGGTAAACTACTACGACCTCTCACCATGGCCTGAGAAATATACAACAGGAAATGCACGGGTTAAAAGCCCAATGAGTCTAATCTCGTGTGTGCAGTGCTTCTACGTTATGCCATGATTATATGAATATCATAATGCGCAAGATAATAATATGCGATGTTGTCATGATACAACATATCTCTATATGAACATGATGTAATGCAGCAAAATGCAAATGTACGAGGCACATTTATTGCATGATTTTCATCTCTCTCTAAACATATATTAAAATTAATCATAACCTATTTACCACCATTTACCATGGTAAATGGTTAAACAAACATGCTATAATATTTTTTTGGCGAGAAGGAAAAATATAAGGATGGGAAATCTAGACAAGCATTTCTTTCTGAATATGCTGGATATTCTGCAACCCTTTGTTGAAATACAGGAAATAGTGCATGTACTGAGCTTTTGGAGTTGGTCTCTCTTTCTAACCAACCCTTCTAACAATTACAATAATTCCCAACTTGATTAAAGGGACTATGGAAAGATTCATATGGCTATCCAGTAAAGAAACCACTTGAAGACACAAAGCTAAAACTAAAATGAAAACCTTGAAGAAAATCTTATTGGATCAAATAGTCATGTTAAAGAAATTTGTAACAATCCTTAGGCCACACTTATAATCATCTTAACAATTGTAAAACCTTAATTTTCAATTGCGTTAGAGATCAATTGTTTTAGTAGCATTAAAACCCGATACCCAACAATTTCTTACAAACGATAATCTCTAATATATGATTAACTAAAATGAGATGAACTCATTTTTAAGTGACAACCAAGCAGGCCTTGAGGTTCTACTGAATGATGCCCTTAAATTATTCTAACTCATTTCCAAACAATAATAGAGAAAATGACTCAGCCCCTGCCTGGACAGTCAACCACTGTTCATGTTTACACCACCACCATATCAATGAGGAATGCATGGTTGGCCCTGAACTTTAGTTAACGTGTAGATATAAGACATACAGCACACAACTTCATGGAGTGGTTTTTAGCCCTTATAAAAAGAAAACTTATTCTTGAACCTCTTTCACACTCATGTCATGTCGAGGCACTGCAGAAGAAAAAAGCTGCAAAATTCGATCCCAAGATCAAAAGAAATCAGATCGGAAGGTTCAATCTAGTATAAAAAGATCTGCTACACAATCAAGGGTGTCAATGGGCCGGGGTCGGCCTGGAAAATCAGAAGCCGGGCCATCAACAGCCCTATACACAGTATAGCTTTCGAAGGCCATAACTTTCCCAAGTACAGGATCACTGCAATAAGATATCATTACAAAGATATTGACAAGGCCATGTGACCTTATCAATGACCAAGGTCTATTGCTTGGATAAGATTGTGTTACTTGTGTACATTGTATATGGTCATTGGACAATTTCTTTCAACCGTCCATTTCAATGGACAACATGTGGACCACCTAATGAGATTACCTTCTCTCCTTCTGGCCAAACAATCTGCACTGTGGGAGACGCATGATGAGTATCTTGGATCTTGTTATTATGTGTCTGATTGGTTTATGTGATGGGCTTGTAAACTGCATGATCTCTGGAGTTATAGGGATGTGGATTTCTTACGAAAACCTATCACAGAGAGTTCCTGTTCTGGGATGTTATGTGGGGCCCACCGTGATGTTTGTGAGAAATCCACCCTGTCCATCCATTTTATGAGCTCACTTTTGGACATGCGATAAAAATGAGGGGGATCCAAATTTCAAGAAGGAAAATTGGCGAAAGAATGCCTCCTGTTGAAACCTTCCTGGGATCCACCATGATGTTTATATGCCATCCAAACCATTTATAAAACCATTTATAAGGTTATTCCAACTGGGATGAAGTGAAAACACACACACACACACACACACACACACACACACAAAGAAGAAGCTGATACAAATTTTTGTGGTCATAAGAATGTTTCAATGATTGTCACTAAATCTCCACTGTTTCCTTTAATGTGGCCCACTTTTGGTTGCATATTGCCCTAGAATGAGCTCATAAAACGGATGAACGGAGTAGATTTCTCACAAACATAACGTGGGCCCCACCTAGCATAATTATTTATTGGTTCCGGCCCCATCAATTATGCATCATTCCTTTGCCCCTTGGCCCTGAAAGGAGGAAAATGGTCCGATCTTATTTGACTTTTCAGTTTTACCAAGTCCAAGGCCCACCTAATCGACATCCCAAAGTTCGTTTTCATGCAAGATGGTGACAGTAGTAGGTTGTGGTGGCTTGAATATGTATGTGAGCCAAATTTAAGTTTGGAGATTGCGCCTATGGTGAAAATTTCTCACCACTCTCTTGATTTTCTAAGTGGGCTGGTAGACAATCTCCTATACCTGTTTTTTTTATTTTATTTTATTTTTTTAAGGTAAACCACTGGTGGTTGAATTTAAGGCCATGGATTTTCTATTTTAAGTACAAACTCTCTGTCCATTGCATATGCAAGTTTGAAAAACTTGCTGACTCGACATGTTGAAAGTCAGCTGAGCCCAATCAACTCGATGTGACTTAAAGTGAGTTACTTGCCTTACCAGGTGGAGTATCATTAAAAAATAAGTAGGGGAGCAAGATTCAAACCCACAACGTCAACCAAGGGAGGCAACAGCCTTAATTTGCCAGGCATCACTCATGCTAAATCTTAGGTGGACCATACTGCAGGAATCAGTCATTATTGAATCCCTGATCGTTAGAAACTTCATGGATTCCACCAGAATGTTTATTTGCCATCCAACCTGTTGATAAGATCACAAACACCCAGACGAATAGACCACACAAATATCATCTTGATCCAAAGCTTTGTGGTCCACAAGAAGTTTTTAATGATCAATCACCATTGTTTCTTGTACTATGGTCTATCTGGGATTTGGAAGAACTAGATGATGCCCTAAAATGAGCTTTTAATATGGATGGATACCGTTGATGTAGCCACATACATCACAGTAGGCCCCACAGTCAAGGTCCCACCCACCTCTGTGGATCCAGGGTTTCACCTAATCTGCTCCCCAATTTTAAACTCCAACCCTAAAATGAGCTGGGAAAATGGATGGAAGACATGGTATGGATAAGATACAGACATCACAGTAAGCCCTACAGAGTTTACTACACTGTGCTGACTTACTCAGTAGGCAATCCGCTTCCCTTATGCAAGGTTTGATTTTTTAAATATATATATTAAATTTCTTAATAATTTTAATTTATAATAATTAAATATTGATTCAAATTCGGCAAGTGTTTGAGTCAACTCAACCCGGCTCAACATCCTGTTCAGTCGAGTTTTTGAGTTTTGAACTAATGTATGTGTACATATATCTCCCAATCCCTCTCCCCACGCATCTCTACATGCAGCTACGTTTCCTGACCTGAGCTACTTGTGTGGCACACCTAAACCATATATTGCTAGGTTTGTAGACTGCTGTAGCCTTTCTAATCAGTGGCCTGAATGCACTGGTCCACATTCAACAATCAAAACTCGCTACAATTGGATAGTCACAGCCGTCCAATCACTAAGCCAAACCACTCAGTGGTCTACCTGACCAAAAGTTCTGATCACCAGTCTCTTTTAACTCATGAACTGCATACAATATCTATGCAGCCATCTACATGCGTTCCTCTTCTGGGCAAAATTACTCAGTGCGCCATAGAGTACTGAGTAAACTCTGTGGGGCCCACCGTGATGTACGTCTTATCCACGCCATCCATCCATTTTATTATAATATTTTAGGGTGTGAGCCCAAAATTGAAGCATATCCAAAGTGAAAGTGGATCTTACCACATGAAACAGTAGGGACAATGACTTCCACCCTTGAAACCTTCCTATGGCCCACAGTGAAGTTTATTTATTCATCCAACATGTTTATCAGGTAAAAAAGACATGGATGAAATGGATGAAGGGAAAATGAAAATATCAAATTGATCCAAAACTTCTGTGGCCACCAAGAAGCTTTCAACAGTTGGCATTCAATTCCCACTGTTTTCTGTGGTGTGGTCCACTTGAGCTTTGGATATGATTCAATTTTGGATACATTCCCTAAAATGAGCTGATAAAATGGATGGACGGTGTGGATATGGCTCATACATCTACACTATAGCATACTGAGTTACTCAGTACACCATCCGCGTTTCAAGAAATATTCAGGAGTTCACGTACAATGCTTTATGTGAATTTTCACATAAAATGTTTTCTATATTTTCTTCTAATGTATGACTTTGGTAGATTAATCAAACCATGAAAATATAGTGGTCCATACCATGATGATCACCTGCAGAAAAAAATTGGAACAGTCCACTCATTAGGTCGGCCACACACATACGTTGTGTTGTACCATCGGCTGCCGTTTGGTTTCAACCTTGTAGCTAGCCCGGGAAATGAATTACTACTCCTTGTGATCTCTTCCTTGGTGATCTTTGTGATCTTCCCCACCATTTTCACGGCTCTGATGTTATAAACAAGTGACGCTTGATAGTAAGGAAAGCGTTGTACAGGACATCCCAGACATTCATCAGGTGGGACCCACTGTAGATAATTAAGCGGGCTCAATCTGTAATGGGCCATCTCCAAAAAAAAGTAAACCAAAGCTCTATTTTGATGGGTTTTTTTTTTTTTTTTTTTCTTTTTCCCTCCAAAAATATACAATCCAAGGATTAAAAATGTCCAACTGGTTTTAATTTTGAGATTTGAACCGTTCAAGATGTGCCTATCTGATGAATGTGAACCGTTGGCGTAGATCTCATTTTAACTTAGTGTTTGTAGGCACAGATTGAATGGTTATGGTTGTCCTATTGAGGAGATCATTTGGGGCATGGTCCATCCATTGTGTCTTGCACCAGACCAACAATCTGGATCGTTGAATCATGAGCCGACGTGTTCAAACTAGAAAACCAAGCATCGTGTACATATCCTCGGTCGAGGATCATACACGCGAGGGATCACGTGATCTCATATGATCCTCGACCGAGGGTCTACCTAGTGTACTGTGGTTCTACGTTTGTACAAGTGTGGGTCATGGATCAGTGATCCAGACCATTGATTTGTTAGATTACTTTGGATCAATCTTGGGTCTCTTTTCGGATAATTGTTTACCATTTCTTAATTTAACATCCATTTTCTGGCCACACATTGAAGGGCTAAAAGTTGTCCTCTCAAGAAGATTTCTGACGTACCATGAATTCATTATCGAGTCCGAGAGATCAACGGTGGAGATCACTGAACAAAGAGACCCACTTGGATAAAGTTAAAAACCGAGTAAGTTGTGAGTACAAGTGAGTCAACTCGGCAAGTCAAAGATAATGTTTCTGGTCAAAGTTAATATAGGAGCATGATTGAGAAGTTCGAAAAGTAATGAACATGCAGTTTGAAGTGGATGGTAATGCATGCTCATGTTGACTCGGCATGCACATATGATGGTGGAGAATCCATGGGTTTTGTTTCTTTCCCATTATCAAGAGCCAAAAAGCATGGGCTTTGTACCTTCTGTCCTATCAATGCCAAAACCCCTTGGTCATTTTCTTCCCATGCATAAGGCTGTCCACGGGCTAGGTAATGGTGTATCCGCAACCGGACCCGGACCCGGACCCGGACCCGGACCCGAATGAAGAGATGAAGAGTTGTTCACTCCAAATCCTAAATGTGTGTGTGTGATATGGGGTCATGCAACGCACCCACCCTGTTAGTTGGGCAACACACCCACACGGTTAGTCACATGAAGCACCCATGCACCCACCGGTGGGGTTAGTGTGCCTCTTTAGTACTAGAACCTGAGACCTGCTGTTGAAAAGTCTAGGCGCCTTCTAGCTGGGCTAGCAGGCAAGACACAAATCCTAAATGTACATTAATTTTTAGGTTGTTATTATAATATTTTAGGTATATGGGTTTTGCTGAAGTCCCCCTAGAGGGTTTTGCTAAAGTGCCCATGTGGGTAAATCTTTTAAATGGCATATAGGTGACCTATTGTTGATCTGAACCATTCATTCATTCATACAACTAAGAGCAAGCTATGGTGCAAGAATTACACTGCGTTGATGACCTTAACCCTATGAATGAGGCCAATTTGTTAAAACCATTCATTGCTTCTAAGCCATAAATCACTTGGTTAGAATTATTAAATCAAAGTGTTGCTTTAAAATCATAAAAAATATAAAATGAGATCAATCTGCTAGTTGTTTCAAGATGATGATTGGACCTATTTTGTCTTTTGGGTCAATTTTGGGTGTCAATTTTCATGCTATTTGTTATGGGTAAAATACAAGCTGACCTCAGGTCCAATATAAAATGACCTAGACGTAGGTTGTTATTATCCAACCTGACCTAAAGAAAAACTCCTTGACCTCGTCAGGGCGACGACCTCGTCCACGAGACGACCTCAACCTTATCATCGCAAATCTCGTAATCATAGGCTTCTGCCAAGATAGTAGGAAAAAGATCTGGAGAGTTGTCAACTAATACAGAAACGTCTCTGGCAACTACGGAATGGCCCGAAGATTTCGGAAGTCTGAGATTTCCTTCACAGATATTACATTTCCTAATAGGAATGCGATATCAACTTAAGTCTATAAGAAGAAGGGTCTCTTTATTACCAAGGTACAAAAAAAAAAAAAAAAAAAACTCTTACTTATAAAAGAAAAGAGGAGATTATCGATTCCAAGAGCTCTGACTAACTTAGGCATAGGAGGACTAACGGCTAGTCCCCGGCCCCCTCTTAGCCATTGTTCATCCTTACAAATCTCCAATAGACGGATCAGAATTCCTTTACATCTTTGAGGTCGATCGTTGATCTCGCCTCTCTCGTTGTTAAAATCCGGCAACGATAGTTGGCGCCGTCTGTGGGAAACACGACTGCAAAGCCGTGTTCTCACCTAAGAGCTTCAGAAAATATACTCCCTCCATCTAAAAGACTTCAGATGGCCAGAAAAAGGAAATACAAAGGGAAAGCTCCCGCTATCGCCGGGCCATCCGAAGCTCCGCGAACGCTCGCCATCTGAATCGAAAGTTCATCGCCACATCTTGTTCAGCAGAACAGACGATAGAGGTCTCGCAACCGCGGGACCAGGCTGTCTGCTCTTGAAGAACAAGTGGGAGGTGTTACTGAATGGCTACGAGGCGTGGACGAACGATTCAGACACTTCAACCAATAACTTGATGATATCAAGGCTCTCCTTGCCAGTCTGGCCCAACCATCCCGAGTCTATAAAGATGATGGTGAGCTTCAAAAGTCGCATCAAGCTCCCCCACCATAAAACTCTCTTCCGATTCCGAATCAAAGACGTGCTGAAGAGGACAAAGTTGCCAGCCGAGCAACAAGAGCGAAAACTCGGTCGACAGCAGAATTGCCCGCGAGTGATTTACACCACAAACTCGAAGAGAAAAGGTCGGCTCGTCTGAATAGTAACCAAGTGGACGACAATATAAATCCGCTGGAGGCCGAGCTGAAGGAACTTCGTGAACGCGTAGGCGATATCCAAAGAGCGCGGTGCGCCCGAGCCCCCATTGCAGTAGATGCATTGGTCGATTCGTTCGAATCACCATTCACTGAAGAAATCTGTGAGGAACTGTTTCCTAAAGGGTTTAAAATCCCTTAGCTCAAACAATATTCTGGGATAAGAGACCCGGCGGAGCATCTGGAGAATTTTAAGGTCTGAATGGAACTCCTCAGAGTCAACGGGCACATCATATGCAAAGCCTTCCCACTATCCTTAACAAGCTTAGCCTAAACTTGGTTTCAAAACCTAAAACCAAGGTCGATCAGCTCGTTTGCCCAATTGAGTAGGGCCTTAGTTACTCAATTTATTGGGAGTACCGACCCGAGAAAGCATTCAACCCATCTCACCGTAGTCAAACAAAAAGATGATGAGTCTTTAAAAGACTACCTCGAACTCTTCAATGTAGAGGCCGTCTAGGTTGAAAACCTCTCTCAGGATGTACTACTCCACACTATGATTGGAGGGTTACGCGATAAGAAATTTCTCTGGTCCGTTGGAGAAGAACCGCCCCAGTCGATGGTGGAATTCCTGGATCGAGCTACCAAACACATCAACATGGAAGAATTGGTCAACTCGCACAAAACGTCTTCTAGGAGCAAAGATCTCCGGGAAGAAAGCAGCTCGAAAAGGCACAAACCAGATTAGAGGTCACCAGGTCGGAACACTGTTACCCGAGGAGTCAAGGCCTCGACCCCTTGATTTGAGAAGTACACACCGCTCAACACGACCATCGAGCAAGTGCACTTGGCGGAAAAGGGCAAGCAGATGTTCGAACGACCAGCGAAAATCAAAACCGACCCTGACATGAGGTCGAAATCGAAATACTGCTTGTATCATAAAGACCACGATCATAATACAACAGATTGTTTCAACCTGAAACGTCAGATAGAAACCCTCATTTAGTAAGGATTCTTAAAAGACTATATTGCCCAGCGTCAGGAGGACCGGAGGGTCATTGATCGGAACAACCAGACCGATGAATAGATCGACAACAATCCTGTAGAAGAAATCCACATGATCTCCGATGGGGCAAATACTGGGGACACCGGCAACGCTCGAAAAGCATATGCACGGCAAGGTAGGATGTCTAAACCAGGATTATCTGTGAACATCGCAAGCCGACCTGTGAAGATCGCAAAGGTCACTTCTCGCGCATTAACTTTCACCGAGGAAGATGCCAAAGGTATCCTTCACCCCCATGATGATTCACTCGTGGTATCGATGATAGTTGCCAACAAGAAACTCCATAGAATGATGGTCGAAATGGGCAACTCGATGGACATATTGTATAGCGCAGCATTCGAGAGGATGAAAATCAACCGATCTAGGTTGATGCCAGTTAAAACGACTTTGACCGGATTCACTAGGGACACAATTATGCCGGAAGGGGAGATAACTCTTCCGGTCACGGCGGGAGGAGAACCTAATAAAAAAATGATTATGGTCGATTTCCTCGTTGCCAACACCTCGTCTACCTACAACGTAACAATCGGCCGTCGCATCCTCCGAGCCCTCAAAGCCGGTATTTTCATATACCACCTCACTATGAGATTTGACGCCGATGAAGGCGTCGAAGTAGTGAGAGGCAATCAACAGGAAGCCCTTCAATGTTACGAGCTGACCTTTCTGTTGTGTCACGCACGACCCCCCTAGACCCTAGAGAAGAAACAAAGGAACACGGATCACCCGCTGAAGAATTGATCAAGGTTCCTTTAACGGACGGCGATCCAACTCGGGTAGTCAGAATCAGGTCCCAGTTGAACAACGAGATGCAGGAAATACTAACCACCTTCCTAAAACAGCATGTAGATGTGTTCGCATGGTCTCACCAAGACATGTCGGGCATTAGCCTGAAAATTATGGTCCACCGACTAAATGTCGATCCGACCTTTAAGCCAATTTATAAAAAATGACGACCCTTCAACACGAAAATGTATGCTGTGATCGAGGAAGAAGTAAAAAAATTGCACCAAGCAGGATTTATCGAAGAAATACGTTACCCAAATTATTTCGCTAAAGTTGTCTCGGTGAAAAAAGCCAGCAAAAAATGAAAAGTTTGTGTGGATTACACCGACCTCAACAAAGCCTTCCCGAAAGATAGCTTCCCGCTGCCCAGGATAGATCAGCTAGTCGACGTGACGTCTGGTTTCGAGCTACTCAGCTTCATGGATGCGTACTCTGGATATAACCAAATTTGGATGCATCCACCTGACAAGCAGAAGATAACGTTCATCACGGACCGAGGCCTATACTGCTAAAAAGGTGATGCCCTTCGGACTAAAAAACGCAGGGGCAATTTACCAACGCTTGGTCAACAAAATGTTTGCTGAACAGATCGGTAAAACAATGGACGTCTATGTGGACGACATGCTCGTTAAGAGCTTACTGTCGGAAAACTACATCAAAGACCTCGGCATAATGTTCGGTATTTTAAAAAGATACCAAATGAAACTCAATCCCAACAAATGTGCCTTTGGAGTAAGCTCGAAAAAATTTCTTGGCTTCATGGTGAACCAAAGGGGAATAAAAGCTAATCTAGAGAAGATCCAAGCTCTGATCGACATGAGCTTGCCCAATACTGTGAAGGAAGTCCAACGTCTCATGGGAAGGATTGCGGCTCTCAACAGGTTTGTCTCAAGGGCTACAGACCAGTGTCTCCCTTTCTTCAAAGAACTCCACAAATGCAAGAAAATGACTTGGACGTCGGAATGCGAGCAGGCTTTTCTCGAGTCGAAAGCTTATCTTGGCTCTCCACCTTTGCTGTCTAAACCAATACAGGGGGAAGAATTACTTCTGTATTTGACGGTTTCACCAACAGTAGTTAGCTCAGCTCTGGTCAGAGATGACAAAGGGACACAAAGGCCTGTTTATTACGTCAGCAAAGCTCTGCTTGACACAAAAACATGATATCCAAACATCAAGAAACTAGCCTTAGCACTGATCACGACGGCCAGACGACTGAGACCTTATTTCTAGGCACACTCGATAGTTATGTTGACGGATCAACTGCTACGACAAGTGTTACAGAAGCCAGAAATTTCAGGTCAGCTCGTCAAGTGGGTTATTGAGCTCGGTGAGTTCGACATACAATTCCGACCTCGTACTGCTATTAAAAGTCAAGCCGTGGCTGATTTCATTGTTGAATTCACCAACCCCTCGAGCGACCAGCATGATCACGAATCAAGCAAACCCTCTGACGAATAGAAATCGACAGGTTCTTCGAAACATAATCTGTCCACATCTACATGGTCATTGTACGTTGATAGGTCATCAAATTTGCAAGGTAGCGGAGCTGGCCTCATCTTGACTTCTTCGGATGGGGTGAAAATCCAGTATGCACTTAGGTTCGGCTTCCGAACCTCCAATAATGAAGCTGAATATGAAGCCCTCCTTGCTGGACTATGCCTTGCTTCTGAAATAAGGGTCCGAGAAGTAAAGGTGCACAATGATTTTCAGTTAGTGGTCAGACATGTGACTACAGAATATCAAGCAAAAGGAAAGAAGATGTGCGCATATTTAGTAAAAGCCTAAGAATTGCTATCCGCTTCGATTACTATGAGGTCGTTCAGGTCTCGAGAACCCAAAATACTAATGCAGACTCATTGGCAAAATTAGCATCGATAGTGGACGATGAGCTTAGTAGAATGATCCCCATTGAATTCCTCCCCCATTGAAGCATATCTCAGGAGGAGCCGAACGAAGTATGCCCGGTGTCAGCCAACCTGAGCTGGATGGATCCCATCATTCGTTTCCTACAACAAGGTGAATTGCCAGAAGATAGAAAAGAGTCGTAGAAAATCGTTATAGGTCAGCTCGTTATGCACTGATTGACGGAATTCTTTACAAAGAATAGTTTTTCCTCCCTTGCCTATGTTATGTTGGACCCGAAGAGGCTAACTACGTCCTTAGAGAAATACACTTTGACAGCTGTGGAAACCATTCTGGGAGCAGAGCACTTGCGCAAAAAGTAATTCGACAAGGATACTACTGGCCTACTATCCAGCAAGATGCCTAGGAAATAGTGAAAAAGTGTGATAGATGTCAGTGATTTGCCCCAGTTCCTCACCTGCCACCAAAAGAGCTCACTCTCATGTCTGTACCATGGTCATTCGTCCAATTGGCAGTCAACATCATTGGTCCTCTCCCAACAGGCAAAAGGACAAGTGAAATACGTAATCATTGCTGTCGATTACTTCATAAAGTGGGCCGAAGCAGAGCCACTAGCCACAATCACAGAGAGGAAAACTACGAATTTCATCTGGAAATCAATCATATGCCGATTCAAAATCCAGAACACTATAATCTCTGATAACGGACGTCAGTTCGACAACGCGAGATTTCGAAAGTTTTGCAAAAATCTAGGCATAAAAAATGTATACCCATCTCCTCATCACCCACAAGCTAATGGCCAGGTCGAAGCCGTCAACAAAATCATTAAAAACCATCCCAAAACAAAGCTCGGAGAAAGAAAATGAGCATGGGCGGAAGAGCTCCCCGAGGTACTCTGGGCTCATAGAACCACAGCTTGGTCCACTACCGGAGAAACACCATTCTCTTTAGCTTTCGGAGCTGAGGCTGTGATTCCAGTTGAGGTCGGTATTCCTACCAACTGGACAGGTCGTCATAAGCCCGATCAGAATGAAGATCAGCTACGAATGAATCTCGATTGCTCGATGAAGTAAGAGAAACTTTTCAAGTACGGATAACAGTATATCAGCATAGAGTTTAGCGATATTATAATTCGCGAGTAAGGAAGCGACGATTCAGAGTGAATGGCCTCATCCTCCGAAAGGTCAGAAAAGATATCAAAGAAAAAGTGGGCGTGTTCAACCCCAATTAGGAAGGGCCGTACAAAATACTCGGCTCACTTCATCCCGGTACTTATCGGCTCGAAGATATGGAAGGCAGACCTCTCCCTCATCCGTGGAATGCGGAGCACCTTAAGGTTTATTATCCATAAATAGGTCAGAGACTCGAATAAGATGAAAATCTGTATACCAGGAACTTTTTTTCAATAAAAATAGAATTTCCTCGAATTTCCTTGAAAATCAAATATATTTACGGACTAAGTTTGACGCACAGAATGTCATTAGCAAAGGAAGTCTGAGTTCAATCATTAGATCGTAAGATCGGATTTACCACACTATATCAAGATTAAAAATTAGCAAAGAAAATTCGAGTTTGATCACAAGGTCTTAAGATCGAATTTACCACACTATATAAGACAAGCATGGCCACTAATGGTCTGGAGCTTAACACAAGCTTAAGGTCAGAAACGACAGAAAGCATGATAATGACTTGGTCGACATAACTACAAGCTACGTAACCAACCTATTCCAACTACTTAGGCAAATTTCAATGGCTCAGATATGGAATAAAACAAATACCACGACAATCACAAAAGCATGAGTTAAATGCATTAGTGATGAAGGTAAAAGCCTCAGAAGGGCTCAAAAAAAATATTTTACCCCAGAAGGGCATAAAAATATTCACAAAGTTCCTTAAGGGACATAAACCAAAAGGAAAAAGAAAAATATCTTTTTAATCTTTAGCCACTTTATCAGTGGCAACGACCTCCGATGGGCCAACCTTAGTCCCCCCAACCTGAGCTTCAGCCTGAGCAGCTCCCTCCTCGACGACCTCATCCTTGACCTCATCATTGTCGAGATGGAGATTCGAAAATGCTTTTAGACAAGGCTCCTGCAATCTTGAAAGCCATGATTATACAGCTCTTCTGAAACCGCATTCACCTTCTCGAGCTTAGCCTTCAGACCTTTGATCTCAGCCAGGGACTTCAGCCGAACGTCTTTCAGGAGCTTGGCCAAACTCGCCTTCTCCTCCTCGGCTGTCTTCAGTGCAGCCTCAAGAGACTCCACCTTGTTTTCAGCTGATTAAGCTTTAGCCGAAGACTCCTTTAAGGCATCCTCGAGAGACTAGGCCTAGGCTTGAGATACCTCCAGGTCGGACTGAGCGACCTTTAGCTCGGACCGGCTCTTATTTAGCTCCGACTGCGCTGCCTCGGTCTACTTCTTCCACGAAGACGTTGTAACAAGTGCCTCCTGCATTTGATGGGTTCGTTCAGCCAAAGCTTGACGAACCATGATCACTAGGCCCGAGTTCTTCAAAGAAACATAGAAACTATCGGTAATGTAATCACAGACAGACTTAAGAAAAGTGGCAAGAAGCAACTCACCCTAAGACTGCTTTCTATTGCAACCCCGACCATTTGATCGGGATCGAAAACAACCAGTGAGTTCAGATCTTGCGGGATGCTACTGTTCACATGCGCGTACGCGGTAATGCCGTCGATCCAGGTCCGGAACCTCTCAGTAACTGGAGACATGCCGACCCGATCTTCACGAGGCTCAGCAATCCGATCATAAGTAGGAGCTGGAGATTGTGATGGGGGACGTAGTGGGCCAGCAGGAGCTCGAGATTGTGATGGCACGTCTAACGAGCTGGCAAAGGCAGGAGTTTGAGATTGTGGTGGGGGACTCGATGAGTTGGTGCGAGTCACAGGACGGCCTGCAACCAGCTCGGTTCGCCAGTCGGAAGTGTCCAGTACATCTACAATCAGAGGTCGAGATGCCAAGGGTTCAACCCTAACCGGAGAGCTCGGATCCACGGGTTGTCCAGATCCGCACACGAAGGACTGGGGAAACCGTTGTTGCCTCTGGGGTTCAGAAGTAGCCTTCTTCTTCTTCGGGGGCTCAGTAGAGGTTTTCCCACGATCAAAGATGCGGGAAGGAATCTTGCGAACCGTTGAAACCGCCTTTGGAGCCATGCCCATCCTAGTAAAATGCAGAAAAATGCATCAGATAGTTAAGTAAATGAAACTAGGAAGAAACATTGACATTACTACCTTTTAGGTTACCGACCTGAGTCACGGACTGAGTTGAGGGTTATCAAGCGACGGAAGTTCCTCTCCTCAATAGAGCAGTTCCTCGCAGCTCGGATCTGTCTCTCCTGTGCAACAGAGAGAGCTACCCGGATGGTCGCTGAAACTGCAAGTGCAGAAGAATAAACATTAGGGGATCTAAAGAGAAAAACTAAGGATGAAGACCAAAATGTCAGCAAGGCAAGTAGGTTGGAGTGTTGCTCGACTTGGCAGAGCAAAATCAGCTCAGACTCTGTACTATAAAGGTTGAGGCTCGTCCGATGAAAACTCCCAATTCCTGGACGTGAAGAACCACTTCCTTTTCCAAGTTTTGGTGGAAGATGGCAGACCAGTTACCAACGAGCCACCCTGGCCCGGAAGTGAAGAAAAATAATAAAGTCCCTTACCTCCTAAGGACTTGAGGCAATACATCGAGAACAGCTCGTTCGAGGTCAGTTTTTTATTTCCAACCCTTTGCCATAGGATGTAACACCCCACCATATATCTCCAGGCGTTAGGCTGCAACTGGCTCAAGGACAGACCTAAAAGGCTGATGACCTCATGCACAAAAGGGTGCAGAGGTAATCGCAGCCCGGCCTCTACGTGCATCAAGGAAATTACTATTTCCCCTCGGCGAGGTTGGCTCGGTCTATCACCTCGGTCAGGAACCCTAAACTCTATGGAATCGGGGATTTCATATGTTTCTCTAACTACGTCTAGCTCGTCTTGGGTAATTTGTGAAATTACATAATCTAATTCAAAGGGTTCCCAATGAGTTGTTGCACTTCCAGCGACCGACTCGGGAGGTTTGAATTCCCCTTCATCCACAGGGTCTGCCATCCTAGAACCGGATTCTCTAGGGTTCACCTCCTAGGGGCCTAGCGAAGGTGGGTCCGATTCGGAATCTTCGAACCTCACCTTGGGAATAGCATCAGAGTTCGAGGTTTCTGACATGGTAAAATAAAAACGGGAAGAAAAAGAGATCTTCAAGGGTTGAAAAAGTGTACTAAGAATGCTAGTACACCGGCCTGAGGAAGATGATCAGAGAGGAGAAGAAAAGAAAGGAAAATTGAAAGGTTCAGATGCTCAGAGAGACAAAGACTCCGAAAGATGAAGAAATGAGAATTTCGAAATTTTTGGCTAAGTCCGGAGTTTTATATTCAAAGGATTTCCTTGCATTTAATGCAGAGACGTCACGTAGCAAGTTCTAACTCGATCGTACAAAAAGTAATGCATGGTGTCGACACATGGCGGCACCCCGTTCATCAAGACTTTGCGAGCACCCCCGCGCCGTACGAGCGAATGATGACACCTCAATTTTTTAAACGACGCATTAAATGCCAGTTTTCTGCTCACCTAAATGGCGGTGGTATTGCTACCAAAAGCTAAAAGCAACCAGGTCAGCTTATCTTCTTCGACAAGTTACTCCCGAGCCAGACGAGTTAGACTCGAGAGTAAGGGGGCTTCTATTATGGGTAAAATATAAGCTGACCCCAAGTCGAATATAAAACGACCCGGACGCGTCGTTAATATCCGACCTGACCTAAAGACAAACTCCTTGACCTCGTCAGGGCGACAACCTTGTCCACGAGATGACCTCAGCCTTATCATCGCAAATCCCGTAATCTTAGGCTTTTGCCAAGACAGTAGGAGAAAGATCCTGAGAGTCGTCAACTAATAAAGAAATGTCTTCGGCAACTACGGAACAGCCTGAAGATTTCGAAAGTCCGAGATCTCCTCCGCAGAGATTACATTTCCTAATAGGAATGCGATATCAGCCTAAGTCTATAAGAAGAAGGGTTCTCCTCATTACCAAGGTACACACAAAAAAAAACTCTTACTCATAAAAGAAAAGAGGAGATTATCGATTCCAAGAGCTCTGACTGACTTAGGCATCGGAGGACTAACGGTCGGTCCCCGGCCCCCTCTTAGCCATTGTTTGTCCTTGTAGATTTCCAATAGACGGATCAGAATCCCTCTACATCTTCGAGGTCGATCGTTAATCTCGCCTCTCTCGTTGTTAAAATCCAGCAACAACACTATTGATCTAGGATCACTTGAGAGAATCAAGGTGGCTTACCTTTAGCTCCCATATTCCATTCTTAAACTTAAGTGTGGTCATGAGTTAGGAAATGGTCAAGATAGATCCAATTACATGGGTTAGAAGAGTTAGGAAATGGTCAAGATAGATCCAATTACATGGGTTAGAAGAGTTAGGAAATGGTCAAGCGAAATCTAATTACATGGGTTAGGACGGGATGCCCTAGCTTGAATGGGTCACGGTCGGGTTCATACTAGAATTCCTGGCCCATTTAATGAATGAACTGATCTTGGGCTGACCTCGACCCAGCCTAAACCTGACCCATTCCCACTCCTTAGATTTGTTTGGCCATTCAATAGAGAGTACTTTTGTCATTTCAATCCATTCATGCAATTATCCCACCATAATGTCCCCACCTTTACTCTAATACAGGAAGAGTAATATTAGGATCCCATGAAACAAAGGTTCTATGGAGGGAGGCATTGTAATGACTCCGTGGTATCAACTCCATAAATATGTTAAACGTACTCGTGCTGAGACATTCATCCAAAATCAAGGAGATTTAAAATTAGAGTGGGCCACACAACCGAAAAAAGTGAGGATGGGTTACCCACTGTTGAAATGTGCCCTACACTTGTATGCTCTCTCTCTCTCTCTCTCTCTCTCTCTCTCTCTCTCTCTCTCTATGTGGCGTTGTATGTGCTATAACCTATAATATTAATATTTACATTAATGTAGATTAGATACCTAACATATACCCAATTAGGTAGCCCATTGTTTCCTAGTTTGACCCACTTGAGCTATGCGTCAGGCAAATTCTTTGTCAGAAATCTAGAATAGCTTCCAACCACAACGATCCTAGCTTCATGCATGAGCATAGTAGATTACTAGAGAGGAGGTGGATCAAATAGATGGGTCAAATTTCTAACAAACATTACAGTGGGCCCCACAAAGATCAACATTATGAGTTATCACAGTCAACACTGTGATCATTTCCTTAATTTATATGGATAATCTTAATTTCAATATCAATTAGATATCAACATGTATCTAATTAGGTGATGAGCCGACCTTATTCTTAAATAGATCCCAATCCAATTCGGGTCCATTTAAATCAGTGAACTCATTAGATTCTCAACTAATCACTGAATCAACTCAAGAAATGAAAACAAAAATGACAATCCATTCCATTGTCGCTAAAAAAGTTACTGCATGTGGGCCTATAATCACTCGCACGAGAGAAATGACTAAGATGGAAATGGCTGAGCCAGCCATAATAGGGTTTCCGGGCCCGAGCCGCCAAGGGCAGATTGTTGACCCAACTGATTGGGCTTGAGCAGAATTAGTAAACAGGCCAATCTTGGAATCCATGATTGAAAATATTTTATATTGGGCCTGATAGGACTGGGCCCACACCAATATAAGCATGGTCGATATGGCTTGGGCCCAAGTCGGTAATTCGGGCCTTTTTTTATAGGGATTGGGCCTGGCTCTAGCCATAGGCCCAATTAAAAAGATGAAAAGAAATGCTTGGACCATTGTAGAAAAAATAATTATAGATAAGATGGTTTCAATCAATGGATGTTTGCCCATCTATGTCATGGCATATCAATTGGTTGGTGTTGAATGATCGATTCTGGCTGGTCTAATGGATTACAGTTTCCTGATTATTGTGGTGCGTAGGAATGGAGCCGATGGTTCGGTCATCCAGACTATTGATCTGACCGGACCCACCTTAGATGGGGAGACTGCCTCAAAAAATTAAAATATCAGAAGATTCTGACCCTTTGATCAGTGGCTACAAACATACCATTGAGAAAAATGCAGCAATGGTCAGGGAGGAAATGCAAATATTGAATAGCCAGGATCTTCCAATTTGGATGATTTTGGGAGCACCCACATCCATGTGGGGCCCATCAAATCAGAGTCTAGCTCAGCATACCATGCAGAAAATGGACGGGTTGGGTCCAATTATCCATAGGGTCCAAACGATCTCCAAGATAGGAAGAGCTAATTGTTCCAATATCTGGCCATTTTTCAGTTGAAATATTTATTTTGTCAACCGTCCATTTTGCAGGCCTCCAAATGAAGGGATATGATTTTCCTAACTTGGTTATCTTTGGAGTATGATCCATCCACAGTGGGGCCAACATATGAACAGTCTAGATTACTGAACCATTGGCCACACTAATGCAAACTGAAAACTCAAAGATACCATGCAAGTGGTATAGATGATCATGTCTTACCAAATGGGCCGCACCATCCTGAATTTCGATCAGTGGCGTGGAACATAAATAGAAAATGTCGGCCAAAAATGCATGAGGTCATGTTTGCATGTGGTGGATGTAATGGAGGTTTGACTAAAATGATGCAACTCAATGCTACAATGGGTTGGTGGTGGGTGGAAGGGGTACTATGTTGGTGTGGATGATTTGACCAAAATGATGCAACAGCTTTTGTGCAGCTGTTTGTGTTTGTAGAAAAAGAAAATGGGGGAATGATTCTACCATGCATGGATGGAAATGAGTGCGTTTTGTAGGAATTTATGGGCTGGATACCACCATTTCTATCATTCATTACTTTCAAAAGAAAAAGAAAATGATCAGACGTGTGTGTGATTTTTGCATGGCTTTTGAAGAGTGTGGTTGGAATGAATGGAGGGTCCAGATCAATTGATTGGACTGTCCACTTATATAGATACAAAGCTTGTTGATCTTTGATTTCCTTCTTGCACATAACAAAGGCCCTGAAATTGCCACAGGAATTTGTGGAACTCACTAATTTCAAATATTTCATGGTTTTTTTTTTTTCAATTTTTTTTTCTGGTCTGGATTTGCAAATCCTTGGATTTCTTAAATCTCTACCCTGTTAAATCTATAGATTTGGGCAAATCCAAGTCCCCCAAAAGAATGAAGACTTCATAAATTGACATAATGAGAGAATTTTTTTTTTTTTTTTAAAAACAATATAAGTTATTCCACCGCTATAAATGCTCCAAAATCCATGGATCCATGGCTTGAATCCAAACAACAGACTTTAGAAATTTGCCAAATCCAAATGCAATACAAATCCATGAATTTGAATAGTTCTTGAATTTACAAAATTTCTCATTTCACTGATGCGCCAAACAGGACTTTACTTTCCACAAGGTAAAAGTGAAAAAAATAAAAATAAAAATAAAAATTAGACATGGTACTTTCTAATGTGGACCCCGCTTTGTTTGATAATCAACGATGCTAAATGTCCATGTGGTAGCTCAGTAGTTACGTCATCTTCATGGTGGGGGCCACCTTATGCACGGCTCGAATATCCCACACACATGCCAAGCGAAACCGTGTGCTGCACGTCGAGGGCATGTGGGGTTAACAAAGCTCCACTCGATAATCATCAACAATCAATTTCTTTAGTGGCATTGGTTTGCATGGTACCTGAAAATTTACTTCAACATCAACATTAATTTCTCTCCTTCCTTGCTTTTCCAATAGATTAGTGAATCTTAAAAGTTACTGAGAAATATTGATTTTCACCATCGCTTTTACTTGACTCTTGTCCTTGCTTTATTTGGGAAATGATCTCCACAAACAATCGTGCAAGTTATAATTGTAAAACACGATCGAAACATGAGATTGAGGTTAAAAGGCATGTTTGCTATGTTATTAAGGCAAAATACATTGAAAATGCAAGAAGAATTACATTGATGCTGTTTAAAGATGATGACCTTGGGACTGAAAAATAAGAAAAAAAAAATTCAAAGTTTTTTCATTAGAAACTACTTTTGGAGTTGACATTTAATGTTATGAATAAATCTAGGGTCATCATGGGTGATAACCATATCATTATTTGTGGTAAAGAACAGTACGAAAGAAATAAATAAAGTCGTGCTTTATTGTTGGAACTAAATTTCTCAAAACAGGGACGGTCCGCTACTAGCATAATTTTATTTTAGAAAAGCATTTTTCTTTCATTTTCACTTGGCATACAATAAAATATTTCTAAGATATGCTCCATTGCTCTGAGAATGCTATAAGTTGCAGTGCTCCTAGTTGCATTGGGACACTTCGACTGTCCAATCGATTGATCCAGACTATCCATTAGGTCCAACATATGTTTCAAAGGATTAATTCCATGCACAAGTTATACAAATCAAATTATCTTAAAACCATTTAAATAATGGCTTCTAATGTGGATGGCCAAGATCATTTGTATAAAAATTGGACTAACTGTCCCATGTCTTTTAGAAATTAGAAAAAGAAAAAGTCTAATGTTAGTAGCAAAGATCTGTAGGTTCTTCCAGCTTTCTACTTGTATTGTTAGAAAAGGAAAAGAGGAGAAATGATAAAAGAGAAGAAGGTGATGATTGGATTTCTTCTTAAGTTGTACTCGTTTTTCCATGCTTAGAAAATGAACCTCTCCAACCCTATTATAGAGTTTCAATTACATCATCTTCAATGCACGTTCATGCATCTTCTCATGTTTTTGGACAATTTTCAATAGCTACAAAATTCTAATAACCCTCACATCTTCCCTAGATAACTTACACCATATACCTAACACTTAATACATGCACCACAAACCAAAAGTCTAATGACAACATGCATTACTAATACTTATTTCTACACATGCACAAAATTCAAAGCATTCTACACATGCATCTAACAATGCATGTATTATTTCAAGGCACATATGCATATATGCATATAAAGTGCATTAATTCAACACTCCTGTTTGTGAGGGGGGAAAAACTAACACAGAAAACGCAATGGATTTATGTGTTTGGTGTGTGCCTACTCTATGGATGAGCCCCTGTGAAAAACACTATTTCTCAAAAGGATTACAACCCAATAAATATTCTAACTCAAAAAACTAAAAATAAAAATTGTGTAACCATTATTCGACCCTTTAAACAATATTTATACCTTGCACCTCCCATTTGGGTCATATCTATAATTTTTCATGCTCCATTTACATAACACAACACATTCATCACAACACTCTTAATGAACTTTCTGAATTATTCACAGCATCTCTTAACCATAACAGGACCTTTCTTCAAAGAGTGAATTATTGAAGATCTCAGTCAATTGTTCTTTCATCTTGAAATATTTGATTCAATCTATCCACTCTTAACAACTTTGTAAAAGAAGTCGTGCTTGATGGTGATGTGCTTTGTCCTCTTGTGATATTCTGGATTTTTTCAATCCATTTAATTAATATGTTGTTGCAACATTGGTAGTCTGTTTTTTACTCAAATAATTTTTGGGTCCAGATTTGCCAAATCCTTGGATTTCTTAAATCTCCATCCCGTTAAATCTATGGATTTGGGCAAATCCAAGTCCCCAAAAAGACTAAAGACTTTACTGATCAGCACAATGAGAGATTTTTTTTTTTTTTTTTAAGCAATAGAAGTTACTCCACGGCCATAAATGCTCCAAAATCCATGGATCTGTTGCTTGATTCCAGACAACAGATTTTGATATTTCCCAAATCTAAATGCAATACAAATCCATGAATTTGACAAGTTCCTGAAATTCATTTTCTCATGTCGCTGATACCAAACAGGGCCTTACTAGAATTACTTTCCACAGAAAATGTGGAAAAAAAAAAAAAAAAAACACAGTACTTTCTTGTGTGGACCCAACGTTGCTAAATGTCCTGTGGTAGGTCAGTAGTTATATTGATCTTCACAGTGGGGCCCACCTTATGCACCGCTCAAATAATTCCACACACATGCGAAGTGAAAGCGTGTGCTGCATGTCGCAAGGGCATGTGGGGTTAGGAAAGATCCACTCAATAATCAATTTCTTTTATGGTATTGGTTTGCATAGCAACTAGAAAATTTGCTTCAACATGAACATTAATTTCTCTTCTTTCTCACTTTTCCGGTAGTTAAGTGAATCTTTAAAGTTACTGGGAAATCTTGATTTTCACCATCGCTTTTCCTTGACTCTTGTCCTTGCTTTATTTAAGAAATGATCTCAACGAACAATCGTGCAAGCTATAATTATAAACCACGATCGAAACATAAGATTGAGGTTAAAAGGCATGTTTGCTATGTTATTGAGGTAAATTACATTGAAAATGCAAGAAGAATTACCTTGATGTCATTTAAAGACGATGTCCTTGGGACTAAGAAAATATGGAAAAATTAGGTTTTCCATTCCAAACTTCTTTTGGAGTTGACATTTAATGTTATGAATAAATCTAGACTCATCACCAGTGATAACCATATCATTTCTGGTAACTAGCGGTACGAAAGAAATAAATAACGTCATGCTTTAACGCTGGAACTAAATTTCTCAAAGCAGACTCTAGCCACTATTATGTGGCCCACTACCAATATAATTTTATTTAAAAAGAAAAATTATTTCTTTCTCTATTTGGCATACAATAAAATATTTATGCGAGATGCTCCGATATTCTTAGAGTGCTATAAGTTGTGGTGCTCCTAGTTGCATTGGGACACTTCGTCTGATCAATTGATTGATCCAGACTATCCATTAGGTCCAACACATGTTTTGGAGGATACCATGCAAATATCATACCAATCAAATGAGCTTCACCATCTAGCCAATTGCCTCTAATATGGATGGACAATATCATTTGTATAAAAATAGGGCTAACCAACAATTCAATCCATCCATTTGAGAGTTCCTATCATGGATTGCTTATGATTCTTAAATAAAAATAAAAACGTTAAGCAATCCTAACCGTTATATCCATGCGTTAAAAAGAGGTTCACTACAAAATTAAGGCCATGTGTACGATGGATTTGATCATCCGATTAGTCTTATTTTTGCAAGATAGCCCTTGAAATGTGTCCTAAACTTAATTGACTGTTCAGATCCATCGATTGCACTGTCCAGGTTATCCAATGCAACTAGGAGCACTATAACTTGAAGTGCTCTGAGAGCATTGAAGTATTTCTCAACATTTATATGCTTAATGTTGTTAATTAACCTAAATACCTCAAATTGGCAACATCTATGAAAAGAGAAATGACCCCCCTACAACAATTTTATGTGACCTTTACAGATTTCCATATCATTCATACCAACATTTCACATATATATACAGGATATCCCAGTAATGAAAAAGGTGGGACAACCCATGATGGGTCTTTATCCTTGCCTCGGTAGTAGACTCCCAGAGTCTAAACACGGGGCCTGGGATTCAAGTACCCATAGGTGGTGAAATCCCACTAAGGCATGAGTGCAGGGTTATGTGTGTGGGGGGTGGGTGTGGGGTGCTAGTGTAAATAATAATAAATAAATAAAAACCCATGATGGTCATTTGGTGCGAAAATCAACTCATCGAGGGAGACACATTGTCAAAATCAAGGGTCAATCAATGGAATGACTTATCCGGCTGCTATGGCCACTCAATGAATTGATCAGGGTGATTTCATACCAGGAGACCATCATGGCATAGCCTACCTTTAGCAATGGTTACATATTTTGCGTATGTGACATGTTAGTGGGAAAAAAAAAAAAAATCAATGGATGTTAAAAGTTCACACATAAAACCACTATATATACGTGACGATCTTCTTAATATTTCTTGTACTTTGGAGAAAAATTTAGTAACATTTAAATTCTCAATTTAGCATAGGTGGAACACAGGTTTCGAGACCATTGGTTTATTGGACCTAGAAAAGCACAATTACAACTGTTCCCTATTGTCTTTTAGAAAAAAAAAGAAAAAAAAAAAGAAGAGAAAGTTCAATGTTAGGAGCCAGGATCCATTTGTATCCTTAGAAAAGGAAAAGAGGAAAAATGATAAAGTTATACTCTTTTCTTCATGCAGATTGCCTAGTCTAGATAGACAAGTGTCGAATAGACAGCCAACCCTTAAGGTACTTACTCTCACGGTCTATCTTGGCACATAAATTGAATCGAGCCGCATCGAACTCTAAGCAAGCCCAAGCACAACAAATGCATGCACAGCTGAATTTGAGCCAAACAACTATACACTTAATGCATTCACAAAAAGCTATAAGAGTCTATTGCATAATTTGGAATGCTATCACTAATTTTTATGCATGCACAGAAAATCCAAAGCATTCCGCCCATGCATCCAACAATGCATTTATTATTTCCAGGCACATGTGCGCATGTGTATATTAAGTGCATTAATTTTACAGGATCTTTCATTAATCTAAGAGATTTTTTTTTTTTTTTTTTTATATACCGACCATTCCCATGTGGGTATTATTGGATCAACGGCCTTGATCATTGACCCATTGGCCACTGGTACAAACTGAAACCCTTCATTGAGGATGACACTAGCATGTGGCTGCCTTTGTAAAGAAGCTCACACATTTCTATCCTGTTCTTAGAAATTGCTGTGTGACTCGTCTGACTCGACTCGGACTCAGTTGAACCCGATCCAATTTAAAATTGAAAGTAAGAACTGAAAATAGGGGGTGTCCTAGCCTTACCCGGCAGAGTCGTGACTCACTCAGGACAGAATGAGTCGGCTCGCCGTTTCTTAAAACAAGACCTATTGGAGGAGGTTTTTTTTTTTTTTTTTTTCTTTTCTTTGGGGGGCATAGTCCATATATCCACCGTGAGACGCAACTGACCCATCGTGTATTATGTGCAAAGATGTGGGTCAAAATATCATACGATTCATCAATAGATTTGGGTGGATGAATTTTGTTAGTGGTGGCCCATTCAGTAAAACGACTTGATCAATGGTCCAAACCACCATAAGCATGGAAACTGATTGTAGAATACTTTTCTATCTATAGTCTGCTAGCTTGATGTGGCCATTTGATCTCCACCTTACATGTGATCTACGTACAACGGTCGTAATTGTTCATGGGCTCCAGCCTGCATGAGGCATAAACCAAACATGGGGAAAATCTGTTAATCAGGAGGTCATGGTCATTTGTTGGATAAAAAATTTGGACTAGGGCCCACCAATTGTAAGATTCACTAGATGATAGGTTCCAATCACCCTGCATGGGGAGATCAGCTGACTATCGTCACCTTCCAACGGTGGAGAAATGCCAAGGTGGTGCACGCCGACACATATATTCATCAGTTGGGCTGTCCATGAACCTGTCATGGCCTGAAAAATCAATCTGGTCCACTCATCATGTGGCCCAACTAGGCTCAAGTTCCACATACACCGTCAGTCATTCATCCAGCCATCCTTTTTATTCTGAACAACCGTGGTCCAGTTGACTAATAGACCAGCCTGATTTTTTAGCCCAGGCAAGTTCAGGGTGGGTCACAATGGATGAATGGCCCTGATCTTGCACACACCTGCCAGGCTAGCACTTGTGCAGAAAATTAATCCCATCACCAACCTGCCTTCCTCAAAGCACCACACCATTCCTCCATCCGTAATGGATGGAACGTAGTCCAAAATGTCGTACCAATCAAACGGACGGCTAAAAATAAAAATAGTCAGAAGTAAAAAATCATACAAGTGAAATAGAAATGGTCAAAATCGTTTGGCAGAGTGAATTTTCAACCTGTGGACCCATGCTCCATCAACGAAGGGGCCCATATTTTGGTAGGTCAGGATTCTCGTACAACTTAGGCGATGACCATTTAAAACTGGGGTCCACAATAAAAGAGAAATCTTCAGCTGTAGAGGCAAGATAAAATATAAAAAATAACAGAGAAAGGTATTGTCACATTCCCATAGTTGGGAGACACCAAAACTCAGCTGGACTCAATGTCCGGTCAGATCTAGTGGAATCGGAGAAATGTACGTCTGTCTCTCTTTCACTCAAGTTGGTATTGAGTAATGAGGCTGGTTCCCCTACAGGTCCTTGTAGAATAGGCTTACTGTGCAGGGATTGACCTTAGGACCACCATAGTGTGCGTACCAGGATGCGACATTTCAATGACCTCAGCCTAAAGGGAGCCCCATAAGGCAGAAGCTCTCATGGGTCCCATCTCAATGTTGTCTGTCCATTAGTTTCTCCAGCCCATATTAGGACATGAAATGAAAAAATATGAGTAAAATCCAAAACTTAAGTGGGCCACACCTGAAAACAGTGGGGATTGAGAAGCCTCAACCCAACTATGAAACCTTTCTAGGTCCAATGTAATATGTTTATTTCCTATCCAAGCTTTTGTTGGGTCCCTAGGGTATCAACGCAATGTAATATGGTATAATATAATTTGATGACCATGGGACTCATTACAAGAATTACTAATTGTAACAACATCAAATTTTTGTAATATAATAATATATATAAACAGTAGAGATTATACTTGTACGCGATATGCACGAAGAATATGTCTGTGATGTCGATCTTTAAACCAAGGAACTTCTCTTTGATCTATCCTAGTAACAAAGAATCAACATAACTCAATGTATAATCCTCTGATAGGTACCAAGGAAGAAGTATATCATTTACACAAGTGGACTACACGTGAGGATAATAGAGGAGGATGGAGTGGATCTCTACTCTCTCTCCGACTTTCTCTCTTTTTCCTCACACTCACATGTCCCATGGGGTGAGGATGTTCAGGATTAGCTCTTCATATCTTATAGGATAAGATCATATAAATAAGGAGGGATTAGGGTTTTATGGGTACACTCAATATGGTGCTTCACCACCCTACAGACTTTGATGTAACCTATTATGAAAGAAGCTTGTCAATCTGCCTCATCCATGCAAATACTCATGATTCAATCCCTCCACTATCATGGCATATCTACTAATGATTATATCGCATGCCAATCAGAAGTGGACCATCAAATCTGAGCGATCAGGTTATCATCAATTGTGATAAAAACATTTTTAATACTTAAAAAAAAACTTCGATGGTTAAAAACCTTTGAAAAACTTATTAAAACATTTAAAGTGGTGCCAAGCGAAAAAATCACTTGATGAGTCCTTGATCTATCCAGATTAAAGCCATTAATATGTTTCTAAGCGAGCCAATGGATCCCTTGTTAGCCCATGTAGGAATTAACAACTCTTGATATAAGTATCCTTCTAGTTTTACTTTATTGGCCCCTGCATAAGCCTCGTAGGAAGAGCCAAAGACGACTAGTTAAAATTGTGAACCTTACACGTCCTCAAGTCTAAGGATCAAACCATCTTTCATACATCATCAAGTCCCGATCTCATGATCACAGTCCAAGCTAATGGGCCCCCAAACTGTTAAGTTAATCTTAATTCATTAATGTGAGTGACCAAAGGTCCGAACCTAGATCATTTGTTCATGTTAATCTTAATCCACTAATGTGAGTGACCAAAGGTCCGAACCTAGATCATTTGTTAATGGCACACTCACACTCTTATGCAGGGTTAGGGCAAGGTATAAATTGACACTAATTAGTTGACTTTCGATGGTGGAGACTATTCATCCTTAACTTAAGTCGGTCCCCTCATACAAGATGACCGTATATCTCATGAACTAATGTCCATAGGTATATTCCACGTGCTTATGAAAGTCATGGTCTAATAAGATACCGAGATCCATGGACTATGACTCTCCCAGGTCAATAACTATCATGTCCAATCTCAAGTTCCCAATGACTACTAGAGGAATTACTCCTCAACAAACCCAATGAATAAGAGAAACATTAAATCTGTTTAAGGCATATCGCATGTCCAATCTAGGACCCATGGTCACCATGATTAATGGTTGAGATCCGTCTAATCACATCCACGTGGCTAGTGGATAAGGGCATGGATGATTTTCTAGGGCACTAACTCCAACGACTTTCATAAGGTTGTTCCCATCAAGATGAACGAAAAATACAAATATCAACCTAATCCAAAACTTATGCAACCCTTTGAAGGTTACAATGGTGGGCGTTCAATCCCTATTGTTCCTATAGTGTGGTGCTACTCACTTGAGTTTTAGATTTGCCTCATTTTTAAGCTCATGTCATAACAAGAGACAAAAGCTTTCTAGGGCCCATTGTGAAGTCCATGTGACATTTGCTCTATTCATTTGTTTCTCCAGCCAATATTAAGACATGAACTAAAAAATTGAGTCAGATCCAAATCTCAAGTGAGCAATGCATAAGGAAATGGTGGGGATTGAGACCCCAACCCAACGTTAAAATCTCCCTAGGTACAACACAATGTTTATTTCTCATCCAAGATTTCCAACATAATGTTTATTTCTCATCCAAGCTTTCCTAAGGTTGTTCTCATCAAGATGAACGAAAACACAAATATCAGCCTAATCCAAAACTTATGTAGCCCTGTGAAGGTTACAATGGTGGGCATTCATTTCCTACTTTTCTTATAGCATGACACACTTGAGTTTTGAATCTACTCCATTTTTAAGTTCATATATTAACAAGAGGCAAAAGCTCTATAGAGCCCCATCATCTCTGTCCATTTGACATCATCTCTGTCCATTAGTTTTTTTGACCCATATTAAAACATAAGTTCAAAAAATGGGTTAGATTCAAAACTCAAATGGTCCATGCCTCAGGAAATAATAGGGATTGAGATGCCCCAACCCCATGTTAAAATCTTCCTAGTGCCACATGATGTTTATTTCCCATCCAAGCTTTTATAAGGTTATTCCCATCAAGATGAATGAAAAACAATAATATCAACCTGATCCAAAACTTACACAGCCACGTGAAGGTTACGATGGTGGGCGTTCAATCCCTATTGTTTCTTGTAGCCTAACACACATCTGCCTCATTTTTTAGCTCATATCCTAACATGAACTAGCAAAACTGATTGATTCAGTGGATATCAAACGGACATCATGGCAGGCCCCACAGAGCTTTTGTTATATGGGCTCCTTAGGGTGTTACAGGAAATTCATTTCCTGTGTATGGTATGCTACCTGTCGAGGAAGGGTCACCCATTATGAAAGTTGTATGCCTAAAAAATCAGGCCGATCCAACTATTATGTGGGCCACTACCAGAAAATAATTATGGTTTGTGAAAGTTGTGAGTCAAACATGTATGAAGTGCTCATGTCAAACAGGTTGGGAGGAACCTTGTTAAACTCATCGGTTGTGTGGAAACATTAAACACATTAATAGGTTATGAGGAACCTTGTCAAACTCTTTGGTTGGGTGGAACCATTAAACACCTTGGTAGGGTAGAACCGGCTTAAAACACCTAGGTTAAGAGGAACCTGATTTAAACTCTCTTAGTGAAATCCGGTGTGCTCAAAGGATGAGTACGACAATGGGAGTGGAGTAGACACGTAGTCGAATCACCATACATGCTTGTGTTTGTGATGTATTTGAGCACATTGTTATCTTAGCATTGTATGTTTAATTACTTAATTATGAATGCTTGATAGGAATGTATGCTAGGCACTAAATAGACACATTCACACACAAGATGTATTTTCATTAATTTTGTAGACTTTAGCTCATATGGATACATCTCTTATAGTTTACATTAGTTGCATAGATATCTGCTTGATTAGTTAAATGATTAGATTATTTATGTGCTTAGATTAGGTTATGTAATTGCTTAATCATATGTTAGTTTATGTAATTGGACCCACTTAAGCTTAGAAGCTAAACTGTTCCTACTTACTTAGCTTAAATTGTAGAATAATTTAAGTCAGCGAAAAGAATTTCAAAAAGGTCGTAATCACCCACCTAGGACTTAGCCATTATTCTAGTAGCTCCTTTCTAAGCTTCCGCACACTTAGCATCGACAAAGTATGAGAGATAGACGCAATTTTAATTGATATGAAAGAGGGTTGATCTTCAAAGACTTAACCGTCTAGAGTGAGATCCGATACCGGAGCTTTAAAATCATGTATAACCATGATGGGAGTGCGATTAACCATCTACCATACTTTGACAGGTCTAACTATGCCTATTGGAAGGCTATGATGAGAATATTTCTACAATTCTTGGACCGTTCGGTATGTGTTAGTGTTAATTAAGGATACATTATACCCATGGACCAAGTGGTGGTTGATGACAAGACCATTATCACTCCTAAAGATGATGATAAATGGAGTGATAATGAGAGCTAAATATGCAACAAATTCCAAAGTCTCAATGAGATTTGTTGTGTAGTTTTCCCGGATGAATTTCAATGCATACTCACATGCGTAAATGCAAAAGAAGCGTGGGACATCTTGGAAGTTACCCACGAGAGAACTAACACAGTAAAGTATTTTAAGCTTCAGGTCTTAACCACAAAATTTAAAAATATTAAAATGGAAGAGTTTAAAACTTTTATGGAGTTCTACACCAAAGTGTCAGATATTTGTAACTCCATATTTGGCTTAGGAGAGTAGGTATCGAATAAGTGTATATGTAGAAAAATACTTAAGTCCTTCCTGGAGAGATTTAGTTCCAAAGTCATAGCCTTAAAAGAGTGTAGAGACAGATAATATGAAAGTAGAAGAACTCTTAGGTTCTCTATAAATTCATGAACTACACTTTAAGGCTCCATCTTGGAATAAGAACGCTGTCTTAAAATCTTTTTATAAGCCCCCACATAGCAAAATAGTGGAAAAAGAAGAAAAAGATAACATCAATGAGAAAGACAAGGAAGAAAAGTTCAATCGTCAATTCAAGCAATTCCTTAAAATGCATAGAGGGAAGAGTTGTAACAAGAAGGATAAAAAATTCAGAAGAAAATCCTCAAAGTCCAAATCTGTCTGTGATCAATATGGTCATGTTGCCAATGAATGCCACGAAAAACCTAAAAGAAAAGGTAAAAAGGCAATGGTAGTAATATGACATGATACGGAGGAGTCCAAATCTGAATCTAGTTACTCCACCAGTGATGAAAGTAAAAACTATTGAGAATTCTCATGGTCTCCACCACTACCTCTCTTTCCCCTAATCTAAAAGAGGATCCTAACCATTATCCCTTCTAAGAGAAGGAGTTCCCAACCCCTCATTTTATGAATTTCACGAGGGAGTTGTAGAAATTAGTTACCCTTAGAACAAACTAGAAATAGTTGGTGAATGTAGCTAAAATCTGGATAATATAGGTAAATCTGAGGATTTTAGCCTCATTTGTGTGCTTATGGGAAAATCACAGAATTCAAGCCTCATTAGCCCACCTTTGATAGTTTAGCCTAGATTTTGATTGATATCTTTTTTTTGCGAAACTGTCATTCTTCTTAGATTAGCATAATCATATTAATTTTGTGCTTAATGTATGCTAATTTATGCCTTGGTAATTTGTAATTCATGTTTATCTTAGAACGACTAATTATGCATGATCAAATATGCTTAGTTAGGTATATTTTCTTGTTGATCATATTCCATGCATGCTCCATGTTCTAATGCTCATGCACCCTTATATTCTCATGTTAGCATGTGTTTATAGTTATAACTGAGACACCCTAATTTCTTCCTCCCTTTACTTAATTGGTGTACCATTAAAGGGGAGCGATTGGTTTGTCAATTGCTGACAAAAATGGGGAGAAAGATCAACTCCCACCAAAACAAGTTGTTGTGTTTTTTGCTGCAGGGATTAACAAGTTATGCGGGAGCAATCATGAGGAGCATTGCTTAGTGTTACATGTCTTAGTGTTAATTTAAGTTGTAATATTTTCTTTAACATGCAATTTATTTATTATTTTGGTATTGTCATTGGTATGTACCATGACAAGGTCTAGGTTAGGTTTTTGTCACGTAATTGACAAAGAGAGAGATTATTAGTACACTTTTCTGTAGCATTTTAGTGCATCTTTTTTGCCAATCACGTATGTCCATGTGTTGTAACATCAGTTGAGCCTTGGGAAGCTGATGACCGAAGATTCAAGTGGATAAGAAGCATCAAGGAAGAAAAACATATAAAAGAGATGCCATAGTGACCCTAACCCATAGAACTAAAACAATCAAAACCTCTAGATGACTTGGACCATATAGGTAAACCCTTAGTCATCATCTTTAGCCTTAGAACACTTAAAAAAACTTGATAAGTTAGGCTAATAAAAGAGGTGCAAACTGTTGCAAACAAACTAGGACAGATAATAGTTTTTTAGTGGATTTTAATCCATCGAAGTTTAGGTTTGATGAGACTTCAAGTCATTAAAGATTTGGGTTCGATCTATTGAAAATTCAGTCTAGCAAACTTGAACTCTCTGGACAGTTTTTTTTATCCATCGAGTATCTCTCATCACGCCATCGAAGTAGGATTTTTTAGCCATAGAGGAACGATTCGATCCATCGAACATATAACCAGCAACATTGCAAAACTCTCTGGACATTTTTTCGATCCATCGAGGTTTGTCTTCAAGCCAGCGAAGTGGATTGTTCAATCCATTCAAGCTATGTTAGATCCATCGAACAGACCGTTTTCTACTCGTTTTATGACCGTTGGAGCTTTTGTTAGTGCACTTGTTTGTGCACCTTAGTTGTCAATTACGTGAGTCAATGTTTCAATCAGTCAGTTGAGCCCAATGAAGATGAAGACTGAAGACATGAAAAGGCAAGCTGCATCAAGGATGGAAAAAATAGGTAAATATGATGCCTTGGTGAACCCTAGCCTTTAACCTCTCCTAGACCATGTAGTATCTAAGCCTTATCCTCTAGTTAGCTTATGCTTAAAAGATATGATCTTTAGCCTCTCATAACCTAGAGTGAATGTCCAAATGATCAGCTTGGACCTAAATGTTTTGAGTTTAAAATACTTGAAAAAAATAAGATGCAGATAATATATTTTTAGTATGATCGATCCTATCGAGCATACCATCGATCCCATCGAATGATTAATCAATCCTATCGATGGACTTATCGATGCTATCGAGCATCAGTCCAGCAACTGAAAAACCTTTCTGGACAGTCCATCGACCCTATCGATGAAAGCCTCAATGATATCGAGCATTTGTCCAGCAATTTGAAAATTCTCTGGACAATCCGTCGATCCTATCGATGGAATCGTCGATCCTATCGATGAGTCTGTCGACCCTATCAAAGATCCTATCGACGACCCAATCAAAGCTCTCTGTCCAATAATTTGCTTATACGTCTGGACGCTCCTTCGATCCTATTGACAGTCTGCTCGAGCCTATCAATCTAGCCATTTTTCTACCATTTTCTAGCTGTTGGAACTTAAAGGCTATATATATGGGATTTAATTCTTGGGCTTGGATGATGGTTTTTGAGCTCTCATTTGTGCCTAACATTGGTAGATCATATCCAAGCCAAAATCATTGAGGTTAAGCATATCTCATGTGATTAACTACATGATTAAGAGCATTCAAAGCTCATTTATGGAGTGTGCTTAAACCATTCCAAATCCTAGTCTTTAGAGATCGTTTCCATAGTTAAATCTCCTATCCTAAACAGCCCTAGGTGTCCTTTTTGGTGAATCCTTCCTCCATAGTAAAATTCTTCATTGGATCACCATAATTGAGGTTATTGTATCTAAACCTCACAACCTTGGTTCTCTCTAATCCAAATAGTTAACACTTTTTAGAGAAACCTCCTTCCCTCATCTTGGCATCCATAGTCACATCATTTGAAGGTAGCTGATCGAGGGAGCAATCGAGGAGCGACTTCAAGCAGAGAAGAAGCACCTCATCGGCGCATCAACGGGGCTCAACTCAACCAAGTAAGGGTTTATTTTGTGAGTCTAAGAGTTTGAGATCCAAACTCGATTTATCCTTGTGTAGGACGAGTCAAGTCCTTGTGTAAGCCTCTGACACGGGAGAGTACGTGCGTCTAGTCCTTATATAGGCCACCAGCGGGTGCAAAACGTATGGACCTTGTGTAGGTCGTTTTGGTTGAGAGGTGAACCGGTAAAACCTCTGTTCGGGTTGAGAGGTGAACCCTTGTGTAAAACTTCCGTTTAAAGGTTGAGAGGTGAACCTAATTTAAAATTTCTGTTTTAATGAAATTCGGTGTACTCAAGGAAGGAGTGTGGTCAAGTCGGGAGTGGAGTAGACATGTAGTCAAACCAGTATAAAAACTCCATTGTGTTTGTGATTGTTTGTTGGTGCATTCATTTCCTTTTTGTTTGTACTTAATTGTGAAATATGAATGCTTGATTAATTGTTATCACATCACACACACACAACTATAAACTCAAATCTTAATTAGTATACTCTTTAGAATCTATCCTTCTTGTAGACTTGAGCACATCTTGTTACATCTTCTATTAGTCTACATTAAGCACTTAAGATTAGGATCTTCATTAATTCAATCATATGTAATCTTTGTGCATTATAAATTCTTGTGTTAAAGAGTGTATTGAGGTTATAACTTGATAGCCCAATTAATTCATAGAAGTCGTGTTAAAGACTATCAAATTATTAACTCAACATTGGACTTCAATTCATACTTGCACAATTATCTAAATCCTTCCACTCTTGACTTATTTCATTGAGATACACTCTTGTGAAATTAATAGAATACATATTCTTGATTTATATCTCATTATTGGACTATTGCACTCATAGGCATATTTCTTATTAGTCATTTCATCTTCTCTTTAGTAGCTTGTAGAGTTTTCAAATTATATTTATCTTTCATTAGCTATTCCTTGAGTAGGATTAGATTATTTTTATTATTCATTTATTTCTAATCCTGATTTGGTGTAATTAGTTACTTAAGTTTTAAATTGACAAAGATTTTATAAAGTCCTATTCACCCCCCTCTAGGACATTAGCCATACTTTAAGCTCCATATATAGTGGTAGTGTGAAAATCGTAATTTTAATTGATATCAGAGAGGATTCCTCTTCAAGGGTTTAACCGCCTAGAGGTCGATCTAAGAGAGCTTGTAAGTATGTCTAACTCCGAAGTGAGTTTGATTTCTAGTCCTCCATGTTTTGATGGTTCAGATTACTTATTTTGGAAGGCTAGAATGAGAATTTATTTGATGTCACTTGATCCATCTATATGGGACGTAATAGAAAAAGGTTGGATGATCCTTATGGTTCAAAACAAAAGAAAAGGCAAGATATCTTCCACTCTAAAAGATAAGAGTAAATGGAGTAGGAAAGAATGGGCCAAACATGTAAATAATGAAAAGCTCTTGATGTAATCCATTGCGCCCTCTCCCAAGAGGAACAAAATAGAATATTTACTTGCGAATCCGCAAAGCAAGCTTGGGAGTTGTTAAAATCTATTTATGAAAATCATTCTTGTACAACCAATTCATCCATGTCTATTCCTCCTACAGAAAGAATTGTAAGTATAAATTTGAGGGAGCATATGAGTAATGATGAGACATCCTCGAGTAGTGAAGAGGAAAATGATGATGAGGATGACCTTCAAGAAGCATACAATGAGCTCTATTGTGAAAGCCTAAAAGTAATGAAAGAGCTCAATAAGAGAAGAAAGGAAAGAAATAGTTAGAGAATGACCACATCTCTCTAGCAAAAGAAAAAGAAATATGCAAATTGAGTTGAAAGAGGCACTAAAGACAGTTGAAGAGCTTGAACTTAAGCTAAATACGATTAAAACAGAAAACCAAGCTCTAAAACTTGAGGTCAACCAACTAAAGACCTACATCGATAAAAACAATGACCAATGGACCCAACATGCTCAAATATGTAAATCTTTTGAAAATGTTAAAGTGTTGAAAGAAAAATGGGGTTACAAATATGTCAAGAAAATCCCACCTCCGGTATTTGTGGAGGTTGATTCTTCGTCACTTGGGAGTAAACCCAAGTCGGTTCTTTCATGTCACTTATGTGGAGAGGCGGGACATTTCAAATTTGAATGCCCAATAGCTAAGAGATAGCCATTCACAACAGTTCGCTCTCAAATAGGAAAATCAAATATGACTGAGAAAGTGATTCTAGAAAAGAAGAGCTAACACAGGAAGGCACCAAGGTTTGAGAAGAACTCAACCAAATCTAAGGAGGAAAAGTTTTCCATGGCAAGAAGAAGAAGCTTCATTCCCCTCCAAAAGTATATGATTATGTGGGGATGATGTTTAAGCAAGTTTTTCAAATGAATAAAAAGGTAAATCAAATAATTAAGGGCAAATAAAAGGTCTTTGGCAATCAAATTAGTAAATCTTATACCCAAAGACAAAATTATGCGCCAACCAAAATGAGACAACTAGTTGATATTTTTAGACCCTTGGATTTTAGGAAATCCATGGAAGGCTACCATTGCTAGTCTGCTAGTTGGCCACATGTGCATATTGGTAAATTTGAAGACTAAGCCTCATTCTCTTTTGAATAGTCTAACTGTTGTGTATCATGCTCATATCATTTTGATTGTTGAACTAATTGCTTTTAGATTATCTTGGATTGATTGTGTGCTTTGCTAATCCCTATTGTGGTCAATTTTGCTCAATAGTTAAAATTCATTTGTGACTATATATATGTTGCATGCTTCATTTATAGTATGTGACATTCTTGGCTAAGTTTGTGTATCTTAAATTGATTGAATATCATTTAGAGCTTAATTGTTTAAACTTGCCAAGAAAATTTTGTTAATTATGCTTTATAGGTAAATTTGAGGATAGCTAACCTCATTAAACATTATCTTGCTATTGAACTCATAATCTTATATTTATGCTTAATATAGACATTGTTGAGTTCATTAGTCACCCATCTCATGTGCTTTACTTGTATTTGTCTTTATGCTTGAGATAATTATTTGTGGCATATGCAAATATAGGTAAATCCTTCAATTGAATCTCATTGCCACATTTGTGTGGGTTATGGTCTAGCTACCACTTCATATACTCTCACGGTTTAAAATCTTTTTAAGAAAGATATGGTAGCAAAACGGGATAATTAGATTCCAAATCCCGTAGTGATAAAAACCTAGAAATCTTGCAAACTTTGACAATCTTCAACACCCTTATCTCCTCTAATCTCCCTACATTGAAAGACATAGGAGAAAGTATTTGACCATAACCCCTTTAGAGATGTAGAAAAAATATTCTCCTTCAATTAAGAAGAGAAAGGATGAAAAAAATAAAAAAGAAATAAAAGAAATAAGGAGATGTTATCTTGATATATGCCATTGACCAACTCTATGATTTATTTATGAAAATCTTAAAAGGATTGGTTAGGCTAAGTAAGATTAGATTCAATTGGCTAATGAGATAGAAACGTAAAGTCTGAAAATGTCTCCCTTGTGCTTGAATTGAAATATCTTAAGTCCAAGTACTTTGAGACTTTAGGGAGATGCTTAAGTCTTGAATATGAGCCTAGTATTGTCGAATCTAATAAAAAATCTTCTTGAAAAGTTATGCTAGCCAATTTGAACATAATCCTACTAATGTTAATCGCCCCACATGAATCTGTGCATGTAAATGATATATCTATTGATGGATATTTAGATGGTGGGCTGTGGACGCTCACCTCTCTGCGCTCCCGAATTCTCCCTTAAGGAAAAGGGGTGCGTGCGCGCAAATTGCCGTTTGTGCCACTAGCTCGCCTCGTTCTCGAGGGCTTTTTATCAGTTGTCGTGTTAAGTTAGATACATTTGAATGAGTTTGTATAAGACTAGAGTCGTCACTATCCAGTTACTTCGAATCTACACTCGGCTAGATCCCGTAGAAACGTTAGAGAAGAAAATTCAAAGATTCCTTCCTCTAAAATGACTCCTTTTGATCTACGGCCAGAGATTCAAGGTAAGGGATCACGGTTACAGGGTGGGAAGATGTTAAGCACCCCACGCTGCCCGTACCGAAGTACGATCTTTACTTCACATAATCGATCTAATACTTGAAAGTCTTATTTAATCATCGTACACTCTCATGAATGATATGATGTATGAATGTAGGTCTGAACAATAAGAGTTTCTGATGGGCAGGTTTCCATTAACAGGCAAGGCCAGAGTATACGCTCGAATTGACAAGTGCTTTATGCGGGATGCATGCTGTGTATTTGAATAATCAAAGTGTTGCAGTGATATGATAAGCAGGGAGGTTGGAGGAATAGTAAATGTTGCACTTATGCTAGATGCGAATGAGATGATGCTAGTAAAAGAGTAGCTGGATGGACGGAGGTGTCGCAAGGGTTTATTTCGAGTGGCTATATCAGGACTTGGATAGCTTAGGAGACTTGGACCAGGGTCAGGCTAGGCTGGGCCAGGGCTAGGCTCTTCTCACTCGGGCTCTCCTTGGTGGAGGAATGGACTCGGAGCTCTCGGGCTGAAAAGATGGGAAGTAGATTTTTTAAAATTTTGTGGGATGATCAGGGATGCTGTGAATGAGAGGGAACGTGGGTATTTATAGCCGCGAGCAGTGGCAGTTCCCATAAATATGCTTGGGCGGCCCTCAAGGTGTCGCCTATACGGCCTGCTGCTCTAGCTTCGGAGCGTACAACCCCCGAACCTGAAGAAGCAAAGCCCGAGGTTCGAGGTTCAGACCTGCTCCGAAGCTGTGGCTCGGAACCAGGTGAGTTGACTGGGTTTGAAAGATGGGTTGACACGGTGAGTTGACTAGTTTTGAAAGATGGGTTGACACGGTGAGTTGACTGGGTGCATGGGCTGGACTGACCCGGTGACTCGACTCTGTGATTTGAGTCATCGGGTTGACTCACCAAGTTTGACTTTTTTGAGATTTTTTGACTGATTTTTCTTATGGAGCATTTTTCAGGCTGATGTTTAGGGGTAAGTCGATTGGGTTCAGGCTTGAGTTGGGCTATGGATTGGGGCTTACAAGGGTGAGTTTGGCTAGGTTTGGACATGGGATTTGGGGGTACGGTCCTCCATTCATTTAGCTATCTCTACCAACATTATAGTCGAAGGTGGGGTGTCTATAGATACCCTTCTTTGGCAGAGGTTGCATGCAACCAAATGTCAAAGTGAGTGAACACCCCACTTCTGACCCGGTCATTCATAGATCGTGGTCTGGAATCTTTGCTTGCCTTTGTATCTGAGTCAGTTGATTGTCTGGAAATTGATAACTCGCACATACCGCGGGAGTTTGGAGAAAAAGTTGCGATTGTCCCTGCATGAGCTGCAACCTGGGTACCCAATCGCAACCATTCCGTTTCCGATCGGTACTAACATCGGAAAGGTACAGTAGAGCCTCTATGTCTGTCATAGTCTTACGAGGTTACCGATCCTGTGATTGTTTGTTCGTTGCTTTCCCGGATCACTCCAGGAATACTTGTTTCGCTTTACTGCCAAAGTGGTTAGCTGCCCTGCGTCCATGTAGTCTAACGGGAGATCCACTATGCCGACTTGGACTCAGTCAAGGTACTTCAGGCATACACGCCTAGATATGTGCGAGTGAACTCTTTCCACCCATTCTGCTGGTTTTGATACTTGGGTTACAATTCGTCGTTTCCACCGTTCAAATGGTTTCTTTGACCGAGCCTTTTGGCTTTCATCTTTTCGTATCTCGGCATTTGGTATGACCACACTAACACTGGAGTTCAGTTCGACTGTACTTTGAGTGCATTAGATCCGATGGTCTCCGGGGAAACTGCGAGACATCGGATCTTATTTGATTTTTGCGTCGGCTCCTACCCAGAGATATGGAAGATCTCTTGGTGCTTTGGAGGCTAAACGCACTACTGGGAAAATGTTTTTGAATTTTGAAAAGATACCCACTCTGGGGAGTGATACTCCGTGGGGTTTTTATTTGTAAATAGGAATGTGTGTGTGTGTGTGTGTGTGTGTGTGTGTGTGTGTGTGTGTGTGTGTGTGTGTGTGTGTGTATATAATATTTTTTGTCTTTTTGAAACAGGAAATCTAGCTTGCATGCGCCTCCACTAGGGATGCCTGTAGGGTTTTTGGCTAATCGACTTTTATTTTGAAAGCAGGTAAACATGATGATTGATGCGATGGATGCTGATGCATGGGGATGCATATTTGATGATGGATGCATGGTTTGGCTCATTCTCTTTCAGTTTAATGATTTTGCTTTCGCTGGGGATGCGGAGAACTTTAAACTTATTGCTTGCAGGGTTGTGCTTCTATGGAGATTTTCTTTTCAATGCGGATGTTTGGTCAGTGGGTTGGTCAAGATCCTGACCCGCAGTCGATCAAGTCCATTGTCCCAAGATGCTATTTCTTTGCTGATGGGGATGGATGAAGGAGGTTGTCAGTTGTAACCTCAAGATATTCTTCTGGGGATGGGTGAGATTGAGATGGTGTTTGGTCGCCAGTTTGGTTAAGATTTCAATTTGCGGGCGATTGGATCCGTTATCCCAAACTGTGAAGTGAGTGAGCGAAGCTCGAGACTCCTGAAGTGCTGTGCTGGGGATAGTGACAATTTTTTTTTGTGATTTTTTGCAAATATTTGGTCCGAATCTTTACTTGAGTAGTCAAGATGAAGATTGGTTACTGAAAATAAAGGAAATATTTTTTGTGATTTTGAAAATATTTAGTCCGAGTAAAGATCGGTGTTATTGAAAGCAAGGGAAGTATTTTATGATTTTTGAAAGATAATTTTGCAATGTTTTGGTATTTTGTTGGATTTTCTGAAATGCAAGGAAAGGTATGAAATTTTCATCAATTTTCAGCTTCTACTGCTGGTAAGGCACCCGATCCATTTTACGTTAGCGAGCAAGATGAATCTCACACAATTAAGTGCCGTAGTTTTACATCTTCAGATGAGGGAATTTTGAGGATTTTTAGTCAATACACCCACAAAGTTGCCTGTTCCTCGTGTGCAATACACATAGACCATGTATCGTCCGACGGGCTCCTTTGGCCATAAAATGAGCCACATCCTCACATTTCCCTTTGTCAATCCAGTTTGGGGTCTTATGCTACTCACAATTCCGTGAGGGTGCGCTTCACCTCCCAACTGCCTTAATTTCCTTCATGAGTTTTGTTCACTCGCCTCAAGTGTAAGGCTGCGATGTAGTAATAAAACTCGGTAAGACCAAGGTCGATCCACAGGGAATTGGAGAACAAGTTCCAAACTATTCCAGCAACTCAGTTTGCAATAGATAAGAGACTCAATTGGAATAATTATACTAAAACAGTAACTTAATGAAAACCAGTAATTTAAGGTACTAAGGCATTCAAGAATCCACTTGTAGCAATCCCATGTCAATCCAATCAATCCAAGCATAGAGCACAACTAGATTTGAAGTCCTATATCTCATCTAGTTGGAAAATAAAGCTTTGAAGCACATTCAATCCTACTTAAGTTGAACTTCCAAGTTCTAGTTCCATCCAACAATGTAGAATTCGAAATCATAGCCTTCGGAGTAACAGCCATGCCTATGGACTATGGCCTGCTCAAGGATTACTATAATTCGAATCTAAATAGCACAACATGATAATCTCAGAGAATTGCAAGGAATCCATGTTCGGAGCACATGAGCTCTCATAAAACATCTAAAACTACCAATTTTAAGATTCTAAAACATTCAAAATCCAAACTTGAAATAGAACTACTTGAATTAAACTGAATCAAACACGAAATTAGCTACAAGCTTCACCTCTCAGCCTTAGATGAGAGATTCTAGCCGAGCATTGTCATACTACAACTAGAACTCAAATAAGAAAACATAGAAACTAGAAAAACTGGAGTTTGGAGGGTTGTAGACACTCCACGACGGCTTCCTCCCTCTCCCACAACGTCCCTTAGCTTCTATGATGCCCTAGGAAGAGCCCCTAGGTGTCCTTTTATAGTGGGGAAGCTCGGTTGCGTCAGAATCATCTAGAAACTGCGTAAGGATACGCACTGTGCAGAAGTTTTCGGAGCCCAGAATAGAAACTGGCCATTTTTGCATGTGGCCGACCGATCGTGACCGATCAGACTTCTTTGTTTGACAGTCCAGGGAGTGTAGATGGGTGACCGACCTGCTGGCCGACCGGTCAAGATCGGTCGGACCAAATTGGTCCTTCATCGAGCGTCTTCCAAAGGTGGGCAATGGGTGGCCGATCAGTCTGGCTTCTTTGGCCGACCGGTCACGACCGGTCGGAACTTCTTCCCTTTACATTTTCTTTCTTCCTTTCTTCTTTTCTCTCCACTCCTTGTTTTCTTCTTTCTTTGGCCCTCCCCCAACCTTCATCCAATGGTTCTAAATGACCCCTTTTGGTCTCCAATTGAGTGAAGTCCACTCTCATTCCTACAACCACAAAACATGTATTAGATTGGCCTTTTAAACATGCAAAACATGCATATAATGTGATGTAATGGGTTATGCAATGTATAATTTGGAGGCTCAACACACCCCCCAACCAGCTTTTTGCTAGTCTCGAGCAAAACATGCATGAATAAGTTCAAACCTCCAAGACCAACTCTCCTTCAGAAACTCTGGTTTTATACACTCCAAGACATACAAGTATAAAATTTGAAGAAATTTGGTGATAGATGTTAAAACTCATACTCTCAAAACATAATAAGTGTTTATATGAAATTCCCGCTGATTGATTGATAAATAGAAGAACTCGAACAAATTCAACCTAGTGTGCATAGTGAAAGTTCATCTCATGAGTTTCTGGGATTATCTTCTCCATAGATCAACTAAACTACGGATCTCAAGGTGTACAGAGCAACCGCAAGCCAATGATAGGAATTTGCCTTACCGTCCTTCCGACGGCTTTCACACTACGTCTCATTTTCGGCTTTGGTTACAGGTAGACCATCCCCCGGTTGGTAATAGGTAGCCCTTTTCGAAATTTTCCATCATTTTTCGATCATTCCCAATTTCATCCTTCATTTTCCTTTTTCTTTTAAATTAGATAGGATTTTTAGAAATCCATATCTTTTGTTATTTTTCCATGGACAAGGATGGACAAAATACCCCGGCTTGATTCCTCAACACCTCAAATCTAAGTTTAGCCAATCCACAAATCACATAATCCCTTCAACCCATGAAAATCGTGTAATGTGAACTAGGTGTAAGAGTGTTCAAATTTTCTATCAATCACATAAATAGGGGAATTCACATATTAAACCATTATATTAGGAGAAGTTCAAGACTTTCAACATCACACACTTCGTATCTCCTCTTCTTATACTCGTATCATCTCGAATGCATAGAAATAAGGTTTTTTAAAGGAGTTTTGAAATTTTAGAAAATTCGAAAAAATTTGCACATATGATGCTCGAAATGTTGCAACATGCTAGATGAGGAATCTCATCTCACCCCCCAACCAAATCTTGCATTGTCCTCAATGTAAAAAGATATTCAATGAGCATGAACATGAGAGCAATGGTAAAATAAAAGGGAAATGAGAACAATAGTACCTGAGAAAGTCGATCATGGAAGTGTACAACCCAACAACTAAAGCTACTAAAACAGTAAAACTAAATAAAGCTAAACCTAATCTACGGAAAGTAATAAAAATACCTAACCCGTCCTTTTTAAAAAGATGATCTCCATTAGACTAGGAGATCGATTATCAGTAAAATATCAAAAAGGATAAAGTTGAGCAAGATCATCAAGTGGTGTAACAAATTATTCAGAAGAACTATCCACCATCCTGCTTTGGAAAGTACATTGGTGACATCGATCATTCTAACCCATTGAAAATCCAGCTAAAAAATTTCAGCAGGTTCCTCAAGAAAATTGTCACATGTACTAGGAAAGGAGAATTGCCTTGGTTGGAAATCATAGAATATGGATCTCCTTTCCTTCTTGTCTGGGCAAAAATCATTCAAGTATGTCAAATATGGGTCATCCTAGAAGTGTTCTTCGGTTTGAACAAACCAAAGAGATGTGGAGACTTCAATCACTTCATCCTCAAACATTGGGATGATATCCACATAATCATTTGTCTCTTGTGCTTTCATTCTTCAATTTGGCACTCTGTGGAAGGAGGCTTTTTATGTGCATGAGGTCTCTCTCTCAAAGCATTTACTATGTCCTAAATCATGGGATCATCCCAATCTTCAAAATATGCTAAACATTCCTCGAGTGTGTAAGAGACCTCAGGAGAGGAAGTTTTCAGATTTTGACCATTTACGTCTTTCTCCTTCTCAGAATTTTGTGTAGGTTAGAGTGGGTCCTCAACCTCTACACTTTCAGAAATTAGCCTCTTTGCGGGCAAGTCAAGCACCAATTCTTCCAAATCCTGCATAACAAATTTGTGTAAATAAAAAATTGGTGACTTGTCAAATAAATTTTCAAAAATTGACACTTCCAAGGTCTTATTAAAATTAGAATTGGATTCATCCTTAGAATGTGTCAAACATGTCCCCAAGCTTTCAGGTAGATCATGTTGGAAAAAACTCCCATCTTCCATAGATTCTATCACGTTCACCTCATGGGGGCCATCATTGTAGTCCCAATCCTCAAAGGGATCAAAGCTAACAACATCTAGAGGATCAAAATTCTGCCTTAAAGCGAACTCCTCTTTCACGATTGAATCAATCATATCAACCTCGTGGATATCATCATCATCCCAATGCCTTTTGCCCAAGTGGAACACATTCACCTCCAACGTCATGTTCCCAAAGGACATTTGCATCACTCCATTCCGGCAATTTATGATTGTGTTTGATGTAGCAAGGAATGGGCGGCCTAGAATCACCGGTATTTGGGTGCTAGCATCCATGATCGGTTGTGTGTCCAAGACGATGAAATCTACCGGGTAGTAGAATTTATCAACTTGGACTAGCACGTCCTCAACTATCCCTCTCAGTACATGGATGGATCTATCAGCGAGTTGCAATGTGATTTTTTGGTGGGTTTTAATTCATTTAGACCCAATTGCTCGTATACCGAGTATGGGATCAAATTCACGCTTGCCGCCAAGTCTAGTAATGCATGCTCAATCTGGTAGTCTCCAATGATACATGAAATTGTGGAACTACCGGGATCTTTGAATTTTGGGGGGGTCTTTTGAGTGAGAATGGCACTCACTTGCTCATTTAGGAAGGCCTTTTGCTGCACATTATATTTACGTTTAGTTGTGCATAGGTCATTTAGAAACTTGGCATAGGAGGGGACTTGTTTGATGACATCATGCAAGGGAATGTTGATCTTAACTTGCCTAAAAATCTCTAGAATATCATGAGAGTTTGGGAGAGATTTTAAGGCAACCAATATCTAAGGGAATGGTGCTACGGGCTTGTAAACCCGTTCCGTTTCTTGTGGGGCTAAGTTAGATCCATCCTCATCCTCGGAATTTACCGGATCATTAGGCTTGTCGGCCTTCACCGGAATAGATTTGTCAATTTGTTTACCACTTCTAAGAGTGGTGACGGATTTGGCTTGCTCTAAATGTTGGTTGGAGGGATTAGGAATGCTCACTTCATATACTTGCTTTGGATTGGGCTAAGGTTGGGCCGGAAATGTCCCTTCCCTAGCATTCAAGCGTCCCTTAATCTCATCAACCGAGACTTTAAGCTCCTAGAACATTTGCTGATTTGTTTGATTGATTTGCGTTTGCCCTTTCATAAACGCATTTAAGGTGTCCTCCATCGAGAATTGAGGTGGGGCCATATTTTGCATGGGTGGTCCTCCTTGAGAGACGGTAGAATTGCCCATGGGAGCATTCTTCCAACTGAAATTCGGGTGGTTCTTCTAAGTAGAATTGTACGAATTACCCACCGGTCCATTGAAAGGCCGTTGATAACCATATGTGCCATTAGCATGTTCATGTAGCACTTCTTGAAACGCATGAATTGTGGGACAATCTTGCGTAGCGTGTAAATTGGTGAAACAAATCTCACACGTGGTTTCAATGGCTTCATTGGACTTTGAAGCTTCACTCTTACTAAGTTCCATGGCCTCGATCTTCCTTGTGAGGATGGCTATTTGTAACGCCCTAGAAATTTCAATCCTCAAGCCTCGAGAGTACTCGAGCACCTTTAGAAAAAATTTTAATTTATTTATCAATTGAGAGTGCAGACGCCCGATTTAGAATAAAGACTCTAAGAGATTTGTATTGAAAACCCTAGTTTGGACGATCCGATTTGATCGAAACCTCGTAAAACATTTAGACACATCAATTTAACCGTACATTCTTTGTTAGATATCATGGATAGCTATGGATTCCTTTTTAATTGTCTAATCCTACATCTGATCTGTTGATTAATGAATCTCAATCTATGATTTACTGAAATCACAATGGATTAACCTATATAACCGACTTACAATGCAGATCCACCTTAGACTACCCTAATCAATTAATCAAATCTCGATTATCTTGAGTTTAGAAATCGATTTGACAAAATAGCCCTGTCGACATCTAAAACCATACGAATGAGATTAACTGCCCTTAACCTGTAAATAAATGCACCCCGTATATCACATCATATACCTAGCAATGCCCGTTACGACCTAGTGAAAGGATTTACTAAACTCTGTTCTCTAAATCATCCAATTGGTGTCCTGAAAACTTAGAACAGCTATAGACCGTTCGTTAGTGGGCCGTTGATCACGAATCTATGCAGAATCGATTGCCTTAGTGGGCTTGACCTTTCCCCTATACCAGATAACCAACACCCTATCCCGAACTGCACAACTTAGATCAAGACCAGAGAGGGTGAGTTGTGTGACTCGCCTCAGCCTTGGGCCATCTGGAACTATAAATACCAAGCCCATTTGAGAATTCCATTTGAAATGGAATTTGGGGGTTTTGCTTGGGTTTTCTTCTAGGCTCAAACCCTTCTACTCTGTCGTCATTCTTTCCACCGATCGTAGGCGCGCGGTGCCTTGAGGTAGGATACCTCTCCTATTGTAGAAATTAGGAAGTTTCATTAGGGATTCTCATTATTAATTAGGGTTTTTGTCGAATTTAGGTGTTCTAGCTGTATTTTCTCCAAATCCTTGAGGAATATTCATTCCTAGCTCATAAATTCGTCAATCAGGTGAGGACTATCTTCTAAGTTGGCTATTATCAACCCATGAGGGTTCCAAATAGTGAAAATTAGGTTTTTCTTGAATTCCATTCAAAGTTAAGTGTCAAATGATTTATGTTTATGATTGATGTTCTATATGTGTTGATTAATTACATGCTTACTTCAATGTGTGGATTGATTGCCTATTTGAATCGATTTTATGAAAATATGAGATTTGATGTGTTGTGCATATCAAGTGTTTGATGAAATTCCTGAGTGAACAGAAGTTCACATATGCTTGAGTAAGTGGATTACCATCCACCCAGGCTAATGCCTGATTGTGAATTTGATGAGTTGGCCTGTAATAGAACGCCAAGTATTTAATTTTACGCCCATATATGAAATGAAGTATATCGCATATCAACTGTTTGGTTTTATGCCTGATTGAGACAAGGAATGCTATGATGTTCTATTCTTCTCACAACATGTTTAGTATAATATTTAATTGACATGATTGGGATTAATCTCTGAAAATCACAATTTATGGACTGCCTACTTCGGTTTGGCCGTCACGAACTTGTTTGGTCGACTTGGGAGTAACATGATCGACCGACCCTAGCTACGCCGGTTTGGTTAATGTTTTGCTCGGCCTACCAAATCAGTCAATTTCAAGGTTAATCATATTTGTTTGATCATTGTTACATATTCTGTAGAATCTCGAATACCACAATTACCATTGTTATACAATCACTTATAACTGTACATATCAAGTCTAATGAGCCAGACATGGAATATGGGTAACTGTGTTTGTGCTGTCTTTGGCTGGTGTGGGTGATGAACCCTCCAATAGCCTTGAGCATTGAATCCTACATACTGAAGCTCATGGGCCAGGCATGGTATATGGGTAACTGTGCTTGTGCTCTCTTTGACCGGTATTGATCCTGATGGTCTTATCGTGAGTCTTGAGCACCGATGCTAGGTGACGAGCCTACCATCATTGATCTTGGGTGATGACCCATTACCATACATATGACATTCTAGGGCATCGAGACCCTTACCGATTTATTCATTATTCAGTTATGTTGGGTGACGAACCCAAATTGGGATTCCAGGAGCCAGGCATAGAACGCCCTGGCCTGGCGGTGGGCCCCGGCCTGGTAGAGGGTACCCCGACCTGGCATTGTCCAGTGTTCGGTAAGGCCACTGTCCAGTGTCCGGCTTTCCTCGCTGTCCAGTGTTCGGCTGCGTTTCTGTCGGTTGTGTTCCTGTTTAATAGACTTTTGATAAGATTGAGGTATTCTGGCTTCGCCAATACTGCTGATTGAATACGGAATTAAATAAATACTTGGTAAACATGCATGCATCACATTTTCACTTGCATTGGTCCGATGCTGCTGCTGGGTGGTAACCCCACCATTTATTTCTCCGGAACATAACATTTGCATATCATGACTGCATGCATTATTCAACTAGAATAAGAACTTAATTGTAAGGTTATGTTATCTACTGATGCTGGGGTGGTAGGTGTGAGAGCCCCACCATTTTTTATGCTTCACTACTTGTACTTGATTGTGTTGATGATATGTTTAACTTAGGGAATGGTAACACTGAGTATGATTACTCACTCCCACCTGGGGGGGTGTTTTAAAACACCAACCAGTTATTTTGATACAGGAGTTGCTACCACTTGATGCATGAGATGCAGGACCTGTTGGCTTACCTATGTCGTGCATTTCATTTTCTGCCTTGAATTGGACGTCTTGGGTTGATATTCTTAAAGACTCCACTGTACATGTATAAAATTAAGCCCCAGCTGAGTGGACTCCTTGATTATGTGGATAATTGTATATATTTACACTTTAAATCCAAACTGAATTATACACTGTTTAGCTTAAATCTCTATTTATGAGTTGATGCCATTGATTTATGCCATTAAACTATACTTCCGCAAAATATAGTCACCTCGAAAGAGTCGGGAGCCGCGGACTGCCCGACACTTGATTTTCGGGGCGTGACACTATTCTTGCATTCACATTGTCTTCCTCATTGAGGATATAGATCCTTCCTTTCTCATTTTCTTGAATAGGCTTGGGGTTATTGGATTTATCCGAGGTATCCCATGATTGGGCATTCTCGGCCAACATATCCACATAACTCCAAGCTTCATCTAAATTTTTGCTCATGAACTCGCCATTGCACATCATCTCTACGAATTGGCACATATTGAAACTTAATCCATCATTGAAGAAGTTTATGATTCGCCAACTTTCGTAGCCATGATGTGGGAAAGCAAGTAGGAGATCCTTAAACCGTCCCAACATTGGAAGAAAGATTCACGCTCTTTAGCCGAAAAATTCATTATGGCTCTTCGAAGGGTGTTCGTTTTATGAACCGGGAAGAACTTTTTTAAGAACTCCCGGATCATCTCGTTCCATGACCCTATCAAGTGTGGTATAAGAGAGTGAAGCCAAGTCTTGGCTCTTTCTTTCAATGAGAAGGGAAAGAGTTTGAGTTTTATGGCATCTTCAGAGACGTTGGTGTATTGCAAAGTAGCCACCACTTCTTCAAATTCCTTTAGGTACAAATATGGGCTGTCAGAATCTAGCCCATAGAACTTTGGTATTAGTTGAATCACACCCGGCTTTATGTCAATATTTCCCCCGGTTGATGGTAGAACCACACAAGAGCATGTAGTTGCACGGGCCGGTTGTAGGTAGTTCTGTAATGATCTCATTGGAGGAACGTTATGTACCTCATTCTCTCCTACTCCCTCTTGATTTGCGTTTGTAGTTGGAGTAGGGGGGGGGGGGGGGGATTCCTTAAAGGTTTTTTATCCATACTCCCCAAACTTTCACAATGTTCATGGTAGTTTCGGACTCATCTATGGACTGACAATGGTCCAACTAGACCACCTTCATATTGGAGACGAATGGAGTGGTCACGTTCCCAACGGGACATAAATCACTCAACTAAAAACTAAACTAGTCCTAAAATCTGAAATTGATCTAAAAAATTGAAAAATCTGCAAAAAGCTAAGTTAGAAGGATATTACCAGATGTGTTTGAACTAGAGAAGAAATCCTACAAAACAAACAATTTTGATTAGTACTAAGAAATCAGAAAAAACCTATCTACTTCTACTTGTACAGGCACTAAAACAATTTGAAAACCGTTATCTAAATTCCCCGGCAACGACGCCAAAAACTTGTTCGCTCGCCTCAAGTGTAAGGCCGCGATGTAGTAATAAAACTCGGTAAGACCGAGGTCGATCCACAGGGAATTAGAGAACAAGCTCCAAACTATTCCAGCAACTTAGTTTGCAATAGATAAGAGACTCAATTGGAATAATTATACTAAAACAGTAACTTAATGAAAACCAGTAATTTAAGGTACTAAGGCATTCAAGGATCCACTTGTAGCAATCCCATGTCAATCCAATCAATCCAAGCATAGAGCACAACTAGATTTGAAGTCTTATCTCTCATCTAGTTGGAAAATAAAGCTTTGAAGCACATTCAATCCTACTCAAGTTGAACTTCCAAGTTCTAGTCCCATCCAATAATGTAGAATTCGAAATCATAGCCTTCGGAGTAACAGCTATGCCTATGGACTATGGCCTGCTCAAGGATTACTATAATTCGAATCTAAATAAGCACAACATGATAATCTCAGAGAATTGCAAGGAATCCATGTTCGGAGCACATGAACTCTCATAAAACATCTAAAACTACCAATTTTAAGATTCTAGAACATTCAAAATCCAAACTTGAAATAGAACTACTTGAATTAAACTGAATCAAACATGAAATTAGCTACAAGCTTCACCTCTCAGCCTTAGCTGAGAGATTCTAGCCGATCATTGTCATACTACAACTAGAACTCAAATAAGAAAACATAAAAACTAGAAAAACTGGAGTTTGGAGGGTTGCAGACACTCCACGACGGCTTCCTCCCTCTCCCACGACGTCCCTTAGCTTCTATGATGCCCTAGGAAGAGCCCCTAGGTGTCCTTTTATAGTGGGGAAGCTCGATTACGTCAGAATCATCTAGAAACTATGTAAGGATACGCACTGCGCAGAAGTTTTCGGAGCCCAGAATAGAAACTGGCCATTTTTGCATGTGGCTGGCCGACCGGTCATGACTGGTCGTACTTCTCTGTTTGACAGTTCAGGGAGTGTAGATGGGTAACCGACCTGCTGACCGGTCGGACCAAACTGGTCCTTCATCGAGCGTCTTCCAAAGATGGGCAGTGGGGTGGCCGACCGGTCTTGACCGATCTGGCTTCTTTGGTCGAACGGTCACGACCGGTCGGACCTTCTTCCCTTTATATTTTCTTTCTTCCTTTCTTCTTTTCTCTCCTCTCCTTGTTTTCTTCTTTCTTTGGCCCTCCTCCAACCTTCATCCAATGGTTCTAAATGACCCCTTTTGGTCTCCAATTGAGTGAAGTCCGCTCTCATTCCTACAACCACAAAACATGTATTAGATGAGCCTTTTAAACATGCAAAACATGCATATAATGTGATGTAATGGGTTATGCAATGTATAAATTGTAGGCTCAACAAGTTTTAGGAACAGGGAACATCCGTTAGATTCAACAGCGACTTCCAAATGAAGGTTGTCTATCACGGTGCGTTCAACACGAACAGGATCGTGAGGTTCTGCCCGCCTCAGCCCTTACCTGTTTAGAAGATTCTGGACACCCGCACGATCAAGTGTCAGCCATGTCCAGGACAAGTTGGGAAAGAAAGCCCCCGAGAAGTTAATCCCAGTGTAGGTTTAGGTCTTCAGACTGCTTGGGGATAGATTTGTGCAGTTAAAATTTGATGGTAAATTTTTTTTTTTAGAAAGTTTCAGACTTCCACTCGAGTGATCAAGACTGATACTGATTTTTTATGGAAAGCTTAAAAAATTTTAGGTATTTTTTAAATGATTCGGGTTATTGAACCTTGATCCGAGTGGTCGAGGCCGATGCCAGTTTTTGGTTGAAAGCAAGAAAGGTCCCCCGAGAAATTAATCCCAGTGTAGTTTAAGGTCTTCGAACCGAAAATTATGTACACGCTGAAAATTTATTCTTTTTATGATTTTTTTGAAAAGATTCAGATTATCGAACCTTAATCCGAGCGGTCGAGGTCGATGCCAATTTTTGGTGGAAAGCAGGAAAAGTCCCCCGAGAAATTAATCCCAGTGTAGTTTAAGGTCTTCGGACCCGAAATTATGTACAAGCAAGGCTGGAAATACATTTTTTTTATAAAAGATCTAGATCATCAGATCTTGATCCAAGTGGTCGAGATCGATGCCAGTTTTTATTAAAAAGACTCTCAAGATGTTGATCCCGACGTAGTTTAAGGTCTTCGGACCAACACTTTGTATAGAATAGGGTGACGCATTTTTTTTTTCAGATTTTTTTTAAATGATCCAGGTCATTAGATCTTGGCTCGAATAGTTGGGATTGATGCCGGTTTTTATTGAAAATCCATCGGGATCTTGATCCTGACGTAGTTTAAGGTCTTCGGACCAAAACCTTAGGAGCGAGATTGGGAATATTTTTTTTGTGATTTTAAAAAACATTCTGAGTCATCGATTCTGATTTTGATGGTTAAGATCGATGCCCATTTTTATTAAAAATCCCTCGGAATCTTGATCCCGGCGTAGTTTAAGGTCTTCGAACCACGGGGATGGGAGGTAGGCAGAGATCTGGGTTGAAAATTATTGGTGTTTTTCTTAAAACAATTCAGATCATCAAGCCCTGAGTTTGGATGGTTGAGATCATTGTTTGACCAACTCACCAACTCAATTCTTTTCCTTTTTCTTGAAAATCCCATGGAGCTTTTTCCACATCATCAAGCCAATTTCTCCCCAATTTCTCACAAAATGAGATTTTGGTGAGATTCCCTTCTCTTTTTCTCATCCTTCTCTTCCATCACTTCATTCTTACATGGAGGTACAAGATTCACTTGCAACTACTCTTCCCAAGGGGGAGTTCTTCCCAAGGAGAGAGGGTGAGAGGTCGTTTCAACTTAGTGGGAGGACGGACGGCCCTTTGGGTGTCGCCTAAGCTTCTTCCGCCCACTGGTTTTTCCAATGGGCTGGGTAATGGGGTACCCTCTTCTTTTCTATATAACATGGGGCACCCTTGGCTCCTCCAACGTGCAATCACTCTCCATTCTTTCTCACACTCTCTCTTTCTTCAAGTTTTTCTCTTTCTTTTGGTGGCCCTTTTGCTTTTTCAAGTGGTGAGGCCTTAGTGGAGCTTTAAGACAGCAAGGTGGTCCCCCTTTGGTGAGTGGTGAAGGTATGGACCACTCCCTTTTCTTTCATTTCATTGTTTTCTTCTTCATTGTCTCTTCTCATGTTCTCTTTCTTTTCTTCATGTAGATATTCCAAGGGAGTCAAGGTGGGCTCAAGTCCTTTGACCTTTTCTACTTTTCCAACTCTACTCAAGGTGGTGCATGGAGAAGGACATTGCAAGCTTTCATTTCATCTTTCTTTTCCTCTTTCATACTCCCTTCATGTGTATGTAAAGGGTAATTTTGCCTTGTCCACCAAGTGTGCATGGTAAAATATCCTATTTTCTCTCATGGGAGTTAGGCCCCTTTTTATGTGTATCAAATGGGCTCAAAGTGAAGTCATGACCCTTGGTGCATTTGATGGGCACAATACTTCATTTTGGGCTCCCTCATGCTCTCTTTTCCTTATCATATTTTCCTTAGAGCTTTCTTCTTCTTTTTTTCATCTTCTTTTCAAGGTTTGGGCCCATGAGATTGGTAGGGCCCACCTCAAGTGTTGGGCTCATAAAGCTCACTTTGGATGGCCCCATCTTTCTTCATATGTGTATGGACAAAAGTGACTAGCCCATTCTTCACTTAGATCTCAAGTGGGCTAGATTCCTTAGTTGGGCCTTTATTAGCAAATAGCTCAAATCTTCCACCATCTCTTGATTATGATGTATATCCTTATACACAAAGTGTGTTGGGCTCTTTGAAATTCCTCCACATAGATGGGCTTTTGGGCCCTCATTGAAACTTGTGAATTTCTTTTAGTCATGTGTGCACCAGTACACTTTGTGCATGTAGGATTCTTTTCCCTTTATGCCTTTCCCTTTGGATGGATGGAGGACTTAGGTTACTTGATCATCTACAAGTCCCATGAGTGAGTTGTTTCAACAATCTCACTAAGTTCAAATGGTTTTCTCATGTTGTAGGAAGGTGGATCTCAAGAGCTTCTTTTAATGTTCCCAACCTCAATTAGATGACCTTTCTTCGAGTGAGCTATCTATGCAATCATAGCTCCTTGAACTTCTCTTGGGGTGTTTGGTGGGTCATCCACCACCATTCTCAAGGATGAGTGATTATTTTTTCAATTTGTGGGAAAGAATGATACCCATAAGTTGCCTAAATTTGTCCCATGCTTTGGGGTATTTTGGATTTTGATTCTCAAGTGGGCTATGTATATCATTCTTAACCATTTTCATGATGGTTGGGTGACTCATCAAGCCATGCCCTCTTGTGCTCAAATGGTCTTCTTTTTGGTAAAGGAATTGGTGCACATAAGTTGCCCAAACTTGTCCTTGCATAGACATTTCTAACTTTGATTCTTCATGTGGGCTATGCGCATCAATTTTTTACCATTGGCTTATTTGACTCATATGTTTGTGGGTAGACCACCATATTGACATTTATCACGATGATGCACATAGGTTGCCCATGATTGACCCATGAATGGGTTCTTATGGTTCTTTAAGTGGGCTATGTGCTCCTTTCAAACCATTGAGGTGGGGCACTTGAGTTGCTCTTGGGGACCAATTTCCTGCCTATTCCCCATTTGTCCATGTACATGTGTAAAAAGATGGAAACATCTTAAATGAGGATCATTGCTTTGGTATGGAAAGTGAACCAAGCCTTGGTCACATATGGACTTTGAAGAGGGATTTCTCATATGAAGTTTGATTCTTATCCCTTTTGATCTCATGGCACTTGAGTGCATTTGTTATCCAAAATGTGTCCTTGGATGGTGGATTTTCCTCACCTAAGGCATGGCATGCAACCCTCTTTAAGGTGGGCCTTGCTTTCTTCCATGGGCCCAACACATATCCTAAGCAACACATGGAGTTGGACGTTGGATTTTTACGTTTGAATGTAAATCCTAATCCATGGGTTTCCTGGTTAATGATTTGGATTTTAACGGGTAAGGAATAGGGACTTACCTCGCCAAACTTATAGGATTTGATGGCGGACAGCATGAGGGGGCGAAGGGCGGTCAATGAGGACGACCCTGCCTTCATTGTTCACCGCGGGACTCATATGTGTTCTTTAGCTAAGGAGCACCAACCTCTACCTTCCATAAAAGGTCGGGGTACTCGAGATCTCTGGGATAATTGGGTGGAACAACCACAGCCGATGCTCAAACGTGTTCTGGCCGACACTCCTTTCGTAGGTCTTCTCACATTATGCTTTCACAACAATAATGCCAACCGCATGCTACTTACAACCCTTTGTAAGAGGTGGAGGGATGAGACCCACACCTTTCAACTTCCCTGTGATGAATGGGGAATAACCCCCCTAGATATATATATATATATATATATATATATATATATATATATATATATATATATATATATATATATATATATATATATATGCAGATAGGTTTTCCATTCCATGGGGCAGTTGTTCCCCACGCAGGCTCTCTTGCTCCCATTACTTCCACTGACTGGATACGGCTTGTGGGAGTCATCCCACCCGAGAGCGAGTTCCAGAGTAACCAAGTGAAACTGCGATGGTTTTACAACACCTTTGCTGCTGTCATCCCTTCTACCGAGCTGGAGGCCCTTCACAAAGCCCGGGCTATGATCACTTACGCCTTTGAATCATTCCTTTTCTGTCATGCGAATGAGAGGGTCGATACTAGATTTCTTCGCTTGGTTGAGGATCTTCACCATTCGTATAATTAGAATGGGGTTATCTTGACTTGCATCTACCAGGGCTTGGATAAGACCTCTCGGAGTAGCCGGTCCTTCACAAGTTTCTGGCCTGTCGTGGAGGTATTCTTTTTAACCTTCCATGGAGATGTTTGACTTCTTTCTTCCTCTGATCATTTTGTCTGCCCTTGTCTAGACCTGTTTTTATGATCATTTTGCTCACGTCTCGCCGAGGATACGGGATGGTGTTGAACCATCCTTGTATCGCTTCATGCATTAGCATCAGCAAAACCATCAGCGAAATTCCCAAGTGTCTGGGGACAATTGGCGCACTGACATAGACAGATTGAACACCGAGGACATAAGTATCTTGCTTTCCTTATCCGTCGTGTTGCTCTGTGACTGACTGTGATAAATTCCTTCGTTGTAGTTTACTCGAATGCCGTATGCTAGATTTCCCCTTTACTATACCCCTCAGCGTGTGGAAGCATATGATTCTTCATGTCTTCAGATCATGCTCTCTGATGTAAAATCATTTCAGTGGTACTTGGGCGAGAGGTTGCTCCGACAGATCACTGGCATGGCTCGGGTTCCTTATTCCTCACCTCCTTCGGCTGCTCAGATTCCAGCTGATGCTATGGCCGATGCTCTCGAGGGTCAGCTTGGATTTTGTTTCACGATTCCGGATCGTGACTACGACGAGTGGTATTTGTTGTACGGACAGGGACCTCTTCTTCCTTCACTCTACGTTCCAGGGGATCATCGCAGATATGCTAAAGGATCGGTGACAGCTCCTCTGATGGACCTTCATCGTCGGGAGCGAGATGAGAGAAGGGATGATGATGATTATGTTGGTGATTTGTAGCCTGCTTCTCTGAGGATGTATTCATCTTTTTGATGTATGGCCTTCTTGTCATTTTAAGGTCCCCTTGTTTACCTTTCTTATGTATCAAAATCTTCTGAATGAATATACAACCCCCGATTTGCCTTAAATTTCTTGATGATGCTTGGATGCTTTGTGAAAGACAGGATTTCTCAACTGCATGGATGATGACTTGAATGGTTCAGATTGCTTGATTTGGCCCTGTGGGCCCTTTCCAGACTCTAGCTTCGTTTTGGAGCACCTATCCTTGATGTTTTGTGGGGCTAAGAAGGCTTTTCATGGTGCGGATGATGACTTGAATGGTTCCGATTCCTCTTTTTAACCATGTGGACCCACTTGATGATCAGATTCTGGACTCTGGCCTTCTTTCTTGACGATCAAACCATTGACGTTGCTATTTGATGACCCATGCAAGCTTTTCCATGGTTTGGATCATAATGGTCTAGCCTTTGAATGGCTCAGATTGATTGTGGGCCCCTCTTGATCGATTTTTCTTCATTTTGACTTGATCTGACCCATTTTGGTCGTAGTACTTTTAGATGATTCATATCAGTTTTAGACAAAATTCAGAGTAGATTGGAGCTTTGGGCGGCCCTCAGGGTGCCAACTGCTGATGTGGACTGGCAGTCTGTAGACACCCCACCTTCGGCTACAATGTTGGTAGAGATAGCTGAATGAATAGAGGACCATACACCCAAATCCCATGTCCAAACTCAACCAAACCCACCCTTGTAAGCCCCAATCCATAGCCCAACTCAAGCCTGAACCCAGTCAACTCACCCCTAAACATCAGCCTGAAACCCCCCTCCCCCCCCCCCCCCCCCCCCCCCCCCCCAAAGAAAAATCAGTTAAAAAATTCCAAAAAAAAAGTCAAACTCGGCGAGTCAACCTGGTGAGTCAAATCACTGAGTCAACCTGCTAAGTCAACCCATCGAGTCAACTCACCGTGTCAACCCATCTCTTAAACCCAGTCAACTCACCGAGTTTCAGACCGCAGCCTTGGAGCATGTCCGTACTGCCCGCTGAATCCCAAGAAAGGCCAAAACTTATTTACGGGTTCTGCCACTCCCCGCTGCTATAAATACCCCCCTCCCCTTCTCATTTAACAAGCCCTCAAGCCCGAGTGCGATCCCGTTCAGTCTGAGCCCTCCTCTACCCTTTTAGCCCATTTTTCCACCAAGGAGAGCCCGAGTGAGGAGAGCCTAGCCCTAGTCCAGCCCAGCCTGACCACTGGTCCAAGTCTCCCAAGTCATCCAAGTCTTAATCCAGCCACTCGAAGCAAACCCTTACGACACCTCCGTCCATCCAGCTATTCTTTCACCAGCATTATCTCATTCACATCTAGCATAAGTGCAACATTACTTTTCTTCCAACCCCCCTGCTTCACTACAAGCACTTTGATTATTCAAACACACAGCATGCATCCCGCATAAAGCACCTGTCAGTTCGAGCGTATGCTTTGGGCTTGCCTGTTAATGGAAACCTGCCCATCAGAAACTCTTACTGTTTAGACCTGCATTCATGCATCAGCCACTATAAACACTTTGATTATTCAAACACACCGCATGCATCTCACATAAAGCACCTGTCAGTTAGAGCATATGCTCTGGGCTTGCCTGTTAATGGAAACCTGCCCATCAGAAACTTTTACTGTTCAGACCTGCATTCATGCATCATGTCATCTATGAGAATGTACGAGGATTAAATCAGACTTTCAAGTATTGTTCGATTCTGTGAAGTAGAGACCGTACTTCGGTATGGGCAGTGTGTGGGGTGCTTAACCTCTTCCCACCCTATAACCGTGATCCCTTACCTTGAATGTCTGACCGCAGATCAAAAGAGTCATTTTAGAGGAAGGAATCTTCGGATCCCCTTCTTTAACGTTTCTATAGGGTCTAGCTGACTGTAGATTCGAAGTAACTGGCTAGTGGCGACTCTGGTCTTATACAAACTCTTCTAAACACATCCAACTTAACACGACAACCAAACAAAGCCCTCGAGAACGAGGTAAGCCAGTGGCACAAACGGCGATTCACAGGCACGCACCCCTTCTTCTTTTTCCGAAAGGAAAGGGAGAACGTTCGGAAGCGCGGAAAGGCGAGGGTCCACAGAATGGCGACTCTGCTGGGGATAGTGCTAGTCCCCTTAGTCGTGATCCAACTTGAAAAACAGAATCCCTCTTGTACTTAAAAGTCATTAGTCCTCATACAATCTCATCCGCATAGCATTCTACCCAAAATCAAAACAAAAAATATATATATAGAAAATCCCAAAACCCAAAAAGAGTAGAGCATACTTCCCCACCATCACTCCTGTAAATCAAATCACCCCGCCACGTCCAATACAAAACCTACATGGCTCTCCAATTCCCTGCCCTCGAAATACCTGAGGCTTGCTCTCCACAGTTAAGCCCAACAGAATACATGCCAATTCTTGGCATCCAAGAGCTATAACAAAGCATAAAGGCCATGCAGGAAATGCTTCTCCGATTCACACAAGCCCAGGTTTTAGCAGCCAGCAATCAAGCTGGTGTAGTTCAACAATCACAACAACCATCTCTTCCAGCCTTTAGTTCATCACAACCACAATCGTCAAAGTTCACGCAGGACTTTCAATACCCTCCTAACGGGGGCCATCAGTCAGAACAACCCTCGACCTCAGGGCATTTCTTCCAGTATCCTCCTGAAAATGGGAGCCATTTTCAGTCATATCCCACAATTAGAACTCCCAGCCAACTTCAACATCCTTTCCCTAGTGAGAGGTTTAATCAATTTCAACATCCTCTTATAGCCAAAGTTTCTTTACAGTCTCCCTTACCAGCTTCAGTCCAACAAAGTCCTTATAATGGGAGTAATCGCCAAGCACAACTTCCTTCAGGAAAGAATCATATGAGCATCAATTACACCAATTATTATGAAAGGGGGCCAGCTCAGGCCTGGCAAGGGGCAAGATCTCCCTCATCTGGTTCCTCTGAAATCGAACAACTCCGAGAACAGATGCGAGAGATGAAGAGAAAGTTACAGAAGCAGCAAGAGGTGGATCTTCCATCCACTAAGTTCAGGGACCTTTGTCCATTTCCCGATGCAATGGTACCTCAAGGCTTTCAGGTACCAAAATTTAAAAGATATGATGGGACAGGGTGTCCTATAGACCACTTGAGATCATTTTATGGTGAGCTAGATGCTGTGGCAAGCAACGACGGAGCGTTAATCCGTCTGTTTCAAAAGTCCCTGAAAGACGATGCCCTAGACTGGTACACATCATTGGACTGTCATCGCATCAGGACTTGGGAGCAACTCTCCCAAGCTTTCGTCGACAGGTTCGCATACAATCTTAACATGGCACCCAGGAGAGTGGACCTCGCAGCTCTCAGGCAAAGAAGTAACGAAACATTGTCAGCTTACATTGGACGATGGCGGGCCACGGCCGCTAGAATGAAGACTCCCATCGACGACGAGGAGCAAATCTCCATGATCGTCCACTCGGCAAATCCTAGTATCTCTGGATACCTCGTCTCACATCCATATGCAAACTTCACCCAACTCATCTGCGCCGGGGAACAAGTCAAGGCCGAAATAGGGGCTGGGATGATCTCCCCTTGGTGGCCTTATCAAGACTCTCTTATACAACCGATAGTGGAAGAAGAGCCTACTGAATACGAGAATGATAACGTAAGTGTCCTCATCCCCCATCCAATAGAAGAAGATGACCTTGTCGCCTCTACCGAAGGTGCACTATTCCTCCATCAGCACGGACAATCGCAGCAGCAGCAACAGTCAAGATGGAACTCACAATTCACTGATCAAGGTTGGCAAGGGGCACCCCTAACCAGTCCAGTTTCAGAACCCCTCATCCTGCAAGGGGCATCTCCAGTCGATCTAGTCTCCACAATGCAAGGGGCACCTCCTGCCTATTTAGCTTTCATTAGCCAAGAAGAGCCTCCTCTCCAGTTTATCCGTGCCATTGACTCTAGTTCAGAGTTCGAACCTCTCATCCTACAAGGGACATCCTCAACTATTTCAATCCCAGAGCCCATCATCATGCAAGGGGCACCTCCAGTCAGTTCATGCTTCACGGCATTGCTCAACGAGGGGCACAACCTACCCATTTCTCCAGCAAGCAACCAGGGGCACAACTTGCCCACCGAACCTGTCTATTCGGCTTCTACTTCAGCCATCATCCTCCAAGAAGAAGACCCTTCCTTAGACAGCATGCCACCTGCCCTAATAGAGTTAGGGCCCAGCTTCAATTATGTGGCCACTATCGAGGAGGTCGAAGGGGAGATTGATGTCCAGGTTCTAATCGGTCCAAAAATATCAACCATCACTCTTCAGGTCTTGGACATCTCAGCTTCATTACATCTCCTTCCCGATCGGACCTGGTTTCACAGAATCGGTATCATCTCTTCAAATCTTCACCAAAAGGTTAAGCACGTCTTCAGAGATAAGGCGATCACCATCATTACCGATCCCAAACAATTTCCCATGGTAGAAGCATCCAACCTTCGAGAGCCTACCATCCCAGCCATGGATGTACAACACTCTAATGGGGAGGTCTCATACCATCACAATGCAAATTACTTCCCTCGTGCATGTCCAATCGGATCGAACTACGTCTTCCTTCTTGCCGAGCGTCAAACCTTCTACTATCAGCTCGAATATCAAGACTCGACCCGAATCATGGGAGTTCAAGAGAATGTGGATAGAGAAAGACTGCGATATCGGCCTACTCGGATTAGGAAACCAAAGCACAGAAGTATCAGAAGAAGATGGGGTTATCAAGAAAAAGGGAATCTCTACATCTGCACACCAATCCAGTTTATCAATACAAGGATTATCTATCTTGATGATAGGCTGGATTCCACCTTCGATGATCAAGCGATTAGATTGAGTCTGATAGAATTGCCCAAAGAAGACTTAAGCAAGGGGTAGGAATTTCCCCCGATCGACTGGACTGTCGTCCTAGTCCCACCTCAGCCAGATGAACCCGAAGAGCTGCAATACATCGGGGATGAGCCAGGAGAAATCGCATCCGACACCGACTCGGAGCCCAATTTCAGATCTACCATGACGTTTGGGCACAATAATGAGGGTTGGCCTACTGATCCTTCTGGCCCTGCCTCCTGAGGGGAAGGAGTGCAGGGCAGTAACAGGTTTGTAGTCCTTATGACGGCCAATAAAAGCCGACAGTGCTCGGCTCCCCAAGCCGAATCAGACAACACCTGGTTCACATTGCCGTCTTGCTCGGGTCCTTTACAAAAAATTTAAAAAAATCAGAAGATTCAAAAACCCAAAACACCAAATATTTCAAAATTTAAAAAAAAAATCAAATTTTCACAAAATTCAAAAGTTCAAAAAAATCCAGATATTCACTAAATTCCAAAAAATCAGAAATCTTTCAAAAAATCCCAAGCAATAAAGTGCGAAGTCTGTCTGTCAAAGCACTTGAGTATGAAGTTGACTCATGTGATTTCGATCTAGAGTTGGACTTCAAACTCAAGGGTCTGGATAGAGCCAATGATGAGGAAAATAATGAGCTGACTCTCAAACTACGTGGGTCTCCTCAAAAGTTTGAACCAAAAGCCAATGTCATCTAAAAAATTTCAAAATTATAAACCTAGGATCTCTTGAGACCTATAAGGAAGTGTGCATTGAGAATCTTTGTCCCCGAAAAATAAGCAGAGAATGATTGAAGTTTTGAAGTCATGACTTCCCAATCTTGCGTCCTATGAAGACTTATCCAGACTCGATCGAAAACTCATCAAGCCTATCAAGAAGATGCTGCCAAGACTATGCTTGCATTCCATGCTGGAGTATGCAACCAGACGAATGATCAGAGAAATCTCGCAGCTCAATGAAGACAAGATTGTTGCCAACATGTTAGCAAATGCTTCAAGTGTCAGCAGCATGCACATCAAATCCATGTGTGTGCTTTAACCTGACAATGCTCCGGCTATTCCCTGTACGAGGTATCTACATCAATGGAAAGATCAACTCGGCATCATCTAACAATGGATTACTTCACAAAGAGGAAGGAGGTAACATTCTTATCTCGCGCAATAATTCTCATGAAGAAGGATATCATCAATTGTTAAGGGTTTCCATATGCTATCAACATTGGCAATGGGACGTCCTTCGAAATCTAAGGATGGAGGAGTTCCTCGAGAAGCTTAAAATCAGAAGATAGACCTACAAGTTCGAGTCAAAATCATGTCACCGTGAGTGCTGATGAAGAATGAAGCCGAAGAAAGAAAAGTCATATCGGGTTTACGACAAGCACTGTCGCATCTATCAGGCTCAAGGGGTAAGCCCCGAGAATTAGAGAAGTTCTTCTGGGAGGCACCATTCGACTCACCAACCTGAGGGGTAAGGATCTTCTAGAGCCAATCAACGCCAACAATGTGAAAATCTCTCACAGGTAAGCCAATCCAACCTTATCAAGAGTTACATTAGTAGAGCTGAAGTCAAGAGGTCAAGGCTTAGACCTCTGAGAATCCCTTTCCGTCCACCAACAAGTGTTTCAAATAAGGGGATTCAAAAGAAAAAAGAGAGAATAAAAAGACACAAAAAGAAAGAAGAAAAAGAAAAAATAAAAGAATACAAAAAAGAAAAGAGAAAGAAAATGGGAAGCCAAAGCAAGGCACCTGAGAAAAATCAACCCAAGAAGAAACACAGTCATCCATCCATTCATCTCAGAATGGTCTTTAGCTAAGACCGACAGCTCTATCATCGTAACTTAGGATAAGGGCTGAAAGGCTACCATCGGTCGGCAACGACGGATTTCCGACCTCTAGCCGCCGCAATTATCTAAAAATCCAGAAAAAAAGAGATGTGTACCTAAACAAAGAGGGTGGAGTGAAAACCCGAAAGGGCGCTCTGAGTAAAAACAGTGGGCATACAACGGACTTGGTGAAAACCCAAAAGGGCGCCGAGGTTAAAAACAGCATAGCTGCCAAGGGGCAGGCAAGATCAAATACCCGGGACGTGGTGAAAACCCGAAAGGGCGCTACGGACAAAAATGACGGGAAAAGGCCGGCTGTGGTGAAAACTCGAAAGAGCGCTGCAGGCAAAAATGACTCGAATAGAAAAAGAAAAATTAGAAGTGCAGGTATCAAGAAATCAGACGGTCCAGATCAGTTCAAGCGGTTAGAGTTCAAGAACAAGAAGAAGTACAGTCGGGAACAAAGAACTCTACGAACTCTAACAATCTCAGGAAGTAACAGTTTCCATTGCTTACACCTCTAGGGAACCAAAGGGACCTCACGCAAGTCAATCTCAAGACATCGGTAAAAGCATTAGCCGAGCCTCAGTTCTGATTCCTATATCCCGACACAAAATCCAAACACACTCCCAGGACAACTTATGGCACAATAGATTTTCAAAAAGTTTTCTCCTTTCCCATTAAATGCATCGTATTTATTTTACATATATCATGTCATCTTTTTCAAAAATACAAAAAATGCACCATCACCAGTCATGTACTATGCAAAAAGGAATGTACAGATGGCCGATACAATCAATCTCTACCCTCCTCCTCGGCCATATCAGGTAAGTCCTCTGACTCATAATGAAGTAGCCTCGCTCTCAACCTGCTCACCTCCATACACAGGTAATGCACCTCATCGCGCTCAGGGTACGGATCGCTGTCTCCTCCTCAGACAACCTCTGATCGGCAGCCAATCTCCTCGACATCATCTCACAATGATACCGAAGTGCGAAAATCTCAGACAGCAAATGGCCATGAGTGGGCAAAAGGAAACCAGGATCGATGAATGGGCGCTCCTTAAAGGGCTCATATGAACCAGAAGAAGAGGCGGCATCTCCAAGGATATCCTGCTCATCCTCATCGGCAGTCTGGTACCAGCAAGGGATACGTCGATACAGAGACTGCTCAGCAACCCAGTGATGATACGGGGCAGTCGCCATCGAAAAAGTTCGCAGCTCAAAACCCAGCAAATCAGCAGTCAAGTAACTCGCCCAGGATCCATCAACCCGAGTCCTAAAGTCAGATGATCTAGACGGAAGTGCTCGACGTCTGATACCCGTGAAAGCAAAAAGAGGAACATCTTGCTCATATCCGAACTGCCACAGGAACCGGATAGGGTGATAAGAAAAGTAAGATCGAAAGCCTACCAACATCAGAGGAAGGCGGTGCGCATAGTAAAGCACTGGAGGAAGTGAAAGCCAAGATGACTCCCAACGAACATTCCAGTCACGAAGTTCAGCGAACATCCTGCAATACAAGGGCTCACTCATCCTAGCCGTATGAGGAAGAAATTCCATGATGTGTCGCATAAGGTCTGGGCGACGGGTGCCACGAAATGATACAGGAACAGTCAGCAAAAGACGCTCCCATAACCAGACCTGATCACAAGAAAGAAAAGAAATTCAGCTAAAGCAGAGAAATTCCCAAAAGGACAAGAAAAGAAAGGCACAAAAGATACCTGAAGAAATGCACAGCAGCCGCGAAGGACACGAGTCGGCCCAGTGCACAGTCAGTCAACCCATTAAACAATTCTGCCAGGACGAGAGAAATGATCCCCTGTCATCGAACAACTCGGCTCATCACCTCTAAAAGCAAAGGAGTCTGAGACCTGCGCCATCCCGAGAATAGCACCTCAGCAATCAAGCAGAACATCAGTGCATTCCGAGCAAGTAGAGACCCTGCCACACTCCGAGGACCCGAAAAAAGATCATACAACAAGTCCAAGGAGAACACCACAGCATCCTGGCCGGCGGCAGCAGGTTGAACAAGATAAGGGATCCCGAACCAGTTCTGCGATGTGGCAGTCTTCGACAAAGTCTTCGGCAAAAAATACTAAGAATAATCCCAAGGAAGACCTGTCAAACGCGCAAGCTCCTCCAAAGAAGGTCCCATCTCCATGTCGTTCAAAGCAAACAAGTTCAATGAAGGGACCCAGTCAATCAGTGTAGCCCCGAGCATCCTCAAATCAATGTCAACTCTAGCCATATGGATCAGACTGCTAACGCCATAAGACTCCAAATCTCGAATCTCATAAGCCGACAAGCTGTCAAGCCAAGCAAGCAGTCATGGTGAGCAGGAAGGACAAGGAAGCAACTGACAAGTCCCCACAGGAATCCCCTCCAAAACAAAAGGCCCAGGAATCGATGACAGCTCATCAAGGATCGGAAGATCAACGGGCGAAGAAGAAGGAAAAGCTGGAACCTCTACAGACTCAACAGCCCCTGACCTATCCCCAGTAGCGGCTATGTCTGATATAGTCACATCGTTGTCTGAAACTGTCATGACCTCAACCGCATGAGAAGACTCGCCCACCTCGTGAACGGAGTGCGTAAAGGACCGACGATCGGGCGAAGGATAGTACTCTCCATCAAAAGGGCTATCAGCAAAGATCACACCACACATCGTGGCATCCTGACCAATCCGACCGCTGAAAAGTGCATCTGAACCATCAAGAAAGGTCCCGACAACCCCGATCGAAGAATCAACGGTCAAATCTGGACCTGTAGTCCTCTCCAACATAAAGTCGTGAATCCAATCATCATCCTGTCCAATCAAAGGGATCATTGAGTCATACACACCGTCCATCATCAGGGGGACATCATCAATGATCACATCAAGTCCACCCAAGCAAGTGTGCCGCACATCTCGGCCATCATCAAGAGCATCCAAACCATCAAAGGTATCATCTAAACCATCCATACCATCCAAACATGAGATCAGCCCATCTATGTCCATCGTAGCCCCATCACCACCAACAATCACATCATTCATGTGGCCCACAGTCAAGGGATGTATAGCCTCACTTATGTCCCATCTCCTCATCCCATCCATACCATCCATTTCTCCCATAATCAATGGCCCATTCAAATATGAAATTTCAGCATGGCTGCCATTAATGGGGCCATTCAAAGCTCCACCAACCACCATCCTTAAATCCCCATCAATACCCTCATTCAAAGCTCCATCTCTACCATCAATCAAAAGCGTCTCACCATCTTTAAAGCCTTCACCAATTGCTAAAGTGTGGGACCCACCAACCTCTCCCACAATGGCCCCCAAGCCATCATCAATGGCTGCTCAAGAGAGGACCAATAGAGAAAAAGACAAAAAGAGAAGGAAAGATGAGACAAAGGGAAGACTCATGGCTGAAATCGAACCTGGACGTACAAAGAAGGTGGGGACAAGAGCAGTGGACAGAAGGGAATGTCCGAACCAGAGCTAGCCCAGACCACACAAGAGGCAAGTCTTGGGCAGCCCACAGGGACGCGCTCCCTCTCTCTCCGCGGGATTGGCTCCATGGTCGTTGGTAGGTGAGGCTGACAGTCCACGTCAGCAAATGGCACCCTGAGGGCCGCCCAAGGCTCCAATCCACTCCGAATTTCGTTTGAGGATGATCAGAATCATCTGGAAGCTACCCCACCTGTCCAATGATGAAGTATTACAGCCAACATGGGCCTCATCAAGTCAAAGAGAAGAAAAATTGATCAAGAGGGGCCCACAAGCAATCTGAGCCATTCAAAGACTAGATCATCATGATCTAAACCATGGAAGAGTTCACATGAGTCATGAAATAGCAAGATCGAAGGCTTGATCATCAAGAAAGAGGGCCAGAATCCAAGATCTGATCATCAAGTGGGCCCACATGGCTGAAAAGAGCAATCTGAACCGTTCAAGTCATTATCCACGCCATGAGAAGCTTTCTTAGCCTCACAAAACATCAAGAAAATGTGCTCCAAAGCAAAGTGAAAGTCTGAAAAGGGCCCACAGGGCCAAGTCAAGTAATTCGGACCATTCAAATCACAATCAGCCCCGTCAGAAGCCAAACAAAGCAAGGTAAGTATGCCCAATCACAAAGTTTTTTCTGGTCCGAAGACCTTAAACTACGTCGGGATCAAGATCCCGAGGGATTTTTAATAAAAAAAATGGGCATCGATCTCAACCATCAAAATCAGAATCGATGACTCAGAACACTTTTCAAAATCACAAAAATATATTACCAGTCTCGCTTTTAAGTTCGGGTCCAAATACCTTAAACTACGTCGGGATCAAGATCGCGAAGGGCTTTTTAAATAAAAACCGGTAGCAATCTGGATCGTTCAAATCAAGATTTGCTGACACCGGACATTTTCTAAAAATAGAAAAATGTGTTTGCCCTGTCCTGTACATATTTTGGTCCGAAGACCTTAAACTACGTCGGGATCAAGATCCCGAGGGATTTTAAATAAAAATCGACATCGGTCTTGATCGTTCGAATCAAGATCAGATGACTCCTGACATTTTTCTAAAAATAAAAAAATATGTCTATGCATTTCCAGCCCTCGCTTGTAAAGTTCAGGTCCGAAGACCTTAAACTACATCGGGATCAAGATCCCGAGGGACTTTTTAAATAAAAACCAGTAGTAGTCTGGATCGTTCGAATCAAGATTCATTGACACCGGACATTTTCCAAAAACAAAAAAATGTGTTTCCCTGTTCTGTACAGATTTGTGATCTGAAGACCTTAAACTACGTCGGGATCAACATCCCGAGAGACTTTTTTAATAAAAACCGTCATTCGATCTCAACCGATCAAGGAAGGGGTCAGATGGACCGGATCTTTTCAAAATCACAAAAAGAATGCATTTTCAGCCTATACATATTTTTGGTTCGAAGACCTAAAACTACACTGGGATTAATTTCTCGGGGGACCTTTTCCTGCTTTCAACCAAAAATCGGCATCGGCCTCGACCGCTCGGATCAAGGTTCAATAACCCGGATCATTTCAAAAATATCAAAAAAAATTTAAGCTTTCCATAAAAAACAGTATCAATCTCGATCACTCGAGTTGAAGTCTGGAACTTTTTAAATATATATATATATATATATATATATATATATATATATATATATATATATATATATATATATATATATAATACAAAAAAAATGATTTTCACCATCAATTTTAACTGCGCAAATTCATCCCCAGCGATCCGAAGACCTAAAACTACACTGAGATTAACTTCTCGGGGGCTTTCTTTCCTAACCTGTCCCAGACATGGCTGACACTTGATCGTACGAGTGTTTGGAATCTTCTAAACAGGTAAAGGTTGAGGCGGGCAGAACCCCCAATCCTGTTCGTGTTGAACGCACCGTGATAGACAACCTTGATTTGGAAGTCGCTGTTGAATCTGACGGATGTTCTCTGTTCCTAAAACCCATGAAGGGGATTAAGGCAGTTGGGAGGTGAAGCGCACCCTCACGAAATTGTGAGCAACATAAGGCCCCAAACTGGATTGACAAAGGGAAATGTGAGAATGTGACTCATTCTGTGGCCGAAGGAGTCCGTCAGACGATACGTGGTCTATGTGCATTGCACATGAGAAATAAGTAACTTTGTGGGTGTGTTGACTGAAAACCCTCAAATCTCCTCATCCAAAAATGTAAAACTACGACACTTAACTGTGTGAGACTCGTCTTGCTCGCTGACGTAAAATGGATTGGGTGCTTTACCAGCAGTAGAAGGTGGAAGCGGATGAAAATTTCACACATTTCCCTGTATTTCAGAAAAATCAGAAAAATACCAAAACATTGCAAAATATTTTCAGAAATCATAAAATATTTCCCTTGCTTTCAATAATACCGATCTTTACTCGGACAAAATATTTTCAAAATCACAAAAATATTTCCTTTGTCTTCAATAAACAATCTCTATCCTAACTATTCAGGTAAAGATCAGGACTACATATTTGCAAAAATCACAAAAAAAATGTCACTATCCCCAGCACTGCACTTGTCTCGAACCCCGCTCACATCACAATTTGGGATGACGGATCCGATCGCCCGTAAATTGAAATCTTGACCAAAACTGGCGACCAAGCACCGTCTCAATCGCATCCATTCACAGAAGAACATCTTGAAGTCTTATAACATCCTTCATCCATTCCCATTAGCAAAGAAACAGCATCTTGGGACGATGGACCTGATCGACCACGGGTTGGGATCTTGACCAACCCACTGACCAAACATCCGCATTGAAAAGAAAATCCCCAGGGGAGCAAAACCCTGCAAGCAATAAGCTCAAAGTTCTCTGCATCCCCAGCAAAAGCAAAATCATCGAACTGAAAGAGAATGAGCCAAACCATGCATCCATCATCAAATATGCATCTCCATGCATCAGCAGCATCGCATCAATCATCATGTTTACCTGCTTTCAAAATAAAAGTCGGTTAGCCAAAGACCCCACAGGCATCCCTAGTGGAGGCAGGTGCAAGCCATATTTTCTTTTCAAAAAATACAAAAAATATTTCTATTCGCAAATAAAAACCCCATGGAGTATCACACCCCAGAGTAGGTAACTTTTCAAAATCCCCAAAACATTTTCCCAGTAGAGCGTTCGACCTCTAAAATGCTGAGAGATCTTCCATATCTCTGGGTAGGAGCTGACGTAAAAATCAAATAAGATCCGATGTCTCACGGTTTCCACAGAGATCATCAAATCTAATGCACTCAAAGTACGGTCGAACTGAACTCCGGTGTCAGTGCGGTCATACCACATGCTAAGATACGAAAAGACGAAAGCCAAATGGCTCGGTCAAAGAAACCATTTGAACAGGTGGAAACGATGAATTGTAACCCAAGTATCAAAATCAGCAGATTGGGTGGAAAGAGCTCACCCGCACATACCTAGGCGTGGATGCCTGAAGTACCTTGACTGATTCCAAGTCGGCGTAGTGGACTCCCGTAAAACTACATGACGCAAGGTATCTAACCACTTTGATAGTCAAGCGAAACAAGTACTCCTGGAGTGATCTAGGAAAACATCAAACAATCAATCGCAGGGTTAGTAACCTCGTAAGACTATGACGCAGAGGCTCTGCTGTACCTTTCTGATGTTAGTACCGATCGGGAATGGAAGGGTTGCGATTGGGTACCCTAATTGCAGCGCATTGTAGGGATAATCGTAACGTTTTCTCCAAACTCCCGCGGTATGTGCGAGTTATCAATCTCCAAACAATCAACTGACTCAGATACAAAGGACAACAAAGATTCCAGACCAAAATCTAGGAAAGAATGAATTGCAAACCAAGCATCAAAACCAGCAGATCGGGTGGAAAAGGTCCACCCGCACATACCCAGGCGTGGATGCCTGAAGTACCTTGACTGATTCCAAGTCAGCGTAGTGGACTCCCGTAAGACTACATGACGTAGGGCAGCTAACCACTTTGATAGTCAAGTGAAACAAGTACTCCTGGAGTGATTCGGGAAAACATCATACAATCAATCACAGGGTCAGTATCCTCGTAAGACTACGACGCAGAGGCTTTGCTGTACCTTTCCAATGTTAGTACCAGTCGGGAATGGAAGGGTTGCGGTTGGCTACCCAGGTTACAGCGCATTGCAGGGACAATCGCAACGTTTTCTCTAAACTCCCGCGGTATGTGAGAGTGATCAATTTCCAGACGATCAACTGGCACAGATGCAAAGGCAAGCAAAGATTTCAGACCATGATCTATGAATGACCGGGTCAGAAGTGGGGTGTCCACTCGCTTTGGCATTCGGTTGCACACAACCTCTACCAAAGGGGGGCATCTAAAGACACCCCACCTTCGGCTACAATGTTGGTAGAGATAGCTGAATGAATAGAGGACCATACACCCAAATCCCATGTCCAAACTCAGCCAAACCCACCCTTGTAAGCCCCAATCCATAGCCCAACTCAAGCCTGAACCCAGTCAAATCACCCCTAAACATCAGCCTGAAAAACCCCCCATAAGAAAAACCAGTCAAAAAATCTCCAAAAAAAAGTCAAACTCGGCGAGTCAACCCGCTGAGTCAACCCACTGAGTCAACTCACCGTGTCAACCCATCTCTTAAACCCAGTCAACTCACCGAGTTCCAGACCACAGCCTTGAAGCATGTCCGTACTGCCCGCTGAATCCCAAGAAAGGCCGTATGGGTGGCCCCCTGAGGGCTGCCCAAACTTATTTACGGGTTCTGCCACTCCTCGCTGCTATAAATACCCCCCTCCCCTTCTCATTTGACAAGCCCTCAAGCCCGAGTGCGATCCCGTTCAGTCTGAGCCCTCCTCCACCCTTTTAGCCCATTTTTTCCACCAAGGAGAGCCTGAGTGAGGAGAGCCTAGCCCTGGTCCAACCCAGCCTGATCACTGGTCCAAGTCTCCCAAGCCATCCAAGTCTTGATCCAGCCACTCAAAGCAAACCCTTGCGACACCTCCGTCCATCCAGCTATTCTTTCAGCAAAGATCACGCCGCACATTGTGGCATCCTAACCAATTTGACTACTAAAAATGCATCTGAGCCGTCAAGAAAGGCCTCGGTAACCCCGATCGAAGAATCTATAGTCAGATCTGGACCTGCAGTCCTCTCTAACATAAAGTCAGGAATCCAACCATCACTCTGTCCAGTCGAGGGGATCATCGGAACATCCACACCGTCCATCATTAGGGGGACATTAATGGGGGCATTCAAAGCTTCCCCAACAACCACCCTTAATCCACCATCAACGGCCTCATTCAATGCTCTATCTACATTATCAATAAAAAACATCCCACCATCATTAAAGCCCGCACCACTTTCTGAAGTATGGGACCCACCAACCTCTCCCTCAATGACCCCCAAATCATCATCAAGGGCTGCTTAAGAAAGGACAAAGCAAGAAGAGGACAAGATAAAGAGAAAGGACAAAGAGAAAAGGAGATTCATGGCTGAAATCGAACTCTCCAGTACTGGGAATGTGGGGACAGGAGCAGTGAGCAGATGAGAATGTCCGAACTAGAGTCAACCCAGACCGCACATGAGGAGAGGTTTGGATGGCCCCCTGTGGGCCGCCCGTATGGACGGTCTCCCTCTCTCTTCACGGGATTGGCCTCACAGTTTCTAGTAGGTGAGACTGTGTGGACCCTCGCCTTTCCGCGCTCCCAAACATTCTCCCTTTCCTTTTAGAAAAAGAAGAAGGGGTGCGTGCGCGCGAATCGCCGTTTGTGCCACTGGCTTGCCTCGTTCTCGAGGGCTTTGTTTGGTTGTCGTGTTAAGCTAGATGTGTTTAGATGAGTTTGTATAATACCAGAGTCGCCACTAGCCGGTTACTTCGAACTATAGTCGGCTAGACCTTGTAGAAACATTAAAGAAGGGGATCCGAAGATTCCTTCCTCTAAAATGACTCCTTTTGATCTGCGATCAAATATTCGAGGTAAGGGATCACGGTTACAGGGTGGGAAGAGGTTAAGCACCCCACACACTGCCCGTACCGAAGTACGGTCTCTACTTCACAGAATCGAACTAATACTTGAAAGTCTGATTTAATCCTCGTACATTCTCATAGATGACATGATGCATGAATGCAGGTCTGAACAGTAAGAGTTTCTGATGGGCAAGTTTCCATTAACAGGCAAGCCCAGAGCATACGCTCGAACTGGTGCTTTATGTGAGATTCATGCAGTGTGTTTGAATAATCAAAGTGTTTATAGTGGCTGATGCATGAATGCAGGTCTGAACAGTAAGAGTTTCTGTTGGGCAGGTTTCCATTAATAGGCAAGCCCAGAGCATACGCTCGAACTGACAGGTGCTTTATGCGGGATGCATGTTGTGTGTTTGAATAATCAAAGTGCTTGTAGTGAAGCAGGGGGGTTGGAAGAAAAGTAATGTTGCACTTATGTTAGATGCGAATGAGATGATGCTAGCCCTTTTGATGAAGAGTATTAACCTTCTCCTGATCGTCGACCTTTTACGCATTCGGTTCACGAGGTGGACGAGTCTTCTCATGCTGCTGAAGTCGTGATAGTTTCAAATAGCGATGTGACTATATCAGACAGCTGCTACTGGGGATATGTCAGGGCCTGTTGAGTTTGTAGAGGTTCCAACTTTTTCTTCTCCTTCGCCTGTTGATCTTCCGATCCTTGATGAGCTATCATTGATTCTTGGGCCTTTTGTTCTGGAGGGGATACCTATGAGGACTTGCCAGTTGCTTCCTCATCCTTCTTGCTCGCCACAGCTGCTTGCTTGGCTTGACAAATTGTCAACTTATGAGATTTGAGAGTTGGAGTCATATGGCTTTCGCGGTCTGATCCATATGGTTAGAGTTGACATTGATTGGAGGATGCTCGGGGCTGCACTGATTGACTGGGTCCCTTCGTTGAACTTGTTTGCATTCAACGACATGGAGGTGGGACCTTCTTTGGAGGAGCTTGCGTGTTTGACCGGTCTTCCCTGGGATTACGCTCATTATTTCTCGTCGAAGACTTTACCGAAGACTACCACTCCGCAGAACTGGTTCGAGATCCCGTATCTTATTCAGCCTGCAACTGTCGGTCAGGATGCAGTGGTCTTCTCTTTAGACTCGCTATATGATCTTTTCTCGGGCCCTCGTAATGTGGCAGGGTCCCTACTTTCTCGGAATGCACTGATGTTCTGTTTGATAGCTGAGGTGCTATTCTCAAGATGGCGCAGATCTCAGACTCCTTTGCTCTTCGAGGTGATGAGCCGAGCTACTCGACGGTAGGGGATCATTGCTCTTCTTCTGCATACAGCTAGGATGAGTGAGCCCTTGTATCATAGGATGTTTGCTGAACTGCGTGACTGGAATGTTCGTTGGGAGTCATCTTAGCTTTCACTTCCTCCAGTACTTTGTGATGCTCACCGCCTTCCTCTGATGCTGGTAGGCTTTCGATCTTACTTTTCTTATCACCTTATCCGGTTCCTGCGGCAGTTCGGGTATGAGCAGGATGTTCCTCCTTTTGCTTTCTAGGGTATCGGGCGTCGAGCACTTCCAGCTAGGTCATTTGACTTTAGGACTCGGATTGATGGATCCTGGGCGAGTCACCTGACTGCTGATTTGCTTGGTTTTGAGTTGCGGACTTTTTCGATGACGACTGCCCCATACCAGCATTGGGTTGCAGAGCAATCTCTGTATCGGCGCATTCCTTGTTGGCACTTGACTGCTGATGAGGACGTGCAGGATGTTTTGGGGATGCTGGTTCTTCGTCTGGTTCATATGAGCCATTTGAGGAGCGCCCATTTATCGATCCCGGCTTCCTCTTGGCCACTCATGGCCACTTCCTGTCTGAGATTTCTGCACTCCGGTATCATTGTGAGATGATGTCGAGGAGATTGGCTGATGATCAGAGATTGTCTGATGAGGAGATGATGATCCGTAGCCTTGAGCGGATGAGGTGCATTACCTACACATGGAGGTGAGCAGGTTGAGAGCGAGGCTATTTCATTATGAGTCAGACGACTTACCTGACGTGGCCGAGGAGGAGGGCAGAGATTGATTTTTTTGCTTTTAGGGCTGTGTCGGCCGTCCGTACGTTCCTTTTTGAATAGTACATGACCGGTGATGATGCATTTTTTTGTATTTTGAAAGAAATTATATTATATGTAAAAGAAATATGATGCCTTTAATGAAAAGAGAAAAACTTTTTTTAGAACTTATTGTGCCATGAGTTGTCTTGTGAGTGTGTCTGGATTTCGTGCCGGGACATAGGAATCAGAACTCAGGCTCAGCCAATACTTTGACTGATGTCTCGAGATTCACTTGTGTGAGATCCCTTTGGTTCCTTAGAGGTGTAGGCAATGGAAACTGTTACTTCCTGAGAGTTTTGTCAAAGTTTGTAGAGTTCTTTGTTCTTGACTGTGCTTCTTCTTGTTCTTGAATTGTCATTGCTTGAGTTGATCTGGACCGTCTGGTTTCTTGGAACCCGTACTTTTTTTCTTTTTTCTTTTTTCTACTCCCGTCATTTTTGCCTGCAGAGCTCTTTCGAGTTTTCACCACAGCCGGCATTTTCTTGTCACTTTTACCCGTAGCGCCCTTTCGGGTTTTCACCACATCTCGGGTATTTGATCTTGCTTTTCCCTTGGCAGCTATGCTGTTTTTACCCTCGGTGCCCTTTCAGGTTTTCACCAAGTCTGCTATATGCCCACTGTGTTTACTCAGAGCGCCCTTCCGGGTTTTCACTCCGCCCTTTTTGTTTAGGCACACATTTTCTTCTCTCTCTTTTTTTTCTTTTTTCTGGATTTTTGGATAACTGCAGTAGCTAGAGGTCTGGAATTCGTCATTGCCGGTCGATGGCAGCCTTTCAGCCATTATCCTGAGTTATGATGATAGAGTTGTTGGTCTTAGCTACGAACTCTTCTAAGATGGATGGATGGGTGATTGTGTTCCCTTTGGGGTTGATTTTTCTCAGGTTCCTTGTTTTGGATTTCCCCTTGTTTTTTGCTCTTTTCTTTAAATTCCCTTTTTTGTTGAATCTCTTTATTTGAAACACTTGTTGGTGGACAGAAATGATTTCTCAGAGGTTTTAACTTCGACCACTTGACTTCAGCTCTATTAATGTAACTCTTGATATGGTCAGAATGACTTACGCATGAAAGATCTTCACTTTGTCAGCGTTGATTGGCTCAAGAAGATCCACCCCTCTCATGTTGGTGAGTCTGAGGGCGCCTCCGAGAAGTACTACTCTGATGATCAGTGGTCCGTCCCATGAGGGTTTGAACTTTCCTCTGGGATCCGGAAGGTGCAATGGTAGGATCTTCTTCATGACCATGTCGCCTACCTTGAAACTTCTTTTTCGGACTCTCTTGTTGTAAGCCCGAGCGATCCTTTTCTGGTAGCACTGGGAATGACTTAACGCACACATGCGCTTCTCATCTGCTAGCTGTAGCTGATCGAATCTGGCCCGTTGCCATTCTCCTTCTTCAATTCTGCTTTCCAGTAACACCCGTAGTGACGGTATTTCCACCTCGACTGGTAGAACTACTTCCATTCCATAAGTAAGCTCGAAAGGAGTAACTCCTGTAGCAGACCATACAGACGTTCAATAGGCCCAAAGTGCATATGGGAGCATGTCTGACCAATCTCGATAAGTCGTGACCATCTTCTCGAGTATTCCGACAATTGTCTTGTTTGCGGCTTCTACCCCACCATTCATCTGAGGACGGTAAGGGCTTGATCAATGACGTTGAATTTTGAACTTGCTGAGGAAGTTGTCCATCTTCTTGTTGACGAATGGGGTCCCATTATCTGTGATGATAGTATTAGGGATTCCATACCAGCATATGATGTTGTTCTTCATGAATTTGATCACCTGGGATGTTGCAATCATGATGTAGGAGGCTGCTTCTACCCACTTGGTGAAGTAGTCAACTACCACAAGTATATACTCATGACCGTTTGATGCTTGGGATTAATCTTTCCAATGATGTCGAGTCCCCACATAGAAAAGGGTCAGGGAGTCGTCAGGTTGTATAAATCTGATGAGGGGGCATGAATTTGATTCGTGTGCTCCTGACACTTGAAGCATTTTCTGACGTGCTGGCAGCAGTTTATCTCCATGGTGAGCCAATAGTAGCCGAGTTGTAGAATCTTCTTTGCTATCATGTGCCCGTTCATGTGTGAGCCACAGATTCCTTCGTGTATTTCTTTCATGATCTTTGTAGCTTCCATTTCATCAACGCATCGAAGAAGGACTTGATTATAGGATCACTTGTAAAGAATTTCGCCACTGATGGTGAAATGGCCGGCCAAACGCTGGATGGTTCGACGATCTGTTGTTGTTGCTGCCTCTGGATATTCTTGGGTTTCGAGATATTGCTTGATGTTGGCATACCAGGGTTTGTCAGGGGCAGCTTCGGCTTCTTCTATTTGCAAACAAAAAGCAGGTTCATCTTAAGTTTCGACTGTGAGCTCCCATTCTGAATCTCCTTTTGGGATCTCGAGCATTGATGCAAGTGTAGCGTGAGCATCTGCAAACTGATTCTTGGCCCTGGGCAAGTATGAGAAGGTGATTTCTTTGAATTCTTCGACCAGATTTTCAAGGTACACATGATATGGTATCAACTTCTCGTCCTTGGTTTTTCATTCGCCACTAGTCTTATTGATGATAAGCTGTGAGTCTCTAAATACTCGTAGCTTTTTGACGCCTAAGATTATGGCTTCCCTTAGACTAGAGATGCATACTTCATACTCTACCATGTTTTTGGTGCACTCGAATGCTTTGCGCCTTGAGATAGGAATAAGGACATCGTCTGGAGAGTAGAGGATTGCTCCGATTCCACTTCCTTTAGAATTTGTTACGCCGTCGAAGAATCACATCCACTCATCTTTCTTCTTCTTTTCTTTACCTTCGATAAGGAAGAGATTTTCATCAGGGAAGAATGTCTTGAGCGGTTGATAATCTAGGAGAGAGTGAGCGGCAAGATGATCGGCGAGGGCCTGCCCTTGATTGCCTTCTGAGTGACATAGGTGATGTCGAATTCAGACAGGAGTAGCTGCCATTTAGCCATCCTTCCAGTGAGTGCTAGTTTCTCAAATAGGTATTTGAGCGAATCCATGTGAGCGAGGAGGAGAATGGGGAACGCAATTATGTATTGACGGAGTCGCTGAGTTGCCCAGACTAGGGCGAGGCAAGTCTTCTCGATCGAGGAATACCTGGTCTTGTAATCGGTAAACTTTCGGCTCAAATAGTATATTGCTTGTTCCTTCTTCCTAGTCTCGTCGTGTTGGCCGAGAACATAGCTAATGGCTTCTGTTGCAACTGAGATATATAACAATAGTGATTGTCCGAGAGTGGGCGACACTAGAACTAGAGGATTCATGAGATACTTCTTGATACGGTCGAAGGCGACTTGGCAATCGTCATTCTATTCTTTTGGAACGTTCTTCCGAAGGAGCTTGAATATGGGTTCATAGATAGGTGTGAGCTGTGCGATGAAGCGACTGATGTATTGAATTCTGTCGAGGAAGCCACGAATTTATTTATCTGTTCTAGGAGAGGGCATCTCGATGATTGCTCTGGTTTTAGTTTCGTCGACCCTGATGCCATCCTCGCTTACCATAAAGCCAAGGAGTTTGCCTCCCGTTGCACCGAAGACACATTTCTGAGGGTTGAGACGGAGCTTGTACTTTTCTAATTTGTTGAATAACTTCTTCAGATCTTCAAAGTGTCCTTCAACTGTGCGAGATTTGACGATCATATCGTCCACATACACTTCAAGATCTTTTTTCATCATATCGTGGAATAATGCTATCATTGCTCGTTAATATGTTGCTCCTGTGTTCTTCAGACCGAACGACATTACCCTGTAACAGAAGGTTCCCTAGGGAGTGATTAGCAATGTCTTCTCGCGATCTTCAATGGCCATCTTGATCTGATTGGAACCTGAGAACCTGTCCATGAATGAGAAGATCTTGTACCCGGCAATGTTGTCGACCAGAGTGTCGATATGTGGCAAAGGGAAGTCATCTTTAGGATTGGCTTTGTTGAGATCTCAGAAGTCGATGCACATTGAACCTTGCCATCCTTCTTCGGTACTGGTACGATATTGGTGAGCCATTCAGGGTAGTTGGAAACTACCAAGAATCCCGCATTATACTGCTTGATGATGTCATCTCGGACTTTCAGGGCCCACTTTGGCTTCATTCTTCAAAGTTTCTGCTTCACTGGCTTCATATTCGGCTTGGTTGCCAGGTGGTGTACAAAAAGCTCTTCATCGAGCCCTGGCATGTCTTCATATGAGAACGCAAACTTGGATAATGTTGGAGCTAGGAACTTTATCATTCTTTGCTTCATCTCTGGTGGCAACGATTTTCCAATGCATACTTCCCTAGGGATCTCGAGTGTCCCCAAGTTTACTACTTCAAAATCATCGGCTACAACATTGGCTTTAGATTCGAACTTTTTTGAGGAAATCCTCTAGTTTGAGAGTTGGGTCATCATCTTCCTCATCCCGAGCTTCGTCCAGAGCCATGAGCTCAAAGTCTAATTCGATGTCAAAATTATATGATTCGACTTCAAACTCATGTGACTCTTTAGACGAACTTGGCACACTATTAAATGCTAGATGTTTTAGCTTTTGAAAGTTTTTTATTTTTTATTTTTATTTTTAAAATTCACGGGACCCTGAACAAGCGAGCATTGCAGACCATGATTGATCCCAGCTTGTCCCAAAGTACCACTTACTGCTTAAATCGGCATTTTTTTTTAAGCCAGAGCCCTCAGATGACTCTCTGGCTGATTCAGAAGTTAAGGGAATGGATGACCATTCAGGACCCCACACTCCTTCCCTTAGAGAGGTGGGGGTTGATAATTTGGGCAAAAAATCACGGTCTGGCCCAATGACCATGATTTCTCGCAGTTGGGTTCGAGATCTAAGTCATACTCAGTCCCTTCTGGATCACTTACCTCACATTATAGTTTGTCTGGTTCCACAGTGAGACACAAGTTTGAAATCTGGACATCGGACCAATCCAGGGCTGGCCATTTCCCCTTCTTGGTCCAATGGATGGGTTGTTTCTGCCCCTGGCTGATGGTTGATGATGTTGGTTCTGTGGAGACAGGCGGGTCGTGCCCCTTGTTGATTGATGCTGAGATGGGCAAGTTGTGCCCCTGGTTGGCTGGAATTGAAGTGGGCAGGTTGTGCCCCTAGTTGATTGGAATTGAAGTGGCCAAGTTGTGCCCCTGGTTGATTGGAATTGAAGTGGGCAAGTTGTACCCCTGGTTGGGAGCAGGTATTAGAGTACCCTGGTCCTGAAGCTGTTGTATTTGTTTTCCTTCTTTGTCTTCATCCTCTCCTTGTTCTTCTGAAGGCTTAGATGGTTCGAGGATCGAGTCCCATCGAATGGGGGGCCATATAGCCCAAGCTAGGCTCATCGGGAGGCCTTTGTATAGTGCAGTCAGTTGATTTTCTCTTGGATCTCTGTAAGGCTCTCTTGGCCTGATGAAGTGAATGAGTGAGCACTAGAATTTCTTCTTTCTTTTATCCATGAAGATTGCCCTGTACCCGAGTCCCCATTTACGTTGATTATATACCAGCGGCATCTTTCTAATCTTGAAATGATTCTTCATACGCTACTTGAGGCTTAGACGTTCTGCTAGTGAAAAGACAAGATCCACACTTATCGATTCCGGATTGGCGATAGCGTTCACAGTCTCGAATTCGAAACTATGAAACGGGACGTCTTATTCAGAGTGTTGGATGTCGATGACAGGGATATCTGGTTCAGTGGCAGCAACATTGGAAAGAATGATGACCGCCTTCTCTACATGGACATAGATCACTTGATTTCCACAGATATACTTCACCCGTTGATGCAAAGTTGATGGCACAGCTCCAACCTTGTGCAGCCAAGGCCGTTTGCGCAACATGTTGAAAAAGGATGATATATCCAGGATTTGAAATGTGATGGTGGAGATTTCTGGACCAATCTGTACCTTTATGTCGACCTCCCATTCCACTGATCGGCGGGTGTTGTCGAATGCTCTGACGTACATGGTGCTTGGTCGAAATGAAGAGGGACTGATTCTCAGGCGTTCCGCAGTCTTGAGTGGGCAGACATTTAAACTTGAGCCGTTATCGATAAGGACCAGCGGGACACAGAGGTCTTTGTATCGTAAGGCTATATTGAGGGATCCCCCATGGTCGCGCCCTTCCGGTGGCAGCTCATTATCAGTGAAAGTGATGGCGCGTGGAGCCAGGAGCTGTCCGATCATCAATGTTATCATTTCAGGTGCTGTATCGAAGGAGACATGGGCATTGCTCAGGGTTTTGGAGAACATGTCTCGGTGTGTAAGAGATGTGCAGAGTAGCTCCCATACTGAGATTTGGGCAGGGATTGACTTGAGCTGAGTTGCCACATCATATGCAACTTCGTTTTTATTGCCGAGGCCTGAGAGAACGCTTTTGGGATCTCCTTTGTTCTGATTATCTCTTCGGATGAAACGCCCATTGGGATTCATGTTTCCTACCTCTACACATTCTGGAAATGCCATGGGACTTCTTTATAATTTTTCTCTCCTTTTCTTTCCATGACCACTGGTTCTTATAACGATGCTGGTGTGGGTACCAGATCTTCCTCATATGGAGCTTTTACCTTGAGAACTACATTGTTGCCTGTGCTGAAGGGATAATATCGAGGCTTGTCTTTATAGATCACATAAGGTCATGGTCCCGGCTTGGCTGTTCATGGAGCAGGAGGTTCTCATTGAATGAACACCGGTCCTCTTGATATGGCAGGGAGTTTCTCTGTTCGGCCCAGCTGTTGTGGTGTAATTGATATGCCTCCAGAACTTGCCCCTTGCAATATGACTGGCTCAACCAGAGGAGCCCCTTCCAAGACAATGGATTCTTGCTGCTGATGAGTATAATCCCTCCATTACGGATTGGATTGTTCCTGAGCTGAAATTGCCCCTTGCAAAACGACAGGTTCGTATGCGGGCTCGATGTATGACTGTACTCCTTCCAGGATGACCGGCTCCCAACATGAATGGTTGTAAGGTGCCCCTTGCAAGGTGACAAGCCCTTGAACAACTGGTGCATCATATGGAGGTGCTCCTTCGAGTACTAATGACTCAGAGACTGAAGGAGGAAAGGGGTTTGCCCCTTGAAAGATCGAAGGAGAATTTGTTGGCCCATAAGTGTAAGCATGAATGGACTGGATAGGGGAGAATAAGTGATCGAGACACTCTCCTTCTTTTATGCTGTTGATGGCAGGGCCACGAGACGAACTGGGGTCCGTCGAATGCTGAGGCAGAGGATTTTGAAGGATGTTGGTAGTGGCTGCTGGAGGAGTTTCAAGGACCGAGATGACGATCTTGCGGTCATCGATCAGATTTTGTATGGCATTCTTCAGAGTCATGCATCAATTTGTGGTCCTTGATGGTAGGCACAATATTCATCTTCTCGGTAGTTTGGAGGTAGAGGGTTTAGAGGAGGCCCGGGTGCCATTAGAGTAAGTAACTGCTTTTGTACCAGCATAGCCATAACTTGACTGAGTGGCTGAGTGAGAGGAGTGAATTTTCTGAACTCCCTGTAATTCTGCCTATTCTGATATGAGTATTGGCCGTTCCCCCTGAACTGCTACTGCTGTCGAGGTGGTTTTAGCTGTGGTTGAGGATTTGGTTGTGGCTAATACCTCTGAGGTTGATGCTGAACCTGATTCTGCTGATACTGTAGACGTCCTTGTGGGGGAGCATATTGGTTGCCCTGAGCAGTGGCAATGATGTTGTTTACCTCTGTCGGACGAGGAGGAGAACTGCTGCGGTTTCCATTCCCATATCCAATAGTCTTCCTTCCACTCTGTTCCGTTTGACTGGAGTGGCCTGATGAGGCCATGGGGAGATTGTCCCTGTGCGAATTTCTGCTTCGACTTGCTCTCCAGCGCGGATCAACTGTGAGAAATTCGCATATAGATGCGAGATGAGATATCCAGATATGCCAGGATGTGTTGAATGAACAATCATGGAGATTTATTCTTCGTCGTCGATAGGTGTCTGCATTCTGGCTTCCATAGCTCGCCAACGTCCCACATAAGCTAATAGTGTTTCATCACTCCTTTACCTAAGAGCCGCGAGGGCGGCTCTCCTGGGTGCCATGTTGAGATTGTACGGGAATTTGTCGACGAAAGCCTGAGAAAGTTGTTCCCAAGTCCTGATGTGATGGCAGTCCAATGATGTGTACCAATCTAGGGCATCACCCTTCAGAGATTTTTGGAACATGCGAATGAGGGCCCCTTCATTTCCTGAGATTGCACTCAACTCTCCACAGAAAGCCTTAAGACGTGCTGTGGGACAACCGCTGCCGTTGTATCTTTTGAATTTTTGTACCTCAAAATTTTGAGGTATCTGAGCATCTGGAAAAGGACACAAGTCTCTGAACTTGGTCGAAGGTAGATCGATTACTTGTTGTCGTTGAAGTTGATTTTGCAAGATCTAGAACTGCTCCCCCAACTTGTCCAATCCTGCATGATCTGCTAGAACGATTGGTGCCTCTCGGAGTAAGGCACGTTCTTCTTCGGCATAGTGGTCGATGTCTTCAACCCTATGGGCCTGTTGGAAAGCAACCGCGGTTTGCTGAAATTGATTTGATGATTGAATTGGATTCTGATGAACTTGTGCTTGAAATGACTGTAATTGTGCTGGAGACTGTACTGAAGGTTGAATTGGAACTTGCTGGAAATTAACTGGAGATTGTTGGATTGAAGATTTCTGGAAATTACCTGGAGTTTGCTGAATTGAAGATTGCTGGCAATTAACTGGAGTTTGCTGAATTGACGATTGGTGGAAATTAACTGGAATCCCATCGGCGGGGATGTGCTGGAATTGAAAAGTGCTCCTGTTTGTAGGAGGCTAAGATGTTGGGAAGTGACCCCCTTGTTGAGTATTCGCCACTGTCCGCTGTTTAATGTGGGCTTGACACTGACCCCTATTGTGGGCATTCGTCAGTGTTGTCCCTGCTGCTGAAAATTGAATTGAAATCCCATCGGCGGGGATGTGCTGAAATTGAGTAACGGTCCCATCGGCGGGGACATGCTGAGAAAGAAAAGGGGTTCCATCAGTGGGGACGTGCTGGAATCTACTGAGATTGTTGTTTGCAAGATTGACTGGAAGCTGACTGGAAGTCCCTGCGACGGGAATGCTCTGAGACGGCCTTGTCGTCGCAGGAAGGTACTGAGGAGGATGCCCCATAGTAAAGGGCTGAGATGGCTGTTGTCGGTAGTCTTAGGCAGACTCTGATGGTTGTGCTTGATTTGAGCTGGAGGTCGAAGGGACCCGGCATGGCTGCTGAGATTGCTGAACTGGGCCAACTTGATTGTTGACTGCTGCGGTAGCTTGTGCTTGCATGAATTGCAAGAGTATTTCTTGCATTGCTCTCATTCCTTGTACTAATTCTTGCATGATTAGTGTATTCTCAATTGGTTATTGCGCTGGAGGTTGCGCTTCGGCCAGGTCGAGGGCGGGGAAGAGATGAGCTTCCTCTTCATGGTCGGACATGGCTTACTGAGCTCGAGTACGGATTATGCTGCGGAAGGGAAGTTGTTTCCGAAGACGTTGAGCCCAAGGAGGAGTAATGGTGAGGAATATACTCTTTTCTCTCTCTTGTTTTGAGTTTTAGGATTTTTTTTTGATGAAATGCTATGCAAATGAGATTGTATGAGGACTAACGACTTTCAAGTACAGGAGGGATTCTGTTTTTCAAGTTGGATCACGACTAGTGGGACTAGCATATCCCCAGTGGAGTCGCCATTTTGTGAATGCTCGCCTCTCCGCGCTCCCGAATTCTCCCTTTTGGAAAAGGGGTGCGTGCGCGTGAATCGCCATTTGTGCTACTGGCTCGCCTCATTCTCGAGGGCTTTTTATCGGTTGTCGTGTTAAGTTGAATACGTTTGAATGAGTTTGTGTAAGACCGGAGTCGCCACTAACCAGTTACTTCGAATTTACAGTCGGCTAGACCCCGTAGAAACGTTAGAGAAGAGAATCCGAAGATTCCATCTTCTAAAATGACTCCTTTTGATCTACGGCCAGAGATTCGAGGTAAGGGATCATGGTGACAGGGTGGGAAGATGTTAAGCACCCCACGCTGCCCGTACCGAAGTACGATCTCTACTTCACACAATCAAACTAATACTTGAAAGCTTATTTAATCCTTGTACACTCTCATGAATGATATGATGTATGAATGTAGGTCTGAACAGTAAGAGTTTCTGATGAGCAGGTTTCTATTAACAGGCAAGCCCAGAGCATACGCTCGAACTGACAGGTGCTTTATGCGGGATGCATGCTGTGTATTTGAATAATCAAAGTATTGCAATGATATGATAAGCAAGGAGGTTGGAGGAATAGTAAATGTTGCACTTATGTTAGATGCGAATGAGATGATGCTAATAAAAGAGTAGCTGGATGGACGGGGTCTCGCTAGGGTTTGCTTCGAGTGGTTATATCAGGACTTGGATAGCTCAAGAGACTTGGACCAGGGTCAGGCTAGGCTGGACCAGGGCTAGGTTCTTCTCACTCGGGCTCTCCTTGGCGGAGGAATGGACTAAAGAGGGGGGGAGATGGCCTCGGAGCTCTCGGGCTGAAAAGATGGGAAGTGGATTTTTTTGGATTTTGTGGGATGATCAGGGATGCTGTGAATGAGAGGGAATGGGAGTATTTATAGCATTGAGCAGTGGCAGTTCCTGTAAATATGCTTGGGCGGTCCTCAAGGTGCCGCCCGTACGGCCTCGTTGCTCCAGCTTCGGAGCGTACGGCCCCCGAACCTGAAGCAGCAAAGCCCGAGGTTCGAGGTTCGGACCTGCTCGAAAGCTGTGGCTCGGAACTAGGTGAGTTGACTGGGTTTGAAAGATGGGTTGACACGATGAGTTGACTGTACGCATGGGCTGGACTGACCCGGTGAGTCGACTCGGTGATTTAACTCAACGGGTTGACTCACCAAGTTTGACTTTTTTGGAATTTTTTTACTGGTTTTTCTTATGGAGGGTTTTTCAGGCTGATGTTTAGGGGTGAGTCGACTGGGTTCAGGCGTGAGTTGGGCTATGGATTGGGGCTTACAAGGGTGAGTTTGGGGGTACGGTCCTCCATTCATTCAGCTATCTCTACCATCATTGTACCCGAAGGTGGGGTGTCTACATGGGCTCCTTGCCCAATTTTGAGATTGTTTCATACAGCTATATTCATGATACATTTTCTGTATGGATGGATATTTTGGGCCATACCCGCCATTTTGGACAGAATATGATAGACAAGCAGAATATATATGGTTAATCCTTTCTATATGTGTGTTGTTCTTTCCCCATTTTGTTTATAGTATGAATGGATTTTGAGTCTAATTGATCTTTCTAGATAAAATTTTTTGCTGGGAGGATGGATAGTTTGGGCATCGTTCCCTTTGACTCTTGTATGTTATATATGTTTGTTGTTTGTCTGTTTTTTATCTATGGTCTAATATACATTCTTTACGGGAGGTTGGTTGCTTAGGCTGTATGCCCTTTGATATTATTGATATAGTGTATATCGGCTGTGATCTGGTTCATGTTCTTTCTTGGTATATCTTTTGATTTGGTTGATCTGGGTATACATGCCATTAGAGGAGGTTGGTTGCTTGGGCTATATGCCCTATGGATTAATTGTTCAAATGTATATCTACTATGACCATCTGTCATGAGCTTTATAGTTAAATCAAAGGAATTTAGCATCATTTACCCTTCATAGTCAAGCTTTAAGTTGCCTTCACTTAGTATCATATGTTATTGCTTAACTATCATGAATTTTGTGCTTCATAGTTATATTTGAGGAGTAAGCCTCATTTGTGAACTTATAGTTGTATTTGAGGGTTTTAGCCTTTTGATCTGCTTGCGTAGTTTAACTTAAGTTGCTTAATTGCATATCATATGTTTTGTCAAACTATGTAGGTTTTGCGCATAATGGGAAAATTAGAGGGTTTGAGCCTCATCTTTGAGAATATGAGCATATTAGAGGTTGTCAGCCTCATTAGCCCTTGATAGTTTAGCCTAAGTTGTTACTTTTGGTATCATTAGCTAAACTGTCATCCTGCATAGATTAGCATAATCTTACTGAATTTTTATGCTTAATGCTTACTCATCTATACATTAGTCATTTATGTTTTTCTGAATATCTTTAAATGACTATAATTTGGATGATCATCTTCGCTTTAAAGTTTATATTCTAGATAATCATATCCTTGGTCATATGCTTGAATTGGTATGTCTTATGGATGACCATTTTCCATGATCATGATTACTTAATAGTTAAACATTTTTTTTATGATCTTATTTTTTCTCATTGATGCTTAATAGTTAAATTTTGTGAACGACCATTCTGTGCATGATCAACTTTGTTTAAGAAGATATATCCTATATTGATCATGCTCTGCTTACTCCATAATTTCAATGATGCAATGATCCTTTATTATATCCCGTGTCAGTATGTGCTGAATAGTTTGATCTTAATGTCATTGAACCATTGTATCTCTATGCTTGGTATATTTGATAGGGAGAGATTTATATCCCTATGAGATTGGTTCTTTATTAATTACTGACAAAAGGGGGAAGGATAAATTCCACCAAAATAAATGAAATCTGTTTTGCAGGATTTCTTTATTGTAAGGATATGCTGAAGTAAGGGGGAGTAATTCAAGGGGAATAGAAGCAGTATGAGTTGTAGTCCATGTCTCGAGTCCTATAATTCATTGTATATCATTGTAATCGTGAACATGTATTTTGTGTTATTTTGGTAGGTTAAGATTTTGTCACGTAATTAATAAAGGGGAGATTGTTAGTGCACTTGTTTGTGCACCTTGGTTGTCAATTATGTGAGTCAATATTTCAATCAGTCAGTTGAGCCCAATGAAGATGGAGACTGAAGACATGAGAAGGCAAGCTACATCAAGGATGGAAGAAACAGGTAAATATGGTGCCTTGGTGAACCCTAGCCTTTAACCTCTCCTAAACCATGTAGTATCTAAGCCTTATCTTTTAGTTGGCTTATGCTTAAAAGGTATGATCTTTAACCTCTCATAACCTAGAGTGAATATCCAAATAATCATCTTGGACCTAAGTGTTTTGAGTTAAAAAAAACTTGAAAAAAAAATAGCATGCGAATAATGTATTTTTAGTATGATCGATCCTATCGATGGACCTATCGATACTATCAAGCATCACTCCAGCAATTGAAAAACCTTTCTGGACAATCCGTCGACCCTATCAATGAAAGCCTCGATGACATCAAGCATCTGTCCAGTAATCTAAAAATTCTCTGGACAATCCGTCAATCCTATCAATGGAATCGTCGATCTTATCGATGAGTTTTTCAACCCTATAGAAGACCCTATCGACAACCCTAACGAAGCTCTCTGTCCAGATCTGAAAATTCTCTAGGCAGTCTGTCGAGCCTATCGATGGAATCGTTGAACATATCGATGAGTCTGTCGACCCTATCGAAGATCCTATCGACAACCCTATTAAAGCTCTCTATCCAACAATTTGCTTATACGTCTAGACGCGCCTTCGATCCTATCGACAGTCTGCTCGAGCTTATTGATCTAGCCATTTTTCTACCGTTTTCTAGCTGTTGGAATTTAAAGGCTATATATATGGGATTCGATTCTTAGGCTTAGATGATGGTTTTTGAGCTCTCATTTGTGCCTAACATTGGTAGATCATATCCAAGCCAAAACCATTGAGGTTAAGTATATCTCATGTAATTAACTACATGATTAAGAGCATTCAAAGCTCATTTATAGAGTGTGCTTAAACAATTCCAAATCCTAGGCTTTAAAGATCGTTTCCATAGTTAAATCTCATATCCTAAACCGCCCTAGGTGTCCTTTTTGGTGAATCCTTCCTCCATAGTAAAATCCTTCATAGGATCACCATAATTGAGGTTATTGTATTTAAACCTCACAATCTTGGTTCTCTCTAATCCAAATAGTTAAAACCTTTTAGAGAAACCTCATTCCCACAACTTGGCATCCATAGTCACATCATTTGAAAATAGCTGATCAAAGGAGCAATCGAGAAGCGACTTCAAGCGGAGAAGAAGCACCTCATCGGTGCATCAACTCAACCAAGTAAGGGTTTATTTTGTGAGTCTAAGAGTTTAAGATCCAAACTCAATTTTTTCTTGTGTAGGACGAGTCAAGTACTTGCGTAGGCCACCGAAACGAGAGAGTACATGCGTCTAGTCCTTATATAGGCCACCGGCAGGTGCAAAATGTGTGGACCTTGTGTAGGTCATTTTGGTTGAGAGGTGAACCGGTAAAACCTCTGTTCGGGTTGAGAGGTGAACCCTTGTGTAAAACCTCCGTTTAAAGGTTGAGAGGTGAACCTAATTAAAAACCTCTGTTTTAGTGAAATCCGGTGCACTCGAGGGAAGAGTGTAGTCAAGCCGGGAGTGGAGTAGACAAGTAGTCGAATCCCTATAAAAATCATTTGTGTTTGTGATTGTTTGTTGGTGCATTCATTTCCTTTTTGTTTGTACTTAATTATGAAATATGAATGCTTGATTAATTGTTATCACATCACACACACACAACTATAAACTCAAATCTTAATTAGTATATTCTTTAGAGTCTATCCTTCTTGTAGACTTAAGCACATCTTGTTGCATCTTCTATTAGTCTACATTGAGCACTTAAGATTAGGATATTCATTAATTCAATCATATGTAATCTTTGTACTTTTGTAGACACCCCACCTTCGGCTACACTGTTGGTAGAGATAGCTGGTTGAACGGAGGACCATACCCCCAAATCCCAAGTCCAAACTCAGCCAAACTCACCCTTGTAAGCCCCATTCCATAGCCCAGTTCAAGCCTGAACCCAGTCAACCCAGTCCTAAACACCACCCAGAAAAACCCCCCATAAAAAAGCCCAGTCAAAAAGACCCAAAAAAAAGTCAAACTCACTGAGTCAACTCGTTGAGTTAACCCGCTGAGTCAACCTGTTGAGTCAACCCGTCGAGTCAAAACACCGAGTCAACCCGTCGAGTCAACCCGTCGAGTCAAACCACCGAGTCGACCCACTGAGTCAACTCACTGAGTCGACCAGCGAGTCCAACAGCAGCCCCGAGGGAGCGACCGTACTCGCTGGAAACCGAGGAGCGGCCGTACGGGCGGCCCATGGCAGGCCGCCCGGAAAGAATTACGAGAGTGCCCCTCTCTGCTGCTATAAATACCCCCCTCCCCTTCTCATTTCAACAAGCCATTCGAGTCCATTTCAGCCCGAGAGCTCTGAGTCTATCTCTCCACCCTTTAGCCCATTTTTCCACCAAGGAAAGCCCGAGTGAGGAGAGTCTAGCCCTGGTCCAGCCTTGCCTGACCACTGGTCCAAGCCTCTCAAGTCACCCAAGTCTTGATCCAGCCACTCGAAGCCAATCCTTGCGACACCTCCGTCCATCCAGCTACTCTATTCCAGCATCATCTCATTTGCATCTAGCATAAGTGCAATATTTACTTTTCTTCCAACCCCCTTGCTTCACTATAAGCACTTTGATTCGTCAAGTACACCGCATATGTCTTTATATTAAGCACCTGTCAGTTCGAGCGTATGCTCTGGGCTTGCCCGTTGTTGGAACCTGCCCATCAGAAACTCTTACTGTTCAGACCTACATTCATGCTTCACCATAAAACACCTTGATCATTCAAGCACACTGCATACGTCTTATATTAAGCACCTGTCAGTTCGAGCGTACGCTCTGGGCTTGCCCGTTGTTGGAACCTGCCCATCAGAAACTCTTACTGTTCAGACCCGCATCCATGCATCATGTCATTCATGAGAATATACGAGGATTAAATTAGA